>CM075754.1:431113-1031113 GCA_037974335.1 Prionace glauca | reverse complement strand
AAAATTTCTCCACGAAGGACAGGTGCTGCGGTACGGTCCAACTACTCGGAGCGTTCCGCGGCAGTGTGGCCAGACCCATCCTTCGCAACACTGGGGACAGGTAGAACCTCAAAATATAGTGGCACTTGCTGTTAGTGTACCGAGGACCATAGCTTGATGCAGCCGCTCACAAAGGTAGCCATCAGGATGAGGGCGGCGTTGGGAACATTTTTCCCTCCGTTCTCTGGAGATTTGTGCCTCCCTCCGGACGCGATCCATCTTTGATCTCCTGATAAACTTGAAGATGGCCTGCGTCACTGCTGCAGCGCAGGATTTGGGGATAGGCCACACCTGCCTATCCCCAAACACCACAACAACACAGACAGCACCTCGCACCGGATCACCAGATTTTTCCCTGTTATGGAGAGGGAGCGTTGCTCCCACAAGCCCAGTTTCTGCCTGGCTTTGGCGATGCGCTCCTCCCAGTTTTTGGCACATGCCCCTGCTGCTCCGAACCATATCCCCAGCACCTTCAGGTAGTCTGCCCTGACGGTGAAGGGGACAAAGGATTTGTTGGCCCAGTTCCAAAAGAACATGGCCTCGCTCTTAACCTGGTTGACTTTGGCTCCCGAGGCCAGCTCGAACTGCTCGCAGACCTGGAGGAGCCTGCGAACAGACAAGGGGTCCGAGCAGAAGACAGCCACATCATCCATGAACAGGGAGGCTTTCAGGAGATGGACTGAGGAAGTGCCAGAGACAGGTCACATTATTACTGGAGACGGGTTGGGGCTGGAAGCTCAGTGCTGCCTTGGATAAGAAATTGTGGCTGCGAATAGTCTTGTCCAGCTCAAAATCGAGGCTGGGGCCAGGGATGGGATTAGGAGCAAACATAAGGAGCTTGTGTCTGGACTCGTTGATCACTTTGGGCTTCACAATGTTTTACTGTAAGAAACAGCAGGTCATCAAAGATCAGGGAGGCAATAGGAGATGGAGAACCCAATCCTGTATCTGTTTGGCGAGGAAGACAAGGAGGCTGAGGATGGATCTTTGGGGGAACTCCAGAGGTAAAGATGTAGGGGCAGGGGGAAAAGCCATTGCTGGAGATGCTCTGGCTATGACTAGATAGACATGACGTGGAACTGGGTGAGGGCAAATCCACTATGACCTGGACTTTGGAGGAAGCTGGTGTAGAGGGTGCCACTTGTGAGTTTAGTTTGGGCTGTTTCAGTGCTGTGACAGGGCGGGTGTATTACATTATCCTGTGTGGAACCACGATACAAGGATAATAGATTTGATGCCTCTGACTCATGCCAGGTCCGATCCCTCCATCGACCCGTGCTCACTGACCTAGTTGGCCCCTGGATTCAGCAACATCAAAGACCTAGCCACACTTCTGGGGAGCGAAGAGGGAAAAACACAGGCTGGCCTTTGTTCAAACTCCCATTTCCCGAAGCCAGCACACTTCCAATCAGACTGGGATTTACTGCAATCCCAGATTTCCATACCTTAATCACCAGCAAGTCGATAATCCGGGGGTCGGTGACATGAGCATTTTTCATGAACATTTCCCGCACCTTATCCCGTCCCTGTTTCACTGAGATATCCAGGTGGAATTTCTGTACTGGAGAAAGAATGGAATGACTGATACAGTCAAACAAACATTACAGAGTCCCATCCTACACATCACTGTCTACATTATACAGCACTCACTGGTTCATACTGATGTTTACACTCCACATGAGTCTTCCTCTCATCTCTTCATCTAACCCCATCAGCGTGCTGTTCTATTCCTTTCTCCCTTCTGCTTATTTAGCTTCCCGTTAGATTCCACAAAACTCAAAGCCGACCTAACCTTCCTTTGATTAGTCTGCAGTCTTTCTTTAACACCGGCCATTTGCAGAATCCTACAGCAGCAGTTCCAGATATTTGGAGTCAGGAGATGTCTGACGTACCAAATCAAAAGGAAAGAAAGTACAAAGATCTCCAAGCCAGTGAAGTAAGAAACCCACAGGATGAGTGTGGCTGTGTGTCTGGTACTGTGTGCACACACTCCCCCATTGATACACCACCAAACTCCACATAAGTTCAGGTACGTGAAGTCTAAAGTCAGAGTTCCTCTACACACAACTCTTCAAAAATACACTGACTGGGAGGTATTTTGAGACATGCCAAGGTTATAAAAGGCATTCTACAAATCCAAGTTACGTTGGCTATGGCTCATTGGGTAAGAGTCTGGCTTCTGAGTCAGGAGATCAAGGGTTCAAACCTCACCCTGACATGCTGGGGTATGGTACTGAGGGAGTGCTGCAGATGGTGTCTTTTGGGTCAAACATTAACCCAAGGGTTCTCCCCCTTTTCCTTTACAGGTAACCTCTGCCTCACACAGCCAGGGACCCAGGTTCGATTCTGGCCTTGGGTGATTGACTGTCTGGAGTTCACACATTCTCCCCATTCTCGGTGCTCCAATTTCCTCCTGGAATCCAAAGATGTGCAGGTTAAGTGAATTAGTCACAGTAAGTGTGTGGAATTGGGGGGCTAGGGTGGGGGAAAGAGGGTCTGGATTGGATACCCTGTCAGAGAGTCGATGCAGACTCAATAGGCCGAATGACCTATTGACCTATAGGTTCACCATGGTTCTGCTTCTGCAGAAAATGCAGATGTATGGGATTGGGGGTGATCTAGGTAATTGGATCAGGAATTGGCTAGCAGATAGGAGACAGAGGGTGGTGGTTGATGGTAAATATTCGTCATGGAGTTCGGTTACGAGTGGTGTGCCTCAGGGATCTGTTTTGGGGCCACTGCTGTTTGTAATTTTTATTAATGATCTGGATGAGGGTATAGTTGGGTGGATTAGTAAGTTTGCTGATGACACCAAAGTCGGAGGTGTGGTAGATTGTGAGGAAGGGTGTCATAGTTTGCAGGGTGACTTAGAAAGGTTGCTGGGCTATGAGGTGGCGGATGGAGTTTAATGTGGAGAAGTGTGAGGTAATTTATTTCGGTAGGAATAACAGATGTGTTGAGTATAGGGCTAACGGGAGGACTTTGAATAGTGTGGAGAAGCAGAGGGATCTAGGTGTATGTGTACATAGATCCCTGAAAGTTGGGAATCAAGTAGACAAGGTTGTTAAGAAGGCATATAGAACATTACAGCACAAACAGGCCCTTCGGCCCTCGAGTTGCGCCGATCGCATCAACCCCACCAATCTATAGACCTATCTATAACCCCCAATCCCATTAAACCCCATATACTCATCCAGAAGTCTTTTAAAAGACCCCAGCGAGTTCGCCTCCACCACCGACGACGGCAGCCGATTCCAATCACTCACTACCCTCTGAGTGAAAAACTTACCCCTAACATCACCTCTGTACTTCCCTCCCCGCACCTTAAATCTGTGTCCTCTCGTAGCGACCATTTCAACCCGGGGAAATAGCCTCTGAGAGTCCACCCTATCTATTCCTCTCAACATTTTATAAACTTCTATCAGGTCGCCTCTCAACCTTCGCCTCTCCAGGGAAAAGAGTCCCAGCTCCCTCAACCTATCTTCATAAGGCATGCCTCCCAGTCCAGGCAACATCCTTGTAAATCTCCTCTGCACCCTTTCAATAGCTTCTACGTCTTTCCTATAGTGAGGCGACCAGAACTGCGCACAGTACTCCAAATGAGGCCTGACGAGGGTCCTGTAAAGTTGCAGCATTACCTCCCGACTCCTAAACTCAATCCCTCGATTAATGAAGGCCAGTACACCATACGCCTTCTTGACCACCTCCTCCACCTGCGAGGCCGATTTATGGTGTCTTGGCGTTTATTGGTAGGGGGACTGAATTTAGGAGTCGCAGCGTCATGATGCAACTGTACACAACTCTGGTGCGGCCACACTTGGAGTTTTGTGTGAAGTTCTGGTCCCCACATTACAGGAAGGATCTAGAGGCTTTGGAGAGGGTGCAGAGGAGGTTTACCAGGATGTTGCCTGGTATGGAGGGGAGATCCTATGAGGAGAGACTGAGAGATTTGGGGTTGTTTTCACTGGAAAGAAGGCGGCTAAGAGGGGATCTCATTGAAACATATAAGATGATTAGAGGTTTAGACAGGGTAGATAGTGATAGCCTTTTTCCTAGGATGGAGAAAGCTAGCACGAGGGGGCATGACTTTAAATTAAGGGGGGGTAGTTATAGGACTGAAGTCAGGGGTAGGTTCTTTACCCAGAGGGTGGTGAGGGACTGGAATGCCCTGCCAGCTGCAGTTGTAAATGCACCTAGTTTGGGGGCGTTTAAGAGATCTGTGGATAGGTTTATGGATGAAAAGGGATTGGTTTAGGCTAGTGGGTCATTGTTTTGTAACTGGTCGGCGCAACATCGTGGGCCGAAGGGCCTGTTCTGCGCTGTAATGTTCTATGTTCTATGACCTCCTTCTGCACTGTAGGGATTCTATGATTATCATTTCAGATTAGGGTGCATGGTTTGCAAATGAAGGGTTCAAGGAAGTTACAGAGGTTATGAATCTGTCCTCATAACTCATTCACCAGGTTCCCACAAACAAATGGTGAGGCCAAGAGAGGATTAAAAACAGTCAAAGCTTTGCTGAAAATGAATGCTGATACCAACTTAGCACCGCTAAGCTACAGTTCCACACCACTCCAAATGGTCTGGCTCCATCAGAACTTTCAATGAGAAATAGAAGATTCACCCACTGCTCTGCAGAGTTCCAGGGAGAACATTGAGAACCTGAAAGCCATATATCCTCCAAGGAAGGTGAGAGCAAGGTCAATGAGTTCGCTGAAACCACCACAATCCTTACCTTTGTGACCAGACATTACTGGAGTGGGGTGGGTGGGGGGGATATAGCATAAATGTTTAATGTTAAATAGGTAAATATATAGTCTACATAATCAGTGATCTTAACATAACAGATCATGGAGAAAGAGAATTCTGTGTATAGCCTTGAGCTGAGTTATTGTACATAAAAATAGAAGCAAAATATTATGGATGCTGAAAATAAAACAGAAAACGGCACGGTAGCACAGTGGTTAGCACTGCTGCTTCACAGCTCCAGGGTCCTGGGTTCGATTCCCAGCTCGGGTCACTGCCTGTGTGGAGTTTGCACATTCTCCTCGTGTCTGCGTGGGTTTTCTCCGGGTGCTCCGGTTTCCTCCCACAGTCCAAAGATGTGCGGGTTAGGTTCATTGGCTATGCTAAAATTGCCCCTTAGTATCCTGGGATGTGTAGATTAGAGGGATTAGCAGGTAAAATTTGTAGGGATATGGGGATAGGGTCTGGGTGGGATTGTGTTCGGTGCAGACTCGATGGGCCGAAGGGCCTGTTTCTGCACTGTAGGGGTTCTATGGTAAAAAACATTGGAGAGAAAAAAGTTAGTACCAAGTCCATATGATGAAGCAAACCGATTCAAAACTGGTTCAAATTTTCATTGTTAACTCTATCTCACTCCAGTGATGCAGTCAGACCTGCTGAGTCTATCCAGCAGTTTCTATGTTTAATTTCTGTATTGACAATGATTATATAGTTTCAATAAAACACTTTGCAACAATCTAGTTCCCAGCTTCATCTGTGAATCGAGATCAAGCACATCCAACAATGATAACAGAGTGGGCACCACAAGTGACAAATGAACAATCTGCCCGGTTGAGCCAGTAAAGTCCCCTTACATCCAGTCCCCTTACGCCTAAATTAGGAGCATGTCCCACAGCTTACTCCAGCAACAACCTGACATAGTCACTGAATCATACGGCACTGTGGTTAGCATTACTGCTTCACAGCACCTGGAACCTGAATTCAATTCTGGCCTCAGTTGACTATGTGGAGTTTGCACATTCTCCCCGTGTCTGTGTGGGTTTTCTCCAGAGATGAGAGAGTTAGGTGGATTGGCCAGGCTAAATTGCCAATTAGTGTCAGGAGGACTAGCAGGGTAAATACATGGGGTTACGGGAGAGGGCCTGGGTGAGATCGTTTTGGTGGAGGCTCGATGGGCTGAATGGCCTCCTTCTGCACTGTAGGGATTCTATGATACCTTATAGTCAATACTCCAAATTCCCCCATCACCATCCTGGTACATCCTGTCCTATCGATAGGACATACCCACCAAAGGTGACAGCAGAGTGGTGTACAGTCAGGAGGGAGGTGCCCAGGGAGTCCTCAACATTGACCATGGCCACCATGAAATTTCATGGCATCATGTCAAACACAGATAAGGAAATCTCCTGCTGATTATCACCCACCAAACTCCATTCCCTGATCAATTAGCACTCTTCCATGTTGAACATCACACAGAAGAAGCACTGAGGATAACAAGGCTAGAGAATGTTTGCTCTGGGTGAATATTTCACAGGTAAATTGAGCTGGGTGAACCATAACCATAGAACCCTACAGTGCAGAAAGAGGCCCTTCGGCCCATCGAGTCTGCACCGACCACAATCCCACCCAGGCCCTACCCCCATATCCCTACATATTATATCCACTAATCCCTCTAACCTACACATCCCTGGACACTAAGGGGCAATTTCTTAGCACGGCCAATCAACCTAACCCGCACATCTTTGGACTGTGGGAGGAAACCAGAGCACCTGGAGGAAACCCACACAGACACGAGGAGAATGTGTAAACTCCACCCAGACAGCGACCCGAGCCAGGAATCGAACCCAGGACCCTGGAGCTGAGAAGCAGCAGTGCTAACCACTGTGCTACTGTACCACCCGTAACTGATGGGTGAGTCCAGAGGTGTATGGGAACCAAAAAGAGGGGGAAAAAAAGCTACTTGACCTTGTCTCATTTGCCCTTGACAGCATTGCTGGGAGTGGCCATCGCACAGTCCTTGAGAAGACAAAACCCTTCTTCAAATCAAGGTCCTGTTCTTAGTGAATCAGTGCTTGAAATCCCTTGCAATGACATCCCTTCCTGCTCCTGCACAGTTAACTCGCGTGTCCCCAGAGGGATCTAACCTTGACTCCCTGCTATTGCTCATATACATGCTGCCCTTTAGCGACATTATTTCTAAGCTCACACGTATGCTGCCACAACCCAGCCTTACCATCCGCATCCTAGTTATAATTGCTCCACCATTGGTGGCCTTCAATGCGTGAGCCACAATCGCTGGTATTCTCTCCCTATACCTCTCCGCCTCTATCTCGCTTTCCTTCTTTAACACAAGGCTTAAAAACAACCATTTTGACCAAGCTTTTGGTCATCTGACCTAATATCTCCTCATGTGGTACAATGTCAGTTTTGTTTTATAAAGTTTAAAGTTTATTTATTAACATCACAAATAGGTTTACATTATCACTGCAATGAAGTTACTGTAAAAATCCCCTAGTCACCACACTCTGGCACCTGTTGGGGTACACTGTGGGAGGATTTAGCATGGCTAACGCACCTAACCAGCACATCTTTTGCACTGTGGGAGGAAACTGAAGTTCCAGCGACAGAGAAGGAACGGCTGATTCAGTTCCAAGTCAGGATGGTGAGAGGGTTGGAGGGGGAACCTCCAGTGTGTGATCATAAAATCCCTGAAGTGCAGAAGCTATTTGGTCCATCAAGCCTGCACCAACAACAATCCCAGCTAGGCCCTATTCCCTGTAATCCTTTTGTATTTACCCTGATAGTCATAAGAACATAAGAAATAGGAGCAGGAGTAGGTCATCTAGCCCTTCAAGCCTGCCCCGCCAATCAATAAGATCATGGCTGATCTTAAGTGGATCAGTTCCACTTTCTCCCCGTAACCCTTAATCCCCTTGTCTATCAGAAATCTATCTACCCATGACTTAAATATATTTAGCGAGGTAGCCACTTCAACGGGCAGAGAATTCCAGAGACTCACCACCCTTTGAGTGAAGAAGTTCCTCCTCAACTCCGTTCTAAACTGCACCCCCCTTATTTTGAGGCTGTGCCTACTGTCCTCCAGTGTCCTACTGTCCTTTCTGAGCGGGAAGAATCTCTCTACCTCTACCCTATCCATCCCTTTCATTACCTTGTAGTCCCCCTGACACTGAGGGAGAATTTAAAATGGCCAATCGATCTAACATTTGGACTGCGGGAGGAAACCCACACGAGGAGAATGTGCAAATTCCACACAGACAGTGACCCGAGGCCAGAATCAAACCAGAGTCCCCAGTGCCGTGAGCCAGCAGCGCTAACCAATGTGTGACCCATATGTTGGTAATGTTCCCGGGTATCTTGATTTGATTTATTACTGTCATGTGTATTAATATAAGTGAAATGTATTGTTTCTTCCCTGCTATACAAAGTACAGTGTTCACAGAGGGAAAGGAAAGGACTGCAGAATCTAATGCTATGATGTGGAGATGCCAGCGTTGGACTGGGGTGAGCACAGTAAGAAGTCTCAAAACACCAGGTTAAAGTCCATTTATTTGGTAGAACGAGCTTTCGGAGCACTGATCCTTCCAGTTAGATTGTAACGTGATGGTGTGAGACTTCTGACTGAATCTAGTGTGGATGATGGAAGCTGAGTTGCTGAGCTGAGATTTGAAGGGGTTTTAGGGCGAAACCGGGTTTCCGGATGAGCCGCCACTTCACTGCTGGGATAACAGGCTGGAGGGGCTGAATGGCCTCCATGTCAAGGACACCCCGGTCAAGGGCGCTACAGCCAACCCGCCCCTCCCCCCGCTCAGGACCCCGGGCTCCAGACCGCGGGGCAGCTCAGGCCGGCTGGACTGACCCCCAGTGAGCGGCCCGAGACCCCCGGCCTCTGACCCCTGAGCCCCGGCCCCGCCCCCCCCGGCTCCGCCCCCCCCGGCTCCTTACTGGTGTTGGGCACCTCCCGGTACCAGGCCCGGTAAAGCTCCCGCACCCGCCGTTTAGCTTCGCCCTGGTTCCCGGACAGGAACGGCTTCACCACCTTGACCGAACCCATCAGCCGGACTCTGCTCGCCGCCGCCGCCGCCATCTTCACCCGGGCACGGGGGCGGAAATACCCGCCTGCTGATTGGTCCATTTCCCAGGACGGCGACCGGGTCATCGCCTCTCCTTTCCTTTGATTGGCTGAAGGGCGTGCCAATCAGTGCGTGCAACGGAAATCCCGCCTTACGTCCAATGATTGGTCCACATAGCCGTCAATCAAGAACTATCCCGCCCGTTCCTCATACTGATTGGTCAACCGTTCCTTTATTCTGATTGGGGAATGGGAATGTCAATCAGAATGCCCCACCCTTATTTCAATGCGATTGGTGCTGGGGAATGCCAATCACCTTTGCCCGCCCTTTGATCGCACTGATTGGTTGAACTGTTCTTGGTCCTGATGGTGGAGATGGTGAGATGTTCCTCAGCAGCAGCTCACAATCCAACTGCTTCACTTGGTAGCTTCCGGAGAGCTACTCCTTCATCAGGTGAGCAGCCACCACAACACCCCACAACGCTGCCATGGCAACCTCGTGTTGGATCGACGACACTGATGCCACCATCACACATGAGAACACCACCCCCCCAGATACACGGGTGCACCCTGTGGGTCAATGTTGTCTACAGGAAATGATGTCTCGAGGTGTCATATGTTGACGAGACCATGCAGATGCTACGACAATGGATGAACAGACATTGCTTGACAATCACCAGGCAGGACTGTCTCCTTACTGTTGGGGGACACTTCAGAAGTCACGGGCGTTCAGTCTCTGATCTTCGGAGACGGCCTTCAAGACACACAACAACGCAGAGTCGCTGAGCAGAGACTGATAGCCAAAATCCGCATGCATGAGGAAGGCCTCCACCAGGATCTTGGGTTCATGTCACACTACGTGTAACCCCCACCATTTGGCCTGGGCTTGCAAAATCCTATTAACTGTCCTGGTTTGAGACAATTCAGACCTCTTTACCCTGTGATTATCCCTCTCTCCACTGTAAAGGCTTGATTACCTGTAAAGACTTGCATTCCAACCAATATCTTACAATTCCACACACCACCAGCTCAAAGTGCAGAGTATCTCCAAGAAGATTATGAAATTGAGTCTCTTTCTATATATGCCATGTTTGTGAACCCACCCACTTGATGAAGGAGCAGTGCTTCAAAAGTTTGTGATACTAAATAAACCTTTTTAAATAAATCTTATGTTCTTATGTTCTTTTGGACTTTAACCTGGCGTTGTGAAACTTCTTACAGTGCCCACCCCAGTCCAACGCCAGTATCTCCACATCATGCAAATATATCACCGCTCCTTTGCAGTCGCTGGTTCAATATCCTGGAAATCCCCAAATTAACGGCTTGTGGGTCAACCCATGGCACATGGACTGCAGTAATTCAAGAAGACAGCTCACCATCACTTTCTCAAGGGTAACTAAGGATGGACAATAAATACTGGACTGGCCAGTAATGCCCATGTCCCGCGGATGAATAAAAAAGACTCCAACCTTCATCAGCAGTGTTAAAGCTCTGAGTGCTCAGGTATCTCCTCAATAGCTACTCCACAGCCTAGCATCAGGGATCACAGATCTTTTATTCAATCTACTCGCTCCACACTCCAAACATTGACTGCCTACTCAGGGCAGTTCCCAACTAGCTCACCCCTCGCCCAGGTCACATGACCCATTTCCCTAAAAAAGCCATGTCCTAATCCTGGTGGCGGTCACTGTTAGTGCAGACTCATAGAATCCCTACAATAGAAAAGGGGCCATTTGGCCCATCGGGTCCGCACTGGCTCTCTGACAGAGTATCTTACCCAGGCCTATCCCTCTAACCCCAACATTTCACCTGTCTGATCCATCTAACTTACACATCTTTGGAAACTAAGGGGGCATTTAGCTTGATCAATGCACGTCACCTACGCATCTTTGGACTGTGGGAGGAAGCCAGAACACTGCAACCTCCCTCCTGCCTCTCCCCCCCCCCCTCCCACCCCACCACCACCACCAATAGATACATGGAGAATGTGCAAACTCCATACAAACAGGCAGTCACCCACGGCTAGAATCAAACCTGTGTGCTGGGAGGCAGTAACACTGTGCTTTCCCCACCTAACGCACCAAAGGACTTTTGCTATATAGCTTGTTAAAAGCATAGTAAGAAGTCTCACAACACCGGGTTAAAGTTACACAGCTTTAATTGGTATCACAAGCTTTCGGAGCGCTGCTCCTTCATCAGATGAGTGGAGAATTGCGTTCACAATGGGGGTATAGTAAGCATAGACATGGGTCAAGGGTGGAGGAGGAAAAGCACATTGTTAAAATGGCAGTGCGTGCTCGTTGGGCCGAAGGGCCTGTTTCCCGTGCTGTGCGGTTCTTTGTTCTGTGTTCAAACATGGCATATATTGACAGAGACTCAATTGCAAGATAATGGTTGGAGTTTTGAGTCTTCCCGCTTAGAAAGGACAGCGGGACTAGAGGACACAGCCTCAAGATAAGGGGGGGGGGTTGCAGTTTAGATCAGAGTTAAGGAGGAACTTCTTCACTCAAAGGGTGGTGAATCTCTGGAATTCTCTGCCCGTTGAAGTGGTGGAGGCTGCCTCGCTAAATATATTTAAGTCATAGGTAGATAGGTTTCTGACAGACAAGGGGATTAAGGGATATGGGGAGAAAGCGGGAAAGTGGAACTGATCCACTTCAGATCAGCCATGATCTTATTGAATGGCGGGGCAGGCTCGAAGGGCTAGATGGCCTACTCCTGCTCCTATTTCTTATGTTCTTACAAATAATCAAGTGTTTACAGGTACAGACAATGCGAGTGGAGAGAAGGATAATCACAGGTTAAAGAGATCTGAATTGTCTCAAGCCAGGACAGTTAGTCGTAACGTCTGCATGGTCTCGCCAATGTACCAAACCTCAGGACATCCTTTCCTGCAGCGTATAATGTAGACAACACTGGCCGAGTCGCGTGAGTGTATGCCTAGTACCTGGTGGGTGATGGTGATGAGATGGTGACATCGGTGTCGATGATCTGGCATGTCATGGTGGCAGGGTTGTGTGGTGTCGTGATTGCTGTTCTCCTGAAGGCTGGGTAATTTTCTGTGAACAATGGTCTATTTGAGGTTGCACAGTTGTTTAAAGGCAAGTAGAGGGGGTGTGGGGATAGGCTTGGTGAGATGTTCATCTTCATCGATGACATGTTGAAGGCTCTGAAGAAAATGCCATCGTTTCTGAGCTCGGGGGAAGTACTGGACGGCGAAAGATTCTCCATCGGTAGTGTCCTGGGAAAATCAGGTAGGTAGCGGATCCCAAGAAAGGGAATTTGTGGACTGTCAAAGGTTTTTTTTTGGAGCAGCTTGTGACAGAGCCTACTAGGGAACTCTGGATTTGGTGATTCGTAATGATGATGTGGAGATCAAATAAATCGGTTGGACTTAAACCTGGTGTTGTCAGACTTCTTACTACGATTTGTAATGAGGTAGGCTTGATTAGGGAACTTAAGATGAAGGAACCCTTCAGAAGCAGTAACCACAATACGATAGAATTTCCCCTGCAGTTTGAGAGGGAGAAGCTGGAATCAGATGCAATGGTATTACTATTAAATAGAGGTCTACAAAACATGAGGGAGGAGCTGGCCAGAGTTGATTGGAAAGGGAGTCCAGCAGGGAAGACTGTGGAACAGCAATGGCAGGAGTTTTTGGGAGTTATTCGGGAACAACAGAAATTCATCCCAAGGAGGAGGAAACATGCTAAGGGAAGGACGAGGCATCCATGGCCAATGAGGGAACTCAAGGACAGCATAAAAGCAAAAGAGAAAGCTCACAAAGTGGTGAGGATTAGTAAGAAGCCAGAGGATTGGGACACCTTTAAAAGTAAGCAGAGGACAACTAAAAAAGCAATAAGCGGGGAGAAGATGAAATATGAGTGTAAGATAGCTAGTAATAAAGAAGAAGATAGGAAGAGTTTTTTCAATATATAACAAGTAAGAGAGAGGCAAAATTAGACATTGGACCACTGGAAAATGAGGCTGGAGAAGTAATAAAAGGAAATAAAGCATTGACAGAGGAACTGAATAGTTACTTTGTTTCCAGTGGGATGTCAGTGCTCCAGGAGAGTCAGGGGCATAGGTGAGTGTAGTGACCATCACTTAGGAGAAGGTTCCAGGGTAACTGAAAGGTCTAAAGATGGATAAGTCACCTGGACCGGATGGACTACACCCCAGGATCCTAAAAGCTGAGGAAATTGCGGAGATGATCTTTACAATCACTGAAGGCAGGGAGGGTACCAGAGGACTGGAAAGTAGTGGATGTAACACTGCTGTTTAAGAAAGGAAGGAGGCAGCAGATGGGAAATTATAGGCTAGTTAACCTGACTTCAGTCACTGGTAAGATTTTAGAGCCCATTATTGAAGATGAGATCTCAGAATCATTGGGAGTTATTTCTGATTACATAAGAACATAAGAAATAGGAGCAGGAGTAGGCCATCTAGCCCGTCGAGCCTGCCCCGCCATTCAATAAGATCATGGCTGATCTGTCGTGGCTCAGTTCTACATTCCCACCCTCTCCCCATAACCCTTAATCCCCTCGCTTATCAAAAACCCATCAACCCGCTTCTTAAAAATATTTAGCGAGGCAGCCTCCACCACTTCAACGGGCAGAGAATTCCAGAGATTCACCACCCTTTGAGTGAAGAAGTTCCTCCTCAACTCCGTTCTAAACCGCCCCCCCTTTATCTTGAGGCTGTGCCCCCTAGTCCTACTGTCTTTTTTGAGCGGGAAGAGTCTCTCCACCTCTATCCTATCCATCCCATTCATCATCTTATACGTCTCAATGAGATCTCCCCTCATTCTTCTCAACTCTAACGAGTACAAGCCTAGTTTATTTAGCCTCTCCTCATAGCTCAACCCCCTCAACTCCGGTATCAGCCTAGTAAACCTCCTCTGCACTCCCTCCAAGGCCAAAATATCCTTGCACAGGTGCGGCGCCCAAAACTGCACACAGTACTCCAGCTGCGGCCTCACCAATGCCCTATACAGCTGCAGCAAGACTTCCCTACTTTTATATTCAATCCCCCTCGCTATGAAGGCCAGCATCCCATTCGCCTTCCTGACCACCTGCTGCACCTCTTGATCAATTGAGCCAGTAGGCTGACGAGCGGCAGATGTAGTTTAATTTAGATAAATGTGAGGTGATACATTTTGATACATTGAACCAGGGCAGGACTTACTCAGTTAATGGTAGGGTGTTGGGGAGAGTTACAGAACAAAGAGATCTAGGGGTACAGGTTCATAGCTCCTTGAAAGTGGAGTCACGGGTGGACAGAGTGGTGAAGAAGGCATTCGGCATGCTTGGTTTCATTGGTAAGAACACTGAATACAGGAGTTGGGACGTCTTGTTGACGTTGTACAAGACATTGGTAAGGCCACACTTGGAATACTGTGTACAGTTCTGGTCACCCTATTATAGAAAGGATATTATTAAACTAGAAAGAGTGCAGAACAGATTTACTAGGATGCTACCAGGACTTGATGGTTTGAGTCATAAGGAGAGGCTGGATAGAGACTGGGACCTTTCTCTCTGGACCGTAGGAGGCTGAGGGGTGATCTTACAGAGGTCTATAAAATAATGAGGGGCATAGACAAGGTCAACATCTTTTCCCAAAGATGGGGGAATCTAAAATTAGAGGTCATAGGTTGAAAGTGAGAGGGGAGAGATACAAAATGGTCCAGAGGGGCAATTGTTTCATAAAGAGGGTGGTGAGTGTCTGGAACAAGCTGTCAGAGGTAGTACTAGAGGTGGGAACAATTTTGCCTTAAAAAATCATTTAAACAGTTACATGGGTAAAATGGGTATAGAAGGATATGGGCCGAATGCGGGCAATTGAGATTAGCTTGTTATTCGTCCATCGTCATCGATGGGGACATCGACACCATGAGTCATTTTGAGGCTGCTTGCGGTGTGTCCGAAGATGACTGATCAGGGCCAATTCAGGCATGGAATGCCCTGGCACATATTGGACAGACTTGTGTAGACACTGTAGTTGTTGCGCTGGTGGCTCTGGACTTGCGCAGCTTGCGCTGAAGTTGTGCTTCAGCAATACAGTTGCTGAAGCACAAGTTGCAAGAGTTGCAAGAGTATTTACCATGTACCTGGTGGATGGTGTTCTCACGTGTGATGATGGTATCCATGTCGATGATCCGGCATGTCTTGCAGAGGTTGCTGTGACAGGGTTGTGTGGTATTGTGGTCACTGTTCTCCTGAAGGCTGGGTAGTTTGCTGCGAACAATGGTCTGTTTGAGGTTGTGTGGTTGTCTGAAAGCAAGAAGTGGGGGTGTGGGGATAGCCCTGGCGAGATGTTTGTCTTCATCAATGATATGTTGAAGACTCCGGAGAAGATGTCGTAGCTTCTCCGCTCCGGGGAAGTACTGGACGACGAAGGGTACTCTGTTCACCGTGTCCTGTGTTTGTCTTCTGAGGAGATCGGTGCGGTTTTTCGCTGTGGCACATCGGAACTGCCGATCTATGAGTCGAGCACCATATCCTGTTCTTATGAGGGCATCTTTCAGGGTCTGGAGGTGTCTGTCACTATCCCCCTCATCTGAGCAAATCCTGTGTATACGGAGGGCTTGTCCATAGGGAATAGCTTCTTTAGCATGTTTAGGGTGGAAACTGGAGAAGTGGAGCATTGTGAGATTGTCTGTGGGTTTGCGGTACAGTGAGGTGCTGAGGTGACCGTCCTTAATAGAGATAAGTGTGTCCAAGAATGCAACTGATTCTGGGGAATAGTCCATGGTGAGTCTGATGGTGGGGTGGAATTTGTTGATATCATCATATAGTTGTTTCAGTGATTGTGCACCATGAGGCCAAAGGAAGAAAATGTCATCGATGTATCTAGTGTATAGCATCGGTTGAAGATTCTGTGCAGTGAAGAAGCCTTGTTCGAACCTGTGCATGAAGATGTTGGCAAATTGAGGTGCAAATTTGGTCCCCATGGCTGTTCCGTGTGTCTGGATGAAAAACTGGTTGTTGAAGGTGAAGACATTGTGGTCCAGGATAAAGCGGATGAGTTGTAAAATTGCATCTGGAAACTGGCAGTTGTCAGCATTGAGTACTGAGGCAGTCGCAGCAATGCCATCGTTGTGGGGGATGTTGGTGTAGAGCGCTGAGACATCCATTGTGATGAGGAGTGTCCCTGGTTCAACTGCTCCGTGTGTGCTGAGTTTCAGTAGGAAGTCCGTAGTGTCGCGACAAAAGCTGGGTACAATGGGTTTCAGGATGCCCTCGACGTAGCCGGAGAGGTTCTCACACAGAGTTCCATTGCCCGATACGATGGGACGGCCAGATGTGTTTGCCTTGTGTATCTTTGGGAGGCAGTAGAGATCTCCAATGCGGGGAGTACGTGGAATGAGAGCACGGAGGGTGCTCTGAAGGTCCGGATCAAAGGTCTTGATCAGATTGTTGAGTTGACGAGTGTGTTCTTTGGTCGGATCTGTGGGTAATTGTCTGTAGTGTTCCTCATTGTTTAGTTGTCGGTACACTTCTTTACAGTAATCCGTTCTGTTCAGTATGACGATGGCCCCTCCTTTGTCTGCTGGTTTGATGACAATGTTGCGGTTTGTCTTGAGAGTGTGGATGGCGTTGCGTTGTGCTTGGGTGATGTTCGGGGCTGTCTTGTGAGTGCGGCTGATGAATCTGGTGTTAACGCACCTCCTGATGGTTTGGGCGTACAAGTCCAGTCGAGGGCAGCGGCCTTCCGGAGGAGTCCAATTGGATTCCTTCCTCTTAGGCTGTTGCACTGCGGACCTCTCTGTCGGCTATTCTGGTTCATTGACTGTCTCACTGTGTTCGCTGTTGGCCTCTTGGGGTTTGTGGAAAAACTCCCGCAGCCTCATTCGCCTGATGAATTCCTCTGTGTCCGCTGCGAGACTGATGGGGTCCATTTTGGTGGTGGGGCAGAAATTGAGCCCTCGGCTGAGAACTTCCATTTCATCTGGTTGAAGTGTGTAGTCCGACAAGTTGACAATAGACCTCCCTGCGGTAGTGCTGTTTTCTACTGTGGTGCTGGGGGAGGCTTGGTTGTTGCTGGCGGCGATACCGAGTTTCTCAAGTTTCCTATTCTTTACAACTCATCCTCTTTATCCTGGACTACAATGTCTTCACCTTCAACAACCAGTTTTTCATCCAGACACACAGAACAGCCATGGGGACCAAATTTGCACCTCAAGAACAAAGAACAAAGAACAACACAGCACAGGAAACAGGCCCTTTAGCCCAACGAGCCCGCGCCGCCGTCCCATGGTCAGTGACCTATTCTTGATTTTAGTCTATGCCTAATGTGTGAGGATCAGGGAGGTCCAATATAGGGACAATTTGTTACCCAATCAATCAGCCTAAAAACACATTTTTGGGATGTGGGAGGAAACCGGAGCACCCGGAGGAAACCCACGCAACCACGGGGAGAACGTGCAAACTCCCACGGACACAGGCCCAAATCCATGTGTCCGCACAGCAACAGAGATAGCCTCTGAGCTGTCATGATGCCCTCGAGATGGTCCAGTTTATGAACACCAACGACATGAAGCAGTAGGCAACTCCCGAAGCAATATCCAAGAGCAGCCCACCACAACCTGCCGCACGTATGCCCCTTGCTGGACTTAAATGCCTGTGGATAAAAAATTCATTATTAAAAGACTCTATATCCCTGAGGCTAAAACTGAACCCCAAGCCTACAATGCTTAGTAAGGCCTGCTATATCCCCCTATATGTAGACCGCTCATGTGGCTGTCCAAGTGACTCTTGAACAACCCCAGCGTGCCTGCTTCCACCACCCCACTCGGCAGTGCATTCCACATCCCCACCACCCTTTGTGTGAAAAACTGCCCTCTAATATTAGTCTTATATCTAGCCCCCCTCACCCTAAGCCCGTGACCCCTCGTTCTATCCATTTCTAATAGCGGAAAAAGCTTACCACCATTTACTCTATCTATCCCCTTCATAATCTTATAAACCTCTATTAGATCCCCCCTCAGCCGACGTCTCTCAAGGGAAAACAGCCCAAGTGCATTCAATCTTTCCTCGTAAGACAGCCCTTCCATACCAAGCAACATCCTGGTAAATCTCCTCTGCACTCTCTCCAGGATCTCTACATCCTTCCGGTAGTACGGCGACCAGAACTGGACGCAGTACTCCAGGTGAGGCCTAACCAACGTTCTATACAACTGCAACATCAGACTCCTACTCTTATATTCTATACCCCTTCCTATGAAGGCTAACATGCCATACGCTTTCCTCATCACATTCTGCACCTGCACCGACAACTTCAGGGACTTGTGTACCTGCACCCCCAGGTCTCTCTGCGTATCTATACTCCGGATAGTTCTACCTTTTATCATATAACTCCCCTCCACATTATTCCGGCCAAAGTGCATCACCTCGCATTTCTCCGGATTAAATTCCATTTGCCATCTATCTGCCCAATCTACCAGCCTGTCTATGTCCTGTTGCATTGCCAGGCACTGCTCCTCAGTACCTGCCAATCCAACCATCTTAGTGTCATCAGCAAATTTGCTGATCACACCACCTACCCCCTCTTCCAAGTCATTAATATATACTACAAATAGTAGAGGTCCTAGTACCGAGCCCTGCGGCACCCCACTGGTGACAGACCTCCAATTGGAAAAGGAGCCCTCCACTACTACCCGCTGTCTCCTCCTCCCAAGCCAGTTCTCCACCCATCTACATACCTGGCCTTGTATCCCATGAGCCTTCACCTTTTCTATCAGCCTACCGTGAGGGACCTTGTCAAACGCCTTATTGAAATCCATATAGACAACATCAACGTCCTTCGTCAACCGTTTTTGTCACCTCTTCAAAAAATTCCAATAGATTCGTAAGGCACGACCTCCCTGTAACGAAGCCATGCTGCATATCCCTGATCAGATTGCAGCACTCCAGATGCTCATACATCCTATCCTTGAGGATCCTCTCCATTATCTTGCCTATAATTGAAGTCAAGTTCACTGGCCTATAGTTCCCTTCTTAAACAACGGTACTACATTTGCAATCCGCCAATCCTCTGGGACCTCACCTGTGTCCAAAGAAGAGACAAAGATTTGCGTCAGAGGCCCAGCAATTTCATCCCTCACCTCCCTTAGCAGCCTAGGATAGATGCCATCAGGCCCCGGAGATTTGTCTGTCTTTATAGTGTCTAAAAGTCCCAACACCTCTTCCCTCGTGATGACTATTTCCCTCAATGGATCCTCAAACTTCTCAAGCACAGCAGCAGAGATCAGACCCCTCTCCTGAGTGAATACCGACGCAAAGTATTCATTCAAGATCTCCCCCATTCCCCCAGGCTCCAAGCATAGTTCCCCTCCTCTGTCCCTGAGAGGACCAATGTTCCCTCTAACCATCCTTTTGTTTCTAATATAGGAGTAAAATGCCTTAGGATTTTCCTTAATCCTACCCGCCAAAGCCATTTCGTGGCCCCTTTTTGCCTTTCTGATGCCCCTTTTAAGTTCTCTCCTACATTCTCTGTATTCTTCTAACGCTATCTCTGTCCTCAAATGCCTAGATCTAGTATACGCCTCCCTCTTTCTCCTGACCAGGTCCTCAATACCCCGAGTTACCCACGGCTCTCTAATCCTACCTTTCCCATCCTTCCTCTTGACCGGCACATGTCTTTCCTGTAAAGATTTTAGTTTTCCCTTGAGAGACTCCCACATACCCAGCGTCGACCTACCGTTAAATAGCGTACCCCAGTCCGTATCTTTAAGATCCTGCCTAATCCGGCTGTATCTAGCCCTCCCCCAGTGTAACACCCTCCCCTTAGGACAGGCTTCATCTTTATCCATTAATATCTTGAACCAGACAGAGTTGTGGTCACTGTTAGCCACATGCTCTCCTACTTCAACGTCAACCACCTGCCCAGGCTCATTCCCCAGAATCAAGTCCAGTATAGCCCCCTCCCTGGTCGGTCTATCCACGTACTGCTCCAGGGATCCTTCCATTACACACTGTACAAATTCCTCCCCGTCAGCACCCTCTGATCTCAGTACATTCCAATCTACCCTGGGGAGATTAAAATCTCCCACTACCACCACCCTATTCTTCCTGCACTTATCTAGAATGTCCCTGCTTATCCCTTCTTCATTCTTCAGAACTCTCCATTCACTTGACAAAGAGGGTAACCTCGAAAGCTTGTGAGAATATTATCAAATAAATCGGTTGGACTAAAACCTGGTGTTGTCAGACTTTTTACTGTATCCCTTCTTCCACAGCCCTCGGGCTGTTAGGCGGTCTGTAGTACACACCCAACATAGTAACATCTCCCTTCCTATTCCTCAACTCCACCCATAGCGACTCGATTCCTATATCCTCCGTACCTCCCTCCCTCTGCACTGCTACGATGCAATCCTTAACTAACAACGCCACTCCCCCACCTCTCAGCGACCCACCCCTATCTCGCCTGAAACACTTATACCCAGGAACATTCAACTGCCAATCCTGCCCTTCCTTTAACCAAGTCTCTGTCACCGCCACCACTTCCAACTTCCTTTCGAACATTAATGCCTTCAGTTCATCTGTTTTGCCAGTCACACTCTTAGCATTGAAACACATGCACCGAAGACCCTCAGAAACAATCTGATCGAGGGATTGAGTTTAGGAGTCGGGAGGTAATGCTGCAACTTTACAGGACCCTCGTCAGGCCTCATTTGGAGTACTGTGCGCAGTTCTGGTCGCCTCACTATAGGAAAGACGTAGAAGCTATTGAAAGGGTGCAGAGGAGATTTACAAGGATGTTGCCTGGACTGGGAGGCATGCCTTATGAAGATAGGTTGAGGGAGCTGGGACTCTTTTCCCTGGAGAGGCGAAGGTTGAGAGGCGACCTGATAGAAGTTTATAAAATGTTGAGAGGAATAGATAGGGTGGACTCTCAGAGGCTATTTCCCCGGGTTGAAATGGTCGCTACGAGAGGACACAGATTTAAGGTGCGGGGAGGGAAGTACAGAGGTGATGTTAGGGGTAAGTTTTTCACTCAGAGGGTGGTGAGTGAATGGAATCGGCTGCCATCGTCGGTGGTGGAGGCGAACTCGCTGGGGTCTTTTAAAAGACTTCTGGATGAGTATATGGGGTTTAATGGGATTGGGGGTTATAGATAGGTCTATAGATTGGTGGGGTTGATGCGATCGGCGCAACTCGAGGGCCTGTTTGTGCTGTAATGTTCTATGTTCTATGTTCTTCCTACCCTCCGGGCTTACCCTATCACCAATCCCAGTTCCGTCCACCTCCCCAACCCCCCTCCATATTCGTTTAAACCCTGCCGAAACACTCCAGCTAACCTTCCAGCTAAGATATGCATGCCCTTCCCAGTTAACTGTACCCCATCCCTCTTGTATATTTGCCGTTCTTTCATAAAGACTTCCCAGTGTCTACGAATATAAAATCCTCTACCCTACACCAATCCTTCAACCAAGCATTTAGTTGGATTATTTCATTATTTCTAGCCCTGCTAGCCCCAGGCACCAGCAGCAGCCCAGAGAACACCACCCTGGAGGCCCTACATTTCAGTCTGGCCCCCAACTCCCTGAACTGCCTGCGTATGTTCCCGCTGCACTTTGTTCCTACATCCTTCTCTCCTACATGCACTATCACATCCGACTCAGTCCCTCCACCCTTCAAAATTCCCTGTACCCTTTCTGAGACATCCTGTACCCCTGCTCCAGGGAGGCAGACTACCATCCTGGAGTCCCGCTTTTGCCCACAGAACTGCCTGTCAATCCCCTTGACCTTCCCATCCCCCACCACTATCTCACACCCTGCACTCTTCACTTTCCGATCTCCCTCCCTTGCCTTCTCTACCCCAACTGTCACCCCACCCTTGATATTCCTACATATAGGGGGATATGCCAACCTCAATATGCCAACATCTTCATGCACAGGTTCGAACAAGACTTCTTCACTGCACAGAATCTTCAACCGATGCTATACACTAGATACATCGATGACATTTTCTTCCTTTGGCCTCATGGTGAACAATCACTGAAACAACTATATGATGATATCAACAAATTCCACCCCACCATCAGACTCACCATGGACTATTCCCCAGAATCAGTTGCATTCTTGGACACATGCATCTCCATTAAGGACGGTCACCTCAGCACCTCACTGTACCGCAAGCCCACAGACAATCTCACAATGCTCCACTTCTCCAGTTTCCACCCTAAACATGTTAAAGAAGCTATTCCCTATGGACAAGCCCTCCTTATACACAGGATTTGCTCAGATGAGGAGGATCGTGACAGACACCTCCAGACCCTGAAAGATGCCCTCATAAGAACAGGATATGGTGCTCGACTCATAGATCGGCAGTTCCGATGTGCCACAGCGAAAAACCGCACCGATCTCCTCAGAAGGCAAACACAGGACACAATGGACAGAGTACCCTTCGTCGTCCAGTACTTCCCCGGAGCGGAGAAGCTATGACATCTTCTCCGGAGTCTTCAATATATCATTGATGAAGACAAACATCTCGCCAGGGCTATCCCCACACCCCCACTTCTTGCTTTCAGACAACCACACAACCTCAAACAGACCATTGTTCGCAGCAAACTATCCAGCCTTCAGGAGAACAGTGACCACAATACCACACAACCCTGCCACAGCAACCTCTGCAAGACATGCCGGATCATCGACATGGATACCATCATCACACGTGAGAACACCATCCACCAGGTACATGGTAAATACTCTTGCAACTCGGCCAACATTGTCTACCTGATACGTTGCAAGAAAGGATGTCCCGAAGCATGGTACATTGGGGAGACCATGCAGACGCTACGACAACGGATGAATGAACACCGCTCGACAGTCACCAGGCAAGACTGTTCCCTTCCTGTTGGCGAACACTTCAGCGGTCACGGGCATTCAGCCTCTGACCTTCGGGTAAGCATTCTCCAAGGCGGCCTTCATGACACTCGACAGCGCAGAGTCGCTGAACAGAGACTGATAGCCAAGTTCCGCACACATGAGGATGGTCTCAACAGGGATCTTGGGTTCATGTCGCACTATCTGTAACCCCCGTGACTTGCCTGGGTTTGCAAAATCTCACTTACTGTACTGTCTGGAGACAATACACATCTCTTTAAACTGTGATCAGTGCTCCTTCCACTCACATTATCAGCCACTTTAAGACTTGAACAGCAGGTTAGGTGTAAGGATTCGCATTCTAATCAGCAATCTCTAAACTGTCTGTGCTTTATATGCTCTGTCTGAGGCCAGAACTCTCCATTCACCTGACGAAGGGGCTAACCTCAAAAGCTTGCTTGCTTGTGAGAATATTATCAAATAAATCGGTTGGACTAAAACCTGGTGTTGTCAGACTTTTTACTGTGTTTACGCCAGTCCAACACCGGCATACCCACATCTGAGCCAGCATACAGGGCACAGTCATCGGCAAAGAGGAAATCTCTCAGAACAGTCTCCTTCACTTTTTGGTAATAGCTTGAAGTCTCCTCAGGTTGAAGAGCTTCCCATCCACTCTGTACTTGAGGCTGATTCCAGTAACACCGTCCTGGAAGGCATCATTCAGCATGGCAGTAAACATCATGCTGAACAGTGTGGGTGCGAGCACACAGCCCTGTTTGACGCCGTTGGTGACTGGGAATGCCTCAGAGGATTCTCCACCATCCAGTACTCTGGCCATCATGGAACTGGCGAATCATCTGAATGAATTTGGTGGGGGGCAGCCGAACTTTGACATGATCCTCCACAGGCCTTGTCTGCTGACAGTGTCAAAGGTTTTCGCGAGGTCAACAAAGGTTGTGTAGAGCTCGCGATTCTGCTCCTGACACTTTTCCTGAAGTTGGCGCACAGCAAAAATCATGTCAATAGTCCTGCGTCCTTTGCGGAAGCCACACTGTGACTCTGGAAGCAGGCCCAGCCCCAGGTGAGTGACCAGACGATTTAGCAGGACTCTTGCAAGGGTTTTTCCTGTGATGGAGAGCAGCAACTTCCCACAGGAGTTGGGACGTCTTGTTGAAGTTGTACAAGACATTGGTAAGGCCACACTTGGAATACTGTGTACAGTTCTGGTCATCCTATTATAGAAAGGATATTATTAAACTAGAAAGAGTGCAGAAAACATTTACTAGGGTGCTATTGGGACTTGTGGTTGAGTTACAAGCAGAGACCGGATAGACTGGGATTTTTTTCTCTGGAGTGTAGGAGGCTGAGGGGGTGATCTTATAGAGGCCTCTCAGATAATGAGGGACACAGATCAGATAGATAGTCAATATCTTTTCCCGAAGATAGAGGAATCTGAAACTAGAGGGCATAGGTTTAAGGTGAGAGGGGAGAGATACAAAATGGTACAAAGGGGCAATTTTTTCACACAGAGGGTGGTGAGTGTCTGGAACAAGCTGCCAGAGGTAGTAGTAGAGACGGGTACAATTTTGTCTTTTAAAAAGCATTTAGACAGTTACATGTGAGTAAGATGGGTATAGAGGGATATGGGCCAAATGTGGACAATTGGGACTAGCTTATGGGTTTGAAAAAAAGGGTGGCATGGATGAAGAGCCTGTTTCCATGCTGTAAACCCCCATGACTCTGTGAATGGGGATGAGGAAAATATTAGCTATGATTGAATAGCAGAGGAGACTCGGTGGGCCAAGTGGCTTAATCCTGTTCCTTATGGTCCTGTCTTTGTCTTCTGAGTAGATCGGTGTGGTTTTTCGCTTGGCATGTCAGAACTGTTGATCGATGAGTTGAGCGCCTTAACCTGTTCTTATGAGGCTGTCTGTCAGTGTCTGATATCAAATAAACCTATTGGACTTCAACCTGATGTTGTGAAACTTCTTACAGTGCCACCTCAGTCCAACACCAACATCTCAACATCATGGCTACCACCAACACTGCAAACCCCTGGCTCAAAGTGGAAAGGATCTCCAAGAATATCACAAAATTGAGTCTCTGTCCACATATACCATGGTTAGTACTCTCACAACACCAGGTTAAAGTCCAACAGGTTTATTTGGTAGCACGAGCTTTCGGAGTGTTGCCCCTTCATCAGGTGAGTGAAGAGTTCAGTTCACAAACGGGGCATATAAAGACACAATTACAAGATAATGGTTGGAATGTGAGTCTTAACAGGTAATCAAGTCTTTACAGATGTAGACAATGTGAGTAGAGAAAGGGTTAAGGAGGTGTGAATTGTCTTCAGGCAGGACAGTTAGTGAGATTTTGCAAACCAAGGCAAGTTGTGGGGGATACAGATAGTGTGACTCGAACCCAAGATCCCGGTTGAGGCTGTCCTCGTGTGTGTGGAACTTGGCTATCAGTTTCTAATGTGGATATGCCGGCGTTGGACTGGGGTAAACACAGTAAAAAAAGTCTGACAACACTAGGTTTAAGTCCAACTGATCAAGTTCACCTGAAGAAGAGCTTAACTTTGAAAGCTTGTGAGTTTACTATCAAATAAATCTTAAACCTGGTGTTGTCAGACTGTATCAGTTTCTGCTCAGTGATTCTGTGTTGTGAAAGCCACGTTGGAGAATACTTACCTGAAGATCAGAGGCTGAATACTTTGGATTAAGGAAGTGTTTCTGTACTGGTCTGTGACCAGTATTCCAACAGTTTACAACACCAAATAACCCACTGGACTTTAATCTGGTGCATCTTTGAACTCTGTCCAACCTGGTTTCAAAATAACACAACCACAAATTATAATTATTTAGCTATTTTGCTTTGAAGCAGGGAGAAGGAAGAGGAATCCATATAATGGCATCCCCGTACAGGGAGCCTCCACCCACTCCCCAACCCAAAAATTGTTCAAATTAGTCACAGGAGGGATGCTTACAGAATGCCTGTGTTCACTGTTATGTCTGCCAGAGCCTATCACTTTAACATGAAGCTGACTGTATACAGACACTGCCGCTCCAAACAAGCTTTTACCTGTATATGTTTGTGAAATCTAGCTGCATGCCACACTGGGAAATAAAATGGGAAAATGTTTCTCTGTAAGGTGTCGGCTTTACTTGCTGCTCTATTTGCATATTCACACCCATTCACCAGTTAGGCAAAGACCCGACATGAAGTGCTGATTGGCTTCAAGGGATGTCAATCAGACAGAAGTACCGCCCTCCCCTCTTTTTTATTGGTTAATGTCGCTGCCACTCACACAGAGTGCCGCCCCGGGATTGGTGGTTGTGTGGTGGGGGGCGGGTCTGCAGGCTGTCACTCCAGATCCAGGGGGATTTGCTCCCACTCAGATTCCCCTCCCCCCGGGCTTTCAGAGGCCTCAGAGACCCAGGGCCCGGGCTGAGGCCTCAGAGACCCAGGGCCCGGGCTGAGGCCTCAGAGACCCAGGGCCCGGGCTGAGGCCTCAGAGACCCAGGGCCCGGGCTGAGGCCTCAGAGACCCAGGGCCCGGGCTGAGGCCTCAGAGACCCAGGGCCCGGGCTGAGGCCTCAGAGACCCAGGGCCCGGGCTGAGGCCTCAGAGACCCAGGGCCCGGGCTGAGGCCTCAGAGACCCAGGGCCCGGGCTGAGGCCTCAGAGACCCAGGGCCCGGGCTGAGGCTTCAGAGACCCAGGGCCCGGGCTGAGGCTTCAGAGACCCAGGGCCCGGGCTGAGGCCTCAGAGACCCAGGGCCCGGGCTGAGGCTTCAGAGACCCAGGGCCCGGGCTCAGGCCTCAGAGACCCAGGGCCCGGGCTGAGGCCTCAGAGACCCAGGGCCCGGGCTGAGGCTTCAGAGACCCAGGGCCCGGGCTGAGGCCTCAGAGACCCAGGGCCCGGGCTGAGGCCTCAGAGACCCAGGGCCCGGGCTGAGGCCTCAGAGACCCAGGGCCCGGGCTGAGGCCTCAGAGACCCAGGGCCCGGGCTGAGGCCTCAGAGACCCAGGGCCCGGGCTGAGGCTTCAGAGACCCAGGGCCCGGGCTGAGGCCTCAGAGACCCAGGGCCCGGGCTGAGGCCTCAGAGACCCAGGGCCCGGGCTGAGACCTCAGAGACCCAGGGCCCGGGCTGAGGCTTCAGAGACCCAGGGCCCGGGCTGAGGCTTCAGAAACCCAGGGCCCGGGCTGAGGCCTCAGAGACCCAGGGCCCGGGCTGAGGCCTCAGAGACCCAGGGCCCGGGCTGAGGCCTCAGAGACCCAGGGCCCGGGCTGAGGCTTCAGAGACCCAGGGCCCGGGCTGAGGCCTCAGAGACCCAGGGCCCGGGCTGAGGCCTCAGAGACCCAGGGCCCGGGCTGAGGCCTCAGAGACCCAGGGCCCGGGCTGAGGCTTCAGAGACCCAGGGCCCGGGCTGAGGCCTCAGAGACCCAGGGCCCGGGCTGAGGCTTCAGAGACCCAGGGCCCGGGCTGAGGCTTCAGAGACCCAAGGCCCGGGCTGAGGCCTCAGAGACCCAGGGCCCGGGCTGAGGCCTCAGAGACCCAGGGCCCGGGCTGAGGCCTCAGAGACCCAGAGCCCGGGCTGAGGCCTCAGAGACCCAGGGCCCGGGCTGAGGCCTCAGAGACCCAGGGCCCAGGCTGAGGCCTCTGGAGGCTTGTGGACCCCAGTTGTTTGGGGTTTCCTGCACTTCCCCCCTCAATGTCCCAGGTTTTTGTATCTTTTCTCAAGTGGGGACGTTGCCCTCAGACTCTCGCTCCTCGAGACACAGGAAAAGATGAGGCGCAAGAAGAGGCCATTCGTAGGACGGAATCTTCCAGCCCCGCTCGCCCCCAAACCAGAAAATCCCACCTGAGGTCAGCAGACCTCCCCATGGTCCGTCCCTCGCCCGCTACGATTCCCGTGGTGGACGGAATTCCAAGGGGGAAATTCGCCCCTTGAGTTTCCCAGCACAGAAAGAGACCATTCGGCCCATCATGTCACCAGCAGCCAAAGACAAGGAAACTAACCGCTCATCCTGCAATCCCATTTCCGGCACCTGCTCCATATCTTTGTAGTTTGTAGCGATTCAGATTGAGATTTCGGTAACTTTTATATGAAATTAAACAGGTGCAGAGCGTGACCTTCCTCCACCATGAGTCTGATTTGTCCGACCTGGGGGTCAACACTCATCCCTGGTCACTCTAGGAGGATAGGTTCTCGGAGAGGAGCTTTACCGGACTGATTGATGTCCTAGAGGGGCAGCGGGATGCCATTTACCCACATGTTGACAGGAGACTCCCGAGGAATGTGACCAATCCCGCCTGGGAGGTGATGGCAACAATAGTTAGTCATGATGTGGGTATGCCGGCGTTGGACTGGGGTAAACACAGTAAAAAGTCTGACAACACCAGGTTTTAGTCCAACCGATTTATTTGATAGTAAACGCACAAGCTTTCGAATGGATTCACCTGACGAAGAGGGAAACCTTGAAAGCTTGTGCGTTTAAGAACATAAGAAATAGGAGCAGGAGTAGGCCATCTGGCCTTCGAGCCTGCCCCGCCATTCAATAAGATCATGGCTGATCTGTCGTGACTCAGCTCCACCTTCCTGCCCTCTCCCCATAACCCTTAATCCCTTCTCTTATCAAAAACCCATCAACCCGTTTCTTAAAAATATTTAGCGAGGCAGCCTCCACCACTTCAACGGGCAGAGAATTCCAGAGATTCACCACCCTTTGAGTGAAGAAGTTCCTCCTCAACTCTGTTCTAAACCGCCCCCCCCTTTATCTTGAGGCTGTGCCCCCTAGTCCTACTGTCTTTTTTGAGCGGGAAGAGTCTCTCCACCTCTATCCTATCCATCCCATTCATCATCTTATACGTCTCAATGAGATCTCCCCTCATTCTTCTAAACTCTAACGAGTACAAGCCTAGTTTATTCAGCCTCTCCTCATAGCTCAATCCCCTCAACTCCGGTATCAGCCGAGTAAACCTCCTCTGCACTCCCTCCAGGGCCAAAATATCCTTGCGCAGGTGCGGCGCCCAAAACTGCACACAGTACTCCAGCTATCAAATAAATTTACTGTCAAATAAATCGGTTGGACTAAAACCTGGTGTTGTCAGACTTTTTACAGCAATAGTTAGTGCCAGTAGCATGAACAGGAGAATGGTGGTGCAATGCTGTAAAGATAAATGACCCCCTACGCGCTGCAAGGGTGAGGTATGTGGCCAAATGGGCCACCTACGATGGCGATTTACAAAACATGCTGGGATAATTGGCCAAGTCCTAGATTGGAAACACATATTACGAGGGGCCACGGGCTTAGGGTGAGGGGGGTGAGGTATAATTTGGATGTTAGAGGGAGGTTCTTCACACGGAGGGTTGTGGGGGTATGGAATGCTCTGCCAAGTAAGGTGGTGGAGGCAGGGGCGCTGGAGTTATTGAAGAGTAACTAAGACAGGCACATGAGCGTGATGGAGATGGAGGGATATAGGAGTTTTAAATAAGGTTCAGGAGCCTTGGGACGTTCCTAGGAATCAATTGATTCTATGGACCTTCCAACATATTTTCTGGCTCACTTGTTTTACTTTTGAGCTTCTGGGGGTTCCCTTGAGTGTTTGTATAAGGATGTGCATGGTATTGATGTTTTTCTCTTTTAATCCACAGATGCTTCAGTCCACCTTGTTGTCCAACAAGGGGCGTACACACGATGGGTCGTGCGAGTGCTGCTCTTGGAAGTTTCGAGAGGAGCCTAGTGCTTCATGTGTGCCTAAACTGGACCAGATACTGGGCAACACGACAGCTCAGTGACTATCACTGATTGCTGTGCAGACACATGGATTTGGGCCGGTGTCTGTGGGAGTTTGCACATTCTCCCCGTGCTTGCGTGGGTTTCCTCCGGGTGCTCCGGTTTAGAACATAGAACATAGAACATTACAGCACAAACAGGCCCTTCGGCCCTCGAGTTGCGCCGATCGCATCAACCCCACCAATCTATAGACCTATCTATAACCCCCAATCCCATTAAACCCCATATACTCATCCAGAAGTCTTTTAAAAGACCCCAGCGAGTTCGCCTCCACCACCGACGACGGCAGCCGATTCCAATCACTCACTACCGTCTGAGTGAAAAGCTTACCCCTAACATCACCTCTGTACTTCCCTCCCCGCACCTTAAATCTGTGTCCTCTCGTAGCGACCATTTCAACCCGGGGAAATAGCCTCTGAGAGTCCACCCTATCTATTCCTCTCAACATTTTATAAACTTCTATCAGGTCGCCTCTCAACCTTCGCCTCTCCAGGGAAAAGAGTCCCAGCTCCTTCAACCTATCTTCATAAGGCATGCCTCCCAGTCCAGGCAACATCCTTGTAAATCTCCTCTGCACCCTTTCAATAGCTTCTACGTCTTTCCTATAGTGAGGCGACCAGAACTGCGCACAGTACTCCAAATGAGGCCTGACGAGGGTCCTGTAAAGTTGCAGCATTACCTCCCGACTCCTAAACTCAATCCCTCGATTAATGAAGGCCAGTACACCATACGCCTTCTTGACCACCTCCTCCACCTGCGAGGCCGATTTAAGAGTCCTGTGAACCCGGACCCCGAGATCCTTCTGCTCTTCAACGCTACTAAGACCCCTGCCCTTAATAGTGTACTCGTTCATCCCGTTGGTTCTGCCGAAATGGACTACTACACATTTATCCGCGTTGAAGTCCATCTGCCACTTCTCCGCCCAATCCTGCATCCTATCTATGTCCTGCTGCAACTTTTGACATCCTTCCAGACCATCCACAACACCGCCGACCTTCGTGTCATCAGTTTCCTCCCACACCCCAAAGATGTGCTCTTAGGCTGATTGGTGTAACAAATTGTCCCTAACTTAGTCTCCCCTCAATCTGGTTTCCAATGTGGAGAGCCCTAACATAGACAAGGGTCATGAAATGGTGGCGTGGGCTCATTGGGCCAAAGGGCCTGTTTCCCGGGCTGTGTTGCTCTTTGTTCTTTGTTCTAAGTACAGAAATGGACAGAATATTGGACAGAGAGAAATAAGGATTTTCACAGTAACTTCCTTGCAGTGTTAATGTAATGTACTTGTGACTAATAAATAAACTTAAACCTTTGAACTTCAAAATCAGACTACAGAATACACAGGAAATGGGCTATCTCGAAGACAATGGACACTCTCTGGTCAAACATACTTGTTTACCAGACAAAGTGTGCCTTAACACCTTATTTGTGAGGGAGGAATGAGACTTACGTCCCTCCAGCACCTACAGGAATGACCTCTGGGTACACATCCAGAGATCAGTATAGGAGCCCCTGATTGGATCAGGGTGATCAAACCCTGATCGATTGATTGGCAGTGATCAAGAGACCACCCAAAAGAGCACAAAACTAATGAGGGATAAAAGATGCTGCACAACGGAAGGAACTCTCTCTCTTTCTCACGATCGACACGGCCATGAGGCTGAGGAAGAGACAGGAACAGAACAACAGTGACCACCAACAGCAATTGCCACCACGAGGAGAGCCACCACACCGACAGAAGGAAGACCAGAGCCAGAGTATCAGACCAGACTGAAGGACTAGATTACATTGAGGACTACGGAGACCAATACACGGATAAAGGCCAATATCTGCCTGGGGATTTGCCAGTCACTCAAAAGTTAAGTTAAGGTCTAGTATTGAACTTGAACTTAATTATTTTGTAAATAACCTATATTGATTTTGTTGTCGGTTAAAATTAATTATGTGCATGAATAAATATTGTTGTATTAACATGAAGTCAACTGGCAGTTCCCTGTCCGCTGTATAAAAGACACTGTGCGGCAGGCACAACTATTGGCAATTCTGGTGGGATATCGACAAGACATAACTTTGTTGTTCTGGTATCGAATCCTACAGACTAAAACTCAGAGCCGACAGGTGTACTTGTCCTTATTGGACAAATAACTTTTTTCCTTTTTTGGGAAATTGTGTGTTGCTGCTTGCATTATGACCAACATGGGGAGAGGTTAAGCTCCATAGGTTTACATTATATCAGGACTGGAACGTAGCCCAAAGCAGAACCCGCAGTCCAACCAACCCCCTACCCCTTGTCTTGAACCTAGAATGGCAGGAAACAGTTCAGAGAAGTGTCCCATGTGGGACAGAAAAATATAAGAGAATACGTAAAGAAGAAACGGTGGCCCCTCTGGACAGAATTTTGTGCCAATATTCAAACGGGACTGGGATCCCTAGGAGAGAAATATTGGGCTGACTTAAGAAACGTTCAAGGAAAGCAGCCAATTGTGAGAAGGTGACTGCCATTATGGGCTGCTTAGGACAGCTAGTAGGAACTGAATGGGAATTAAACACAGTTCGTAAGGAACTGGAAGATTCAAGGCAGTTATAGGAGGAGAAAGAGGAAAAAATTAGAAAACTAAAAGGAAAAGGAAGAGGAGATAAAGAGACTAAATGAACAGCAGTAGGAGAGGATAGAACAAATAACAGCAGAAAAGAACACAGAGGTAGATGAATTAAAAAGAATGTACCAGGCTAATTTGTACATCTGGGTAATTTTCAGACCCAGTATGAGAGAGACTACCAAGACTTGGCCAGGGGAGAAGCCAAGCATGCAGTGGCATGATTGGAAGCTCAGTGCATGGATCTGCAGGCGACAATAAAGGCGCTACATCAAGCCAGTGAAGAGTCGGGCAACCGCTGACCATTCCAAATGCCAGTGAGAAATTTCGTGGCTGGAATCCTGATTATGGTTCAGAATAGAACTGTCCCTTTGGGACAGTAGAGGAAGAGGAAGGGGAGATAGAGGTGCAGATTGGGAGAACTAAAAGAGGAACTATGCATTATGCAAACCGAGGATTTTGGTCCAGCACCATCTTTCCCAGGGGAAGTCATACTCTCCGTGCCCCTGGATTTACCTCCAATACCAATGCACCCAGTGATGACAGTAAAAAGTCTGACAACACCAGGTTTTAGTCCAACCGATTTATTTTGAGAATATTATCAAATAAATCGGTTGGACTAAAACCTGGTGTTGTCAGACTTTTTACTGTGTTTACGCCAGTCCAACGCCGGCATACCCACACCAGTGATGATGGGCAGGGGATGACCCAGCCATTACATACACAAGGCAATTTGTCAAAATTACAATTAAAATCACAACATTTGAACCATCTGCTGACCCACACAGCTTCATTGAGGATGTTAGGCAGCAAAAGATAATGCATAGGCTAGCTGAAAGGGAAGGAGTAAAATTAATAGTCATGTGCCTAAGCAAGTCTGCAGGGTCTGCCCCTCAAAGTGATGGGGAAGGAAGCTTATATGAGATAACGGAAGTGATATTGGCCGCAGTGGGGTATAATAAAGGGGATCCCATAGGCGGGTTAAATAAATGCAGGCAGAGGAAAGGGGGACACCTTCGCCAGTCATTTGTGACCCATTTCACAGGAGTGTATGGGGAGTTAAATCGGGCTAGACTATTTGAAGCTGACTCATCCAAATAGGCCACACCACAGAGGAAGGCAAGAAACCTTGTGCCAATTTTGATCCAGTGAGAAGCCTCACAACACCAGGTTAAAGTCCAACAGGTTTATTTGGTTGGAAACTGCCTGCTGCAGTTGTAAATGCGCCTATTTTGGGGGCATTTAAGAGATCCGTGGATAGGTTTATGGATGAAAAGGGATTGGTTTAGGTTAGAGGGTCATTGTTTTTTAACTGGTCGGCGCAACATCGTGGGCCGAAGGGCCTGTTCTGCGCTGTAATGTTCTATGTTCTATGAAATGCCGCTAACTTCCAGATCGCTGCTCCTCTGTCAGGTGAGTGGGGAGTTCTGATCACAAACAGAGCATATAAAGGCACACACAGTTTACAAAATATTGATTAGAATGCAAGTCTTTACAGCTAATCAAGTCTTAAAGGTAGCATTAATCATAGGTTAAAGAAATGTGTATTACCTCCAGACAGGACAGTAAGTGAGATGTCATCCAGCACTTCTCTGGAGCGGAGAAACTATGACATAAGAACATAAGAAATAGGAGCAGGAGTAGGCCATCTAGCCCTTCGAGCCTGCCCCGCCATTCAATAAGATCATGGCTGATCTGTCGCTGCTCAGTTCCACATTCCCGCCCTCTCCCCATAACCCTTAATCCCCTCTCTTATCAAAAATCCATCAACCCGCGTCTTAAAAATATTTAGTGAGGCAGCCTCCACCACTTCAACAGGCAGAGAATTCCAGAGATTCACCACCCTTTCAGTGAAGAAGTTCCTCCTCAACTCTGTTCTAAACCGCCCCCCCTTTATCTTGAGGCTGTGCCCTCTAGTCCTACTGTCCTTTCTGAGCGGGAAGAGCCTCTCCACCTCTATCCTATCCATCCCATTCATCATCTTATACGTCTCAATGAGATCTCCCCTAATTCTTCTAAATTCTAATGAGTACAAGCCTAGTTTATTCAGCCTCTCCTCATAGCTCAACCCCCTCAGCTCCGGTATCAGCCTAGTAAACCTCCTCTGCACTCCCTCCAAGACCAAAATATCCTTGCGTAAGTGCGGCGACCAAAACTGCACACAGTACTCCAGCTGCGGCCTTACCAATGCCCTATACAGCTGCAGCGAGACCTCCCTACTTTTATTTTCAATCCCCCTCGCTATGAAGACCAGCATCCCATTCGCCTTCCTGACCATCTGCTGCACCTGCAAGCTGGGTTTTTGCGACTCATGCACAAGGACCCCGAGGTCCCTCTGCAATGTCGCCTGTTGCAGTTTTTCGCCACGTAAGTAATAGTCCTTCCTACCATTACTCTTACCAAAGTGGACCACCTCGCACTTGCCAACATTAAATTCCATTTGCCATTTCCTGGCCCATTCGCCCAGCCTATCTAGATCCTTCTGCAGACTCTCCACACCCTCCGCGCCATTTGCCATTCCACCAATCTTGGTGTCATCAGCAAATTTCGACACCATACACTCGGTTCCCTCCTCCAGATCATCTATATAAATGGTAAAAAGCTGAGGCCCCAGCACTGACCCCTGGGGCACTCCATTAGTCACCAACCGCCAATCCGAATAGCACCCATTAACCCCCACCCTATCTTCTCCGGAATCATCAACATATCTGATGAAGACGAACATCTCGCCAGGGCTATCCCCACACCCCGACTTCTTGCCTTCAAACAACCGCATAACCTCAAACAGACCATTGTCCCCAGCCTTCAGGAGAACAGTGACCACAATACCACACAACCTTGTCACAGCAACCTCTGTAAGACATGCTGGATCATCGACATGGATGCCAGCATCTCACGTGAGAACACCATCCACCGGGTACACGGTAAATACTCTTGCAACTCGGCCAATGTTGTCTACCTGATACGCTGCAGGAAAGGATGTCCTGAGGCATGGTACACTGGGGAGACCATGCAGACGCTACGACAATGGATGAATGAACATCGCTCGACAATCACTAGGCAAGACTGTTCCCTTCCTGTTGGCAAACACTTCAACAGCCACGGGCATTCAGCCTCTGATCTTCGGGTAAGCATTCTCCAAGGCAGCCTTCACGCCACACGACAGCGCAGAGTCACTGAGCAGACACTGATACAGTAAGAAGTCTGACAACACCAGATTTGAGTCCAACCAACTTATTTGATAATATACTCACAAGCTTTCGGGATTTATCCTTTGTCAGGTGAATGGAGAGTTCTGGCCTCAGACAGAACATATAAAGCACAGACAGTTTACAGATTACTGATTAGAATGTGAATCTTTACACCTAACCTTCTATTCAAGTCTTAAAGATGCCAACAATAGAACATAGAACATTACAGCGCAGAACAGGCCCTTCGGCCCACGATGTTGCGCCGACCAGTTACAAAAACAATGACCCACTAGCCTATACCAATCCCTTTTCATCCATAAACCTATCTACAGATCTCTTAAACGCCCCCAAACTAGGAGCATTTACAACTGCAGCAGGCAGGGCATTCCAATCCCTCACCACCCGCTGGGTAAAGAACTTACCCCTGACATCCGTCTTGTAGCTACTTAATTTAAAGCCATGCCCCCTCGTGCTAGCTTTCTCCATCCGAGGAAAAAGGCTATCACTATCCACCTATCTAAACCTCTAATCATCTTATATGTTTCAATAAGATCCCCTGTTAGCCGCCTTCTTTCCAACGAAAACAACCCCAAATCCGTCAGTCTCTCCTCATAGGACCTCCCCACCATACCAGGCAACATCCTAGTAAACCTCCTCTGCACCCTCTCCAAAGCCTCCACATCCTTCCTGTAATGTGGGGACCAGAACTGCACACAATACTTCAAGTGCGGCCGTACCAGAGTAGTGTACAGTTGCAACATGACGCTGCGACTCTTAAATTCAATCCCCCTACCAATAAATGCCAAGACACCATACGCCTTCTTAACAACCTTATCTACTTGATTCCCAACTTTCAGGGATCTATGTACACATACACCTAGATCCCTCTGTTCATCCACACTATTCAAAGTCCTCCCGTTAGCCCTATACTCGACACATCTGTTGCTCCTACCGAAGTGAATTATCTCACACTTCTCCGCATTAAATTCCATCCGCCACCTCTCGGCCCAGCTCTGCAACCTATCTAAGTCTCCCTGCAGACTATGACACCCTTCCTCACAATCTACACCTTTTTTTTTCGGCAGAACCAACGGGATGAACGAGTACACTATCAAGGGCAGGAGTCTTAGTAGCGTTGAAGAGCAGAAGGATCTCGGGGTCCGGGTCCACAGGACTCTTAAATCGGCCTCGCAGGTGGAGGAGGTGGTCAAGAAGGCGTATAGTGTACTGGCCTTCATTAATCGAGGGATTGAGTTTAGGAGTCGGGAGGTAATGCTGCAACTTTACAGGACCCTTGTCAGGCCTCATTTGGAGTACTGTGTGCAGTTCTGGTCGCCTCACTATAGGAAAGACATAGAAGCTATTGAAAGGGTGCAGAGGAGATTTACAAGGATGTTGCCTGGACTGGGAGGCATGCCTTATGAAGATAGGTTGAGGGAGCTGGGACTCTTTTCCCTGGAGAGGCGAAGGTTGAGAGGCGACCTGATAGAAGTTTATAAAATGTTGAGAGGAAAGGAAGGTGGCGGATATTCAAGGAATGTTTGTCTAGCGCTCTGCATGACAATGTTCCGATAAGGCAAGGAGGTTTTGGTAGGTCGCGGGAACCGTGGTGCACGAAGGCTGTGTTGAACCTAGTCAGGAGGAAAAGGAAGGTATACAAAAGGTTCAGGGAACTAGGAGAGGTTAAGGATCTTGAAGAATATAAGGACTGTAGAAAGGAGGTTAAAAGGGAAATTAGGAGAGCCAGAAGGGGTCATGAGAAGACCTTGGCGGGTAAGATTAAAGAAAATCCCAAGGCCTTCTATAAGTATGTGAAAGGTAAAAGGGTGAGAAGGGAAAGGATAGGACCTATAAAAGATGAAGGGGGAAAGGTCTGTGTAGAACCAGAAGAAATGGCGGAGGTGCTTAATGAGTACTTTGCATCAGTATTCACAGTGGAAGCTGATTTGGGAGATCTTGCTATGGACTTGCAGCAGGTGGAAAAGATTGAGTACGTGGACATTAAAGAGGAGGATGTGTTAGAACTTTTGAATTCTATCAAGGTAGATAAGTCGCCGGGACCAGATGGGATGTACCCCAGGATACTGTGGGAGGCCAGGGAAGTGATTGCAGAGCCCTTGGCGATGATCTTTGCGTCGTCAATGGAGACGGGAGAGGTTCCGGAAGAGTGGAGGATTGCGGATGTAGTCCCTATTTTCAAGAAAGGGAACAGAGATAGCCCGGGAAATTACCGCCCGGTGAGTCTGACCTCAGTGGTTGGTAAGCTGATGGAGAGGCTTCTGAGGGACAAGATTTACGAGCATTTGGAGAGGTTTGACATGATCAGGAATAGTCAGCATGGATTTGTCAAGGGCAGGTCGTGCCTTACGAGCCTAGTTGAGTTCTTCGATAATGTGACTGAACACATTGATGAAGGAAGTGCCGTGGACGTAGTGTACATGGACTTCAGCAAGGCTTTTGATAAGGTCCCCCATGCAAGACTTCTTGAGAAGGTGAGAGGGCATGGGATCCAAGGGCCTTTGGCCTTGTGGATCCAGAACTGGCTTGCCTGCAGAAGGCAGAGAGTGGTTGTGGATGGGTCTTTTTCGGAATGGAGGTCAGTCACCAGTGGGGTGCCCCAGGGATCTGTTCTGGGACCCTTGTTGTTTGTCATTTTCATAAATGACCTGGATGAGGAAGTGGAGGGATGGGTTAGCAAGTTCGCTGATGACACGAAGGTCGGCGGTGTTGTGGATGGTCTGGAAGGATGTCAAAAGTTGCAGCAGGACATAGATAGGATGCAGGAATGGGCGGAGAAGTGGCAGATGGACTTCAACGCGGATAAATGTGTAGTGGTCCATTTCGGCAGAACCAACGGGATGAACGAGTACACTATTAAGGGCAGGGGTCTTAGTAGCGTTGAAGAGCAGAAGGATCTCGGGGTCCGGGTTCACAGGACTCTTAAATCGGCCTCGCAGGTGGAGGAGGTGGTCAAGAAGGCGTATGGTGTACTGGCCTTCATTAATCGAGGGATTGAGTTTAGGAGTCGGGAGGTAATGCTGCAACTTTACAGGACCCTCGTCAGGCCTCATTTGGAGTACTGTGCGCAGTTCTGGTCGCCTCACTATAGGAAAGACGTAGAAGCTATTGAAAGGGTGCAGAGGAGATTTACAAGGATGTTGCCTGGACTGGGAGGCATGCCTTATGAAGATAGGTTGAGGGAGCTGGGACTCTTTTCCCTGGAGAGGCGAAGGTTGAGAGGCGACCTGATAGAGGTTTATAAAATGTTGAGGGGAATAGATAGGGTGGACTCTCAGAGGCTATTTCCCCGGGTTGAAATGGTCGCTACGAGAGGACACAGATTTAAGGTGCGGGGAGGGAAGTACAGAGGTGATGTTAGGGGTAAGTTTTTCACTCAGAGGGTAGTGAGTGATTGGAATCGGCTGCCGTCGTCGGTGGTGGAGGCGAACTCGCTGGGGTCTTTTAAAAGACTCCTGGATGAGTATATGGGGTTTAATGGGATTGGGGGTTATAGATAGGTCTATAGATCGGTGGGGTTGATGCGATCGGCGCAACTCGAGGGCCGAAGGGCCTGTTTGTGCTGTAATGTTCTATGTTCTATGTTCTATGATCAGTGGAAGCTGATTTGGGAGATCTTGCTATGGACTTGCAGCAGGTGGAAAAGATTGAGTACGTGGACATTAAGGAGGAGGATGTGTTAGAACTTTTGAATTCTATCAAGGTAGATAAGTCGCCGGGACCAGATGGGATGTACCCCAGGATACTGTGGGAGGCCAGGAAAGTGATTGCAGAGCCCTTGGCGATGATCTTTGCGTCGTCAATGGAGACGGGAGAGGTTCCGGAAGATTGGAGGATTGCGGATGTAGTCCCTATTTTCAAGAAAGGGAACAGAGATAGCCCGGGAAATTACCGCCCGGTGAGTCTGACCTCAGTGGTTGGTAAGCTGATGGAGAGGCTTCTGAGGGACAAGATTTACGAGCATTTGGAGAGGTTTGACATGATCAGGAATAGTCAGCATGGATTTGTCAAGGGCAGGTCGTGCCTTACGAGCCTAGTTGAGTTCTTCGATAATGTGACTGAGCGCATTGACGAAGGAAGTGCCGTAGACGTAGTGTACATGGACTTCAGCAAGGCTTTTGATAAGGTCCCCCATGCAAGACTTCTTGAGAAGGTGAGAGGGCATGGGATCCAAGGGCCTTTGGCCTTGTGGATCCAGAACTGGCTTGCCTGCAGAAGGCAGAGAGTGGTTGTGGATGGGTCTTTTTCGGAATGGAGGTCAGTCACCAGTGGGGTGCCCCAGGGATCTGTTCTGGGACCCTTGCTGTTTGTCATTTTCATAAATGACCTGGATGAGGAAGTGGAGGGATGGGTTAGCAAGTTCGCTGATGACACGAAGGTCGGCGGTGTTGTGGATGATCTGGAAGGATGTCAAAAGTTGCAGCAGGACATAGATAGGATGCAGGAATGGGCGGAGAAGTGGCAGATGGACTTCAAAGCGGATAAATGTGTAGTCGTCCATTTTGGCAGAACCAACGGGATGAACGAGTACACTATTAAGGGCAGGGGTCTTAGTAGCGTTGAAGAGCAGAAGGATCTCGGGGTCCGGGTTCACAGGACTCTTAAATCGGCCTCGCAGGTGGAGGAGGTGGTCAAGAAGGCGTATGGTGTACTGGCCTTCATTAATCGAGGGATTGAGTTTAGGAGTCGGGAGGTAATGCTGCAACTTTACAGGACCCTCGTCAGGCCTCATTTGGAGTACTGTGCGTAGTTCTGGTCGCCTCACTATAGGAAAGACGTAGAAGCTATTGAAAGGGTGCAGAGGAGATTTACAAGGATGTTGCCTGGACTGGGAGGCATGCCTTATGAAGATAGGTTGAGGGAGCTGGGACTCTTTTCCCTGGAGAGGCGAAGGTTGAGAGGCGACCTGATACAAGTTTATAAAATGTTGAGGGGAATAGATAGGGTGGACTCTCAGAGACTATTTCCCCGGGTTGAAATGGTCGCTACGAGAGGACACAGATTTAAGGTGCGGGGAGGGAAGTACAGAGGTGATGTTAGGGGTAAGTTTTTCACTCAGAGGGTGGTGAGTGAATGGAATCGGCTGCCATCGTCGGTGGTGGAGGCGAACTCGCTGGGGTCTTTTAAAAGACTTCTGGATGAGTATATGGGGTTTAATGGGATTGGGGGTTATAGATAGGTCTATAGATTGGTGGGGTTGATGCGATCGGCGCAACTCGAGGGCCGAAGGGCCTGTTTCTGCTGTAATGTTCTATGTTCTATGTTCTATGAATAGATAGGGTGGACTCTCAGAGGCTATTTCCCCAGGTTGAAATGGTTGCTACGAGAGGACACAGATTTAAGGTGCGGGGAGGGAAGTACAGAGGTGATGTTAGGGGTAAGTTTTTCACTCAGAGGGTGGTGAGTGAATGGAATCAGCTGCCGTCATCGGTGGTGGAGGCGAACTCGCTGGGGTCTTTTAAAAGACTTCTGGATGAGTATATGGGGTTCAATGGGATTGGGGGTTATAGATTGGTCTATAGATTGGTGGGGTTGATGTGATTGGCGCAACTCGAGGGCCGAAGGGCCTGTTTGTGCTGTAATGTTCTATGTTCTATACACGGTCTCCAAGACCACCAGGAGCACCAGCTCCATCAGTTAGGCCAACTCCTAGATACAAGAGAGAGCACCGCCCCTCACTGATAGAAGGTCCCAGTCACCTCATGCGTATCATAAGCGTCACTGTATCCAACTGTCCCCATTGTGCCTTTGCGGCGACTGCCCCAAGCTTCAGCCCGTCCCTCAGCACGTAGCCCTGGACCTTGGAATGTGCCAGTCTGCAACACTCGGTCGAGGACAGTTCTTTCAACTGGAAGATCAGCAAGTTTCGGGTGGACCAAAGTGTGTCCTTCACTGAGTTGATGACCTTCCAGGAGCAGTTGACATTTGTCTTGGTGTGCGTCCCCGGAAATAGCCTGCGTCACCGAGCTGCTCGGGACGAACCTCGACAAATACCACTGATCTCACTCCAGACCTTCTTTGCAAAGGCACATTCCAGAAGGAGGTGTGCGACCATCTCGTCAGCCCCGAAGCCGTTTCAAGGGCAGCGTGCGGTGATGTTGAGACCTCGAGCGTGCATAAAGAATCTGACGGGGAGTGCCCTTCTCACCACCAGCCAAGCCAGGTCTTGGTGCTTGTTTGTCAGTTCTGGTGATGAGGCGTTCTGCCAGATGACACAGACAGTCTGCTCAGGGAACCATCCGACAGGATCCGCCGTCTCCTTCTCTCTCAGGGCCCCAAGGACGTTACGCGCTGACCACTGCTTAATCGCCGTGTGGTCAAAGGTGTGTTTGCAGAAAAATTTCTCTACGAAGGACAGGTGCTGCGGGACGGTCCAACTACTCGGAGCGTTCCGCGGCAGTGTGGCCAGACCCATCCTTCGCAACACTCGGGACAGGTAGAACCTCAAAAAGTAGTGGCACTTGCTGTTGGTGTACCGAGGATCTATGCACAGCTTGATGCAGCCGCTCACAAAGGTGGCCATCAGGATGAGGGCGGCGTTGGGAACGTCTTTCCCTCCGTTCTCTGGAGATTTAAGAAGGACCTATTATAGCCCCTGTACAGGTCTGCTTAGGCAACATGGCCTGCTGACCTTTCCCCAAACACTGAACACATTCTTGGATGGGATTACATGAACAAATATAATCTTTCATTTCACCCAGTTAATGGGTGTATTTGACAAATGGCTATGATTAGCAGAGCATCATCAATCATTCCAATGGGACTATGCTAACAGAGTTAGTGCAATAGGAGAATTCTGATTCGAGCTCTTAACAATTAGCACTGATCCAGCTATCAGGGAGGTGCTTCAAAGGGTGTTTGTACAACACAAGAATGATTGTGGCCAGATATCTGGGGAGATGTTAATTGAAGGGCCGGATCCAAAACTGCAGAGACAATACGGTTTCTCCAGACAGGGAGAGGGGGAGATGGCCAAACTAATTGATAATCTACTACAGCAGCGGGTGTTGAGATGGGTGGCATCAACAAACATATGGCCCGTGAAAAAACCCAATGGATCATGGAGACTAATGAGGTTACCCCATTCACAGCCCCACAGTAGCTAAAAGCCCCATCATGATGAGGCAAGGGATACAGGCAAAGCTTTTCACAGTGCTAGATATCAGTAATGGTTTCTGGTCCATCCCTTCAAACTGGTTGTAATATAAACAGGCAGTTTTAACGTTGATAAAATTGGATATCCTAACTTAAAGAATTGGGCATATTAAAAATCAAACACAGTCAAACCTCGGGCAGGCCAGTTGTACAATACACAAACCTGTCTGGGCCTGACTCATCAATCTCCCATCAAAGGTCGCTGCATCCTCCTGATACTTAGCAGGAGATCATTGCACCCCATTGGAATGCACCGGCCTATTGTTAGAAGCCCAGATCGGGCCAGACTTCCTGTCACCGAGAGTTCCTGCAGTTGGTTTAATCCGATACCAGGTTACATGTAAGCAGCAGCATGGAGATGGACACCTGGGGATGGACCCTGGTGTCCTGTCTGACAGACATCAAGAAACCCACTGGGTATCAGAACCCCCTCCTGGGACCTCATTGGCCGGAAGCCAGAGAAGTTTCTGGAAAGGTGAGCAGGCAGGGGGATAAAGGGACACATTTTCAGACACCAGAAGCGAAGACTCAATGAAGGAGGTGACCCTTGACCCTCTGGAAGGCTGACCAGAGAAGGTAGAAGCTGCCATCGAGACTCACCTTCGTGACCACAGACCAGAGGGACTCAGAGAATCGAGCCTGCAGTTTAACCAAACCATCTTTGCGGGTAGTATTTCTGATTTTAGGGCATCCTCTTGTCTTATGTGGGTAATTTAAGGGTTATTGTTAATAAACTTGTTGAACTTTTACTTGTGTTTGTCCTTTGTCCGTCTTGCAAATATGGGCACCGGGGTAACACATTGGAGTAAGCAAACTGGTCAAAAGTATCTGAGAATTAAAATTACAACATGGTCCGACCAGTACAAGTTTGCCTTCACCTGCCAGGGACAGCAATACACTTGGACTTGCTGATCACAGAGTTTCCATAATTCCCTGACCGATTAGCTAACGGTCTAGGAAAGTTATTCCAATCTGAGTGCTTGGTCCAATATGTAGATGACTTACTGTTACAGACCAACACCAAACAGGAGCATGTAGCATTGTTAGACAAATTGCTCACACTGCTCCACTCATTAGGTTGTAAAGTCAATCTGAAAAAAGGCCCAAATTTTGCAACCCAAAGTCATGCCCCTGTCTACATCAATGGGGATGAAGTAGAAAAGGTCAAAGTTTATAAAATGTTGAGAGGAATAGATAGGGTGGACTCTCAGAGGCTATTTCCCCGGGTTGAAATGGTCGCTACGAGAGGACACAGATTTAAGGTGCGGGGAGGGAAGTACAGAGGTGATGTTAGGGGTAAGTTTTTCACTCAGAGGGTGGTGAGTGAATGGAATCGGCTGCCGTCATCGGTGGTGGAGGCGAACTCGCTGGGGTCTTTTCAAAGACTTCTGGATGAGTATATGGGGTTTAATGGGATTGGGGGTTATAGATAGGTCTATAGATTGGTGGGGTTGATGTGATTGGCGCAACTCGAGGGCCGAAGGGCCTGTTTGTGCTGTAATGTTCTATGTGTCAAGTTTTTAGGTGTCCAGACCACCAGTAACCTGTCCTGGTCCCCCCATGCCAAACACTATTGTTAAGGAAGCCCCACAAATGCCTCTACTTTCTCAGAAGTCTAAGGAAATTTGGCATTTCAGCTATGACTCTCACCAACTTTTACAGATGCACCATAGAAAGCATTCTTTGGTTGTATCACAGCTTGGTATGTGCTCCTGCTCTGCCCAAAACTGCAAGAAACTACAAAAGGTCGTGAATTTAGCCCAATTCATCACATAAACCAGCTTCCCATCCATTGACTCTGTCTACACTTCCCACTGCCTCAGCAAAGCAGCTGGTATAATTAAGGACCCCCCCACACACCCCGGTCATTCTCTCTTCCACCTTCTTCTGTCAGGAAAAAGATATAAAAGTCTGAGGTCACGTACCGACCAACTCAAGAACAGCTTCTCCCCTGATGTTGTCAGACTTTTGAATGGACCTACCTTGTATTAAGTTGATCTTTCTCTACACCCTCGCTATGACTGTAATGCTACATTCTGCACAGTCTCTTTTCAAAGAAAGAACAAAGAAAATTATGGCTCAGGAAGAGGCCCTTTGGCCGTCCAAGTCTGCACCAACCATGCTGCCCGACTGAACTAAAACCCCCTACACATCCAGGGACCATATTCCTCTATTCCCATCCTATTCATGGATTTGTTCAGATGCCCCTTAAAACTCACTATCATATCTGCATGGATTCCCCAGCAGTGAGTCCCAGGCAACCATCACCCTCTGTGTAAAAAAACTTACCTCGTATAGATATAAATACAAGATTTATACAAGATATAAATCTTGTCCCTCACACCTTAAACCTGTGCCCCTTAGTAATTGACTCTTCCACCCTGGGAAAAAGCTTCTGACTATCCACTCTGTCCATGTCCCTCATAATCTTGTAGACTTCTATCAGGTCTCCCCCTCAACCTCTGTCATTCCAGTGAGAACAAACCAAGTTTCTCCAATCTTTCCTCATAGCTAATGCCCTCCACACCAGGTAACATCCTGGTAAATCTTTTCTGTACCCTCTCCAAAGCCTCCACACCCTTCTGGTAGTGTGATGACCAGAACTGAACACTATATTCCAAGTGCGGTCTAACAAAGTTCTATAAAGCTGCAACGTGACTTGCCAATTTTTAAACTTAATGCCCTGGCTGATGAAGGCAAACATGCTTTCTTGACGACCTTCTTTACCTGCGTTGTCACTTTCAGTGACCTGTGTACTTGTACACCCAGATCCCTCTGCCTGTCAATACTCTTTAGGGTTCTGTCATTTACTGTATATTTCCTGTCTGTATTAGACCCTCCAAAATGCATTACCTCACATTTGTCCAGATTTTCCTTCTCAATGAATGGTATGCTTTGTCTGCATAGCGCTCAAGAAACAATACTTTTCACTATATGTGACAATAATAAATCAAATCAAATCATATACCTGGATACAGTAATTACTCATGGGAGGATGGAGATCGAACCGAAAAGGATAGACTCGATAGTATACTGCCCCGAGATGTGAGTGCTCTCTGATCTTTCCCAGGTCTGGTAGGGTACTGTCAGAATCAAATCGATAGCTTTGCCACCAAAGCAGCCCTACTGTCCGAATTATTAAAGAAATAACCTGGAAATGGACTGCTTGGCGCACAGCTGCTGTAAAGCAGCCACTGCCACAACACCACAACAGTGTCCCGAGCTGCTGAACTAGCAGCAATCACATACACAGTGAGTCACCCACATTTATTTCCAACCTCCGCCAACTCTGATAGTATGTATGTGTGTAACAGCCTGACTGAGTTCCTACCGTTCTGGGAAGCTGGAGGTTTTGTCTCTACGGACGGAAAGCCTCTGTCATCAGCCCCCTCATTAAAATATCTCCTGCAGGTCACTGAAGGATGTACATAGAAACAGAAAAACTACAGCACAAACAGGCCCTTCAGCCCACAAGTTGCACCAAACATGTCCCTACTGACTCGGCTTACCTATAACCCTCTATCTTACTAAGTTCCATGTACTTATCCTAAAGTCTCTTAAAAGACCCTATCGAATCCACCTCTAAGATGATTAGAAGTTTAGATAGGGTGGACAGTGATAGCCTTTTTCCTCGGATGGAGAAAGCTAGCACGAAGGGTTTAAATTAAGGGGGGGTAGCTACAGGACGGATGTCAGGGGTAGGTTCTTTACCCAGCGGGTGGTGAGGGATTGGAATGCCCTGCCTGCTGCAGTTGTAACTGTGCCTAGTTTGGGGGCGTTTAAGAGATCTGTGGATAGGTTTATGGACGAAAAGGGATTGGTTTAGGCTAGTGGGTCATTGTTTTGTAACTGGTCGGCGCAACATTGTGGGCCGAAGGGCCTGTTCTGCGCTGTAATGTTCTATGTTCTAATAATTACAAACATTGCCAAAAAAGAATCATTTTTCCAGTACAGTACTATGCTTATTTACACGACATTACAGTCATTACATTTCAAAACATAAACTATATCCATGCCTCAATAAATTACTGTGTGCCGTTAGTGCTCAGATTGGCACACAGTTACGCAGGTCGAGGGTATTCCGCAGTTCTGACAGTCTGCTCAGGGAACCATCCGACAGGATCCGCCGTCTCCTTCTCTCTCAGGGCCCCAAGGACGTTACGCGCTGACCACTGCTTAATCGCCGTGTGGTCAAAGGTGTGTTTGCGGAAAAATTTCTCCACGAAGGACAGGAAGCTGCGGGACGGTCCAACTACTCGGAGCGTTCCACGGCAGTGTGGCCAGACCCATCCTTCGCAACACTCGGGACAGGTAGATCCTCAAAAAGTAGTGGCACTTGCTGTTGGTGTACCGAGGATCTACGCACAGCTTGATGCAGCCGCACACAAAGGTGGCCATCTGGTATGGAGGGGAGGTCCCATGAGGAGAGGCTGAGGGATTTGGGGTTGTTTTCGCTGGAAAGAAGGCAGCTAAGAGGGGATCTTATTGAAACATATAAGATGATTAGAGGTTTAGATAGGGTGGACAGTGATAGCCTTTTTCCTCAGATGGAGAAATCTAGCACGAGGGGGCATGGCTTTAAATTAAGGGGTGGGAGTTATAGGACGGATGTCAGGGGTAGGTTCATTACCCAGAGGGTGGTGAGGGATTGGAATGCCTGCTGCAGTTGTAAATGCACCTAGTTTGGGGGCATTTAAGAGATTCGTGGATAGGTTTATAGAACATATGGAACATAGAACATTACAGCGCAGAACAGGCCCTTCGGCCCACGATGTTGCGCCGACCAGTTACAAAACAATGACCCACTAGCCTAAACTAATCCCTTTTCGTCCATAAACCTATCCACAGATCTCTTAAACGCCCCCAAACTAGGTGCATTTACAACTGCAGCTGGCAGGGCATTCCAGTCCCTCACCAGCCTCTGGGTAAAGAACCTACCCCTGACATCTGTCCTATAACTACCCCCCCTTAATTTAAAGTCGTGCCCCCTCGTGCTAGCTTTCTCCATCCTAGGAAAAAGGCTATCACTATCTACCCTGTCTAAACCTCTAATCATCTTATATGTTTCAATAAGGTCCCCTCTTAGCCGCCTTCTTTCCAGCGAAAACAACCCCAAATCTCTCAGTCTCTCCTCATAGGATCTCCCCTCCATACCAGGCAACATCCTGGTAAACCTCCTCTGCACCCTCACCAAAGCCTCTAGATCCTTCCTGTAATGTGGGGACCAGAACTGCACACAAAACTCCAAGTGCGGCCGTACCAGAATTGTGTACAGTTGCATCATGACGCTGCGACTCCTAAATTCAATCCCCCTACCAATAAACGCCAAGACACCGTATGCCTTCTTAACAACCTTATCTACTTGATTCCCAACTTTCAGGGATCTATGTACACACACACCTAGATCCCTCTGCTCCTCCACACTATTCAAAGTCCTCCCGTTAGCCCTATACTCAACACATCTGTTATTCCTACCGAAATGAATTACCTCACACTTCTCCACATTAAACTCCATCCGCCACCTCGCAACCCAGCTCTGCAACCTTTCTAAGTCACCCTGCAAACTATGACACCCTTCCTCACAATCTACCACACCTCCGACTTTGGTGTCATCAGCAAACTTACTAATCCACCCAACTATACCCTCATCCAGATCATTAATAAAAATTACAAACAGCAGTGGCCCCAAAACAGATCCCTGAGGCACACCACTCGTAACCGAACTCCATGACGAATATTTACCATCAACCACCACCCTCTGTCTCCTATCTGCTAGCCAATTCCTGATCCAATTACCTAGATCACCCCCAATCCCATACATCTGCATTTTCTGCAGAAGCCTACCATGGTGAACCTTATCAAATGCCTTGCTAAAATCCATATACCTTACCCCTATCCACCTCTTTGGTCACTTTCTCAAAGAACTCGATAAGGTTAGTAAGGCATGACCTACCCGCTACAAAACCATGCTGACTGTCTCTAATCAACTCATTACTCTCCAAATAACTATAAATCCTGTCTCTAATAATCCTTTCCAAAACCTTACCCACCACAGAAGTAAGACTCACCGGTCTATAATTCCCAGGGAAGTCTCTTCTCCCCTTCTTAAACAATGGGACAACATTTGCTGTCCTCCAATCTTCCGGAACTATACCAGAGACTAACGACGACCTGAAGATCAGAGCCAGAGGCTTCGCAATCACCTCTCTTGCCTCCCAAAGAATCCTAGGGTAAATCCCATCCGGACCAGGGGACTTATCTATTTTCAAACCCTCTAAAATATCCAGCACATCCCCCGTATTAACTGCAATACTATCTATTTTACACCCCTGCACCTCAGTGTCCTCCTCAGCTACATTCATGTCCCCTTGCATGAACACCAAAGAGAAATATTGGTTCAACGCCTCTCCAATCTCCTCCGGGAGAAAAGGGATTGGTTTAGGTTAGAGGGTCATTGTTTTTTAACTGGTCGGCGCAACATCGTGGGCCGAAGGGCCTGTTCTGCGCTGTAATGTTCTATGTTCTATCAGGATGAGGGCGGCGTTGGGAACGTCTTTCTCTCCGTTCTCTGGAGATTTGTGCATCATCTCCCTCCGGACGCGATCCATCTTTGATCTCCAGATGAACTTGAAGATGGCCCGCGTCACTGCTGCAGCGCAGGATTTGGGGATAGGCCACACCTGCGCCACGTACAACAACACAGACAGCACCTCGCACCGGATCACCAGGTTTTTCCCGGTTATGGAGAGCGAGCGTTGCTCCCACCAGCCGAGTTTCTGCCTGGCTTTCGCGATGCGCTCCTCCCAGGTTTTGGTGCATGCCCCAGCCGCTCCGAACCATATCCCCAGCACCTTCAGGTACTCTGTCCTGACGGTGAAGGGGACAAGGGATTTGTCGGCCCAGTTCCCAGAGAACATGGCCTCGCTCTTACCCTGGTTGACTTTGGCTCCCGAGGCCAGCTCGAACTGCTCGCAGACCTGGAGGAGCCTGCGAACAGACGGGGGGTCCGAGCAGAAGACAGCCACGTCATCCATATACAGGGAGGCTTTGACCTGCGTGCCTCCGCTGCCTGGGATTGTCACCCCTTTGATGCCTGGGTCGCTTCTGAGGGCCTGGGCAAAGGGTTCAATGCAACACACAAAAAGGACGGAGGAGAGAGGGCAGCCCTGTCTGATTCCAGACCTGATTTGGAAGCTATCTGTTTCCCACCCGTTGACTGAGACTGCGCTACTGATGTCTGTGTAGAGCAGCCGGATCCAATTGCGTATTCCCTCCCCAAAGCCCATTTTGGAGAGCACATCCATCATGTAGCTGTGCGATATTCTATCAAACGCCTTCTCCTGGTCGAGGCTGATGAGGCATGTGTCCACCTGCCTGTCCTGCACGTAGGCGATCGTATCCCTGAGTAGCGCCAGGCTGCCAGAGATCTTCCTGCCAGGTACAGCACAGGTTTGATCAGGATGGATCACTGACCCCAGAGCAGACTTGACCCGGTTTGCGATGACTTTGGCCAGAATTTTATAATCCACGTTCAATAGTGAAATGGGTCGCCAATTACGAATTTCTTCCCTCTCCCCTTTCCGCTTGTAGATGAGGGTAATGATGCCTTTCCTCATGGATTCTGACATCTTGCCCTCCAGAAGCATACTCTTGTATACTTCCAGGAGGTCCGGGCCCATCAAGTCCCACAACGCCAAGTAAAACTTCGCCGGTAAGCCGTCACTTCCGGGAGTTTTACCCTTCTGCAAGGACTCGATGGCCTTGGTCAGCTCATCCAGAGATACCAGTCTGTCTAGGCTGTCCCTCTCGCCATCGTCTAAGACCTGCGTGATAGACGACAGGAAAGACTGGGAGGCCTTGCTGTCTGTCGGCTTCAGGTCATACAGTCCGGCATAGAAGGATTTGCAGATCATCTACCAATACACGACAGACATGGACATTAGTGCATTGAGTGATTAAAAGAATTATTTTGGAGGGCGGAACTACACGATGATGTCACTTATTATACAGAAAATTGTTTAATTTGAGCTTAAAATCCCCCAGGTAGGTATGCCAGGAAAGCAGCTAAGACACACACACCCAGTGAAAGGTTCCTGGACAAATCTCTGAGTTGATTATATTGGCCCACTTCCACCTTGTAGGAACGAGACATTCCCCACTAGATCCAATACAGCTAAGGCCATTGCAAAAATACTAGTCCAATGGTGGGGTTTTCCAGCAACATAGAATCCGATCAAGGGACACATTTCACCGGGTGGGTGATGCAGAAAGTTATATAGAACATAGAACATTACAGCGCAGAACAGGCCCTTCGGCCCACGATGTTGCGCCGACCAGTTACAAAACAATGACCCTCTAACCTAAACCAAACCCTTTCCATCCATAAACCTATCCACAGATCTCTTAAACGCCCCCAAACTAGGCGCATTTACAACTGCAGCAGGCAGGGCATTCCAATCCCTCACCACCCTCTGGGTAAAGAACCTACCCCTGACATCTGTCCTATAACTAACCCCCCTTAATTTAAAGCCATGCCCCCTCGTGCTAGCTTTCTCCATCAGAGGAAAAAGGCTATTACTATCCACCCTATCTAAACCTCTAATCATCTTATATGTTTCAATAAGATCCCCTCTTAGCCGCCTTCTTTCCAGCGAAAACAACCCCAAATCCCTCAGTCTCTCCTCATAGAATCTCCCCTCTATACCAGGCAACATCCTGGTAAACCTCCTCTGCACCCTCTCCAAAGCCCCCACATCCTTCCTGTAATGTGGGGACCAGAACTGCACACAGTACTCCAAGTGCGGCCGCACCAGAGATGTGTACAGTTGCAACATGACACTGTGACTCCTAAATTCAATCCCCCTACCAATAAACACCAAGACACCGTATGCCTTCTTAACAACCTTATCTATTTGATTCCCTACTTTCAGGGATCTATGTACACATACACCTAGATCCCTTTGTTCATCCACACTATTCAAAGTCCTCCCGTTAGCCCTATACTCGACACATCTGTTATTCCTACCAAAGTGAATTACCTCACACTTCTCCACATTAAACTCCATCCGCCATCTCTCGGCCCAGCTCTGCAACCTGTCTAAGTCACCCTGCAAACTATGACACCCTTCCTCACAATCTACCACACCTCCGACTTTGGTGTCATCAGGAAATTTACCAACTATACCCTCATCCAGATCATTAATAAAAATTACAAACAGCAGTGGCCCCAAAACAGATCCCTGAGGCACACCACTCGTAACCGAACTCCATGACGAATATTTACCATCAACCACCACCCTCTGTCTCCTATCTGCTAGCCAATTCCTGATCCAATTTCCAATTTATGGCTGTGTTTGGCACCAAGCAGGGATTCCACATCGCCTACTATCCACAATCCAGTGGAATCGTAAAGCGGACAAACCAAACGTACAAAGGGATCATTGGGAAAACTATAGCAAAACAACACAACATGGGATACAGGCTTCCCTTTGTCCTCCGGATGGTGGACACAGCACCATTTCCAGCTCTACTGAGTTCAACCCCACACACTGGCTGATCCATGAGGGAATTGAATATTTATTAGAGCTTATTTTGAGTTTGCTTTCACAGCACTCACGCACGAGAAAGCCATCCAGCAAATCACCAAAAACATTAAAGCAGCCCAGATAGCTGTGACTGTCCCACCAGGAGTTAAAAAGAAACAGAGCAAGACATATTTCGATAGAAAAGTACACCCCTTAAAATATACGGCAGGTGATGATTTCCCTCTACAACCTCAGTTCTTTCTTGTCCCCGGGATATTGAGGTCTGCACGCCATCACTGACAAGGCAAACCCCTCAGGGTATAATCCTGATCCCCAACGGGAAACCTGGTTAGTTCCGCGTAAGCCAGCTGAGAGTTTACAGGATTCAGAATAATCACTTCCACCATCTCACATTATGATGGCACTCAGTGACCAGAATGGCCTCAGTCAGTAAATATATTCCGTGGAACATCCCCTCATCCACTTCCAGGTTCAAACCAGACCTTTACACCTGTCCCACGACAGCAAAAAGCCTCTTCCACACCTAGAGTGCCCCTGGGTTTACTAATCAACCCAAACAAAACAGGAGACCTGTGCACTCCAGAAGACTGGTCTGACTGTCTGGATACTGGCCCTCACAGCATTCTGGATTCCCCCATAAACATTAGCCTTACGAGCCCCAACCCCAACTTTGGATCATTTTGATGGGTACATCCGATAGCACATCTCCTACCTGGGTAAGGGACCAGACCTGTGGACTGATTAGGATGGGAGATGAGGATAGAGGGGCCCTGGACTGAAAACTGAACATGAGCCCTACAGTGTAGCCCAGTGAACAGATACAGGTATGGAAGCCAGGTGAGAATGTGCTCCTGATCCCGGTTTACAAGCAAAAACTGAAACTGGAGAATCTATCAAAGAAAGTCTTGCAATGTTGGTCTGAGGAATTGGATGATCTCCTATGGGGCTCCTTGGAGTCAGTGGACTGATCAGTATTTAAAAAGAACAAAGAACAAAAATAGCCCGGGAAACAGGTCCTTCGGCCCAACGAGCCCATGCCACCATTTTAACATTACCAGACACCCCCCTCCACCCATGACCCTTATCTATGCTTATGGCATTCCACACTGAGGGAAACTAATTTAGGGACAATTTGTTACACCAATCAGCCTAATAGCACATCTTTGGGGTGTGGGAGGAAACTGGAGCACCCGGAGAAAACCCACGCAAGCACGGGGAGAATGCGCAAACTCCCACAGACACCGGCCCAAATCCATGTGTCTGCACAGCAAACAGTGATAGTCACTGAGCTGTCGTCTTGCCCAGTATCTGGTCCAGTTTAAGCGTACACTAATGACGTGAAGTCAGCCTGAATGAGAACGCCTCTACAGTAACTGACTTCATTGGTCAGTGTGCGCCAAAGAAACAAATCCACCTGGAAACCATGGATGAACAGGGATATCCACTGCTTACTGAAGTCCAGGCCTGAGGTGATCAAGTCAGGTGATCCAAAGAAGCCAGATATGATCTAAAGGAATCCATGAAAGATGCCAAAAGACAGTAGTAGACCAAGCTAGAGTCCCAGGCTAGCCACTTGGATCCCCACCGACTACAGTAAGGTCTGCAAGACATAACAGGCTACAAGATGAAGGCATGTAAAATCATCGGCTCCAGCACACCCTTCCCTGATAAACTTAGTGCATTCTACACCCGTTTTGAGGTCAGTGGGATTAAACTGTCCACCCTGGATTATCTTTATCTGAGGTTATCATTGCAGATATCAGATCAGTTTTCTGAAGGTCGACTCATGGGAAATGACTGGTCTGGGTGGGATATTCAGATGTGTACCCAAATCCTACTAGCACGAAGGGGGGGTTATTCACAGACATCTCCAACCTCTCTTTACAACAATCTGAGGCTCCTTTCTGCTTCAAGAAGATGACCATCATCCCAGTGCCTCAGGAAAGCCAAGCAGCGTGGCCTTAATGACTATCATTTTGTGCCTCTGACATCCATCATTATGAAGTGCTTCGAAAAGCTAGTCATGGCACAAATTCATTCCAGCCTCTCGGGCTGGATACATTACAGTTTGCCGACTGTCACAACAGGTCCACAGCAGACCAAAGACCATAAAAATATAAGATATAGGAGCAGAATTAGGGCACTCGGCCCATCGAGTCTACTCCGTCATTCAATCATGGCTGATATTTTTCTCATCCCCATTCTCCTGCCTTTCCTCCATAATCCCTGATCCCCTTATGAATCAAGAACCTATCTATCTCTGTGTTAAACACACTCAATGATCTGGCCTCCACAGCCTTCTGCGCAAAGAGTTCCACAGATTCACCACTCTCTGGCTGAAGATATTCCTCCTCATCTGTTTCAAAGGATTGTCTCTTTACCCTGAGTTTGTGCCCTCCGTTTCTAGTTTTTTCTACTAGTGGAAACATCCTCTCCAACTCCACTCTATCCAGGACTCGCAGTATCCTAGTTTCAATAAGATCCCCCCTCATCCTTCTAAACTCCAATGCATACAGACCCAGAGTCCTCAACCGTTCCTCATACGACAAACTCTTCACTCCAGGGATCATTCTTGTGAATCTCCTCTGGACCCTTTCCAAAGCCGGCCCATCCTTCCTTAGATACAGGGCCCAAAACTGCTCACAATACTCCAAATGGGGTCTGACCAGAGCCTTATACAGCCTCAGAAGTACATCCATGCTCTTGTATTCTAGCCCTCTCGACATGAATGCTAACATTACATTTGCCTTCCTAACTACCGAGTGAACCTACGCGTTAACCTTAAGAGAATCTTGAACAATGATTCCCAAGTCCTTTTGTGTTTCTGATTTCCTAAGCATTTTCCCATTTAAAAAATAGTCTATGTCTCCATTCCCCTTCCAAAGTGCAAAACCAGATGCCATTTCCCTGGCTCTGCACTCAAACCTGGAACACCTAGAGAACAAAGACACTTATGTCAGACTCTTTATTTATTGATTACAGCTCAGCCTTCAACACTGTTATTCCCACAAAACTCATCTCCAAACTCCATGGCCTGGGCCTCGGCTCCTCCCTCTGCAACTGAATCCTGAACTTCCTAACCATAATCAGTAAGGATAGGCAACACCTTCTCCACGATCATCCTCAACACCGGTGCCCCACAAGGCTGTGTTCTCAGCCCCCTACTATACTCCTTATACACCTCTGTCCGTGCGGCCAAATTCCCCTCCAACTCCATTTTCAAGTTTGCTGATGACACCACCGTAGTGGGTCGGATCTCAAACAATGATGAGACAGAGTACGGGAATGAGATAGAGAATCTAGTGAACTGGTGCGGCAACAATAATCTCTCCCTCAATGTCAACAAAACAAAGGAGATTGTCATTGAGTTCAGGAAGGGTAAAAGAGAACATGCCCCTGTCTACATCAAAGGGGGTGAAGTGGAAAGGGTCGCAAGCTTCAAGTTTTTAGATGTTCAGATTCCAACAACCTCTCCTGGTCCCCCTCGGCGATATTATAGTTAAGAAAGCCCCACCAACACCTCCACTTTCACAGAAGACTAAGGAAATTTGGCATGTCAGCTATGACTTTCACCAACTTTAACATAGAAAGCATTCTTTCTGGTTGTATCACAGCTTGGTCTGGGCTCCTGCTCTGCCCAAGACCGCAAGGAACTACTAAAGTTTGTGAATGTAGCCCAATCCATCACACAAACCAGCCTCCCATCCATTGACTCTGTCTATTTCCCGCTGCCTCGGCAAAGCAGCCAGCATAATTAAGACTTTACACACCCTGGACATTCTCTCTTCCACCTTCTTTCATTGGGAAAAAGATACAAAAGTCTGAGGTCACGTACCAACCAACTCAAGAACAGCTTCTTCCCTGCTGCTGTCAGACTTTTGAATGGACCTACCTCGCATTAAGTTGATCTTTCTCTACACCCTCGCTGTGACTGTAACACTACATTCTGCACTTTCTCTTTTCCTTCTCAATGAACAGTATGCTCTGTCTGTATAATGAGCAAGAAACAATACTTTTCACTGTATGTTAATACATGTGACAATAATCAGATCAAATCAAGTCAAAATGTGATGATAGATCCTCATAAGACAAATGATTCAGAGGATGAATTGGGTGATTTACTGAGGGAAATGTTGTGTGATGATATTTAAGGTGCTCCAGGTGATGAGACTCAGCCAACTGCAGACAAATGCAAGGTACAAGAATTTCTGATGGAAAACAGCACTTACAACACTCTCAGTATAAAGGTCCACCATGACTGACCCATATCAACATTCCCACGATTAAATATACAACCAACCCATTCCCACACCATCTTTATAACTGCTCGTACAATTAACTGAGTAACCCCCAAACAGTCCGATGTCACATTCTTTGGCCATCTTTCTCCTATTAAGCCTTCAAGGCGATTGTGCAAAATATGAATTCATCGAGGCGATTCTGCTAAAGTTTAAATTCACTGAGGCAGAATATGTTTCACTTTGAAACCAAACCCAATTCAAGCCACTTTGTAATCCTTTCACCTGAGTCTTCTGGACCACGGCCAATACAGGGGCCAATAGGTCCACCTCTCCCTTCGGCCTTTCTCTTCTTGTCTCGAGTGAACAACATCGGTTTCACCTTTTAAATATTTGTCTCACTGTTTTGCCTCCCACGGTGGAAGGGACACCCTGTCTAGCCCACATCCCACAGGACGTCCTGATACCAGACCGACTCCTCATGTTATTTGAATCCCTAGGGCCAATGGTGACTGTTACTGAATAAAAACAGGCCGTTGTGATTTTGCAGTTTAAATAAGGTCTTTTCCGACTACTCCACGACCCGTGGGCTTTCAATCTGAACAACACATTCTGCTCGGTTGTGATTTTGAATCGAAACAAAAACATAAGCGAATATTCGATGAACCTGGGATCCTCCTGACCACATCACTGCTGATACCGTTCTGAAAAAGAGGGGATCATGTCCCGATATTATCAGGGGGCACAGTGGGGTTAGCACTGCTGCTTCACAGCTCTAGAGCCCTGGGTTTGATTCCCGGCTCGGGTCACTGTCTGTGTGGAGTTTGCACATTCTCCCCGTGTCTGCATGGGTTTCCTCCGGGTGCTCCGGTTTCCTCCCACAGTCCAAAGATGTGTGGGTTAGGTTCATTGGCTATGCTAAGAAATTGTCCCTTAATGTCCAGGGATGTGTAGGTTAGAGGGATTAGTGGGTATAATATGTAGGGATATGGGGGTAGGGCCTGGGTGGGATTGTGTTCGGTGCAGACTCGATGGGCCGAAGGGCCTCTTTCTGCACTGTAGGGTTCTATGTTTAAGGGGCAAGGTTTAAAGGAAATGTACGAGGCAAATGTTTTACACAGAGACTGGTGGGTTCCTCGCTACCGGGGGAGGTAGTGGAAGCCGATACGATAGTGAGTTTTAAGGGGCGTCTGGACAAATACATGAATAGGATGGGAATCGAGGGATATGGTCCCCGGAAGGGTAGGGGGTTTTAGTTCAGTGGGACAGCATGGTCAGTGCAGGTTTGGAGGGCCGAAGGGCCTGTTCCTGTGCTGTATTGTTCTTTTATTTTAAACACCATTAGAATGTGGCTATATCAAATATCAGTCGCAATAACAGCAGAAATCACGATGATCTCCTCAGGACAATGATGAAAGATACAATTTAGGATCGACCTGATCAACATCAACATTCCGGGCAAGATGAGTTGTTTTTTGTATCCTGGCTGTTTGTTGTTTGCCGTACCTGATGCGGGGGAATGTGAGGATGGTGTGTTATGAGTACATCCCAAGAAGAACAGAATGTTTGGGTGTAACAATCAGTGGCCGATATACAAAAAAACCCAATAGCAGCTCACTCAACAGTCAAGTAAGGCCCAGGTATTTGCAATAATGACAAATTTATACAAGATTTTTATATTCCAGAAACTATAACAGCAAACATTCTACTTCTAAACATAACCTACAAACAACCAAACATCCTAATACAAAACATTACAGTGAGCATTTGTGAGTCCGGGGTATGTACTGATATTAAAGGTTTCCAATTGTCCATTAACATCCATTAGTGTTAACAGCAATTCTAGTGGGTTCTCTGTAAATATTGCTCCATTGAGTTAAAGGGGACTGCAATTTGAGAGTGGACCCTACATCCTTTCTCTGTGTAATCCTTTCTTTTCATCGGCAGAGTTGGGCTGTGAGGATGATGAGATATATCTGGGATATATTTGGGTGGTGAGTGAGTGGAATTGGCTGCTGTTGGTGGTGGTAGAGGCAAACTCATTGGGGTCTTTGAAGAGACTTCTGGATGAATATATGGGATTTTATGGGATTGAGGGTTATAGATAGGCCTGGTAGGTAGGGATATGATCAGTGCAACTTGAGGGCCGAAGGGCCTGTTTGTGCAGTAGTGTTCTATATCAGAGTAAACAAGGTTAGTAATACAGCCAGGTGTGAAAAAACAAATGGGTGCATTTGGGTGTTTGAGTCCCAATTTTTTCCTGATGGAAGTCTACAAGATTACGAGGGTCATGGACAGGAGTATTTTCCCCAGGGGGCACAGGTTTAAGGTGCAAGGGGCAAGATTTAAAAACATTACAAGGCAAGTTTTTTTACACAGAGGGTGGTGGGTGCCTGGAACTCGCTGCTGGGGGGAGGGAGTGGAAGCAGATGCGATCGTGAGTTTTAAGGGGCGTCTGGACAAATAGATGAATAGATGGGAAGAGGGATACGGTCTCTGGAAGGGTAGGGGGTTTTAGTTTAGTTGGGCAGCATGGTCGGTGCAGACTTGGAGGGCTGTAATTTTCTTTGTCTTTGTTCTATACCTCATCCAGATCCCCTCGCATCCTTCTAAACTCCAGTGAGTATAAACCCAAACTGTTTACCCTCTCCTCATACATTAGCTCTTTCTTCCCCGGAATCAGTCTGGTGAATCTCTTCTGAACTTCTCCAATGCCCCACATCCTCCCTCAAATAAGGAGATCAAAACCTGGGCACAATCCTCCAGATGTGGTCTCACCAACACCCAACACAATTCCAACAAGACTCCCTACTTTTATACTCCTGCCCCTTTGCAATAAGTATTCACAACCCATTTGCCTTTTTCATTACTTACTCCAGCTGCATACTGACTTCCTGCGATTCATTATAAATGATCTTGCTCTGATCTTTGACCCCACTCCTACAGAGAGGGTGTGAGGGATGGTGGTGTAATTTTTGAATCAAATCATCTGGGGCGGAAACCATGACAGAACCGTTATTGTAACCTAAGGGGTTAAACGCTAAGACCAGCAGATGATGAAACACAAAGAAAAAGAAGAAGAAAAAAACATGAGACTGGATATAGTCAGGCACATTGATAACCCACTTTATGGAAACAACTGTGAGTTTAGTCACAAACATAGTTTGTGACGGGTTACAAACCCGTACAAGTACCTTACTGCTGCCTGCCTGTTTATCTAGAATATTGGCCAAAGTGACAGGGCTCAGTGCTTTCTTTCAAAATAATGCATAATTATTTGTCTGGTAAGGAACTTCTAAAGATGCTGAAATTGTCAGTAAAGTGGCTGAATAACAGCAACCATTTAATAATACGGCTTATCTGTGCTTGTCCCTTGAGCATCTGTAGAGCCAGCTATCACGTCAATACTTTTTTCACCAATCAGCACTGAGATATTTATTTTTATTTATCAGTGACAGAGTTCACTATAAATAGTGTTTTATCTTTTTTAAAATAAGATAATTATCGGAAGCAGTGTCTTCCATAATTATGACGGTTATACTGTCAACATAAGAAAAAAAAAAGGGCGGCACAGTAGCACAGTGGTTAGCACTGCTGCTTCACAGCTCCAGGGTCCTGGGTTCGATTCCCAGCTCGGGTCACTGTCTGTGTGGAGTTTGCACATTCTCCTCGTGTCTGTGTGGGTTTTCTCCGGGTGCTCCGGTTTCCTCCCACAGTCCAAAGATGTGCGGGTTAGGTTCATTGGCTATGCTAAAATTGCCCCTTAGTGTCCTGGGATGTGTAGGTTAGAGGGATTAGCAGGTAAATGTGTAGGGATATGGGGATAGGGTCTGGGTGGGATTGTGTTCGGTGCAGATTCGATGGGCCGAAGGGTTCTATGCTGGTTCTATATGCAGGGTAGAATAGGTTTAGGGTGATGTGGCGGCGCGGGCTCGTTGAGCCGAAGGGCCTGTTTCCCGTGCTGGGTTGTTGTTGTTGTTCTTCTTCTATAGGACATAAGGTTCGATGCTGCTAACACAGCAATAATTAGGGATAATAAAAAGACTGCCTGTAATGTAGAGATAACATCAGAGATGTGATGTGCAGTGAAGCATACACCACATCTTGCAGGAATGTAAGAGGCCCACGTTATAAAAAGCAAATGGTCTGCGAGATGTGTTGTTTCTACAACTAAGCATAAAAGGGGAAAAGGTCACTGAGATAGTTGGGACAGCAGTGATTAAACTGGCAAAGGATTGATTACCGCCAATCTGAAGGCGCCCGGGGTCTTCAGCATAGCTTAAAAGAGATAGGAAAACAAACTAATTTACACCATATAAAATAAATGTATTAGTAATTTACAGGACAATGAAAAAGAGTTAGCTGAATTAATGGGAGGTAAAACGATTCAAGCCTTAAAGGGAGTGATTGGATTAGAGTTAATGGGATGTCAACAAGGGAGGAGCTCACTCGGTAAAGAGATTAGGAAGTGGTAACCAATGAAGAAAGGAGGGCTGTCCTATTGTTATCTAGAAAAATGTATATAAACTATGATTGTGTAAAGCAAGGTGTGTGTACCCACGGGACAGCACCCTTTCTTGCAAGATCGAATAAACCGACAGTTAGCTGAACTCATCCGTGTTTTTGATTCAAAGGGGGGGATCATAAAAGTGAGTATCTGACCGTTTCTCACAATTGGGGGCTCGTCCGGGATCCGGAATTATAACGGGGGTTTCCCTCGACTAGACCAAATCGACGGAATAAGACGCGTCTGGTGTATATTTACACGTAAAAACGTCGTTTTGGTCTGGAAGGAGGGGAATCTGAAACCACTCAATTGAGATAATTCTGGACCCTGGGAAAATCACACGGATGACTTCTATACACTAGGACTGCTAGGACTGTGACAGGGGTCTGTGAGGGGGTATACACATCATTGGAAGAAGTCGGACAACTCCGTGCACGGATCAAGGTAAGAAATTTCTCTCCCAGGAATTTGGCTGATTAAGGGTGAGAGTCATTTTCTTCCTTGTTGACTTGGTGGTTATGACAGTTTGATCTGAGGGCGCAAATAAATTAACTTGTGTCCAAGACGACAACTGAAGACTAACCATGGGAGGTGAACCGTCCAAGAGTAAGGATGGGAAACCGGGAAATAATAATGATGAAAAGGGAATACCCCCCGACAGTCCTCTGGGAATACAGTTAGAAAATTGGGATTGGGACCAAAAGACTAAGGACTTAAAAAAGAAGGTTATGATAAAATATTGTTGTTTTGTGTGGACGAAGGAACCAATCCGGAAACCATCTGTATTTTGGCCAAAATATGGATCGGATGAGGATTGGGTCTGTCAAATATTAAATTTATATGTTAATAGTAAACAACCCTTTAACCCCGAGGAAAGTAAGTACGCTGCCTGTTGGGTGGGCGCGATAAGTAGATCGCCACAACCAGTCTCCCTGTATCCAATGATCCCACAGAGCAGACCGGGGCAATGGGACCCTCTTGACAACCTCCCGCCGCCACCCTCTCCTGTACCAAATGTACCCCCTGCATATCAACCAAATAATAATGGGGCCCAAGGGCCCCAAGGGGAAGATCTCATAAATCTTGAGAACGGCGCAGGAGGCGGACCCCCAGTTGAGGGTCTGCGAAGGTCCGAGAGGTTAGTAACAAAACAGTCCCGGGAAGAACAGCAGAATAACGGGGCTTCAGCGCCCGAGGTGGAAATGCACCCTCTCAGGGAGGTTCCCTTCGGACAAAGGGAGACAGGGTTCGTGGTAGTGCCTCTTAACTCGGCAGACATCCGACAACTTAGGAAGGAGTTGCCCCCTCTCCTAGAAGACCCTGTCGCGGTAGCGACACAACTTGACCAATTCCTGGGTCCAAGCATGTATACTTGGGGGGAACTCCGGGCCATGATGAGCATATTATTCAACTATGATGAAGGAGTTATGATCCGAAATAGGGCCATGGAAATTTGGGATAGGGATCACCAACAGCAAGAACAACTCAGGAGAGATCAAAAATACCCTCTTGAGGATCCAAATTGGAATCATAATACCCAGGAAGGTGTAAGAGAAATCTGTATTAAATATTATACCTGAGCTGGGTATGGAATTCGGAATCATAGATATTAGTGAAATGTTTTCTTAAAGTAGATTTAGATGGGTGCTGGGATGAGTGTGTAACCTAATGTAATCAAGCACAGCTGAAGTATAGTAGATGTGATCAAAGCAGGAGACCCAAAGAAGCAGTACAGCAGTTATCCATTAATAAAAGTAAACAGCAGTCACTTGGGAAGGCAATGGGTACTATACAACTGTCCAGCTTAATATATGATCGTAACAAGCAGGAAAGAATAAAGTGAGCATGTTTTTCTTCACATTCGGCCTAAGTCAGCTAAACCACTATTGTTGTACAAGCAGAGCCGTAAAGATAAGGGCAAAGGATGTAACTACCATGGTTTCGAGAGGAAAAGAGACTAACCATGGGTGACCAATCTCAAGCAGGGTAGATAAGGGGTCAGTACGGAAACAGTGGTGGCTAAATGAGGTCGCATTGTAAAGATAAGATAAGAATCCTGAGATATGGAGCTGAAATGTGTATAAAAAGACTGTAAAGCAGATGGTTCTTTGGAATGTTCCGGACATCCCGGCTTTATTCTCTTGTGCTGGAAAATAAAGTCTACTGCTTGGAGGATTACAACTCAGACTCTCTGTTTCAAACAGTTAAAATCAGTTGTCGTCTTGGGGAACCACGACAAAATTGGCGCTGACGAGCAGGGTTGGTGCGAGATCACCCAGAAAATAGCATCTGGAAGGAGTGGCGGAGACGGCGGTCCGACCGGGGCTGGACATCCCAAAGCCGGCATTCTGACAGCAAGGTAAGCAGACTTATATTGCATGTAAATCCTTGTTGTCAGAAAAGGGATCTCGAGGCCCGGCGCACCCGGTTCTCTGCTGGTCCTGGATCTCCCCAACCCAAAAGACATCCTGCATAGGTAAAACTAAATTGTGTAAAACACTTTGAGAGACTGAGTCTGATCTGAAGGGTAGAGTTTTGCATGCAAAGCGCGCTGCGAATACTGTATTGTCTGTGAATGGGTAAAAAGTGAGACGAAAAAAAAACCGAACGCTAATTGATGCAACTAGGTTAGTCGAGCGGTTTGGAGCGGGGTTCCGGGCTACGACTTGCCCAAGGAGAGTAAGTGTAGGGAAGCCTGCCAGTCCAAACCTACCCAGGACCTCGGGTAAAGGACGTCAACCGAGAGGGAGAGAGGTCTGTGAGAGATTACTCTCTTACCTAATACGGTAGTCAAAGGTATAGGAGTGGGAATCGGAGACAAGGGGAGGGGGCGAGCAGTTAGAGTAAAGGAAGTGAAAGACCAATTTGAACAGACTAGTCTGAGACAGCAGCGTGGAGAACAGAAATAAAAGGGAGATTCGGAACACATTCAGGGTAATAACTAACAACTTGGGGAAACTACACTAACAAAGTCTCCTAGTGGTGAAGCAGGCACACTCATTTAAAGAGGAAGGACAGTTAGGAGATTGAAAGGGATTTGTCATGACATGAGGCACCCGAATCAAACATGGTCAAATTTATTAGAGGCCAGTGAGCTCCCATCAGTAAAGGGTTAAAAAGAGACAAGCAGGCTGACTCTGTATGGTACAGAGAGAGAGAGAGAGAGAGAGAGGGTGTAACTGTGTAATTGAGACCCTCATGTGATGTAATAGGTATAGCCAATCAAAGTGAATTGCTTTAAGTTTAATAAATTATGTAGGGATCGGACAGAGATTTGAATTCTGCCAAGTGGGAAAGGTGGCATTACATTGCATCTTAAAGTTGTAAGGAGAGTTAACCATTTAGGCACACAGTAGATTTGATTTTGTACTTGCCTGTGTTGGTTACAAAGGCAGAGCTGCAGAAATAATTAAACATGTAGATTGCACATTAGAATGCTTTCAGTATTTCTTCGTGCATCTGTGCTCCAAGTGATGTTTTGTTTTATTGTACCAGAATTGTAAGAATGTGCAAGGGTCTTGATTTAGTGAGGATATTTAAAGGTGATAAAAATAAATCTTATTTTGGATTTTCTGAATCAGGCTTTTGTTAAATAAACTGCTGTACTTTGACTCACAATCAGTCTCAGAGGTATCTTTACCTACAAGAATTGGTGCCGAAACCCGGGATCTGTTTACGGGTCCGGTTGAATGGCCACAACCGGAGCTCCGGAATAGATTACCAAATTTAAGGGAGTGAATCAAAGTACAGTAGGGGCTCACCTGTGATGAAAAAGTGTGAGTGTGTGTGAGAGGTCTGAGCTGAGCACGTACAGACAAGGAGGCATCAGTCTTTACACCCAGCCTTAGACCAGTTGTTAAGAGGGGTAGCCCCCTACGCGGAGTTCAGGAGTTTGAAGTGGGTGTAAAGGCTAGAGAAGGATGCCTGGGATGTGATGTTCAGACGTGAGTAAGAAAGAATCTGTCTGAGAGATCGCCGGAGTATAAGGGAAAGCCGGCTTAATAGTGTAAGCTCACGAGTGTAAGTGGTGGTACGGAGGGCACTAAACACCCCTAACAGGTATCACCAGACTCTGAGTAGAGCGACCTAGGGGTGGGATCTATTTCACCCACTAGATCAACAATGGAAATGATTGGAAAAAAAAGGACAGAACTAAGATAATTGGAATTCTCTTAGTTTGAATTAATTAAACAGGTTTAAACCGGATTAATTGAACACATCTCAGTCTTGGGTAGAAAAAAAAAATTGGGCTGACGACAAGGAGAAAATTAAAACAACAGAATCACAGATTAGAGAGTTAGAAAAGAGAAACCAAACAAAGAAAATAGCAGTATTGTTAATGCATCAGTTAGCTGGACTAATTGAACAAGTAGACACTTCCACTAAGAAGTGGAGTGGGGATAAAAAGATTAAGGAATTAGAATTCAGAGTAAGGGAACTGGAGAAACAAAACGAAGTGTTAGAAGACTACTGCGGGGGGAAATTACCTCCCTCCCCCGGCAGTATGACCATGAAACTTACAGCACCTGGGGGCGACTTTAATACTGAGGAGAAGGTCTGTAACCTTGCTCCGGTAACGAGGGGAGGAACAGTGAATAATCCATTGACCAATTTAAATATTTCACACCAGGGAAAGACATCAGATCCTGGTGTCACTGAGAAAACTCCAGCCCTGGAGTTCAAATGTCAAATTTTGGTATTATCATTGTCCCACAAAGTATTTATAGTATTAGATATAGCTAACGAGTTCTCGTCCATCCCCTTGAACTTGAACTCACAGGATAAGTTTTTCTTTATAGTAGACGATAAGCACGGGTGTTATATTTGGGACATTTTAATATCCCAAGGGATCAAGGAGAGGCCTGTGGACAAGCTAGCCGATGAAATAGCAAAAAAAGCAACCCTAAACCCACAACCAATTAGGATGCAGGCCCTTATTTCCCTAATGCCCCGTGGAGCGAATCCAATCCTTACAGAAAAGGAAAAAGAGGAGCTGACTGAGATGGGAGCTAGGGAAACTGAGGAAGGAAAATGGGTACTGCCAGATGGAAGAGAAATGATAAATAAACAAGTAATGGGGGAAATCATGGCCCACTTACATCAGGGAAGTACTCGAACAAATAGTGCCTAGATATGGTTTGGTAGAGAATGTAGATTCTGATCAGGGAAGACATTTTACATCAAAAGTGCTACAAGGGATAATGAAAGGAATTAGAAATATTGGCATTATTTGAAGAAGAAGGGAGAGAGAGAAGGAGGGCATGGGGGAAAGATAGGATGCAAATGCCAGTACAATTTCAGGACAAAGCAGAATTAGAAGATCCAAACGTAGCCCCGCCCCCATACTTAGAGGAGCAGAGCTCTATGGGGCTGTATCCAGTTATAACAGGCACAATGAATTTTGAGGGAGAATGTGACATAAAGCAGATGACAAAGGAGGAATGGGCACCAAGGGAGGAAGAAAGGAGACGAGGTATTGAGGAAGAGATTAGGAGAGCAGAAGAGAATTTGGACGGGCTGATCCAAAAGAGAAGACAGTTGGAGGCAGAAGTAAACATGGTAGACCTTTTGGAATGGGTAAAAAAGATAATGGAAAGGGAAGAGGATAAGGAACAAGAAGGGGACGGGAAGAATGCTAGAAAAGAATGTAAGCGGAGAACGGGAGATAATTCCCACGAATATGAAAATGAGACACCACAGAAAAAAGCAGAAGGAAAGGGAGTCGGAATGAAGAAAGAAGAAAGAAAGAACGAGACGTAGAGGAAAGGTGCTGGGAAACACAGAAGTGGGGGGACAGACGAAAATATGGGGGAGCATGGACATGGAAATTTCCAGAGAAAGAAAAGACAGAGGAAGGAATGGAAGGAGAGGCAGAAGATAGTAGCGAAGAAGGGGAGAGACAGTTAGTGGTAGGGGGACGAAGAAAATCAATGCGAAAAAAACACCAACCTGTAAAATACCCAGCAGAGGATCACAGAGAGAAAGGGGTGTTCCCGGTGATTCTGAAGGGTGGCAGACTACAATATATCCCTTGGTCAGGTCAGGACTTGCCTAATTTGATTAGTGAATTACCCAATATTTTGGACGGAGCCGGAAGGTGGATTGGACAGCTGGAGGCTGGAATGATGGGAAAAAGGATGGCGCTGGGTGACATCAAAGCCCTCCTGACAAAAGTGCTGGGAATGGACCAAATGGCTGAGGTGATGAGACGTGCAGGCATCCCGACCGCAGCATATGACCCAGATGTGGATGGAACACTAATGGACCCATACCGCCACGACATTTGGCAGGCATTACGGGATATGTACCCCAATCGGATGGATATAAAAACCCTGAGAGGGGAGCCATTGGGTGAGGAAGAGAATGCGGCTGTGTATGTGGAAAATCAATTGAGAAGGTGGAGAAGGGACACGGAGAGGGACATTCTAACTGACCCACTAACCAACTCTCTGTTCCGAGCTGCAATTCTAGAAGGCTTGCCAGTTTCAGCTAAGGCAAGACTGGAAGAAGTGGTGGGCCTGAACTCAAAAAGCTACCGAGAATTTGTGGATTATGTTGCCCTTGCAGTGGAGAGGCACCGCAGGGATGAAAAAAATGCAGACAAACAGCTGAAGGAGATACAACGTAAACTCCTTCAGGCACAACTGGAAGAGATCAAAAGTAAAGATAAGTTAAAAACAAAAGAAGATCTCACACCCAAGAAAATAGCACCGATGGTGGTGGATCAAAAGCCAGAGGAAATACCGGCACCCATATTAGGGAGGAGCGGAGATGGAGGCCAGCCCATCATAACCTACAACATTTCTGCTTTCCCGCTGTCCATGAACCCAGGAGGCTATGGCTTAAATTATCAAAACCTTATCGAGTTCTTTGAGAAAGTGACCAAAGAGGTGGATAGGGGTAAGGCAGTTGATGTGGTGTATATGGATTTTAGCAAGGCGTTTGATAAGGTTCACCATGGTAGACTTCTGCAGAAAATGCAGATGTATGGGATTGGGGGTGATCTAGGTAATTGGATCAGGAATTGGCTAGCAGATAGGAGACAGAGAGTGGTGGTTGATGGGAAATATTCGTCATGGAGTTCGGTTACAAGTGGTGTGCCTCAGGGATCTGTTTTGGGGCCACTGCTGTTTGTAATTTTTATTAATGATCTGGATGAGGGTATAGTTGGGTGGATTAGTAAGTTTGCTGATGACACCAAAGTCGGAGGTGTGGTAGATTGTGAGGAAGGGTGTCATAGTTTGCAGGATGACTTAGAAAGGTTGCAGAGCTGGGCTGAGAGGTGGCGAATGGAGTTTAATGTGGAGAAGTGTGAGGTAATTCATTTCGGTAGGAATAACAGATGTGTTGAGTATAGGGCTAACGGGAGGACTTTGAATAGTGTGGAGGAGCAGAGGGATCTAGGTGTATGTGTACATAGATCCCTGAAAGTTGGGAATCAAGTAGATAAAGTTGTTAAGAAGGCATACGGAGTTTTGGCGTTTATTGGTAGGGGGATTGAATTTAGGAGTCGTAGCGTCATGATGCAACTGTACACATCTCTGGTGCGGCCGCACTTGGAGTTTTGTGTGCAGTTCTGGTCCCCACATTACAAGAAGGATGTAGAGGCTTTGGAGAGGGTGCAGAGGAGGTTTACCAGGATGTTGCCTGGTATGGAGGGGAGATCCTATGAGGAGAGATTGAGTGATTTGGGGTTGTTTTCGCTGGAAAGAAGGCGGCTAAGAGGGGATCTCATTGAAACATATAAGATGATTAGAGGTTTAGACAGGGTAGATAGTGATAGCCTTTTTCCTAGGATGGAGAAAGCTAACACGAGGGGGCACGATTTTAAATTAAGGGGGGGTAGTTATAGGACAGATGTCAGGGGTAGGTTCTTTACCCAGAGGGTGGTGAGGGACTGGAATGCCCTGCCAGCTGCAGTTGTAAATGCACCTAGTTTGGGGGCGTTTAAAAGATCTGTGGATAGGTTTATGGATGAAAAGGGATTGGTTTAGGCTAGTGGGTCATTGTTTTGTAACTGGTCGGCGCAACATCGTGGGCCGAAGGGCCTGTTCTGCGCTGTAATGTTCTATGTTCTATGTTCTATGTTCTAAAACCCTTATGCCCCGCAAAATCAGACTGACTGGAATAGAAATGGGAAAGGACAGGGAAGTGGTAAGCTACCCTATCAGAATCAGAGAGGACAGGGACAGGGGAATCATCAGACTCTAAGGCAGGGACCACTGCCTGGCCCTTCAGGTGTATGCTGGGAGTGCGGGGAGGCAGGACATATAAAAAGTAATTGCCCAGGGAGCCCCCACAGGCAGGGAGAAAACCAGCAGCAGACAGGCCAACAAATGACACAAATACCGTTGAATAACACCCCGATTTTTCAGGGATCTGTGAATTATCAGAGTTCCCTATAGGGGGGCCCAGAGAACCCCGAAATGGTAGGACAGTACGTACAAATAACAGATACAGCAGATCAAGAACCTATAATTAGTGTTAGAGAGGGAAGGGTTTTGGTCACCATACTTGCAAAACTCAATTGACTACATACTAAGTCAGTGTGAGGTGTGTGCTCAGAATAATATCAGAAAGGGCATTACTGCCCCAATAGGGCACATACCCATCCCCGAAGGGCCCTTCAAACATTTATGCATGGATTATGTGGATATGGGAAAGGCGGTAAGAGGGAAAAGGTATATGCTGGTGATCATTGATAGATTTAGCAGATGGATTGAAGCAACGCCCTCCAAAGATCAAGGATCTGGAACGGTGATTAACTTCCTGTCAAAAGAAATCATCCCAAGATTTGGCATACCCATGCAGTTAAGTTCGGACAATGGATCTGCTTTTATCGGAAGGGTGCTGAGAGAGACTCTCTCAGCATTACGGATAAAGCAGAAGTTTGGGATGTGTGTATCATCCTCAGTCCCAAGGAATGGTGGAGAGAGCAAACAGGACCCTTAAGGCCAAAATAAGAAAAATTTGCCGTGAAACAGGGAAAAACTGGATAGATGCTTTGCCATTGGCTCTGATGCAATACAGGAGTCAGGAAAATAGAATTACGCATTTAAGCCCACATGAAATGATGACAGGAAGAGTAATGCCGGTACCAAAGATTAGGGGATCGGGGGCCCACGCTGGAGTGCTTAGATCAGGACACAAGGGAGTATATACAACAATTAACTGTTATACATAGAACTATATTTGAACAGGAAAAAGCCAAGGAGGAGGAGAGTCCCGCAGCAGAACACCAGGTCAAACCCGGAGATCGAGTATACATCAGAAAGTTTCGGAGGCGTTGGAACGAACCAAGAAGAGAAGGACCGTTTGAAGTCACCAAAGATTCCCCCACGGCTCTGCAAGTAGAAGGCAGTACACTGTGGTATCACTTAAATCATTGCACCAGAACGGTACCAGGAGCAGGGGAGGATAGGGAGGTTGAAGACATTGATCATCTGGATAGAAGTAGTAGTGAGGAAGAGATAGGACTACACGAGGAGAATTTTGGGGAGGAGGAACAGAGCCAAGATAGAACAGAAGAAGTAGAGAATGGTGAAAGTGGCTCTGTGCATGAGCTGGCTGATGATGCAAATGTCCAGCCTGGGCCTGTTAGCCAAGATACCGAGGGAGGTGGGAGAGAAGGAGGGGCCTCTTTCCCCACCTGGGATTTGGAAACCATTTCCCTCAGGGACTTCCTTGACCAGTAGGAAAGAAAAATGGAGTGCAGAGAGCATAGGGGTACAGAATCAGGAAGGTAGGGCAATAAAGCAAGCGGAGCTAAGGCGAGCAATAAGCACAAATACCGTTTGGGAGAAAGCACAAAGCAACAGATGGTGGAAATGGGCTGAGTACACGGGCTGGAAGAACACTGATGGGAAAGGGTGTGTGGTGTGCGCATCGGAGAAACCCCATCTTCGGGTAATCGATATACCATGGGGATCAGGGGAATGCAGGACTTGGCAGAAAAATTGGAAAAAAGAAAACTGCCAGGGAACATACGCCACATATCCACACACCTACACAGTAGGGAACCAGACAATTACTGTAAACATGGTAAACTGTACGGGAACCGCATGCAGTGATCTTTGTAAGGGGAAAATGCCAGTGTGCCAATACCACTGCATTTTATATGCCGGAGTAGGGAATGGCACATATAATGTAGCTTCAAGGTGCCCGAAGTGGCCACGAATAACGAGGGATAAGACCCCTAAAGAGTGGAGGATAGACCCTGATTTACAGATCCAAGACTGCTACTGGAGAGAGGATAGTAAGGGAACCGAGCTAGGGGAATATGCAGGGAGATGTGAAAGGATATGGGATGTGACTGATATTCGCAGTTTGTATGTCCCACAGAAAGGGGGGACTCCACCTCCTCCGCGGGTGTTGGATGTACAGATAAAGCAGTTGGCCGATCTCTGGTGGCTATGTGGCCCAGAGAAAGGGTTGTTGGCACGATTGCCACCAAACTGGAAGGGAGTGTGTGCCCGGGTTATGCTCGCACAAAGCACTATAATACTGCCAGTCGAGAGAGAAATTAAATCCCGAAAGATCAGAAGGGCATACACCTCGGATCCTGAGGTACGACTAGATGCGATTGGACAGCCTCGAGGCATTCCTAATGAGTTTAAAGCCAGAAATGAGATAGCTGCGGGATTTGAATCCCTTTTCGTGTGGGTCACACCTAACAAGAATACAGAATGGATTAATTATATCTATTATAACCAACAAAGGTTTATTAATCATACAAATGACGCCCTAGAAGCTTTAGGGGAGCAGTTGGATGCGACGAGCGAAATGACTTGGCAGAATCGACAAGCATTGGATTGGCTCCTGGCAGAAAAAGGAGGGGTGTGTGTTATGTTTGGGGACCAATGTTGTACATTTATCCCTAATAACACTGACCCAGAGGGGTCATTTACACAGGCTATGAATAAGCTGAGAAATCTTAGGAAAGAAGTGAAGGAGAACGCTGGGTTCGGGCATGGGGTATGGAATTGGCTGGACAATATGTTAGGAAGATGGGGGGCCTGGTTTGCTAAAGCTGGACTAGTGGCAGCTATGACAATAACCATCCTGGGATTAATATTTTGCTGTTTTTTACCTGTCTTGAGATCCCTCTTTACCAGACTAGCAGTACGACAAATGGTAACACGAGTGACGAGCAGTCTGCCTTCGGGAGGAGAAACCAAGAAATGGGGAGACGTTGAGCTGCCCCCGTTGGGTGAACTTACAATGACCCTGGTCGAAATTGAAACTTGTCGTTCTGTGAAGTAGCTACGATAGTGGAAGATCGCCTTATGACAACAATAACACCTTGCTGAAGCCTACTGACGATCACGAGACTTAGTCTGTACACAGGAGTCAGTCTTTTTCCCTTCCCTAAGACAAAGACGGGAAGGTTTTTGGCTGATAACTGTTAGCAGCAGGCAATCTGGGGGAGCAACCCAAAAATTAGAACCTTGATAGATAGTTCATGATAAGAATCAGAATTGGGACATTGATCCCTGACCAAAGTATTCGGCTCCCCCACATCGCCTGCAAGGATGATTAAACACATGTATGCAAATGGGCAAATAGGATCGAGCAAGGGGATGGTCTGAGCTGGCCTTGGTAATCGGGATGAGGCTAGGGGATAGCCTCAAAGGGGGGATATGTAAGAGAAATCTGTATTAAATATTATACCTGAGCTGGGTATGGAATTCGGAATCATAGATATTAGTGAAATGTTTTCTTAAAGTAGATTTAGATGGGTGCTGGGATGAGTGTGTAACCTAATGTAATCAAGCACAGCTGAAGTATAGTAGATGTGATCAAAGCAGGAGACCCAAAGAAGCAGTACAGCAGTTATCCATTAATAAAAGTAAACAGCAGTCACTTGGGAAGGCAATGGGTACTATACAACTGTCCAGCTTAATATATGATCGTAACAAGCAGGAAAGAATAAAGTGAGCATGTTTTTCTTCACATTCGGCCTAAGTCAGCTAAACCACTATTGTTGTACAAGCAGAGCCGTAAAGATAAGGGCAAAGGATGTAACTACCATGGTTTCGAGAGGAAAAGAGACTAACCATGGGTGACCAATCTCAAGCAGGGTAGATAAGGGGTCAGTACGGAAACAGTGGTGGCTAAATGAGGTCGCATTGTAAAGATAAGATAAGAATCCTGAGATATGGAGCTGAAATGTGTATAAAAAGACTGTAAAGCAGATGGTTCTTTGGAATGTTCCGGACATCCCGGCTTTATTCTCTTGTGCTGGAAAATAAAGTCTACTGCTTGGAGGATTACAACTCAGACTCTCTGTTTCAAACGGTTAAAATCAGTTGTCGTCTTGGGGAACCACGACAAAGGGCGGACAAACATGTCGGATCTCCGAAATCTTATAATTCGGGGGATCCAGACATGTGTCCCCAAGCAGCAGAATGTGGCAAAAGCATTTGATATTAGGCAAGGAAAAGATGAATCACCCAGCACGTTCTTAGACAGACTGAGAGAGTCTGTCCGCAAATATTCAGGAATCGATCCTGATGGTGAAATTAGAAAGGGAATGCTAAAAATTAATTTTGTAACGAAATCCTGGCCAGATATCCAGAGAAAACTACAAAGGATTGAGGATTGGAGTGGGAAGGACATGGCGGAATTATTGCGGGAGGCGCAGAAGGTCTTTGTTCAGAGAGAGGTTGTAAAGGAAGAGCAGAAGGCAAAGATGATGGTGGCAGCCGTTAGGGAAGTATGTAAGTTCTCCGGGATAATGGATGAAGGATATACAGTAGGTAGAGGAAGGTCAAGGGGAGGTTGGAAGGAAAGGGGGACCAGGAGGGGCCGAGGTAGAGGACGAGGAGAATTTTATGGTGGTGACCGGCCCCGGGCGGCCGAGTGTTACCACTGTGGGAAACCGGGACACTTCAAAAGAGAGTGTCCTGAATTTAAGAAGGAACGAGAAGGGATCTATGAAATGGAATGTGAGGTTGATTAGAGGGGTCAGGGGAGAATCGGAAAAAGGACCTACCGAGAACCCCTGGTAAATTTAAAGGTGGGTCCACAAAAGGAAGATGTTACATTTTTAGTCGACACAGGGGCAGGCAGATCCTCAATCCCAATCTATCCTACAGGAGCCAATTACCAAACTAAAATGTTGAACATATCAGGAGTAAAGGGAGGTGTATTTAGGGCGAAACTATTTGAACCACAGGTACTACAATGAAAGGAAGAGGAGCTTTTAGCAGAGCTCCTCCACCTCCCTCATCTCCCCTATGGTCTGTTGGGGCGGGACCTGATAATCCACTTCGGGCTCCGAATAAATGTAGGGGACGATGAGGACCTAGTGGTAACTATGTCATACCTTAGCGAGGACCAACTCACGGGTATAGACCCAGGGTATAGATCCAGACTCACGGGTATAGACCCTAGAGTATGGACGGCCAAGGGAAACAGAGGCGACTCTCGATTCAGCCTGTAAAAATTGATCTGAAGCCCCAGAGCCCCTCTGTCAAGATACGTCAGTATCCTATCTCCCGGGAAGGGAGACAGGGCCTGAAAGAAGTGATGAAAGATCTGATAACTGATGGGCTGGTGGAACCATGTATGTCGAGATATAACTCTCCCATTTTGCCAGTCCGAAAGTCCAACGGCAATTACAGAATGGTCCAAGATTTGAGAGAAATCAATAAGATTGTACAGGTACGACACCCGGTGGTGCCGAATCCATACACTGTACGAGGACGGATACTCCCAGAACATAAATGGTTCAGTGTAGTGGGTTTAAAGGACACCTTCTGGGCCTGCCCGTTGGACGAGGCCAGTAGAGACTTATTCGCCTTCGAGTGGGAGGACCCTGACACGGGCAGGAAGCAGCAATACCGCTGGACAGCGCTTCCCCAGGGAATCGCCAAATTTGTTTGGTCAGATTTTAGAACAGGTATTAGAGGGACTGATCCTTTCCCCAGCCCTCAAACTCATACAGTATGTGGATGACCTCCTGTTGTCCGGACCCACAGAAGCAGAGGTCGTAGCGGGAACAAATACTCTTCTGAATTATTTGGCAGGACAGGGACTAAGGGTGAGCCAGAAGAAGCTCCAATATGCAGAAAGAGAGGTTAAGTATCTGGGACACTTGATAAGCCAGGGACAGAAGAAAATAAGTCCGGAAAGGGTGAGGGGAATAGTTGAACTGGGACTCCCGGGAACTAAGAGAGAGTTACGAATGTTTTTGGGACTCTTAGGTTATTGCCGATTATGGATAGACGACTATGCCCCCCTCACCAAGGGTCTGTACCTAAAGCTTGTAGAGGGGGCTCCTAACAAAATCCAGTGGGATGAGAAAGAGGAGGAACTAATTGAGACCCTGAAACAGAAACTGATGACCGCCCCAGTCTTGAGCTTGCCAGATTTCAGTAAGGCATTCAGACTCTTTGTAAATGCCAAACAGGGAACCGCCCTCGGAGTTTTAACCCAAGATTGGGGGGGGGAAAAGGAAGCCAGTGGCATTCTTATCAAAGATACTGGACCCAGTTTCCCGAGGCTGGCCAGAATGTGTCCAGGCGGTGGCTGCCACGGCCAAATTGGTGGAAGAAAGTAGGAAGCTGACATTTGGGGCACCCTTGACGGTCATTACCCCCCACCAGGTTAGGACCATTTTAAATCAGAGGGCTGGGAGATGGCTGATGGACTCAAGAATCTTGAAGTATGAGGCCATTTTGCTAGATCGGGACGATCTTAAGATAGAGGTCAATTCCTGTCAGAACCCAGCTGAATTCCTCTGGAAGGGGGAAGAAGGTGAGGGACTCGAACATTGCTGTTCGGACATAATAGATCTCCAGAGTAAGGTAAAGGAGGATCTAAGGGACTCCCCTCTTCACACTGGAAAGCGATGGTATATAGACGGATCCTCCTGGGTGGTAAACGGAAAAAGGCATAATGGATACGCGATCATTAGTGAAGCTGGCTGGAATTTGTAGAAAGGGGGCGACTGCCTAATGCCTGGTCTGCCCAGACTTGTGAATTATTTGCTCTACACCGGGCTCTCAAGGGCTTAGAGGGATTGATAGGGACCATCTACACCGACTCCAAGTATGCGTTCGGGGTGGTACACACTTTTGGAAAAATTTGGAAGGAAAGGGGAATGATAAATAGTAGGGGAAAAGAATTGATACATGAGGAATTGGTTACTAAAATATTAAAAGACCTGCTGGGGCCACGGGAAATTGCTGTGGTCCATGTAAAAGGACACCAGAGAGACAATGGGATAGAGACAAAGGGGAACCGGTTGGCGGACGAACAAGCAAAATTGGCAGGGACGGAGGAGGAGATAGTGGACTGCTTGGTCTGGGTGCCCCAAGTGTCTGAAGTAACAGAAACACCAGCATTTAGTGAGAAGGAAGAAGCCGAGCTAAAATCACTTGGGGGTCAGAAAGATGAAAGAGGGAAATGGACACTACCCGATGGTCGACAACTATTAAACCGACCGATGACCAGAGACATAATTAGTCATCTCCATCGGGGAGGACATTGGGGGACACAGGCGATGTGCGATGCATTTCTGCGTCAGTACGCACATCCCGGTTTATACACTGTGACTAAGCAAGTCATGAAAGATTGTGTAATTTGTCGGAAGATAAATAAAAAAGGACTGAGACAGAATACGAAGCAAGGAGGGAGAAGCCCAGCCTATAGACCCTTCGAGTATATCCAAGTGGATTATACCGAACTCCCTCCCATAGGGCGCCTGAAATATCTTTTGGTAATAGTGGACCACTTGACAGGGTGGGTTGAGGTGTACCCAACCGCCACAGCATCGGCGACACAGGTTAGCAAGGTCCTTCTCGAACAAATTATCCCACGATACGGACTCCCCCGGGCCATCGATTCAGACCAGGGGAGCCATTTTACGTCCACTGTCCTACAGAACATAGTGCGGGCAGTGGGGTTAAGCTGGGATTTTCACACCCCTTGGCATCCCCCGTCCTCGGGCAAGGTGGAGAGAATGAATCAGACTATTAAAAAACAGCTGAGGAAACTCAGGACGGAGACCGGGCTGCCCTGGACCAAGTGCCTTCCCCTTGCCTTGCTGCAAATAAGAACGCAGCCACGGGGGGACTTGAGGGTGTCCCCATACGAAATAATGTTCGGTCTCCCCTTTAATGGACCAAAAGGGGAACTCCCCACATTCGAGTCCCGCGATGTATTTGTGCATAAATATGTTGAGGTCCTGGGGTCTGCTCTATCTCATTTACGCCAACAGGGACTCCTGGCACAGACACCACCTCTCGAGTTTGCGATACACACCATCAAGCCAGGGCATTAGGTCCTAATCAAGAACTGGAAACTCCGGACTTTAGAACCGATCTGGGATGGTCCATTCTTGGTACTTCTGACCACGGAAACGGCTATCCGCACGGCTGAGAAAGGCTGGACGCATTACACTCGAGTGAAAGGACCGGTGCCAGAACCAGCAGAAGAAGTGTCTACTCCTGGCCACCACACCGCGAAGGACTGACTGGACTTGATTTTTGTTATGTTAATTTAGGCAATATTTAGAACATAGAACATAGAACATTACAGCACAAACAGGCCCTTCGGCCCTCGAGTTGCGCCGATCGCATCAACCCCACCAATCTATAGACCTATCTATAACCCCCAATCCCATTAAACCCCATATACTCATCCAGAAGTCTTTTAAAAGACCCCAGCGAGTTCGCCTCCACCACCGACGACGGCAGCCGATTCCAATCACTCACTACCCTCTGAGTGAAAAACTTACCCCTAACATCACCTCTGTACCTCCCTCCCCGCACCTTAAATCTGTGTCCCCTCGTAGCGACCATTTCAACCCGGGGAAATAGCCTCTGAGAGTCCACCCTATCTATTCCTCTCAACATTTTATAAACTTCTATCAGGTCGCCTCTCAACCTTCGCCTCTCCAGGGAAAAGAGTCCCAGCTCCCTCAACCTATCTTCATAAGGCATGCCTCCCAGTCCAGGCAACATCCTTGTAAATCTCCTCTGCACCCTTTCAATAGCTTCTACATCTTTCCTATAGTGAGGCGACCAGAACTGCGCACAGTACTCCAAATGAGGCCTGACAAGGGTCCTGTAAAGTTGCAGCATTACCTCCCGACTCCTAAACTCAATCCCTCGATTAATGAAGGCCAGTACACCATACGCCTTCTTGACCACCTCCTCCACCTGCGAGGCCGATTTAAGAGTCCTGTGAACCCGGACCCCGAGATCCTTCTGCTCTTCAACGCTACTAAGACCCCTGCCCTTAATAGTGTACTCGTTCATCCCGTTGGTTCTGCCGAAATGGACTACTACACATTTATCCGCGTTGAAGTCCATCTGCCACTTCTCCGCCCATTCCTGCATCCTATCTATGTCCTGCTGCAACTTTTGACATCCTTCCAGACCATCCACAACACCGCCGACCTTCGTGTCATCAGCGAACTTGCTAACCCATCCCTCCACTTCCTCATCCAGGTCATTTATGAAAATGACAAACAACAAGGGTCCCAGAACAGATCCCTGGGGCACCCCACCCCATATACGGCAATAGCGGGATGTTACTAATAATATGTTTACTCTATGGGGGCATAGGTGCTGGGCAGGTGGCCCAAGTGTACTCCCTTACTATAATCCAATCACCCCAGGCACAGGTAATTGAGATTGACCTTTGTCGAATGGTACCCTGCAAAGACGACCTCACGGGGCAGAAGGGATACCAGGGGAAGGAAATAGAATTACTTGTCTTCGATAAGAACCCAAAGTGTACTAAAAATGAACAGGGGAAAGTAGAATCCTGTCAAGTAGAGGGGTTAAATGAAGACGTTAAGTTAAGGATTCGCGAGAAAATATCACTTGTTCCACGGAAGATCTTTCCCAGAGACTGTAAGCTAAACCAATGTAACCCCCTCTACCTCACCATAGACGGTGGGACGGAGGGCCTCGATGGACAAGTTTTTGGGGTCAAGATCAAGGAACACACAGGGAGGGTGGGGGCGGCCCTGTGTTGTGTGCGGGTTATAGTCAGAAATGCCGAAACCAGGAACTCCTGGTACTTCGCCGTACTACCGGAAGGATGTAGAGATCCTGGAGAGAGTGCAGAGGAGATTTACCAGGATGTTGCCTGGTATGGAAGGGCTGTCTTACGAGGAAAGATTGAACGCACTTGGGCTGTTTTCCCTTGAGAGATGTCGGCTGAGGGGGGATCTAATAGAGGTTTATAAGATTATGAAGGGGATAGATAGAGTAAATGGTGGTAAGCTTTTTCCGCTATTAGAAATGGATAGAACGAGGGGTCACGGGCTTAGGGTGAGGGGGGCTAGATATAAGACTAATATTAGAGGGCAGTTTTTCACACAAAGGGTAGTGGGGATGTGGAATGCACTGCCGAGTAAGGTGGTGGAAGCAGGCACGCTAGGGTTGTTCAAGAGTCACTTGGACAGCCACATGAGCAGTTTACATATAGGGGGATATAGCAGGCCTTGCTAAGCATTGTAGGCTTGGGGTTCAGTTTTAGCCTCAGGGATATAGAGTCTTTTAATAATGAATTTTTTATCCACAGGCACTTAAGTCCAGCAAGGGGCATGCGGGCGGCAGGTTGTGGTGGGCTGCTCTTGGATATTGCTTCGGGAGTTGCCTACTGCTTCATGTCGTTGGTGTGCGTAAACTGGACCATCTCGAGGGCATCATGGCAGCTCAGAGGCTATCTCTGTTGCTGTGCGGACACATGGATTTGGGCCTGTGTCCGTGGGAGTTTGCGCATTCTCCCCGTGGTTGCGTGGGTTTCCTCCGGGTACTCCGGTTTCCTCCCACATCCCAAAAATGTGCTTTTAGGCTGATTGATTGGGTAACAAATTGTCCCTATATTGGACCTCCCTGATCCTCACACATTAGGCATAGACTAGAGTCATGAATAGGTCACTGACCATGGGACGGCGGCGCGGGCTCGTTGGGCCGAAGGGCCTGTTTCCCGTGCTGTGTTGTTCTTTGTCCTCCGCCCCTAGCCGGGGAGTCTCGGGAGAAGTCAGGGTAGTAGAGGTAAAGGATTTAAGAGAGACCATTGAAATAGAAACAGGATTCAGGGAAGCGAACGCCTGGATAGAATGGGTCAAATATACAGTACAAAGTGTCATGCACTAGTAGCCGGTCAACTCCCCAGGTGGTCCCATTCCCGCTGGGATGGGATAAAGAACCAGCTGAAATGGAGTGTATGGTGAAACTGTATCAAAACAGAGAGGCTTGGGGAGACCCCACTTGTCGCTCCTTGAGCCTGACATTTCCCCCAATCAAATTGAACAGGGCGTCTCAACCCCCCCCTTTTTCCGGAGTAACGGGGATACATCACACCTGTATCACCCGGACTGGGGATGGATTGGACAAGGAAGTGGGAAGCTTCGATAGGTGTGGAACAGTTAAGGAAGTCAGCGACACCACCCAGGGAGGAAACTACTCCCAAATCCAGGTACCTAGAGCTGATCTATGGTGGTACTGTGGAGGGAGGACTTTGAGACCCATTTTACCTCAGAAATGGAAGGGCACTTGTGCACTTATCCAATTGGCCGTACCCTTTACCCTAGCATTCGAACATCAGGGACCCCATGGAAAAGAACGAGGAAAAAGGAACCTCCCGGGTTCTTTTGATGAACGGGTATATCTGGACTCCATAGGGGTTCCTAGGGGGAGTCCCTGATGAGTACAAAGCCAGGAACCAGATAGCAGCAGGATTTGAATCCCTGTTCTGGTGGGTGACCATTAACAAGAACGTGGATTGGATCAACTATATCTATTATAATCAACAGAGATTTGTTAATTATACCCGAAATGCGATAAGCAGGATAGCGGAACAATTGGACGTAACCAGCAGAATGGCCTGGGAAAACAGGCTAGCCCTGGACATGATTCTAGCAGAGAAAGGGGGGGTATGCGTCATGATAGGAACTGAATGCTGCATCTTTATCCCAAATAACACAGCTCCCAATGGGTCAATTACCCGAGCCCTCGAAGGGCTAACGACCCTAGCTAATGAACTAGCTGAGAACTCGGGTACAGACCCAGATCTCACTAGGTGGTTGGAAGCTTGGTTCGGCAAATGGAAAGGAGTAGTAATGTTCTTCCTTGTCTCTTTCATGGTGACGGCAGGGGTATTGGCCGCCCTAGGGTGCTGTATCATCCCTTGTGTTCAGGGGTTGGCTCAGCGGCTAATCAAAACAGCCCTGACTAAGGGGGATGTCCTGAATGGAAAAGTGATAAATATGAATTTAGAGAAGGAAGAGAGGATAAGCCTCTTAGACGATAAAACTCTGGACGAACAGGCCCTTGACCTGCTGGAACGCCTGGAACACCAGAGGAATGTCAAAAATTACAAAGCGTAAGAAAAACAGGGGGGATTGTGAGGGATGGTGGTGTAATTTTTGAATCAAACCATCTGGGGCGGAAACCATGACAGAACCGTTATTGTAACCTAAGGGGTTAAACGCTAAGACCAGCAGATGATGAAACACACAGAAAAAGAAGAAGAAAAAAACATGAGACTGGATATAGTCAGGCACATTGATAACCCACTTTATGGAAACAACTGTGAGTTTAGTCACAAACATAGGACATAAGGTTCGATGCTGCTAACACAGCAATAATTAGGGATAATAAAAAGACTGCCTGTAATGTAGAGATAACATCAGAGATGTGATGTGCAGTGAAGCATACACCACATCTTGCAGGAATGTAAGAGGCCCACGTTATAAAAAGCAAATGGTCTGCGAGATGTGTTGTTTCTACAACTAAGCATAAAAGGGGAAAAGGTCACTGAGATAGTTGGGACAGCAGTGATTAAACTGGCAAAGGATTGATTACCGCCAATCTGAAGGCGCCCGGGGTCTTCAGCATAGCTTAAAAGAGATAGGAAAACAAACTAATTTACACCATATAAAATAAATGTATTAGTAATTTACAGGACAATGAAAAAGAGTTAGCTGAATTAATGGGAGGTAAAACGATTCAAGCCTTAAAGGGAGTGATTGGATTAGAGTTAATGGGATGTCAACAAGGGAGGAGCTCACTCGGTAAAGAGATTAGGGAGTGGTAACCAATGAAGAAAGGAGGGCTGTCCTTTGATTCAAGGGGGAGATCATAAAAGTGAGTATCTGACCGTTTCTCACAAGGGTAATCTCCCGATCTAAACTCAGATGCTGCTGCAGGCCCTCCAATCCATCCCAGCTCAGAATTCCTCACCTCCCCCCACCCACACCCTCAGCCGAGTGGGTGTCTGGCCGCTGACACTGACCGGTGACCTTGTGTTCTCCTGGTGGAGGCTTCCCCCTGGATTGGGAATCTCAGAGTCAGTGGTGTCTGTCTGCCCCCCGGGGCTGTGATCGGAATTAGTGCCAATTGTAATGTCGGCTTTGTGAATCAAAGTGGGAATCTGGGAGGGATGAGAGAAAGAGAGAGATCGAGACAGTCAGTGAGGTGATCCATCCCTCGATCCTCAGTCCCTCCCAACATGTTGAGTGGATTCTTGGAGGCTATTTCCCAGGGCTGAAATGGTCACTATGAGAGGACACAAGTTTACAGTGCTGGGGAGCAAGTACAGAGGAGATACAAAACAAAGAACAAAAAACAAAACAGCCTGGGAAACAGGCCCTTCGGCCCAATGAGCCCGCGCCGCCATTTTAACATTATGAGTGCCCTTCTCTACCCATAACCTTTGTCTACACCTATTGGGGAAGATAAAAACAAAAGAACATAAGAAATAGGAGCAGGAGAAGGCCACCTAGCCCTTCGAGCCTGCCCCGCCATTCAATAAGATAATGGCTGATCTGAAGTGGATCAGTTCCATTTTCCTGCTTTCTCCCCATAACCCTTAATCCCCTTGTCTACCAAAAACCCATCAACCCGCGTCTTAAATATATTTAGTGAGGTAGCCTCCACCACTTCAACGGGCAGAGAATTCCAGAGATTCACCACCCTTTGAGTGAAGAAGTTCCTCCTCAACTCCGTTCTAAACCGCCTCCCCTTTATCTTGAGGCTGTGCCCTCATGTCCTGCTGTCCTTTCTAAGCGGGAAGAGTCTCTCCACCTCTATCCTATCCATCCCCTTTATCATCTTATACGTCTCATTCTTCTAAACTCCAACGAGAAGATTGAGGGAAGACTAATTTAGGGACAATTTGTTACACCAATCAGCTTAATAGCACATCTTTGGGGTGTGGGAGGAAACCGGAGCACCCGGAGAAAACCCACACAAGCACAGGGAGAATGCGCAAACTCCCACAGACACCGGCCCAAATCCATGTGTCTGCACAGCAATCAGTGATAGTCACTGAGCTGTCGTGTTGCCCGTCAGATAGAACATAGAACATTACAGCACAAACAGGCCCTTCGGCCCTCGAGTTGCGCCGATCACATCAACCCCACCAATCTATAGACCTATCTATAACCCCCAATCCCATTAAACCCCATATACTCATCCAGAAGTCTTTGAAAAGACCCCAGCGATGACGGCAGCCGATTCCACTCACTCACCACCCTCTGAGTGAAAAACTTACCCCTAACATCACTTCTGAACTTCCCTCCCCGCACCTTAAATCTGTGTCCTCTCGTAGCGACCATTTCAACCCGGGGAAATAGTCTCTGAGAGTCCACCCTATCTATTCCTCTCAACATTTTATAAACTTCTGTCAGGTCGCCTCTCAACCTACGCCTCTCTAGGGAAAAGGGTCCCAGCTCCCTCAACCTATCTTCATAAGGCATGCCTCCCAGTCCAGGCAACATTCTTGTAAATCTCCTCTGCACCCTTTCAATAGCTTCTACGTCTTTCCTATAGTGAGGCGACGCGCACAGTACTCCAAACGAGGCCTGACAAGGGTCCTGTAAAGTTGCAGCATTACCTCCCAACTCCTAAACTCAATCCCTCGATTAATGAAGGCCAGTATACCATACGCCTTCTTGACCACCTCCTCCACCTGCGAGGTCGATTTAAGAGTCCTGTGGACCCGGACCCCGAGATCCTTCTGCTCTTCAACGCTACTAAGACTCCTGCCCTTGATAGTGTACTCGTTCATCCCGTTGGTTCTGCCGAAATGGACGACTACACATTTATCCGTGTTGAAGTCCATCTGCCACTTCTCCGCCCATTTCTGCATCCTATCTATGTCCTGCTGCAACTTTTGACATCCTTCCAGACTATCCACAACACCACCGACCTTCGTGTCATCAGCGAACTTGCTAACCCATCCCTCCACTTCCTCATCCAGGTCATTTATGAAAATGGCAAACAGCAAGGGTCCTAGAACAGATCCCTGGGGCACCCCACTGGTGACTGACCTCCATTCCGAAAAAGACCCATCCACAACCACTCTCTGCCTTCTGCAGGCAAGCCAGTTCTGGATCCACAAGGCCAAAGGCTCTTGGATCCCATGCCCTCTCACCTTCTCAAGAAGTCTTGCATGGGGGACCTTATCAAACGCCTTGCTGAAGTCCATGTACACTACGTCCACGGCACTTCCTTCGTCAATGTGTTCAGTCACATTATCGAAGAATAATGTTTGTGCTGTAGTGTTCTATGTTCTGTGTTCTATCCCTTGCCCTGGAAGCTGACAACCCAAGCCATCTCCGATGGCCAGTGCTACCTCCATTCTCTGCTGCCCGTGACACATCATTGCTAGACCACCCACAGTCACTGTCCTTCACATCGAAGATGTGAAGCACTAGGCAACTCTTGAAACATCCAAGAGCAGCCCTCGTATGACCCATCGCGTGTATGCCCCTTGTCGGACAGCAAGGTGGACCGAAGCACCTGTGAAGTAAAAAAAAGACATCAACAAACATATACAGCTTAGACAGACATTTACGGAATCCCCAGAAGCTCAGAAATAAAGCAAGTGAGCCAGAAAATATGTTGGAAAGTCCGTAGGAATCAATTGATTCCCAGGGATGTCTCAAGGCTGTTGATCCTTATTGAGAACAGTGTCCTGTATCCCTCCATCTCTAGTCCGCTCATGTGCCTGTCTAAATAAGCCTTAAACAACTCCAGTGTGCCTGCCTCCACCACCTTACTTGGCAGAGCATTCCATACCCCCACTACCCTCTGTGTGAAAAACATCCCTCTAATATCCGAATTATTTTTTTTTTTTTACCCCTTTATTCCAATCTAATCAAGTCAAATTAAACCCAATTCAGAGTCCCAACAAGTTGGGACATTCCCGATCCAAGCTGACAAGACAGGTCTCCTGTCTTGGGCTTGATCTACATGATCCAAGCTGACTGGAGTAGGTGTAGCTCCTCCTCCAGGGCTTGATCCAATTTGCATCTTAGCCAAAAGGCCGAGATGCCGGTTTAAAAAATTGCTTCAAATGAAGCTGAATTGCAACCTAATGACTTCAATCAAGTGCAGCATGTCGACCCTACACTTGATCAACACTAACAGACTACACTTGATCTGAGCCAAAAGGCCGAGATATCCGAATTATTATTTTTTTATTTCAAAAATATACTTTATTCATAAAAAAAAACTCAACTAATCCATTTCAAATATACAATAGCAAATCGAATAGCAAATCAGAACATTTTTACAGATCTGTCCAAATTACAGTGTCTACTTTCAATACTCAAAAAAAAACTATATCTATGTCTCAATATTACAATTACTATTTACAAGGTTTGCATTTCAGTTCTAAAAATATATACATGTCTCAATAGATTTCTGTGTGCTGTTATTGCTCAGATTGGCACACAGTTACGCAGGTCGAGGGTATTCTGCAGTTCCCGGGCCCTCGGTCTGCCTCTGTTAAAGGCCTTACAGTGTGGCCTTTCCCCATTGTACCTTTGCGGCGGCTGCCCCAAGCTTCAGCCCGTCCCTCAGCACGTAGTCCTGGACCTTGGAATGTGCCAGTCTGCAACACTCGGTCGAGGACAGTTCTTTCTGCTGGAAGGTCAGCAAGTTTCGGGCGGACCAAAGTGCGTCCTTCACCGAGTTGATGACCTTCCAGCAGCAGTTGATATTTGTCTCGGTGTGCGTTCCCGGAAACAGCCCGTAGAGCATAGAGTCCTGCGTCACCGAGCCCTAAGCCCGTGGCTCACCCTAAGCCCGTGGCCTCTCGTAATTTTTGTATCCAACCTAGGGAAAAGCTTACCTCTGTTCACTCTACCTCTCCTCTTCATAAATAGATATTTATGTCAGGGGTAAGTTTTTCACTCAGAGAGTGGTGAGTGAGTGGAATCGGCTGCCGTCGGTGGTGGAGGCGAACTCGCTAGGATGAGTACATGGGGTTTAATGGGATTGGGAGTTACAGATAGTTCTATGGCTTGGTAGGTATAGATGTGATTGGTGCAACTTGTGGGCCGAAGGACCTTTGTGCTGTAGTGTTCTGTGTTCTATCCCCTGCCCTGGAAGCTGACAACCCAAGCCATCTCCGATGGCCAGTGCTACCTCCATTCTCTGCTGCCCGTGACACATCATTGCTAGACCACCCACAGTCACTGTCCTCGCCCCGTCACTGTCGCCAACTGGTGCACATCAGATTCCCTCCCTTCACATCAGCAGCTGTGGGGCCCATCCTGTGTTCTGGACACCATGTGTATCCTGGGGGTTCTTGGACGCCCCAGGACTAAGATTCAACTTGCCAAAAAAACAGATCAGAAATTCTCTGTATTTCCCACCTGTTCTGAACTGTTTGGGTAAGATTGCTCCCTGGGTGACTCTGCGACCAACGTTCCTGATAAGCTGCAATACCATCTCCTTCCAACAGATGCCGCCATCTTCCAGTGCTGCCAGGAGTCACAGCAATGAGCTCGAAAACTGACATTATACAAAGGGTCATTATTTCTGTCTCATTTATTTATCCTCTCTATCGTTAGTCATCCAGGGAGCTCTACTTTCCCTTGTCTTTCCTTTCATCCCAATCAGTATTTGCTTCCTGTTCACCCGAATCCTTTTTCTCCACAATACACTCTATTGGCGAATGGACAGGAAACAGCAAGTGGGGATAAGAGGTTCTTTCTCAGGTTGGCAACTTGTAACCTGTGGAGTTCCACCGGGATGTGAGCTGGGAGTGCAATGGTTTACAACATATATTAATGACTTTGGAGGAAAGAAGCGAATGTACTGGAGCCAAATTTACAGACAATATAAAAATAAGTGGAAAGACAAGCTGCAAGGGAGATACAAGGAGATTTCCTCTGGGTGCTCCAGTCTCTTCCGACAGTCCGAAAGGTGTGCTGGTTAGGGTGGATTGGCTGTGCTAAATTCTCCCTCGGTGTACCCGAACAGGTATCGGAGTGTGGCGACTCGGGGATTTTCACATTAACTTCATTGCAGTGTTAATATAAGCCTATTTGTGACACTAATAAATACAATAAAAACAGTTTACATAAAAGATATTGATAGGTTAAGTAAGTGGACAAAACATTGGCAGATGGAGTAAAACGTGAAAAATGTGAAGTTGTTCATTTTGGAAAGGAGAACGAAAGAACAGACTATTATTTAAATGTAGAAAAAGTGCAGAAATTTGCAACACAGAGGGATTTGTGCATGAAACACAGAAAGCTAACACACAGGCACAGGAAATAATCGGGAAGGCTAATGGAATGAATGTTGGTTCTTATCTCAAGGGGGTTGGTGCATAAGAGTCAGGAAGTCTTGCTGTAGCTGTACAAAGCACTGGCGAGACCACATCTGGGGCACTGAGAGCAATTTTAGTTCCCTTATTTAAGGGAAGATATTATTCCATTGGAAGCCGTTCAGAGAAGTTTCATTGGGATGATCCCAGTATGGAGGGATTGTCTTATGAGGAAAGGTTAAAAAGGTTGGGATATATCTAAGGAACAATGTGCTGACCTTAGAAAGGGTCCAGAGGAGGTTCACAAAAATGGAATGATGAGCTTGTCAAATGAGGAATGGTTGAGGACTCTAGGGTCTGTACTTGTTGGAATTGGAGAGGATGTTTCCTCTAGTAGGAAAAACTCGAACCAGAGGGCACAACCTCGGGCTAAAGGGCTGATCCTTTAGAACAGAGATGAGGAGGAATTTCTTCAGCCAGAGAATGGTGAATCTGTGGAACTCTTTGCCACAGAAGGCTGTGGAGGCCAGATCACTGAGTGTCTTTAAGACAGAGATAGATAGGTTCTCGATTAATAAGAGGATCAGGATTTATGGGGAGAAGGCAGGAGAATGGGGATGAGAAAAATATCAACTGTGATTGAATGGCAGAGCAGATTTGATGGGCTGAGTGGCCTTATTCTGCTCCTATCCCTTATGGATCTTATGGTCTAACATTCTCCAAGTATTACCTCAGGTAGTGGTAAACATGGATAATATTTTGGTCAAAGGAATTTCAAATAGCAAACCTCTGGCGACCCTGGAAGGAATCTTCCAGTGATTTTCGAAGGTTGGAGTACACCTGGAAAGGGAAGATCACACCTTCCAAACAGGTTCATAAGAACATAAGAACATAAGAAATAGGAGCAGGAGTAGGCCATCTGGCCCTTCGAGCCTGCCCCGCCATTCAATAAGATCATGGCTGATCTGTCGCGACTCAGCTCCACCTTCCCGCCCTCTCCCCATAACCCTTAATCCCTTCTCTTATCAAAAACCCATCAACCCACATCTTAAAAATATTTAGCGAGGCAGCCTCCACCACTTCAACGGGCAGAGAATTCCAGAGATTCACCACCCTTTGAGTGAAGAAGTTCTTCCTCAATTCTGTTCTAAACTGCCTCCCCTTTATCTTGAGGCTGTGCCCCCTAGTCCTACTGTCTTTTTTGAGTGGGAAGAGTCTCTCCACCTCTATCCTATCCATCCCATTCATCATCTTATACGTCTCAATGAGATCTCCCCTCATTCTTCTAAACTCTAACGAGTACAAGCCTAGTTTATTCAGCCTCTCCTCATAGCTCAATCCCCTCAACTCCGGTATCAGCCTAGTAAACCTCCTCTGCACACCCTCCAGGGCCAAAATATCCTTGCGCAGGTGCGGCGCCCAAAACTGCACACAGTACTCCAGCTGCGGCCTCACCAATGCCCTATACAGCTGCAGCAAGATCTCCCTACTTTTATATTCAATCCCCCTCGCTATGAAGGCCAGCATCCCATTCGCCTTCCTGACCACCTGCTGCACCTGCAAGCTGGGTTTTTGCGACTCATGCACAAGGACCCCGAGGTCCCTCTGCACCGTCGCCTGCTGCAGTTTTTCGCCACGTAAGTAATAGTCCTTCCTACCATTCCTCCTACCAAAGTGGACCACCTCACACTTGCCAACATTAAATTCCATTTGCCATTTCCTGGCCCATTCGCCCAGCCTAACTAGATCCTTCTGCAGACTCTCCACACCCTCTTCACAATTTGCCTTTCCCCCAATCTTGGTGTCATCAGCAAATTTTGACACCCTGCACTCGGTTCCCTCCTCCAGATCATCTATATAAATGGTAAATAGCTGAGGCCCCAGCACCGACCCCTGGGGCACCCCACTAGTCACCAACCGCCAATCTGAATAGCATCCATTGACCCCCACTCTCTGCCTCCTATTTGACAACCAATCCTCTATCCACGCTAACACCCGACCCCCAACTCCATGTCTCCTGACCTTCTGCAATAACCTGTGAGGTACCTTGTCAAACGCCTCCTGAAAATCCAGAAAGACCACATCCACCGGCTCTCCTTTATCCACTGCCCTAGACACATCCTCATAGAACTCCAGTAAATTTGTCAGACACGACTTCCCTTTAATGAAACCGTGTTGCGTCCGCCCTATCAAGCAATTCCCCTCAAGATGCCTCGCTATTTCCTCCTTAATGATGGATTCTAACATTTTACCTACCACAGACGTTAAACTAACCGGCCTATAATTCCCTGCCTTTTGCCTGGCACCCTTCTTAAACAACGGCGTAACATTAGCCGTTTTCCAATCTTCCGGCACTTCCCCGGAATCCAGCGACATCTGGAAAATAACCACCAAGGCATCCACTATCACCTCCGCCATTTCTTTCAGAACCCTCGGATGCATTCCATCTGGTCCTGGGGACTTGTCCACAATCAGCCCCTCCAGTCTGTCGAGCACCACCTCTCTAGTAACAGTAATGTCATTAAGACCCTCCATTCCTACCACCTTTCCATCGCTAACACCCGGCAAATTACTCACGTCCTCCTCCGTGAAGACAGAAACAAAAAAGTTATTCAAGATCTTAGTCATATCCCCATCCCCTACCACTAGCTCCCCTTTCTCATCCTCTAAAGGACTAACGTTCACCCTAGCCAGCCTCTTCCTTTTTATATATTTATAAAAACTCTTGCTATCCTTTTTTATATTAAGTGCTAGCCCAGCCTCATAGCTTCTCCTACCCTCCTTTATCAATTTCTTTGTCAATCTTTGTTGACATTTAAACCTTTCCTAATCCTCTTCTCGCCCACTGCTCTTAGCTACTCTAAACTCCTCCGCTTTTAATTTAACACTTTCCTTCACCTCCTTTGTTATCCACGGCTTATTACCTCTCCTCCTACTGTCCCTTTTAACCATCGGAATAAATTTCTGCTGAGCACCAAGAAAGATCTCCTTAAAGATCCTCCACTGCTCCTCAGCAGACCTACCTTCCAAAGCACTCCCCCAGTCCACATTCGCCAATTCTTCTCTCATCCAACCATACTCCCCTCTATTCAAACAAAAGACGCGTGTCCGGGAACCCACTTTCTCCTCCTCCATCTGCACCAGAAACTCCACCATACAATGATCACTCTCTCCAAGAGGATCCTTCACCGCAAGGTCCCTAATTCTACCCGCCTCATTACACAGCACCAGATCCAAGATATCTCGCTCCCTCGCCGGCTCCAACACATACTGTTCAAGGAAATTATCCCTGCAGCATTCCAAGAACTCCTCCTCGAGCCCACCTCGTCCAACATGGGTTGACCAATCAATATGCAGATTGAAATCTCCCATAACTACTGCTGTCCCATTCCTGCACACCGCACTTATTTGCGCATTAACAGCCCGCGCCACCTCCAGATCATTATTCGGGGGCCTATAGACGACACCCACTAGCGTCTTCCTCCCTTTTCTGTTCCTAATCTCCACCCACAACGATTCCACTTTCTGCTCCTTGGCTCCGATATCATCCCTTGCTACCACCTTGATACTATCCTTAATCAGCAGAGCTACGCCACCCCCTCTTTCCTCCTGCCTATCCTTCCTTAACACTTGATAGCCCTGTACATTCATCTCCCAGTCCCTGTCACCTTGCAGCCACGTCTCTGTAATGGCCACCAGATCGTATCCATTTGTGTCGATCTGCGCCATCAGCTCATCCACTTTATTCTGAATGGTTCTGTGACCTGTTTGGGTGATCGGGTTAATGGTAAGGGTCATTATCAGTGGAGGGCAGGGTGAGAGATATTAAACAGGCACCAACTGCAAAGACCCCCACAGAATTGAAATTCTTCCTCTGGGGTTAGTGAATTATTACGGGAAGTTTATTCCTAAATTATCTTTACTGAACATTTTGCAGGCCCTCCGATGGAAAGGTGGTCTTGGGGGGCAGAGGTGTAGCTGGAGGCTCTCAACAGCTAAACAGCAAATTTTGGCCTCAATGTGTATACATTGCCCGTCATTGTGGTTACTGTGTACACATTGCCCTGAGTGGGTAAACTGTGTGTGCTGTTATATGCTCTGTCTGAGGCCAGGACTCTCCATTCACCTGATGAAGGGGCAAATCCCAAAAGCTTGTGGGATTACTAGCAAATAAATTGGTTGGACTTTAACCTGGTGTTGTAGACTTCTTACTATACATTGCCCGACAGTGTAGTTACTGTGTATACATTGTCCAACATTGTGGTTACTGTGTATACATTTCCTGACATCATAGTTACTGTGTACACATTGTGATTACCGTGTAAACATTGTTTGACATTGTGGTTATTGTGTATACATTGCCCATTAGTGCATTTACTTTGTATACATTGTCCGACTTTGTAGTTACTGTGGACACATTGTCTGAAATTGTAGATACAGTGTAAATGTTGCCTGACATTTTAGTTTGTGTGTATATATTGCCTGACATTGAGGTTACTGTGTATACATAGAACATAGAACAGCGCAGATAGGCCCTTCGGCCCACGATGTCCAACATTGTACGTTCTGTGTATACATTGCTCTGAATTTTAGTTATTGTATATACATTGCCTGACATCGTAGCTACTGTGCGTACATTACCCATCATTGTAGTTACAATACATACATTACCCGACACTGTAGTTACTATGTACACATTTCCCGACGGTGTGGTTACTGTATATACATTGCCCTACAGTTTGGTTACTGTGTATACATTGCCCAACATTGCTCAGGGTTCTGAAAGAAATGGGAGAGGTGATAGTGGATGCCTTAGTAATTATTTATCAAAATTCGCTGGACTCCGGGGAAGTGCCGGAAGATTGGAAAACGGCTAATGTTATGCTGCTGTTTAAAAAAGGTAGCAGACAAAAGGCAGGGAATTATAGGCCGGTTAGTTTAATGTCTGTAGTTGGAAAAATGCTAGAATCCATCATCAAAGAAGAAATAGTGAGATACCTAGAAAGGAATGGTTTGATCGAGCAGATGCAGCACGGATTCATTAAGGGGAAGTCGTGTTTAACAAATTTATTAGATTTCTATGAGGATGTGACTAATGCGGTAGACAGAGGGGAACCGGTGGATGTGGTGTTTTTAGATTTCCAAAAGGCGTTTGACAAGGTGCCATACAAATGGTTGCTTCAGAAGGTAAGGGTGCATGGAGTTGGGGGTAAGGTGTTCGCATGGATAGAGGATTGGTTGTCTAATAGGAGGCAGAGAGTTGGTATCAATGGGTGCTATTCTGGTTGGCAGTTGGTGACAGTGGAGTGCCGCAGGGATCGATGCTGGGGCCTCAGCTATTTACCATTTATATAGATGATCTGGAGGAGGGGGCTGAGTGTAGGGTAATAAATTTTGCTGATGGCACGAAGATGAGTGGAAAAGTGAATTGCATAGAGGGTGTGGAAAGTCTGCAGAGGGATCTGGATAGGCTGAGCGAGTGGGCGAGGACCTGGCAGATGGAGTATAATGTTAGCAAGTGTGAGGTTATCCACTTTGGTAGAAACAATAGTAGGAGGGATTATTATTTAAAAGGCAAAAAGCTGCAGCATGCTACGGTGCAGAGGGACCTGGGGGTCCTTGTGCATGAGTCACAAAAACCTAGTCTGCAGGTGCAGCAGGTGATCAAGAAGGCGAATGGGATGCTGGCCTTCATAGCGAGGGGGATAGAATATAAAAGCAGGGAGGTTTTGCTGCAACTGTACAGGGCACTGGTGAGGCTGCAGCTGGAGTACTGTGTGCAGTTTTGGTCGCTGCACTTGCAGAAGGATATTTTGGCCTTAGAGGGAGTGCAGAGGAGGTTCACTAGGCTGATACCGGGTTAGACTATGAAGAGGGACTGAATACACTGGGTCTGTACTCGTTGGAGTTTAGAAGGATGAGGGGGATCTTATAGAAACGTATAAGATAATGAAGGGGATGGATAGGGTAGAGGTAGAGAGATTCTTCCCGCTCAGAAAGGACAACAGGACTAGGGGGCACAGTCTCAAGATAAGGGAGGACAGTTTAGATCAGAGTTGAGGAGGAACTTCTTCACTCAAAGGGTGGTGCATCTCTGGAATTCTCTGCCCGTTGAAGTGGTGGAGGCTGCCTCGCTAAATATATTTAAGACGCAGGTAGATAGGTTTCTGATAGACAGGGGGAATTAAGGGATATGGGGAGAAAGCGGGAAAGTGGAACTGATCCACTTCAGATCAGCCATGATCTTATTGAATGGCGGGGCAGGCTCGAAGGGCTAGATGGCCTACTCCTGCTCCTATTTCTTATGTTCTTATGACAGTGTGGTTACTGTGTACACATTTTCTGACATTGTGTTACTGTGTATACATTGCCCATCACTGTAGTCACTGTGTGTACATTGCCTGGCGTTGTAGTTAGTTAGGCACGAGGGAAGTCCGGAAGGCGTTTGGGAGGATAAATCAGCTACTCACGCGTGGATCCATCTCATTATTCTTCAGAGGAAGTGAATTGGAAGCGTGTTGGTGGCTGGTGGTGAGTGACTGATTTTCTGTTTATTTTCTGAGGATTTTTTTCTCCTTTTCCAGTTCGTGGGGATTTTTTTTCTCTCCTCTCTGTAGTGGTAGTCGGGAAGGAATATATAAAGAAGGCTGCAGTAGACAGCGGGCAGCGTTGGGAGCGGGCAGCGGAATGAGCTGGGAGCAGAGTGGGAGCTGTAAGGGCTTTGGCTCAATGGGCTGAGGTGAGAGTCGGCGTAGGCGAGGTGGGTGTTTCTGTTGTTGTCGTTTTTCTTTTCCCATCTTCGTGTTTGATCGCCAAAGGTACTCAGGTAAATGGCAGGTTCAATTGGGAGATGATTTTACTGCTTTCGGTGTCATACGTGGAAGTCCCTGGAGACAACACGTCTCCCAAAAGCCCACATCTGTGTCAAGTATTTGGAGCTGCAGCGTCTGAGGGCCCAGGTCAGGGAGCTAGAGCTGCGGCTCGAGGATGTACTTTTATTAACGGAGAACAAAACAATAATGGATAGGAACTACAGTCAGGTGGAGACTCCAGGGCCTCAGGGGGAGGACAGGTGGGTAACTGTTAGGAAGGGCAAAAAGCAGAAGGGTCATATTCCAAACAGGACCCCAGTGGTAGTCTCCCGAAACACCAAGAGAGGGGCAACAAATGATCTTCCAGAGGTAAGACAGGAGGACCAGATCGCCTTAGAGAGAAGGAAGGGGACTAGAAGTGAGATAGTGGTGGAGGACGGGAGGGTTAGAGGAATAGATAGGCGGTTCTGTGGACAGAAACAAGACTCCAGGATGGTGGTCTGACTCCCTGGGCAGGGGTACAGGATGTTTCAGAGAGGATAGAAGGAATATTGAAGGGTGAAGGGAATCAAGCTGCTTATCCCAGGCTACTTAGGGAGGTGAGGGATGAAATTGCTGGGCCTCTGACGCAAATCTTTGTCTCTTCTTTGGACACAGGTGAGGTCCCAGAGGACTGGAGGATAGAACATTGAACATAGAACATTACAGCGCAGAACAGGCCCTTCGGCCCACGCTGTTGCACCAACCAGTTACAAAAACAATGACCCACTAACCTACACCAATTCCTTTTTGTCCATAAACCTATCTACAGATCTCTTAAACGCTCCCAAACTAGGCGCATTTACAACTGCAGCAGGCAGGGCATTCCAATCCCTCACCACCCTCTGGGTAAAGAACCTACCCCTGACATCAGTCCTATAACTACCCCCCCTTAAGTTAACGCCATGCCCCCTCGTGCTAGCTTTCTCCATCCGAGGAAAAAGGCTATCACTGTCCACCCTATCTAAACCTCTAATCATCTTATATGTTTCAATAAGATCCCCTTTTAGCCTCCTTCTTTCCAACGAAAACAACCCCAAATCCCTCAGTCTCTCCTCATAGGACCTCCCCACCATACCAGGCAACATCCTAGTAAACCTCCTCTGCACCCTCTCCAAAGCCTCCACATCCTTCCTGTAATGTGGGGACCAGAACTGCACACAGTACTCCAAGTGCGGCCATATCAGAGTTGTGTACAGTTGCAACATGATGCTGCGACTCTTAAATTCAATCCCCCTACCAATAAACGCCAAGACAACGTACGCCTTCTTAACAACCTTATCTACTTGATTCCCAACTTTCAGGGATCTATGTACACATACACCTAGATCCCTCTGTTCATCCACACTATTCAAAGTCCTCCCATTAGCCCTATACTCGACACATCTGTTGCTCCTACCGAAGTGAATTACCTCACACTTCTCCACATTAAATTCCATCCGCCACCTCTCGGCCCAGCTCTGCAACCTATCTAACCCTTGGCGATGATCTTTGCGTCGTCAATGGAGATGGGAGAGGTTCCGGAAGATGGAGGATTGCGGATGTAGTCCCTATTTTCAAGAAAGGGAACAGAGATAGCCCGGGAAATTACCGCCCGGTGAGTCTGACCTCAGTGGTTGGTAAGCTGATGGAGGGGCTTCTGAGGGACAAGATTTAGAACATAGAACATTACAGCACAAACAGGCCCTTCGGCCCTCGAGTTGCGCCGATCACATCAACCCCACCAATCTATAGACCTATCTATAACCCCCAATCCCATTAAACCCCATATACTCATCCAGAAGTCTTTTAAAAGACCCCAGCGAGTTCGCCTCCACCACCGACGACGGCAGCCGATTCCATTCACTCACCACCCTCTGAGTGAAAAACTTACCACTAACATCACCTCTGTACTTCCCTCCCCGCACCTTAAATCTGTGTCCTCTCGTAGCGACCATTTCAACCCGGGGAAATAGCCTCTGAGAGTCCACCCTATCTATTCCTCTCAACATTTTAGAAACTTCTATCAGGTCGCCTCTCAACCTTCGCCTCTCCAGGGAAAAGAGTCCCAGCTCCCTCAACCTATCTTCATAAGGCATGCCTCCCAGTCCAGGCAACATCCTTGTAAATCTCCTCTGCACCCTTTCAATAGCTTCTACGTCTTTCCTATAGTGAGGCGACCAGAACTGCGCACAGTACTCCAAATGAGGCCTGACGAGGGTCCTGTAAAGTTGCAGCATTACCTCCCGACTCCAAAACTCAATCCCTCGATTAATGAAGGCCAGTACACCATACGCCTTCTTGACCACCTCCTCCACCTGCGAGGCCGATTTAAGAGTCCTGTGAACCCGGACCCCGAGATCCTTCTGCTCTTCAACGCTACTAAGACCCCTGCCCTTAATAGTGTACTCGTTCATCCCATTGGTTCTGCCGAAATGGACAACTACACATTTATCCGCATTGAAGTCCATCTGCCACTTCTCCGCCCATTCCTGCATCCTATCTATGTCCTGCTGCAACTTTTGACATCCTTCCAGACCATCCACAACACCGCCGACCTTCGTGTCATCAGCGAACTTGCTAACCCATCCCTCCACTTCCTCATCCAGGTCATTTATGAAAATGACAAACAGCAAGGGTCCCAGAACAGATCCCTGGGGCACCCCACTGGTGACTGACCTCCATTCCGAAAAAGACCCATCCACAACCACTCTCTGCCTTCTGCAGGCAAGCCAGTTCTGGATCCACAAGGCCAAAGGCCCTTGGATCCCATGCCTTCTCACCTTCTCAAGAAGTCTTGCATGGGGGACCTTATCAAAAGCCTTGCTGAAGTCCATGTACACTACGTCCACGGCACTTCCTTCGTCAATGTGTTCAGTCACATTATCGAAGAACTCAACTAGGCTCGTAAGGCACGACCTGCCCTTGACAAATCCATGCTGACTATTCCTGATCATGTCAAACCTCTCCAAATGCTCGTAAATCTTGTCCCTCAGAAGCCTCTGCATCAGCTTACCAACCACTGAGGTCAGACTCACCGGGCGGTAATTTCCCGGGCTATCTCTGTTCCCTTTCTTGAAAATAGGGACTACATCCGCAATCCTCCAATCTTCCGGAACCTCTCCCGTCTCCATTGACGACGCAAAGATCATCGCCAAGGGCTCTGCAATCACTTCTCTGGCCTCCCACAGTATCCTGGGGTACATCCCATCTGGTCCTGGCGACTTATCTACCTTGATAGAATTCAAAAGTTCTAACACATCCTCCTCCTTAATGTCCACGTACTCAATCTTTTCCATCTGCTGCAAGTCCATAGCAAGATCTCCCAAATCAGCTTCCACTGTGAATACTGAGGCAAAGTACTCATTAAGCACCTCCGCCATTTCTTCTGGTTCTACACAGACCTTTCCCCCTTCACCTTTTATAGGTCCTATCCTTTCCCTTCTCACCCTTTTACCTTTCACATACTTATAGAAGGCCTTTCCTTAATCTTACCCGCCAAGGTCTTCTCATGACCCCTTCTGGCTCTCTTTACGAGCATTTGGAGAGGTTTGACATGATCAGGAATAGTCAGCATGGATTTGTCAAGGGCAGGTCGTGCCTTACGAGCCTAGTTGAGTTCTTCGATAATGTGACTGAACACATTGACGAAGGAAGTGCCGTGGACGTAGTGTACATGGACTTCAGCAAGGCTTTTGATAAGGTCCCCCATGCAAGACTTCTTGAGAAGGTGAGAGGGCATGGGATCCAAGGGCCTTTGGCCTTGTGGATCCAGAACTGGCTTACCTGCAGAAGGCAGAGAGTGGTTGTGGATGGGTCTTTTTCGGAATGGAGGTCAGTCACCAGTGGGGTGCCCCAGGGATCTGTTCTGGGACCCTTGCTGTTTGTCATTTTCATAAATGACCTGGATGAGGAAGTGGAGGGATGGGTTAGCAAGTTCGCTGATGACACGAAGGTCGGTGGTGTTGTGGATGGTCTGGAAGGATGTCAAAAGTTGCAGCAGGACATAGATAGGATGCAGGAATGGACGGAGAAGTGGCAGATGGACTTCAACGCGGATAAATGTGTAGTCGTCCATTTCGGCAGAACCAACGGGATGAACGAGTACACTATTAAGGGCAGGAGTCTTAGTAGCGTTGAAGAGCAGAAGGATCTCGGGGTCCGGGTTCACAGGACTCTTAAATCGGCCTCGCAGGTGAAGGAGGTGGTCAAGAAGGCGTATGGTGTACTGACCTTCATTAATCGAGGGATTGAGTTTAGGAGTCGGGAGGTAATGCTGCAACTTTACAGGACCCTCGTCAGACCTCATTTGGAGTACTGTGCGCAGTTCTGGTCGCCTCACTATAGGAAAGACGTAGAAGCTATTGAAAGGGTGCAGAGGAGATTTACAAGGATGTTGCCTGGACTGGGAGGCATGCCTTATGAAGATAGGTTGAGGGAGCTGGGACTCTTTTCCCTGGAGAGGCGAAGGTTGAGAGGCGACCTGATAGAAGTTTATAAAATGTTGAGAGGAATAGATAGGGTGGACTCTCAGAGGTTATTTCCCCGGGTTGAAATGGTCGCTACGAGAGGACATAGATTTAAGGTGCGGGGAGGGAAGTACAGAGGTGATGTTAGGGGTAAGTTTTTCACTCAGAGGGTAGTGAGTGATTGGAATCGGCTGCCGTCGTCGGTGGTGGAGGCGAACTCGCTGGGGTCTTTTAAAAGACTCCTGGATGAGTATATGGGGTTTAATGGGATTGGGGGTAATAGATAGGTCTATAGATTGGTGGGGTTGATGTGATCGGCGCAACTCGAGGGCCGAAGGGCCTGTTTGTGCTGTAATGTTCTATGTTCTAAGTCTCCCTGCAGACTATGACACCCTTCCTCACAATCTACCACACCTCCGACTTTGGTGTCATCAGCAAATTTACTAATCCACTCAACTATACCCTCATCCAGATCATTAATAAAGATTATAAACAGCAGTGGCCCCAAAACAGATCCCTGAGGCACACCACTCGTAACCGAACTCCATGATGAATATTTACCATTAACCACCACTCTCTGTCTCCTATCTGATAGCCAATTTCCTAGATCACCCCCAATCCCATACATCTGCATTTTCTGCAGAAGCCTACCATGGTGAACCTTATCAAACGCCTTACTAAAACGTTGTTTAAAGCGAACGTTGTTTAAAAAGGGCAATAGGGATAACCCTGGTCATTATAGGCCGGTGAGTTTGACACCAGTGGTAGGAAAGTTGTTGGAAAAAACTCTTAGGGATAGGATGTACCAGCATTTGGAGCGTTGCGATCTGATTAGGGATACACAGCATGGCTTCGTTCAGGGGAGGTCTTACGAATCTGGTAGAATTCTTTGAGGAGGTGACAAAAACGATCGACGAAGGACGAGCCATTTATGTCGTCTATATGGATTTCAGTAAGGCGTTTGACAAAGTCCCTCATGGTAGGCTGGTAGAAAAGATTAAGGCTCATGGGATACGAGGTCAGGTATCTAGATGGATTGAAAACTGGCTAAGCAACAGGAGACAGAGAATAGTAGTGGAGGGGTCCTTTTCTAGCTGGAGGTCTGTCACCAGTGGTGTGCCGCAGGGCTCGGTACTGGGACCTCTTCTCTTTGTAGTGTATATAAATGATTTGGAAGAGGGAGTAGGTGGTGTGATCAGCAAATTTGCTGATGACACAAAGATGGTTGGATTGGCGGGCAGTAAGGAGCAGAGTCTGGCAATACAGCGGGATATTGATAGGCTGGTTGATTGGGCAGATAGATGGCAAATGGAGTTTAATCCGGATAAATGTGAGGTGATGCATTTTGGAAGAAAGAATGTTGGGGGGAGTTATATGATAAATGGTAGGCCTATTAAGAGCATAGAAACGCAGAGGGACCTGGGAGTGCAAGTACACAAGTCCTTGAAGATGGCAGTACAGGTGGAGAAGGTGGCAAAGAAGGCTTATGGTATGTTAGCCTTTATAGGAAGGGGTATAGAATATAAAAGCTGGCGTCTAATGTTGCAGTTGTATAGAACATTGGTTAGGCCACATTTGCAGTACTGCGTCCAGTTCTGTCGCCTTACTACTGGAAGGACGTGGAGACTCTGGAGAGGGTGCAGAGGAGGTTTACCAGGATGTTGCCTGGTATGGAAGGGCTTAGCATGAAGTGATATTGGGCAAATTGGGGCTGTTCTCCCTGGAAAGACGGAGAAGTGGGGAGATCTAATAGAGGTGTATAAGATTATGAAGGGTATAGATAGAGTAAACAGAGGTAAGCTATTTCCCAGGTTGGATACGAAAATCATGAGGGGCCATGGGCATAGGGTGAGAGGGGGCCTAGTTGAGTTCTTTGAAAATGTGACTGAACACATTGACGAAGGAAGAGCGGTGGATGAGGTTTACATGGACTTCAGCAAGGCATTTGATAAGGTCCCCCATGCAAGACTTCTTGAAAAGGTGAGACGGCATGGGAGCCAAATGGCTTTGGCCTTGTGGATCCAGAACTGGCTTGCCTGCAGACGGCAGAGAGTGGTTATGGATGGGTCTTTTTCTGCATGGAGGTTGGTCACTAGTGGACTGCCCCAGGGATCTGTTCTGGGACCCTTGCTGTTTGTGATTGTCATAAATGACCTAGATGAGGAAGTGGAGGGATGGGTTAGTAAGTTTGCCGACGATATGGAGGTTGGTGGTGTTATGGATAGTCTGGAGGGATGTCAGAAATTACAGTGAGACATAGATAGGATGCAAGACTGGGCGGAGAAGTGGCAGATGGACTTCAACGCAGATAAATGTGTAGTGGTCCATTTTGGCAGGACCAATGGGATGAAGGAATACAATATCAAGGGTAGGAGTCTTAAACGTGTTGAGGATCAGAAGGACATTGGGGTCCAGGTCCACAGGACTCTTAAATCGGCCTCGCAGGTGGAGAATGTGGTCAAGAAGGCGTATGGTGTACTGGCCTTCATTAATCGAGGGACTCTGGGATAACTGGGCAAGAAACTGAACTGACAGGCTACAGTTTAAAGACAGACAAACAGGCTGCAACCCTGATGAGTGAATACACAGGATATGGGCCATCTCCAGGATGAAAGAGACTTTCTGGTCACAATGGGTTGTCTGCCCGACGTAAAGGCACCGTGAATCCTTATTTAGGAGGAAGGTATGTGACCTATGTGCCTACAACACCTACAGGCATGGCCACCGGGGACACACCCAGAGATCGGTGTGGTAGCACCTGATTGGACTCTTATCGATCAGGGTGATCAAGTCCTGATCGATTGATTGGCAATGGCCAAAAAAAGGGCGTGAAACCAAACGGGTATAAAGGATGCTGCACAACCAGGAATCTCTCTCGCTCTCTCTCTCTGATCCCACGAACGAGCTACAACAGTGGTGAACATCGCCAGCAAGAGGAGAGCCACCACACCCGAGAAGGAAGAAAGAGAGACTACAGCCAGAATGTCAGACCAGAGCAAAGGACCAAACTACACAGACAACTACCAAGACCAGCACACAGATAAAGGCCAGTATCTGTTTGGGTATTTGTCAGTCACACACAGTTAAGTCAAGGTCTTGTATTGTACTTGAATTCTAGTATTTTCTGTAAGATAACTTATTGTTGGTCGGGTGGGTGATTATTGATTGTGTGGGTTTAAATAAGTATTGTTTGTACTAATAAGACGTCTACTCAAAGTTATTTGTCCACCATATAAGGGTTAAAACAGGCTGATTTTTACAACATTTGGCGTCCCTGGGTGGGCATCGATAAGAAGTAACTTTGTTGCTCCGATATCGAACCCCACAGACTTTATATTGAATGGTTATTTAAAACTCAGAGCCAACAGGTGTAAACTCCTTACTGGGCAAATAACTGCTTTCGGGAAATTGTTTATTGTGCATGTATTGTTACTAACAAGGAGGATAGGGTAAACTCTGTAGGTTTGTATTAGAACCCAGAGGGATTAGGACCGGAACATAGCGTAAAGCCGTACCCGCACTCCGATTGCCTCCCTACCCCTTGTCATTAAATATAGAATGGCAGAGAAGTGTCCCATATGGGAAAAAAAATCAGGGAATATATTAAGAAGAAAGGGTGGCCCCTATGGGCAGAATCTTGTACCAATACTGAGACGGGACTGGGATCCCTAGGGCAGAAGTATTGGGATGATCTAAGGAAAATTCAGGGAAAACGGGCAAACAAATATGAGAAACAGATTGCTATTGTGAGCTGCTTCGGACAGCTGCTAGGTACAGAAAAGGAGTTAAACACAGTTCGTAAGGAATTGGAGGAGATTAAGAGACTAAAGGAACAGCAGCAGGAGAGGATAGAACAGATAAAAGCTGAAAAGGACAGAGAGATACGTAAGGCACTGGAGGAATCAAAACAGGCACAGGAGGAACAGGAGGAGGAGATTAAGAAACTAAAGGAACAGCAGCAGGAGAGGATAGAACAGATAAAAGCCGAAAAGGACAGAGAGATAGATGAATTAAGGCGAACTAACCATGCAAATTTATTACATCTGGGTAATTTCCAAACCCAGTATGAGAGAGCCTACTAAGATGCCCAGCGTGCTGTCTTGGCCAGAGACGAAGATGAGCAGGCAGTAGCACGATTGGAAGCTAAGTGCACTGATCTGCAGGCTGCTATAAAAGCTCTACATCAAGCCAGTAAAGAACAGAGACAGGCAACTGCTGACCACTCAAAATGCCAACGAGAAATCTCAAGGCTGGAATCCCTATTATCAGTTCAAAATGGATTTATGTGTGCCTTCGGGACAGAAGAGGAAAAGGGGATAGAGAGTGCAGACTGGGGAGAGTTAAAGGAGAATGCTAGACTTTACGTTATGCAAACCGAGGGTTGGGGTCCACCACCATCTTTCCCAGGGGAGGTCATACCCACGGCACCCCCAGATGTACCTCCAGTACCGATGTACCCTGTGACGACTGAACGTCGGACAGGAGGGGGTCAGGACTCAGCTGTTACATACACGACTCCATTTACAGTGGCACAATTGGCTGAGATTGCAAATAAAATCACAACTTTTGAGCCATCGGCTGACCCATACGGTTTCTTTGAGGATGTTAGGCAGCAAAAGATAATGCATGGGCTGGATGAGAGAGAGGAGGTGAAGCTGATAGTCATTGTGCTTAAGCAAGTCTGTACGGTCTGCCCTGCCAGCCCCTCAAAATGTTGGGGAAGGAACATTAAACGAAATGAAGGAAGCGATATTGACTGCGATAGGATTTAATAAAGGGGATCCTGTAGATGGGTTAAATAAATGCAGACAGAGGAAAGGGGAACATCCGACTGCCTTTGCCAGTCGTTTGTGGATCCACTTCACAGGAGTATATGGGGAATTAGATCGGACTAGATTAAATGAAGCTGATTCATCCAAATGGGCTAGGACATTAGTGTCGCATGTTACAGAGGAAGGTAAGAAAGCCTGTGCTAATTTTGACCCTGCAGAAACCACACACAATGAAGCGTGGGTTCTCCGACGCTTAGCTCGAATCAGGGAACAGAAAGTTCTGGGAGCCCCAACGTCACGGTCAGAAAAGGAGGCAAAAATGCTTCCGATGAGGGCTAGTCAGGGTGCAGTATGGAGAAACGAAGGTAGAGGGAATCACCAATACCAGAGAGGTACACGTCTACCTTACACAGCAGCCCCAGGGAGAGATAGAGGGACATGTTTTAATTGTGGGCAGTTGGGACACTTTGCCCGAGATTGTAGGGCACCAAATTTCAGAGGACCAGCAAACCCTGCACACCCATACAACCCTGCTGATCGCCGACACAGGGGACCACGAGGCCACACAGAACATAGGCCCAACCCCCGACACCGAGAACGATATAGAGCTGAGCCCAGAGGCCCACGTCCACAAGTACAGTGTTACACCTGTGGGCAACCCAACCATTTTGCCCGGGACTGTAGGCACCACCCAACTACCCCACACGACATCTCAGAGGTTCTGACGATGGACCCCAACCCATGTCTCTCGCAGGACCGGCCCGACAAGCAGCTACAACCCCCCCCCCCAGTATCCCCAGGACCAACAGATACACCCACCGTCTCCGCTCCAATTTACAGAGCTTCAGGAATAAAACCATGGCCCGGGCACCCCGACGAAAAGGATGGGGAACCCACAAACCTTACCCCCTACGGCACCCCTGGTACCAGGACTCCCAGAACGGTTTGACCCGGCGCTCACTCCCAGGGATGGAGCCTGGCAGCCAAAGCCTGCCCCAGTAAGGTCCCTTCACTCAGGAAGAACCAGGACATCACAGTCCAGATTGTAAATAGCTTTATCCGTCCACTCCACGCATCACCCAATTGACATTTTATTTTCACGCTCTGCAAATTCCTCACCCCACTCAACCCCATTAAACACTGATTACCAACCAACCCTTCGTATGACACTATTGGGCCTTTATTATTCATTTACTTATTTCTTTGTTTTCTTTGGAAAAAGTTGGGGGGGGGGGGAGTCATACGACATTCTTGTAATGAAATTGGAAAGAGAATCAGACATTAATAAGAATTAACAGGTGCTACCTTGATCTCCCCTAGAATGAACAACATACTTCTCTGCTATCTGGGATTCCTCGTCTCAGACCGAACCACAGACACCACCTCAACCAAAGAGCAGCCTACGATACCCTGGATATATGTGGTTCATCCCACCAGAAGCAGGAAAATACATACCAGCCAGAGTGGGCCTCATTCAACTAATAGACATTCATAAGAGGGAGAGGATAGATGTGAACGCCACTGACGAGCTCCAACAGACTCGAGGGGAGAACCATGAGAAATATGACACAAGCTTAAACCTCCTGCCGGAGGAATTGAACCTGATTCGGGCAAAATTGGCTACAGCCCACAGAACCTTCACCAAAGTAATACAGCAGACCCGAGAGGTAAAAAAGAGGATTAAAGAAATCAAAGTCACCACTTGGTGGGATGACCTTTGGAACTGGGGCTCAAACAGTTAAATCCATCCATTTGTTCGCTTAATGTCACACCTGGCTGTAGGACTAATTTTGTTTGATCCCACGAACGAGCTACAACAGTGGTGAACATCGCCAGCAAGAGGAGAGCCACCACACCCGAGAAGGAAGAAAGAGAGACTACAGCCAGAATGTCAGACCAGAGCAAAGGACCAAACTACACAGACAGCTACCAAGACCAGCACACAGATAAAGGCCAGTATCTGTTTGGGTATTTGTCAGTCACACACAGTTAAGTCAAGGTCTTGTATTGTACTTGAATTCTAGTATTTTCTGTAAGATAACTTATTGTTGGTCGCGTGGGTGATTATTGATTGTGTGGATTTAAATAAATATTGTTTGTACTAATAAGACGTCTACTCAAAATTATTTGTCCACCGTATAAGGGTTAAAACAGGCTGATTTTTACAACAAGGGATTGAGTTTAGGAGTCGGGAGGTAATGCTGCAACTTTACAGGACCCTTGTCAGACCCCACTTGGAATACTGTGCGCAGTTCTGGTCGCCTCACTATAGGAAAGACGTAGAAGCTATTGAAAGGGTGCAGAGGAGATTTACAAGGATGTTGCCTGGACTGGGAGGCATGCCTTATGAAGATAGGTTGAGGGAGCTGGGACTCTTTTCCCTGGAGAGGCGAAGGTTGAGAGGCGACCTGATAGAAGTTTATAAAATGTTGAGAGGAATAGATAGGGTGGACTCTCAGAGGCTATTTCCCCGGGTTGAAATGGTCGCTACGAGAGGACACAGATTTAACGTGCGGGGAGGGAAGTACAGAGGTGATGTTAGGGGTAAGTTTTTCACTCAGAGGGTGGTGAGTCTCCCTCCTCTCCCTCGTGCTCTCTCCCTCCTCTCCCTCGTGCTCACTCCCTCCTCTCCCTCCTCTCCCTCGTGCTCTCTCCCTCCTCTCCCTCGTGGTCTCTCCCTCCTCTCCCTCGTGCTCTCCCTCCTCTCCCTCATGCTCTCTCACTCCTCTCCCTCGTGCTCGCTCACTCCTCTCCCTCGTGCTCTCTCTCCATCCTCTCCCTCGTGGTCTCACCATCCTCTCCCTCGTGCTCTCTCCCTCCTCTCCCTCATGCTCTCTCACTCCTCTCCCTCGTGCTCTCTCGCTCCTCTCCCTCGTGCTCTCACCATCCTCTCCCTCGTGCTCTCTCCCTCCTCTCCCTCATGCTCTCTCCCTCCTCTCCCTCGTGCTCTCTCTCCCCTCTCCCTCGTGCTCTCTCACTCCTCTCCCTCGTGCTCTCTCTCCATCCTCTCTCTCGTGCCATCACCATCCTCTCCCTCGTGCTCTCTCTCCCTCCTCTCCCTCGTGCTCTCTCCCACCTCTCCCTCATGCTCTCTCCCTCGTCTCCCTCGCGCTCTCTCCCCCCTATCTCTAGCGCTCTCTCCCTCCTCTCCCTCGCCCTCTCTCACTCCTCTCCCTCGTGCTCTCTCACTCCTCTCCCTCGTCCTCTCTCACTCCTCTCCCTCGTGCTCTCTCACTCCTCTCCCTCGTGCTCTCTCACTCCTCTCCCTCGTGCTCTCTCACTCCTCTCCCTCGTGCTCTCTCACTCCTCTCCCTCGTGCTCTCACCATCCTCTCCCTCGTGCTCTCACCATCCTCTCCCTCGTGCTCTCTGCCTCCTCTCCCTCGTGCTCTCTGCCTCCTCTCCCTCGTGCTTTCTGCCTCCTCTCCCTCGTGCTCTCACCATCCTCTCCCTCGTGCTCTCACCATCCTCTCCCTCGTGCTCTCACCATCCTCTCCCTCGTGCTCTCTCCCTCCTCTCCCTCGTGCTCTCTCCCTCCTCTCCCTCGTGCTCTCTCCCTCGTGCTCCCTCCCTCCTCTCCCTCGTGCTCCCTCCCTCCTCTCCCTCGTGCTCTCTCCCTCCCTCCCTAATGAGTTGATTAGAGACAGTCAGCATGGTTTTGTAGCGGGTAGGTCATGCCTTACTAACCTTATCGAGTTCTTTGAGAAAGTGACCAAAGAGGTGGATAGGGGTAAGGCAGTTGATGTGGTGTATATGGATTTTAGCAAGGCGTTTGATAAGGTTCACCATGGTAGGCTTCTGCAGAAAATGCAGATGTATGGGATTGGGGGTGATCTAGGTAATTGGATCAGGAATTGGCTAGCAGATAGGATACAGAGAGTGGTGGTTGATGGGAAATATTCGTCATGGAGTTCGGTTACAAGTGGTGTGCCTCAGGGATCTGTTTTGGGGCCACTGCTGTTTGTAATTTTTATTAATGATCTGGATGAGGGTATAGTTGGGTGGATTAGTAAGTTTGCTGATGACACCAAAGTCGGAGGTGTGGTAGATTGTGAGGAAGGGTGTCATAGTTTGCAGGATGACTTAGAAAGGTTGCAGAGCTGGGCTGAGAGGTGGCGGATGGAGTTTAATGTGGAGAAGTGTGAGGTAATTCATTTCGGTAGGAATAACAGATGTGTTGAGTATAGGGCTAACGGGAGGACTTTGAATAGTGTGGAGGAGCAGAGGGATCTAGGTGTATGTGTACATAGATCCCTGAAAGTTGGGAATCAAGTAGATAAGGTTGTTAAGAAGGCATATGGAGTCTTGGCGTTTATTGGTAGGGGGAATGAATTTAGGAGTCGCAGCGTCATGATGCAACTGTACACAACTCTGGTGCGGCCACACTTGGAGTTTTGTGTGCAGTTCTGGTCCCCGCATTACAGGAAGGATGTAGAGGCTTTGGAGAGGGTGCAGAGGAGGTTTACCAGGATGTTGCCTGGTATGGAGGGGAGATCCTATGAGGAGAGACTGAGAGATTTGGGGTTGTTTTCGCTGGAAAGAAGGCGGCTAAGAGGGGATCTTATTGAAACATATAAGATGATTAGAGGTTTAGACAGGGTAGATAGTGATAGCCTTTTTCCTAGGATGGAGAAAGCTAGCACGAGGGGGCACGATTTTAAATTAAGGGGGGGTAGTTATAGGACAGATGTCAGGGGTAGGTTCTTTACCCAGAGGGTGGTGAGGGACTGGAATGCCCTGCCAGCTGCAGTTGTAAATGCACCTAGTTTGGGGGTGTTTAAGAGATCTGTGGATAGGTTTATGGATGAAAAGGGATTGGTTTAGGCTAGTGGGTCATTGTTTTGTAACTGGTCGGCGCAACATCATGGGCCGAAGGGCCTGTTCTGCGCTGTAATGTTCTATGTTCTATGATTACTCAGTGACTTGCTATGTGGTCCCAAGGGTAACAGAATGCAGTAGAACAGTACCTCTGATCACAATCAAAAAGCAACTTATTTTAGTATTCTAATGACAAACAAGATTTAGTCTAAACAGATCATCAGCCATGTTCTTATTAAATGATGGAGCAGGTTTGAGGGCCTACACCTGTTCCTAGCTCTTATGTTCTGAAACACCAACAGCTTGGCACTTCATCTGAGAAACAAGGTAGGTCAGTAATGATTATTACGGTGGCACAGTGATTAACATTACTGCCTCACAGTGGTTAACATTACTGCCTCACAGTGATTAACATTACTGCCTCACAGTGGTTAACATTACTGCCTCACAGTGGTTAGCATTACTGCCACACAGTGATTAACATTACTGCCTCACAGTGGTTAACATTACTGCCTCACAGTGGTTAGCATTACTGCCTCACAGTGGTTAGCATTACTGCCTCACAGTGGTTAGCATTACTGCCTCACAGTGGTTAGCATTACTGCCTCACAGTGGTTAGCATTACTGCCTCACAGTGATTAACATTACTGCCTCACAGTGATTAACATTACTGCCTCACAGTGGTTAGCATTACTGCCTCACAGTGATTAACATTACTGCCTCACAGTGGTTAGCATTACTGCCTCACAGTGGTTAGCATGACTGCCTCACAGTGGTTAATATTACTGCCTCACAGTGGTTAGCATTACTGCCTCACAGTGGTTAGCATTACTGCCTCACAGTGGTTAGCATTACTGCCTCACAGTGGTTAATATTACTGCCTCACAGTGGTTAATATTACTGCCTCACAGTGGTTAATATTACTGCCTCACAGTGGTTAACATTACTGCCTCACAGTGGTTTACATTACTGCCTCACAGTGGTTAATATTACTGCCTCACAGTGGTTAACATTACTGCCTCACAGTGGTTAACATTACTGCCTCACAGTGGTTAACATTACTGCCTCACAGTGGTTAATATTACTGCCTCACAGTGGTTAATATTACTGCCTCACAGTGGTTAATATTACTGCCTCACAGTGGTTACATTACTGCCTCACAGTGGTTAATATTACTGCCTCACAGTGGTTAATATTACTGCCTCACAGTGGTTACATTACTGCCTCACAGTGGTTAATATTACTGCCTCACAGTGGTTAATATTACTGCCTCACAGTGGTTAATATTACTGCCTCACAGTGGTTATTATTACTGCCTCACAGTGGTTAATATTACTGCCTCACAGTGGTTACATTACTGCCTCACAGTGGTTAACATTACTGCCTCACAGTGGTTACATTACTGCCTCACAGTGGTTAATATTACTGCCTCACACTGGTTACATTACTGCCTCACAGTGGTTAACATTACTGCCTCACAGTGGTTAATATTACTGCCTCACAGTGGTTAATATTACTGCCTCACAGTGGTTAATATTACTGCCTCACAGTGGTTACATTACTGCCTCACAGTGGTTAACATTACTGCCTCACAGTGGTTACATTACTGCCTCACAGTGGTTAATATTACTGCCTCACAGTGGTTACATTACTGCCTCACAGTGGTTAACATTACTGCCTCACAGTGGTTAATATTACTGCCTCACAGTGGTTAATATTACTGCCTCACAGTGGTTAACATTACTGCCTCACAGTGGTTAATATTACTGCCTCACAGTGGTTATTATTACTGCCTCACAGTGGTTAATATTACTGCCTCACAGTGGTTAACATTACTGCCTCACAGTGGTTAATATTACTGCCTCACAGTGGTTATTATTACTGCCTCACAGTGGTTAATATTACTGCCTCACAGTGGTTACATTTCTGCCTCACAGTGGTTAACATTACTGCCTCACAGTGGTTACATTACTGCCTCACAGTGGTTAATATTACTGCCTCACAGTGGTTACATTACTGCCTCACAGTGGTTAACATTACTGCCTCACAGTTGTTAATATTACTGCCTCACAGTGGTTAATATTACTGCCTCACAGTGGTTAATATTACTGCCTCACAGTGGTTAACATTACTGCCTCACAGTGGTTTACATTACTGCCTCACAGTGGTTGACATTACTGCCTCACAGTGGTTTACATTACTGCCTCACAGTGGTTTACATTACTGCCTCACAGTGGTTACATTACTGCCTCACAGTGGTTAATATTACTGCCTCACAGTGGTTAATATTACTGCCTCACAGTGGTTACATTACTGCCTCACAGTGGTTACATTACTGCCTCACAGTGGTTAACATTACTGCCTCACAGTGGTTAGCATTACTGCCTCACAGTGGTTAATATTACTGCCTCACAGTGGTTAATATTACTGCCTCACAGTGGTTAACATTACTGCCTCACAGTGGTTAATATTACTGCCTCACAGTGGTTAATATTACTGCCTCACAGTGGTTACATTACTGCCTCACAGTGGTTAATATTACTGCCTCACAGTGGTTAATATTACTGCCTCACAGTGGTTAATATTACTGCCTCACAGTGGTTTACATTACTGCCTCACAGTGGTTAACATTACTGCCTCACAGTGGTTTACATTACTGCCTCACAGTGGTTTACATTACTGCCTCACAGTGGTTACATTACTGCCTCACAGTGGTTAATATTACTGCCTCACAGTGGTTAATATTACTGCCTCACAGTGGTTACATTACTGCCTCACAGTGGTTACATTACTGCCTCACAGTGGTTAACATTACTGCCTCACAGTGGTTAGCATTACTGCCTCACAGTGGTTAATATTACTGCCTCACAGTGGTTAATATTACTGCCTCACAGTGGTTAACATTACTGCCTCACAGTGGTTAATATTACTGCCTCACAGTGGTTAATATTACTGCCTCACAGTGGTTACATTACTGCCTCACAGTGGTTAATATTACTGCCTCACAGTGGTTAATATTACTGCCTCACAGTGGTTAATATTACTGCCTCACAGTGGTTAATATTACTGCCTCACAGTGGTTAGCATTACTGCCTCACAGTGGTTAATATTACTGCCTCACAGTGGTTAATATTACTGCCTCACAGTGGTTAACATTACTGCCTCACAGTGGTTAATATTACTGCCTCACAGTGGTTACATTACTGCCTCACAGTGGTTAATATTACTGCCTCACAGTGGTTAATATTACTGCCTCACAGTGGTTAATATTACTGCCTCACAGTGGTTAACATTACTGCCTCACAGTGGTTAATATTACTGCCTCACAGTGGTTAATATTACTGCCTCACAGTGGTTAATATTACTGCCTCACAGTGGTTAATATTACTGCCTCACAGTGGTTAATATTACTGCCTCACAGTGGTTAATATTACTGCCTCACAGTGGTTAACATTACTGCCTCACAGTGGTTAATATTACTGCCTCACAGTGGTTACATTACTGCCTCACAGTGGTTAATATTACTGCCTCACAGTGGTTAATATTACTGCCTCACAGTGGTTAATATTACTGCCTCACAGTGGTTAATATTACTGCCTCACAGTGGTTACATTACTGCCTCACAGTGGTTAACATTACTGCCTCACAGTGGTTAATATTACTGCCTCACAGTGGTTTACATTACTGCCTCACAGTGGTTAATATTACTGCCTCACAGTGGTTAATATTACTGCCTCACAGTGGTTAATATTACTGCCTCACAGTGGTTAATATTACTGCCTCACAGTGGTTAATATTACTGCCTCACAGTGGTTAATATTACTGCCTCACAGTGGTTAACATTACTGCCTCACAGTGGTTAATATTACTGCCTCACAGTGGTTACATTACTGCCTCACAGTGGTTAATATTACTGCCTCACAGTGGTTAATATTACTGCCTCACAGTGGTTAATATTACTGCCTCACAGTGGTTACATTACTGCCTCACAGTGGTTAACATTACTGCCTCACAGTGGTTAATATTACTGCCTCACAGTGGTTTACATTACTGCCTCACAGTGGTTAATATTACTGCCTCACAGTGGTTACATTACTGCCTCACAGTGGTTAACATTACTGCCTCACAGTGGTTAGCATTACTGCCTCACAGTGGGTTAATATTACTGCCTCACAGTGGTTAACATTACTGCCTCACAGTGGTTAATATTACTGCCTCACAGTGGTTAATATTACTGCCTCACAGTGGTTACATTACTGCCTCACAGTGGTTAATATTACTGCCTCACAGTGGTTAATATTACTGCCTCACAGTGGTTAATATTACTGCCTCACAGTGGTTAATATTACTGCCTCACAGTGGTTAGCATTACTGCCTCACAGTGGTTAATATTACTGCCTCACAGTGGTTAATATTACTGCCTCACAGTGGTTAACATTACTGCCTCACAGTGGTTAATATTACTGCCTCACAGTGGTTACATTACTGCCTCACAGTGGTTAATATTACTGCCTCACAGTGGTTAATATTACTGCCTCACAGTGGTTAATATTACTGCCTCACAGTGGTTAATATTACTGCCTCACAGTGGTTAACATTACTGCCTCACAGTGGTTAATATTACTGCCTCACAGTGGTTAATATTACTGCCTCACAGTGGTTAATATTACTGCCTCACAGTGGTTAATATTACTGCCTCACAGTGGTTAATATTACTGCCTCACAGTGGTTAACATTACTGCCTCACAGTGGTTAATATTACTGCCTCACAGTGGTTACATTACTGCCTCACAGTGGTTAATATTACTGCCTCACAGTGGTTAATATTACTGCCTCACAGTGGTTAATATTACTGCCTCACAGTGGTTAATATTACTGCCTCACAGTGGTTACATTACTGCCTCACAGTGGTTAATATTACTGCCTCACAGTGGTTAATATTACTGCCTCACAGTGGTTAATATTACTGCCTCACAGTGGTTAATATTACTGCCTCACAGTGGTTACATTACTGCCTCACAGTGGTTAATATTACTGCCTCACAGTGGTTAATATTACTGCCTCACAGTGGTTTACATTACTGCCTCACAGTGGTTAATATTACTGCCTCACAGTGGTTACATTACTGCCTCACAGTGGTTAATATTACTGCCTCACAGTGGTTTACATTACTGCCTCACAGTGGTTAATATTACTGCCTCACAGTGGTTACATTACTGCCTCACAGTGGTTAATATTACTGCCTCACAGTGGTTACATTACTGCCTCACAGTGGTTAATATTACTGCCTCACAGTGATTAACCATTACTGCCTCACAGTGGTTAACATTACTGCCTCACAGTGGTTTACATTACTGCCTCACAGTGGTTACATTACTGCCTCACAGTGGTTAATATTACTGCCTCACAGTGGTTAATATTACTGCCTCACAGTGGTTACATTACTGCCTCACAGTGGTTAATATTACTGCCTCACAGTGGTTAATATTACTGCCTCACAGTGGTTTACATTACTGCCTCACAGTGGTTAATATTACTGCCTCACAGTGGTTAAATTACTGCCTCACAGTGGTTAATATTACTGCCTCACAGTGGTTAATATTACTGCCTCACAGTGGTTAATATTACTGCCTCACAGTGGTTAGCATTACTGCCTCACAGTGGTTAATATTACTGCCTCACAGTGGTTACATTACTGCCTCACAGTGGTTAATATTACTGCCTCACAGTGGTTAATATTACTGCCTCACAGTGGTTAAGATTACTGCCTCACAGTGGTTAATATTACTGCCTCACAGTGGTTACATTACTGCCTCACAGTGGTTAATATTACTGCCTCACAGTGGTTAATATTACTGCCTCACAGTGGTTTACATTACTGCCTCACAGTGGTTAATATTACTGCCTCACAGTGGTTACATTACTGCCTCACAGTGGTTAATATTACTGCCTCACAGTGGTTACATTACTGCCTCACAGTGGTTAATATTACTGCCTCACAGTGGTTAACATTACTGCCTCACAGTGGTTACATTACTGCCTCACAGTGGTTAATATTACTGCCTCACAGTGGTTAACATTACTGCCTCACAGTGGTTACATTACTGCCTCACAGTGGTTAATATTACTGCCTCACAGTGGTTAATATTACTGCCTCACAGTGGTTAATATTACTGCCTCACAGTGGTTAACATTACTGCCTCACAGTGGTTACATTACTGCCTCACAGTGGTTAATATTACTGCCTCACAGTGGTTACATTACTGCCTCACAGTGGTTAATATTACTGCCTCACAGTGGTTTACATTACTGCCTCACAGTGGTTAATATTACTGCCTCACAGTGGTTAATATTACTGCCTCACAGTGGTTACATTACTGCCTCACAGTGGTTAATATTACTGCCTCACAGTGGTTACATTACTGCCTCACAGTGGTTAATATTACTGCCTCACAGTGGTTTACATTACTGCCTCACAGTGGTTAATATTACTGCCTCACAGTGGTTACATTACTGCCTCACAGTGGTTAATATTACTGCCTCACAGTGGTTAACATTACTGCCTCACAGTGGTTAACATTACTGCCTCACAGTGGTTAATATTACTGCCTCACAGTGGTTAATATTACTGCCTCACAGTGGTTAATATTACTGCCTCACAGTGGTTAATATTACTGCCTCACAGTGGTTTACATTACTGCCTCACAGTGGTTAATATTACTGCCTCACAGTGGTTAATATTACTGCCTCACAGTGGTTTACATTACTGCCTCACAGTGGTTAATATTACTGCCTCACAGTGGTTACATTACTGCCTCACAGTGGTTAATATTACTGCCTCACAGTGGTTAATATTACTGCCTCACAGTGGTTTACATTACTGCCTCACAGTGGTTAATATTACTGCCTCACAGTGGTTACATTACTGCCTCACAGTGGTTAATATTACTGCCTCACAGTGGTTTACATTACTGCCTCACAGTGGTTAATATTACTGCCTCACAGTGGTTACATTACTGCCTCACAGTGCCCGCCACCCAGGTTCTTTAAAAGTCAACAGAAAGCCACGAAAAATGTTATAAGGAAAAGTAAGATGGATTATTAGAGTAAACTAGCTCAGAATATAAAAACAGATAGCAAGAGTTTCTACAAATATATAAAACGAAAAAGAGTGGCTAAAATAAAACTTCAGAGGATGAGAAGGGGGATGTAATAACTGGAAATGAGAAAATGGCTGAGGCATTGAACAGGTATTTTGTGTCGGTCTTCACAGTGGAAAACACAAATAACATGCCAAAAATTGATAACAGGAAGGTGATGGCAGGTGAGGACCGAGAAACTATCATTATCACAAAAGAGGTAGTGTTGGGCAAGTTAATGGGACTAATATAGACAAGGTCTATATAGGTCCTATGAGGAGAGACTGAGGGATTTGGGGTTGTTTTCGTTGGAAAGAAGGCGGCTAAGAGGGGATCTTATTGAAACATATAAGATGATTAGAGGTTTAGATAGGGTGGACAGTGATAGCCTTTTTCCTCGGATGGAGAAAGCTAATATAATAAAGCGTGCAGGAAGGTTTTTTGACTCAGTATGTAGATAGGCCAACTAGAGGTGAGGCTATATTGGATTTGGTGCTGGGAAATGATGTGGGTATGCTGGCGTTGGACTGGCGTAAACACAGTAAAAAGTCTGACAACACCAGGTTTTAGTCCAACCTATTTATTTGATAATATACACCTGACGAAGAGGCAGTCCCCTCGAAAGCTTGTGAGTATATTATCAAATAAATAGGTTGGACTAAAACCTGGTGTTGTCAGACTTTTTGCTGGGAAATGAGCCAGACCAGGTGCTAGACTTGGAAGTTGGTGTGCACTTTGGTGATAGTGACCACAATTCAGTTACGTTCACCTTAGTGACGGAAAGGGATAGGCATGAACCTCGGGTCAGTAGTTTTAGCTGGGTAAGGGTAATTATGAGGCTATTAGGAGAGAATTAGGAAGCATAGGTTGGACTAGGAGATTACAGGGACTGGGAACGTCCGAAATGTGGAATTTTTTCAAGGAACAGCTACTGCGGGTCTGCAATAGGTATGTCCCTGTCAGGCAAGGAGGATTTGGTAGGGCTAGGGAACCGTGGTGTATAAAAAAGTTGATTCGTTGGTTAGGAAGAAAAAGGAGGCTTATGTTCGGATGAGGCTTGAGGGCTCAGGTAGTGCATTAGAAAGCTTCAGATTGGCTAGGAGGGAGTTGAAGAGTGAGTTAAGAAGGGCTAAAAGAGGACATGAGAAGACTTTGGCTGATAGGATTAAGGAGAATCCTAAGGCGTTCTATAGGTATGTCAAGAATAGAAGGTTGGTCAGGGCAAGATTAGGTAAGATAGGTGTGTGGAACCGGAGGAGATTGGAGAAGCATTGAACCAATATTTCTCTTCGGTGTTCACGCAGGGGGACATGAATATACCTGAGGAGGACACTAGGTTGCAGGGGTATAATATAGACAGTATTACGGTCGATAAGGGGGATGTGCTGGATATTCTTGAGGGGTTGAAAATAGATAAGTCCCCTGGTCCGGATGGGATCTACCCAAGGATTCTTTGAGAGGCTAGAGAGGTGATTGCAGAGCCTCTGGCTCTGATCTTCAGGTCGTCATTGGTCTCTGGTGTAGTCCGGAGGATTGGAGGATAGCGAATGTTGTCCCATTGTTTAAGAAGGGGAACAGAGACTTTGCCTTATTGAGTTTTTTGATAAGGTGACCAAAGAGGTGGATGGGGGCAAGGCAGTTGATGTGGTATATATGGATTTTAGTAAGGCGTTCGATAAGGTTCACCATGGTAGGCTTCTGCAGAAAATGCAGATGTATGGGATTGTGGGTAATCTAGGAAATTGGATCAGAAATTGGCTATCAGATAGGAGACAGAGGGTGGTGGTTGATGGTAAATATTCATCATGGAGTTCGGTTACGAGTGGTGTGCCTCAGGGATCTGTTTTGGGGCCACTGCTGTTTGTAATCTTTATTAATGATCTGGATGAGGGTATAGTTGGGTGGATTAGTAAATTTGCTGATGACACCAAAATAGGAGGTGTGGTAGATTGTGAGGAAGGGTGTCATAGTCTGCAGGGAGACTTAGATAGGTTGCAGAGCTGGGCCGAGAGGTGGCGGATGGAATTTAATGCGGAGAAGTGTGAGGTAATTCACTTCGGCAGGAGCAACAGATGTGTCGAGTATAGGGCTAACGGGAGGACTTTGAATAGTGTGGATGAACAGAGGGATCTAGGTGTGTGTGTACATAGATCCCTGAAAGTTGGGAATCAAGTAGATAAGGTTGTTAAGAAGGCGTACGGTGTCTTGGCGTTTATTGGTAGGGGGATTGAATTTAAGAGTCGCAGCGTCATGTTGCAACTGTTCACTACTCTGGTACGGCCGCACTTGGAGTATTGTGTGCAGTTCTGGTCCCCACATTACAGGAAGGATGTGGAGGCTTTGGAGAGGGTGCAGAGGAGGTTTACTAGGATGTTGCCTGGTATGGTGGGGAGATCCTATGAGGAGAGACTGAGGGATTTGGGGTTGTTTTAGAACATAGAACATTACAGCGCAGAACAGGCCCTTCGGCCCACGATGTTGCGCCGACCAGTTACAAAACAATGACCCACTAGCCTAAACCAATCCCTTTTCATCCATAAACCTATCCACAGATCTCTTAAACGCCCCCAAAAAAGAAGGCGGCAAAGAGGGGATCTTATTGAAACATATAAGATGATTAGAGGTTTAAATAGGGTGGACAGTGATAGCCTTTTTCCTCGGATGGAGAAAGCTAGCACAAGGGGGCATGGCTTTAAATTAAGGGGGGGTAGCTACAAGACGGATGTCAGGGGTAGGTTCTTTACCCAGAGGGTGGTGAGGGATTGGAATGCCCTGCCTGCTGCAGTTGTAAATGCTCCTAGTTTGGGGGCGTTTAAGAGATCTGTAGATAGGTTTATGGATGAAAAGGGATTGGTATAGGCTAGTGGGTCATTGTTTTTGTAACTGGTCGGCGCAACATCGTGGGCCGAAGGGCCTGTTCTGCGCTGTAATGTTCTATGTTCTAAGTCTCCTGGCCCTGATGGAATGTATCCCAGGGTATAAAAGAGATGGTGGGGGCAATAGCAAATGCACTAATGATAATTTACCAAAATTCACTGGTGTCTGGGGTGGTTCCCGCAGATTAGAAAGCAGCAAATGTGACTCCACTGTTTAAAAAAAGAGGTAGATAAAAGGATGGTAACTATAGGCTGGTTAGCTTAACTTCTGTAGTAGGGAAAATGTTTAAATCTATCATCAAGAAAGAAATAACGAGACATCTGGATATGAATTGTATGTACCACTGGTAAGACACAGCATGGGTTCATGAGGGCAGGTCATGTTTGATTAATCTGGTGATTAATACATAACTACATAAGATAAAGGTGCAGGGTGTTATGGGTAATGTATTAGCATGGATAGAGTATTGGTTAACTAACAGAAAGCAAAGAGTGGGGGGTAAGTGGGTGATTTTCTGGTTGGCGATCAGTGACTAGTGGTGAGCCTCAGGGTCAGTGTTGGGATCGCAGTTGTTTATGATTTACATAGATGATTTGGAGTTGGGGACCAAGTGTAGTGTGTCAAAATTCACAGGTGACACTAAGATGAGTTGCAGATACTGAAAGTCTGCAAAGGGAAATAGATAGTCTAAGTGAGTGGGAGAGGGTTTGGCAGATGGAGCACAATGTTGGTAAATGTGAGATCATCCATTTTGTCCTTCATTGCCAGAGGGATGGAGTTTAAAAACAGCGAGGTTATGTTACAGCTGTATAAGGTGCTGGTGAGGCCACACCTGGAATACTGTGTACAGTTTTGGTCTCCTTACTTGAGAAAGGATATCCTGGCACTGGAGGGGGTGCAGAGGAGATTCACTCGGTTGATTCCGGAGTTGAGAGAGTTGGCTTATGAGGAGAGACTGAGTAGACTGGGCTATACTCATTGGAATTCAGAAGAATGAGGGGAGATCTTATAGAAACATCTAAGATTATGAAGGGAATAGATAAGATAGAAGCAGGGAAGTAGTTTCCACTGGCAGGTGAAACTAGAACTAGGGCGCATGGCCTCAAAATAAGGGGAAGCAGATTTAGGACTGAATTGTGGAGGAACTTCTTCACACAAAGGGTTGTGAATCTGTGGAATTTCCTGCCCAGTGAAGCAGTTGAGGCTGCCTCATTGAGTGTTTTTAAGGCAAGGATAGATAAATTTTTGAACAGAAAAGGAATTAAGGATTATGGTAGCAGACGGGTAAATGGAACTGATTCCACGAAAAGATCAGCCATGATCTTATTGAATGGCAGAGCAGGCTCGAGGGACCAGATGCCCGACTCCTGCTCCTAGTTCTTGTGTTTGATTCCAGCCTTGGGTGACTGCCTATGTGGAGTTTGCACGTTTTCCCTCCATGTCTGCATATGTTTCCTCCCTCAGTCCAAAGATGTTTGGTTTCAGTGGATTAGCCATGTTACATTGCTCCTTAGTATCCCAAGACGTGCAGGTTAGGGGAATTTGCAGGGTAAATACATGGGATTACGGAGATTGGGGCTGGGTGGAATTGTTGTCAGTGCAGGTTTGATGGGCTGAATGGCCACCTTCTGCACTGTAAAGATTCTATAGACTCAATGATCTACGGTTCTATGAGTTAATCGAAGCACAATCATAGCTGGATTAAGATCAGTATCGACCAAGTGAGATTAAATACAACATGCACTTGCAAAACTCAGATAATCAAGAAGGCGATTGGTATGTTGGCCTTCATCGTGAGAGGAATAGAATATAAAAGCAGGGAGGTCTTGCTGCAATTGTACAGGGCACTGGTGAGGCCGCACCTAGAGTACTGTATACAATTTTGGTCCCTTTATTTGCAAAAGGACATATTAGCTTTGGAAGGGGTACAGAGGGGGTTCAGCAGGTTGATTCCGGAGATGAGGGGGTTAGCTTATGAGGAGAGATTGAGTAAACTGGGTCTGTACTCATTGGAGTTTAGAAGGCTGAGGGGGGATCTTATAGAGACATAAGATAATGAAGGGGATAGACAGGGTAGAAGCAGTGAGGTTATTTCCACTTCGAATGGAAACAAGAACTAGGAGCCACAGCCTCAAAATATGGGGGAGTCAATTTGGAACAGAGTTGAGGAGGAACAACTTCTCCCAGAGGGTGCTGAATCTTTGGAATTCTCTGCCCAATGAAGCAATGGAGGCTACCTCATTAAATGTGTTTAAGTCACAGATAGATAGATTTTTGATCAATAAGGGAATTAAGGGTTATGGGGAGAAAGTGGGAAAGTGGAACTGAATCACTAACAGATCAGCCATGAACTTATTGAATAGCGGGGCAGGCTTGAAGGGCTAGATAGCCTACTCCTGCTCCTATTTCTTATGTTCTTATGACTTTAAATATTCACTATAGGTTTAAAACAACAGCAGAGCAGAAATACAATACAAATTACAAAATTGCAAAGGTTATTGGCTGGAGGCTTACATCCTTGTGTTTATCTAACTTCCTCTTTTATATCCAGACTATTCACCTCAACTTCCCCCTATGGTATGAGTTCCATATTCTAACCAGCTCTCTGGGCAAAGACATTTCTCTTGTTGGATTTATGACTCCTAGATTTGGATTCAGCCATAAGGGGCTATGTCTTTTTCAACATCAAACCCTATCAAAGCTATTCATAATTGTAAAAATGCCCTGTCTATTTATTCTCATTGTGGATCTCACACAACAGGGAGGTGCGATATATAAGATTTTGTCCTTTTCCTCTTCAGTTTCGAATATTCCGTGCCCTTACTACTGCCTGAGTAAAGAACCTACCTCTGACATCTGTCCTATATCTATCACCCCTCAGTTTAAAGCTATATCCCCTCATACTAGCCATCACCATCCGACAAAGATCAAAGCCAAAGGTTCTGCAATTTTCTCCTTAGCTTTCCAAAGAATCCGAGGATAAATCCCATCCGGCCCAGGAGATTTATCTATTTTTTACACTTTCCAGAATTACTAACACCTTCTCCTTATGAATCTCAATCCCGTCTAGTCTAATAGCCTGTATCTCAGTATTCTCTTAATTCCACCATCTGCTGTGGTGGGATTCGAACCCAGGCCCTCAGAAAATTATCCTGTGTCTCTGGATTACTAGTCCAGTGATTATGCCATTACCCCGTCATTTCTAGTGAGTGCAGTGAGGGGTGACCAAGTCCTTTCTCTTGAGAGTTGAGGCCCAGGGCACTTTATTTTGAATTTGCCTAGAAAAGAAATCACAGCAGATAGAATTCTACAGTGCAGAAGGAGATGTTCAACCCATTGGGCCGATTTTACCAAAAATTCACACCCGTTTTCAGGCATGAAATCGTGGTAAATTTGGGCATCAGGTCTGTAACGTGATCTGCACCCGACTCCGAGCAGATCGCACCTTTACCAACACCTGATTTGGGTGCGGATCTGGCCCGCGCCCCAGTGGGCGACCCGACAATTTAAATGCATTTAAATCAACTTAATGAACCGCTCACCAACACTACCATCAAATCCCACCATATCGTCTTCGGATCTGCTCCGGATCCGCGCTGTTACCAACCTGCAGAATAAAAACCCAAAGCGGATTCCTATTCTGCAGGGGAACCTCCGAAGTCTCGTCCTCCTCGAACACCCTTTGCAGACCCCCTGCTAACCACCCTGGCAGACCACCCCCCCCATGCAATCTGACCCCCCCCACCCCGCCCCACATCCCACCGGGAGGGAGGCAGAGCACACTTCCCCCCAACCTACCTCAATTGCTGCTCTCCCTCCACCATCCTTCTGACCTGCACTCATTGGAGAGCCTGCAGCACCTTCCTGGCCTTCCCCTGGTGTCTGTTGGAGGTGGGTGGGTGGGTGGGGGGGGTGTGTGTGTGTGGTGCTCTGAAGGATCTCTGGTTGGGGGGAAATGGAGATTCTTCTAAGCCCATTCCCCCCCCACATCCACCACCACCCCCACCTCACAACCAGAGATCCATCTGAGCCCGTTCCCCACCAGTCTGCCGGGTGGTTGTGGGGGGGGGGGGGGGGGGGGGCTGCCTCCCAGGGGGGTCTGATCATCATGACTGAGATGAGGAAGAATTTCTTCATTTAGAGGGTGGTGAATCTCAAATTCTTTACCACAGAAAGTAGTGGAGGCCAAATCACTGAATATACTTAAGAAGGAAATGGATAGCGTTCTAAAATCAGGATGTCAAGGGGACTAGGGAGAGTGCAGGAGTTTGGCATTGAGATAGAGGATCAGACATGATCATGATGAATAGCAGTGCAGGCTCGAAGGGCCAAATGGTCTACTCTTGCTCTTATTTTGTGTGTTTTCTACTCCAAAGTCTCACATTTGTCAGTATCCTCTCTGTTTTTGCGTATTCCCTTAGAACATAGAACATAGAACATTACAGCGCAGAACAGGCCCTTCGGCCCACGATGTTGCACCGGCCAGTTACAAAACAATGACCCACTAGCCTAAACCAATCCCTTTTCATCCATAAACCTACCCACAGATCTCTTAAACACCCCCAAACTAGGTGCATTTACAACTGCAGCTGGCAGGGCATTCCAGTCCCTCACCACCTTCTGGGTAAAGAACCTACCCCTGACATCTGTCCTATAATTACCCCCCCTTAATTTAAAATCGTGCCCCCTCGTGCTAGCTTTCTCCATCCTAGGAAAAAGGCTATCACTATCTACCCTGTCTAAACCTCTAATCATCTTATATGTTTCAATGAGATCCCCTCTTAGCCGCCTTCTTTCCAGCGAAAACAACCCCAAATCTCTCAATCTCTCCTCATAGGATCTCCCCTCCATACCAGGCAACATCCTGGTAAACCTCCTCTGCACCCTCTCCAAAGCCTCTACATCCTTCCTGTAATGTGGGGACCAGAACTGCACACAAAACTCCAAGTGCGGCCGCACCAGAGATGTGTACAGTTGCATCATGACGCTGCGACTCCTAAATTCAATCCCCCTACCAATAAACGCCAAGACTCCGTATGCCTTCTTAACAACCTTATCTACTTGATTCCCAACTTTCAGGGATCTATGTACACATACACCTAGATCCCTCTGCTCCTCCACACTATTCAAAGTCCTCCCGTTAGCCCTATACTCAACACATCTGTTATTCCTACCGAAATGAATTACCTCACACTTTTCCACATTAAACTCCATCCGCCACCTCTCAGCCCAGCTCTGCAACCTTTCTAAGTCATCCTGCAAACTATGACACCCTTCCTCACAATCTACCACACCTCCAACTTTGGTGTCATCAGCAAACTTACTAATCCACCCAACTATACCCTCATCCAGATCATTAATAAAAATTACAAACAGCAGTGGCCCCAAAACAGATCCCTGAGGCACACCACTTGTAACCGAACTCCATGACGAATATTTCCCATCAACCACCACTCTCTGTCTCCTGTCTGCTCGTCAATTCCTGATCCAATTACCTAGATCACCCCCAATCCCATACATCTGCATTTTCTGCAGAAGCCTACCATGGTGAACCTTATCAAACGCCTTGCTAAAATCCATATACACCACATCAACTGCCTTACCCCTATCCACCTCTTTGGTCACTTTCTCAAAGAACTCGATAAGGTTAGTAAGGCATGACCTACCCGCTACAAAACCATGCTGACTGTCCCTAATCAACTCATTACTTTCCAAATAACTATAAATCCTGTCTCTAATAATCCTTTCCAAAACCTTACCCACCACAGAAGTAAGACTCACCGGTCTATAATTCCCAGGGAAGTCCCTTCTCCCCTTCTTAAACAATGGGACAACATTTGCTGTCCTCCAATCTTCTGGTACTATACCAGAGACTAATGACGACCTGAAGATCAGAGCCAGAGGCTCCGCAATCACCCCTCTTGCCTCCCAAAGAATCCTAGGGTAAATCCCATCTGGACCAGGGGACTTATCTATTTTCAATCCCTCTAAAATATCCAGCACATCCCCCGTATCAACTGCAATACTATCTATTTCACACCCCTGCCCCCAGTGTCCTCCTCAGCTACATTCCTGTCCCCTTGCGTGAACACCGAAGAGAAATATTGGTTCAACGCCTCTCCAATCTCCTCCGGTTCCACACACAACTTCCCTCTACTGTCTGTAACTGGCCCTAATCTTGTCCTAACCAACCTTCTGTTCTTGACATACCTGTAAAACGCCTTAGGGTTCTCCTTAATCCTATCAGCCAAAATCATCTCATGTCCTCTTTTAGCCCTTCTTAACTCCCTCTTCAACTCTCTCCTAGCCAATCTAAAACTTTCTAATGCACTACCTGAGCCCTCAAGCCTCATCCGAACATAAGCCTCCTTTTTCTTCCTAACCAACGAATCAACTTTTTTGGTGCACCACGGTTCCCTGGGCCTACCAAATCCTCCTTGCCTGACAGGGATATACTTATCACAGACCCGCAATAGCTGCTCCTTGAAAAATCTCCACATCTCGGATGTTCCCAGTCCCTGTAATCTCCCATTCCAACCAATGCTTCCTAATTCTCTCCTAATAGCCTCATAATTACCCTTCCCCCAGCTGAAACTACTGACCCGAGGTTCATGCCTATCCCTTTCCATCACTAAGGTGAACGTAATCGAATTGTGGTCACTATCCCCAAACTGTACACCAACTTCCAAGTCTAGCACCTGGTCTGGCTCATTACCGAGCACCAAATCCAATATAGCCTCTCCTCTCGTCGGCCTATCTACATACTGAGTCAAAAAACCTTCTTGCACACTTTGAACAAAAACTGACCCCTCTAACGAGCCAGAGCTGTAGCAATTCCAATCTACATGAGTAAAGTTAAAGTCCCCCATAACAATTACCCTATTACTTTCACTCCTAACAAGGATCGTCTCCGCAATCCTTTCCTCAACCTCTCTAGAACTTTTTGGAGGTCTATAAAAGACTCCCAACAGGGTGACCTCTCCTCTCCTATTTCTAATCTCCGCCCATACTACCTCAACAGACAAGTCCTCATCAAAGTTCCTCTCTGACACTGAGATACAGTCCTTGACCAATAATGCTACCCCACCCCCCCTTCTACCTCCTTGTCTACTCCGATTAAAGCATTTGTACCCCGGGACCTGCAACATCCATTCCTGACCCTGCTCTATCCAAGTCTCTGAAATGGCCACAACATCGAAGTCCCAGGTACTGGTCCACGCTGCAAGTTCATCCACCTTATTGCGAATACTCCTCGCATTAAAGTATACACATTTCAAACCACATTCCAAACCCTGTTCCGCCCCTCCCCCGCAATGCCGTGCATTGCAGTCTCCATCTATGCCCCCCTCACTTTCACCCCCTCTACTCAGGATCCCACCCCCCCTCTGAATCAGTTTAAACCACTCCGCATAACCTTAACAAATTTACCTCCCAGGATATTTGTTCCCCTTTGGTTCAGGTGAATCCCATCCCTCTGATAAAGGTCCCACCTTCCCCAGAACGAGCCCCAATTGTTCAAGTACTTAAACCCCTCTCTCCTGCACCATCCCCTCAGCCACGAGTTCAAGCTTTCCCTCCCTCTATTCCTCTCTAAACTATCCCGTGGCACAGGCAAGAGTCCAGAGATAACCACTCTGTCTGTCTTGGCCTTTAGCTTCCACTCCAACTCCATGAATCTCTGCTTAATGTCCCCTTCCCTTAGCCTTCCTATATCATGCGTCCCCACATGAATTATAACTTGGGGTTGATCTCCCTCACCCCTGAGAGTCTTGAATATCCTCTCTGAGACATCCTGGACCCCAGCCACTGGTAGGCAACACACCAGCCCTGAGTTCCTATCATTATTACCGACTCTCCTATCCATCCCTTTAACGGTGGAGTCCCCAATGACAAGTCCTAATCTTTTGCTACCCCTAACCACCTGAGCTTTTACAGTAGGCTCATCCCCAGAGACCTGCTCCCTTTGGCTATCCACAGTTGATCCCTCCTCAACTGTAGCCTCCAGGACCGAAAACCTATTTTGGAGGGGAACAGCCCCAGGGGATTGTCCCACCACATTCTTTCTCTCCCCCCTCACCCTAAACCCGTGGCCCCTCGTACCGTGTGTCTCTAACATAGGAAATAGCTTACCACTGTTTACTTTATCTATCCCCTTCGTAATCTTATATACCTCTATTAGATCCCCCCTCAGTTGCCGTCTTTCAAGGGAAAACAGCCCCAATTTGCTCAATCTTTCTTCATACCCCAGTCCTTCCATACCAGGCAACATCCTGGTAAACCTCCTCTGCACTCTCTCCAGAGTCTCCACGTCCTTCCGGTAGTAAGGCGACCAGAACTGGACGCAGTACTCCAAATGCGGCCTAACCAACGTTCTGTACAACTGCAACATTAGACTCCAGCTCTTATACTCTATACCCCTTCCTATAAAGGCTAACATACCAAAGGCTTTCTTCACAACCTTCTCCACTTGTACTGCCACCTTCAAAGACTTGTCTCGCTGCGATTCTATACTCCTTACGGGCTTACCCTTTATCATATAACTCCCCCCTACATTATTCCGGCCAAAATGCATCACCTCACATTTATCCGGATTAAACTCCATTTGCCACGTATCTGCCCAATCAACCAGCCTATCAACATCCCGTTGGATTGCCAGACACTGCTCCTCACTGCCCGCCAATCCAGCCATCTTAGTGTCATCTGCAAATTTGCTGATCACACCACTTACTCCCTCTTCCAAGTCATTTATATACACTACAAAGAGAAGAGGTCCCAGTACTGAGCCCTGCGGCACACCACTAGTGACAGACCTCCAGCTAGAAAAGGACCCCTCCACTACTACTCTCTGTCTCCTCTTAGCAAGCCAGTTCTCTACCCATCTAGATACCTGGCCATGTATCCCATGAGCCTTAATCTTCTCTACCAACCTACCATGAGGGACTTTGTCAGTCACCTTACTGAAATCCATATAGACGACATCACCGGCTTGTCCTTCGTCGACCGTTTTTGTCACCTCCTCAAAAGATTTTACCAGATTCGTAAGGCAAGACTTCCCCTTTACAAATCCATGCTGCGTATCCTTAATCAGATACCCGGAGGAAACCTGCGTAGCTATGGAGGGATGTGGAAACTCCACACAGACAGTGACCCAAGTCCAGAACGGAACCCGGGTCCCTGGTGCTGTGAGGTAGCAGTGCTAACCCACTGTGCCACCATGCTGCCATGTTCGTATGTACAAATGATCAGAAATAAGTAGAAGTCCCCAAGGGTAAACAAAGAACAAAGAACAACACAGCACGGGAAACAGGCCCTTCGGCCCAACGAGCCCGCGCCGCCGTCCCATGGTCAGTGACCTATTCATGATTTTAGTCTATGCCTAATGTGTGAGGATCAGGGAGGTCCAATATAGGGACAATTTGTTACCCAATCAATCAGCCTAAAAGCACATTTTTGGGATGTGGGAGGAAACCGGAGTACCCGGAGGAAACCCACGCAACCACGGGGAGAACGCGCAAACTCCCACGGACACAGCCCAAATCCATGTGTCCGCACAGCAACAGAGATAGCCTCTGAGCTGTCATGATGCCCTCGAGATGGTCCAGTTTATGAACACCAACGACACGAAGCAGTAGGCAACTCCCGAAGCAATATCCAAGAGCAGCCCACCACAACCTGCCGCCCGCATGCCCCTTACTGGACTTAAATGCCTGTGGATAAAAATTCATTATTAAAAGACTCTATATCCCTGAGGCTAAAACTGAACCCCAAGCCTACAATGTTTAGTAAGGCCTGCTATATCCCCCTATATGTAGACCGCTCATGTGGCTGTCCAAGTGATTCTTGAACAACCCTAGCGTGCCTGCTTCCACCACCTTACTCGGCAGTGCATTCCACATCCCCACTACCCTTTGTGTGAAAAACTGCCCTCTAATATTAGTCTTATATCTAGCCCCCCTCACCCTAAGCCCGTGACCCCTCGTTCTATCCATTTCTAATAGCGGAAAAAGCTTATCACCATTTACTCTATCTATCCGCTTCATAATCTTATAAACCTCTATTAGATCCCCCCTCAGCCGACGTCTCTCAAGGGAAAACAGCCCAAGTGCGTTCAATCTTTCCTCGTAAGACAGCCCTTCCATACCAGGCAGCATCCTGGTAAATCTCCTCTACACTCTCTCCAGGATCTCTACATCCTTCCGGTAGTACGGCGACCAGAACTGGACGCAGTACTCCAGGTGAGGCCTAACCAACATTCTATACAACTGCAACATCAGACTCCTACTCTTATATTCTATACCCCTTCCTATAAAGGCTAACATGCCATACGCTTTCCTCATCACATTCTGCACCTGCACCGACACCTTCAGGGACTTGTGTACCTGCACCCCCAGGTCTCTCTGCGTATCTATACTCCGGATAGTTCTACCTTTTATCATATAACTCCCCTCCACATTATTCCGGCCAAAGTGCATCACCTCGCATTTCTCCGGATTAAATTCCATTTGCCATCTATCTGCCCAATCTACCAGCCTATCTATGTCCTGTTGCATTGCCAGGCACTGCTCCTCAGTACCCGCCAATCCAACCATCTTAGTGTCATCAGCAAATTTGCTGATCACACCACCTAACCCCTCTTCCAAGTCATTAATATATACTACAAATAGTAGAGGTCCTAGTACCGAGCCTTGCGGCACCCCACTGGTGACAGACCTCCAATTGGAAAAGGAGCCCTCCACTACTACCCGCTGTCTCCTCCTCCCAAGCCAGTTCTCCACCCATCTATATACCTGGCCTTGTATCCCATGAGCCTTCACCTTTTCTATCAGCCTACCGTAAGGGACCTTGTCAAACGCCTTACTGAAATCCATATAGACAACATCAACGGCTTGTCCTTCGTCAACCGTTTTTGTCACCTCTTCAAAAAATTCCAATAGATTCGTAAGGCACGACCTCCCTGTAACGAAGCCATGCTGCGTATCCCTGATCAGATTGTAGCGCTCCAGATGCTCATACATCCTATCCTTGAGGATCCTCTCCATTATCTTGCCTATAACTGAAGTCAAGCTCACTGGCCTATAGTTCCCTGGGTTATCCCTCTGACCCTTCTTAAACAACGGTACTACATTTGCAATCCGCCAATCCTCTGGGACCTCACCTGTGTCCAAAGAAGAGACAAAGATTTGCATCAGAGGCCCAGCAATTTCATCCCTCACCTCCCTTTGCAGCCTAGGATAGATGCCATCAGGCCCCGGAGATTTATCCATCTTTATACTGTCTAAAAGTCCCAACACCTCTTCCCTCGTGATGACTATTTCCCTCAATGGATCCTCAAACTTCTCAAGCACAGCAGCAGAGATCAGACCCCTCTCCTGAGTGGAGTATGCAAAGTATTCATTCAAGATCTCCCCCAGTCCCCCAGGCTCCAAGCATAGTTCCCCTCCTCTGTCCCTGAGAGGACCAATGTTCCCTCTAACCATCCTTTTGTTTCTAATATAGGAGTAAAATGCCTTAGGATTTTCCTTAATCCTATCCGCCAAAGCCATTTCGTGGCTCCTTTTTGCCTTTCTGATGCCCCTTTTAAGTTCTCTCCTACATTCTCTGTATTCTTCTAACGCTATCTCTGTCCTCAAATGCCTAGATCTAGTGTACGCCTCCCTTTCTCCTGACCAGGTCCTCAATATCCCTAGTTACCCACGGCTCTCTAATCCTACCTTTCCCATCCTTCCTCTTGACCGGCACATGTCTTTCCTGTAAAGATTGTAGTTTTCCCTTGAGAGACTCCCACATACCCAGCGTCGACCTACCGTTAAACAGCGTACCCCAGTCCGTATCTTTAAGATCCTGCCTAATCTGGTTGTATCTAGCCCTCCCCCAATTTAACACCCTCCCCTTAGGACAGGCTTCATCTTTATCCATTAATATCTTGAACCAGACAGAGTTGTGGTCACTGTTAGCCACATGCTCTCCTACCTCAACGTCAACCACCTGCCCAGGCTCATTCCCCAGAACCAAGTCCAGTATAGCCCCCTCCCTGGTCGGTCTATCCACGTACTGCTCCAGGGATCCTTCCATTACACACTGTACAAATTCCTCCCCGTCAGCACCCTCTGATCTCAGTACATTCCAATCTACCCTGGAGAGATTAAAATCTCCCACTACCACCACCCTATTCTTCCTGCACTTATCTAGAATGTCCCTGCTTATCCCTTCTTCCACAACCCTCGGGCTGTTAGGCGGTCTGTAGTACACAGCCAACATAGTAACATCTCCCTTCCTATTCCTCAACTCCACCCATAGCGACTCGATTCCTATATCCTCCGTACCTCCCTCCCTCTGCACTGCTACGATGCAATCCTTAACTAACAACGCCACTCCCCCACCTCTCAGCGACCCACCCCTATCTCGCCTGAAACACTTATACCCAGGAACATTCAACTGCCAGTCCTGCCCTTCCTTTAACCAAGTTTCTGTCACCGCCACCACTTCCAACTTCCTTTCAAACATTAATGCCTTCAGTTCATCTGTTTTGCCAGTCACACTCCTAGCATTGAAACACATGCACCGAAGACCCTCAGAAACAATCCGATCCTTCTTCCTACCCTCCGGGCTTACCCTATCCCCAATCCCAGTTCCGTCTACCTCCCCACCCCCCCTCCATATTAGTTTAAACCCTGCCGATACACTCCAGCTAACCTTCCAGCTAAGATATGCATGCCCTTCCCAGTTAACTGTACCCCATCCCTCTTGTATATTTGCTGTTCTTTCATAAAGACTTCCCAGTGGTCTACGAATATAAAACCCTCTGCCCTACACCAATCCTTCAACCAAGCATTTAGTTGGATTATTTCATTATTTCTAGCCCTGCTAGCCCCAGGCACCGGCAGCAGCCCAGAGAACGCCACCCTGGAGGCCCTACATTTCAGCCTGGCCCCCAACTCCCTGAACTGCCTGCGTATGTCCCCCCTGCACTTTGTTCCTACATCCTTCTCTCCTACATGTACTATCACATTCGACTCAGTCCCTCCACCCTTCAAAATTCCCTCTACCCTTTCTGAGACATCCTGTACCCCTGCTCCAGGGAGGCAGACTACCATCCTGGAGTCCCGCTTTTGCCCACAGAATCGCCTGTCAATCCCCTTGACATTCCCATCCCCCACCACTATCTCACACCCTGCACTCTTCACTTTCCGATCTCCCTCCCTTGCCTTCTCTACCCCAACTGTCACCCCACCCTTGACATTCCGGGGTAATTCATCTGGGGCATTCCTAGTGCCATGACTCCTTTTCTTTTTGCTCTTCCTAACTGTAACCCATCCATCTCTCCTCGTAGGTCCTGGTATTTGCTCAGTGTTGCCGTTCCTCTCCATTACTTCCTCATTTTCCCTAACTAAAAACATATCCTCCAGCCTCAGTTCCAGCTGCCTCACCCGGGCCCTTAATCGCTGCACCTCTAGACATTTCCCGCATATGTGGGCTTTCGGGAGATGTTTTTTTTTTACCCCTTTATTCCAATTTAATCAAGTCAAATTAAACCCAATTCAGAGTCCCAACAAGTTGGGACATTCCCGATCCAAGCTGACAAGACAGGTCTCCTGTCTTGGGCTTGATCTACATGATCCAAGCTGACTGGAGTAGGTGTAGCTCCCCCTCCAGGGCTTGATCCAATTTGCATCTTAGCCAAAAGGCCGAGATGCCGGTTTAAAAAATTGCTTCAAATGAAGCTGAATTGCAACCCAATGACTTCAACCAAGTGCAGCATGTTGACCCTACACTTGATCAACACTAACAGACTACACTTGATCTTAGCCAAAAGGCTTTCGGGAGATGTGCTGTCTCCAGAAATGTCCACATATGGCAACGAACACAGTGCACACGTGTAACCCTAGACCCTGCCATTATGTTTGACCACTATTAAGGTGTGATATTAAGCCCTGTTACCAAGCCTGCGCACGACCAAGCCCAGTGAGCTTAAGCTCTTTTACCTCTCACTCTGCTTCCCTCCTCACTCCGCTGCCCGCTATCTACCTTAGCCTTCTTTTTATACTCCCGCGCTCCCTTCCCAGCAGCCCCTGCGCCTATCTCCCGCTACGGAGCACCAAAATAAACAAAAACCCTCCCGAACTAGAAGTAAGTCAAAATGCAGTAATTCCAATGCAGCACACTCACCAAAAGGCAGCCACTCGTCGAAATCTCTGCTCCAGAGAACAGTAATTTTAAACAGTGTTTAAAATCTCTGTTTAGTGTAGGGCACTGTTTAAAATCTCTGTTTAGTGTACGGTACTGTTTAAATTCTCTGTTTAGTGTAGGGTACAGTTTAAAATCTCTATTTAGTGTAGGGCACTGTTTACAATCTCTGTTTAGTGTAGGGCACTGTTTAAAATCTCTGTTTATTGTAGGGCACTGTTTAAAATCTCTGTTTAGTGTAGGGCACTGTTTAAAATCTCTGTTTAGTGTAGGGCACTGTTTAAAATCTCTGTTTAGTGTAGGGTACTGTTTAAAATCTCTGCTTAGTGTAGGGCACTGTTTAAAATCTCTGTTTAGTGTAGGGCACTGTTTAAAATCTCTGTTTAGTGTAGGGCACTGTTTAAAATCTCTGTTTAGTGTAGGGTACTGTTTAAAATCTCTGCTTAGTGTAGGGCACTGTTTAAAATCTCTGTTTAGTGTAGGGTACTGTTTAAATTCTCTGTTTAGTGTAGGGCAACACAGTGAGCACGTGATTAGTGTAGGGCACTGTTTAAAATCTCTGTTTATTGTAGGGCACTGTTTAAAATCTCTGTTTAGTGTAGGGCACTGTTTAAAATCTCTGTTTAGTGTAGGGCACTGTTTAAAATCTCTGTTTAGTGTAGGGTACTGTTTAAAATCTCTGCTTAGTGTAGGGCACTGTTTAAAATCTCTGTTTAGTGTAGGGTACTGTTTAAAATCTCTGTTTAGTGTAGGGCACTGTTTAAATCTCTGTTTAGTGTAGGGCACTGTTTAAAATCTCTGTTTAGTGTAGGGCACTGTTTAAAATCTCTGTTTAGTGTAGGGCACTGTTTAAAATCTCTGTTTAGTGTAGGGCACTGTTTAAAATCTCTGTTTAGTGTAGGGTACTGTTTAAAATCTCTGTTTAGTGTAGGGTACTGTTTAAAATCTCTGTTTAGTGTAGGGCACTGTTTAAAATCTCTGTTTAGTGTAGGGCACTGTTTAAAATCTCTGTTTAGTGTCGGGCACTGTTTAAAATCTCTGTTTAGTGTAGGGTACTGTTTAAAATCTCTGTTTAGTGTCGGGCACTGTTTAAAATCTCTGTTTAGTGTAGGGTACTGTTTAAAATCTCTGTTTAGTGTATGGCACTGTTTAAAATCTCTGTTTAGTGTAGGGCACTGTTTAAAATCTCTGTTTAGTGTAGGGCACTGTTTAAAATCTCTGTTTAGTGTAGGGCACTGTTTAAAATCTCTGTTTAGTGTAGGGTACTGTTTAAAATCTCTGTTTAGTGTAGGGTACTGTTTAAAATCTCTGTTTAGTGTAGGGTACTGTTTAAAATCTCTGTTTAGTGTAGGGCACTGTTTAAAATCTCTGTTTAGTGTAGGGCACTGTTTAAAATCTCTGTTTAGTGTAGGGTACTGTTTAAAATCTCTGTTTAGTGTAGGGCACTGTTTAAAATCTCTGTTTAGTGTAGGGTACTGTTTAAAATCTCTGTTTAGTGTAGGGTACTGTTTAAAATCTCTGTTTAGTGTAGGGCACTGTTTAAAATCTCTGTTTAGTGTAGGGCACTGTTTAAAATCTCTGTTTAGTGTAGGGCACTGTTTAAAATCTCTGTTTCGTGTAGCGCACTGTTTAAAATCTCTGTTTAGTGTAGGGCACTGATTAAAATCTCTGTTTAGTGTAGGGCACTGTTTAAAATCTCTGTTTAGTGTAGGGCACTGTTTAAAATCTCTGCTTAGTGTAGGGCACTGTTTAAAATCTCTGCTTAGTGTAGGGCACTGTTTAAAATCTCTGTTTAGTGTAGGGCACTGTTTAAAATCTCTGTTTAGTGTAGGGCACTGTTTAAAATCTCTGTTTAGTGTAGGGCACTGTTTAAAATCTCTGTTTAGTGTAGGGCACTGTTTAAAATCTCTGTTTAGTGTAGGGCACTGTTTAAAATCTCTGTTTAGTGTAGGGCACTGTTTAAAATCTCTGTTTAGTGTAGGGCACTGTTTAAAATCTCTGTTTAGTGTAGGGTACTGTTTAAAATCTCTGTTTAGTGTAGGGTCACTGTTTAAAATCTCTGTTTAGTGTAGGGCACTGTTTAAAATCTCTGTTTAGTGTAGGGCACTGTTTAAAATCTCTGTTTAGTGTAGGGTACTGTTTAAAATCTCTGTTTAGTGTAGGGTACTGTTTAAAATCTCTGTTTAGTGTAGGGCACTGTTTAAAATCTCTGTTTAGTGTAGGGTACTGTTTAAAATCTCTGTTTAGTGTAGGGTACTGTTTAAAATCTCTGTTTAGTGTAGGGTACTGTTTAAAATCTCTGTTTAGTGTAGGGTACTGTTTAAAATCTCTGTTTAGTGTAGGGCACTGTTTAAAATCTCTGTTTAGTGTAGGGCACTGTTTAAAATCTCTGTTTAGTGTAGGGTACTGTTTAAAATCTCTGTTTAGTGTAGGGTACTGTTTAAAATCTCTGTTTAGTGTAGGGCACTGTTTAAAATCTCTGTTTAGTGTAGGGCACTGTTTAAAATCTCTGTTTAGTGTAGGGCACTGTTTAAAAATCTCTGTTTAGTGTAGGGGTACTGTTTAAAACACAGTGAGCACGTGGGGTACTGTTTAAAATCTCTGTTTAGTGTAGGGCACTGTTTAAAATCTCTGTTTAGTGTAGGGCACTGTTTAAAATCTCTGTTTCGTGTAGGGCACTGTTTAAAATCTCTGTTTAGTGTAGGGCACTGTTTAAAATCTCTGTTTAGTGTAGGGCACTGTTTAAAATCTCTGTTTAGTGTAGGGCACTGTTTAAAATCTCTGTTTAGTGTAGGGCACTGTTTAAAATCTCTGTTTAGTGTAGGGTACTGTTTAAAATCTCTGTTTAGTGTAGGGCACTGTTTAAAATCTCTGTTTAGTGTAAGGCACTGTTTAAAATCTCTGTTTAGTGTAGGGCACTGTTTAAAATCTCTGTTTCGTGTAGGGCACTGTTTAAAATCTCTGTTTAGTGTAGGGCACTGTTTAAAATCTCTGTTTAGTGTAGGGTACTGTTTAAAATCTCTGTTTAGTGTAGGGCACTGTTTAAAATCTCTGTTTAGTGTAGGGCACTGTTTAAAATCTCTGTTTAGTGTAGGGTACTGTTTAAAATCTCTGTTTAGTGTAGGGCACTGTTTAAAATCTCTGTTTAGTGTAGGGCCCTGTTTAAAATCTCTGTTTAGTGTAGGGCACTGTTTAAAATCTCTGTTTAGTGTAGTGTACTGTTTAAAATCTCTGTTTAGTGTAGGGCACTGTTTAAAATCTCTGTTTAGTGTAGGGCACTGTTTAAAATCTCTGTTTAGTGTAGGGTACTGTTTAAAATCTCTGTTTAGTGTAGGGTACTGTTTAAAATCTCTGTTTAGTGTTGGGCACTGTTTAAAATCTCTGTTTAGTGTAGGGTACTGTTTAAAATCTCTGTTTGTGTAGGGCACTGTTTAAAATCTCTGTTTGTGTAGGGCACTGTTTAAAATCTCTGTTTAGTGTAGGGCACTGTTTAAAATCTCTGTTTAGTGTAGGGCACTGTTTAAAATCTCTGTTTAGTGTAGGGCACTGTTTAAAATCTCTGTTTAGTGTAGGGTACTGTTTAAAATCTCTGTTTAGTGTCGGGCACTGTTTAAAATCTCTGTTTAGTGTAGGGTACTGTTTAAAATCTCTGTTTAGTGTAGGGCACTGAGGGCACGAGGGAAAGGCCACGAGGGAAAGGGCGCGAGGGAAAGGGCACGAGGGAAAGGGCACGAGGGAAAGGGCACGAGGGAAAGGGCACGAGGGAAAGGAGGGAGACGGCACGAGGGAGAGGGGGAGACGGCACGAGGGAGAGGGGGGAGACGGCACGAGGGAGAGGGGGGAGACGGCACGAGGGAGAGGGCACGAGGGAGAGGAGGGAGAGGGCACGAGGGAGAGGGGGAGAGGGCACAAGGGAGAGTGGGAGAGGGCACGAGGGAGAGGAGGGAGAATGCAAGAGGGAGAGGAGGGAGAGGGCATGAGGGAGAGGGCACGAGGGGAGAGAGGGTGAGGGCACGAGGGAGAGGAGGGAGAGGGCACGAGGGAGAGGAGGGAGAGGGCACGAGGGAGAGGAGGGAGAGGGCACGAGGGAGAGGAGGAAAGGGCACAAGGGAGAGGAGGGAGAGGAGGGAGAGGGCACGAGGGAGAGGAGGGAGAGGGCATGAGGGAGAGGGGGGAGACGGCACGAGGGAGAGGGGGGAGACGGCTAAAGGGAGAGGGGGGAGACGGCACGAGGGAGAGGGGGGAGACGGCACGAGGGAGAGGGGGGAGACGGCACGAGGGAGAGGGCACGAGGGAGAGGAGGGAGAGGGCACGAGGGAGAGGGGGAGAGGGCACAAGGGAGAGTGGGAGAGGCACGAGGGAGAGGAGGGAGAATGCAAGAGGGAGAGGAGGGAGAGGGCATGAGGGAGAGGGCACGAGGGAGAGGAGGGTGAGGGCACGAGGGAGAGGAGGGAGAGGGCACGAGGGAGAGGAGGGAGAGGGCACGAGGGAGAGGAGGGAGAGGGCACGAGGGAGAGGAGGGAAAGGGCACAAGGGAGAGGAGGGAGAGGGCACGAGGAGAGGAGGGAGAGGGCACGAGGGAGTGGAGGAGAGAGCACGAGGGAGAGAGCAGGAGGGAGAGAGCACGAGAGAGCAGGAGGGAGACAGCAGGAGGGAGAGAGCAGGAGGGAGAGAGCAGGAGGGAGAGAGCAGGAGGGAGAGGAGGGAGAGAGCAGGAGGGAGAGAGCAGGAGGGAGAGAGCAGGAGGGAGAGAGCAGGAGGGAGAGGAGGGAGAGAGCAGGAGGGAGAGAGTAGGAGGGAGAGGAGGGAGAGAGCAGGTGGGAGAGGAGGGAGAGAGCAGGAGGGAGAGGAGGGAGAGAGCAGGAGGGAGAGGAGGGAGAGAGCAGGAGGGAGAGGAGGGAGAGAGCAGGAGGGAGAGGAGGGAGAGAGCAGGAGGGAGAGGAGGGAGAGAGCATGAGGGAGAGGAGCGAGAGAGCACGAGGGAGAGGAGCGAGAGAGCACGAGGGAGAGGAGCGAGAGAGCACGAGGAGAGGAGCGAGACAGCACGAGGGAGAGGAGCGAGAGAGCACGAGGGAGAGGAGCGAGAGAGCACGAGGGAGAGGATGGTGAGAGAGCACGAGGGAGAGGATGGTGAGAGAGCATGAGGGAGAGGAGTGAGATGAGAGCACGAGGGAGAGGAGTGAGAGAGCATGAGGGAGAGGAGCGAGAGAGCACGAGGGAGAGGAGTGAGAGAGCATGAGGGAGAGGAGCGAGAGAGCACGAGGGGAGAGGAGCGAGAGAGCACGAGGGAGAGGAGCGAGAGAGCACGAGGGAGAGGAGCGAGAGAGCACGAGGGAGAGGAGCGAGAGAGCACGAGGGAGAGGAGCGAGAGAGCACGAGGGAGAGGAGTGAGAGAGCATGAGGGAGAGGAGGGAGAGAGCATGAGGGAGAGGAGTGAGAGAGCACGAGGGAGAGGAGTGAGAGAGCACGAGGGAGAGGAGTGAGAGAGCACGAGGGAGAGGAGGGAGAGAGCATGAGGGAGAGGAGCGAGAGAGCACGAGGGAGAGGAGTGAGAGAGCACGAGGGAGAGGAGCGAGAGAGCACGATGGAGAGGAACGAGAGAGCACGAGGGAGAGGAGCGAGAGAGCACGAGGGAGAGGAGTGAGAGAGCACGAGGGAGAGGAGTGAGAGAGCACGAGGGAGAGGAGTGAGAGAGCATGAGGGAGAGGAGTGAGAGAGCACGAGGGAGAGGAGTGAGAGAGCACGAGGGAGAGGAGTGAGAGAGCACGAGGGAGAGGAGTGAGAGAGCACGAGGGAGAGGAGTGAGAGAGCACGAGGGAGGGGAGTGAGAGAGCATGAGGGAGAGGAGCGAGAGAGCACGAGGGAGAGGAGTGAGAGAGCACGAGGGAGAGGAGCGAGAGAGCACGAGGGAGAGGAGTGAGAGAGCATGAGGGAGAGGAGCGAGAGAGCACGAGGGAGAGGAGCGAGAGAGCACGAGGGAGAGGAGTAAGAGAGCACGAGGGAGAGGAGCGAGAGAGCACGAGGGAGAGGAACGAGAGAGCACGAGGGAGAGGAGCGAGAGAGCACGAGGGAGAGGAGCGAGAGAGCACGAGGGAGAGGAGCGAGAGAGCACGAGGGAGAGGAGCGAGAGAGCACGAGGGAGAGGAGCGAGAGAGCACGAGGGAGAGGAGCGAGAGAGCACGAGGGAGAGGAGTGAGAGAGCACGAGGGAGAGGAGTGAGAGAGCACGAGGGAGAGGAGGGAGAGAGCACGAGGGAGAGGGAGGGGGGGAGAGGGAGGGGGGAGAGGGCGGGAGGGAGACCTTTGTACAAAAGGTTCAGGGAACTAGGAGAGGTTAAGGATCTTGAAGAATATAAGGACTGTAGAAAGGAGGTTAAAAGGGAAATTAGGAGAGCCAGAAGGGGTCATGAGAAGACCTTGGAGGGTAAGATTAAGGAAAATCCCAAGGCCTTCTATAAGTATGTGAAAGGTAAATGGGTGAGAAGGGAAAGGATAGGACCTATAAAAGGTGAAGGGGGAAAGGTCTGTGTAGAACCAGAAGAAATGGCGGAGGTGCTTAATGAGTACTTTGCCTCAGTATTCACAGTGGAAGCTGATCTGGGAGATCTTGCTATGGACTTGCAGCAGGTGGAAAAGATTGAGTACGTGGACATTAAGGAGGAGGATGTGTTAGAACTTTTGAATTCTATCAAGGTAGATAAGTCGCCGGGACCAGATGGGATGTACCCCAGGATACTGTGGGAGGCCAGGGAAGTGATTGCAGAGCCCTTGGCGATGATCTTTGCGTCGTCAATGGAGACGGGAGAGGTTCCGGAAGATTGGAGGATTGCGGATGTAGTCCCTATTTTCAAGAAAGGGAACAGAGATAGCCCGGAAAATTACCAACCGGTGAGTCTGACCTCAGTGGTTGGTAAGCTGATGGAGAGGCTTCTGAGGGACAAGATTTACGAGCATTTGGAGAGGTTTGACATGATCAGGAATAGTCAGCATGGATTTGTCAAGGGCAGGTCGTGCCTTACGAGCCGAGTTGAGTTCTTCGATAATGTGACTGAACACATTGACGAAGGAAGTGCCGTGGACGTAGTGTACATGGACTTCAGCAAGGCTTTCGATAAGGTCCCCCATGCAAGACTTCTTGAGAAGGTGAGAGGGCATGGGATCCAAGGGCCTTTGGCCTTGTGGATCCAGAACTGGCTTGCCTGCAGAAGGCAGAGAGTGGTTGTGGATGGGTCTTTTTCGGAATGGAGGTCAGTCACCAGTGGGGTGCCCCAGGGATCTGTTCTGGGACCCTTGTTGTTTGTCATTTTCATAAATGACCTGGATGAGGAAGTGGAGGGATGGGTTAGCAAGTTCGCTGATGACACGAAGGTCGGCGGTGTTGTGGATGGTCTGGAAGGATGTCAAAAGTTGCAGCAGGACATAGATAGGATGCAGGAATGGGCGGAGAAGTGGCAGATGGACTTCAACGCGGATAAATGTGTAGTAGTCCATTTCGGCAGAACCAACGGGATGAACGAGTACACTATTAAGGGCAGGGGTCTTAGTAGTGTTGAAGAGCAGAAGGATTTCGGGGTCCGGGTTCACAGGACTCTTAAATCGGCCTCGCAGGTGAAGGAGGTGGTCAAGAAGGCGTATGGTGTACTGGCCTTCATTAATCGAGGGATTGAGTTTCGGAGTCGGGAGGTAATGCTGCAACTTTACAGGACCCTCGTCAGGCCTCATTTGGAGTACTGTGCGCAGTTCTGGTCGCCTCACTATAGGAAAGACGTAGAAGCTATTGAAAGGGTGCAGAGGAGATTTACAAGGATGTTGCCTGGACTGGGAGGCATGCCTTATGAAGATAGGTTGAGGGAGCTGGGACTCTTTTCCCTGGAGAGGCGAAGGTTGAGAGGCGACCTGATAGAAGTTTATAAAATGTTGAGAGGAATAGATAGGGTGGACTCTCAGAGGCTATTTCCCCGGGTTGAAATGGTCGCTACGAGAGGACACAGATTTAAGGTGCGGGGAGGGAAGTACAGAGGTGATGTTAGGGGTAAGTTTTTCACTCAGAGGGTAGTGAGTGATTGGAATCGGCTGCCGTCGTCGGTGGTGGAGGCGAACTCGCTGGGGTCTTTTAAAAGACTTCTGGATGAGTATATGGGGTTTAATGGGATTGGGGGTTATAGATAGGTCTATAGATTGGTGGGGTTGATGCGATCGGCGCAACTCGAGGGCCGAAGGGCCTGTTTGTGCTGTAATGTTCTATAATCTATAATTAAAGGGAGGGGGGAGAGGGAGAGGGAGGCAGGGAGGGAGGGTGGAGAGGGAGGGAGGGAGGGAGGGGGGAGAGGGAGGGAGGAAGGGAGGGGGAGAGGGAGGGAGGGGGGAGAGGGAGAGGGAGGGAGGGAGGGAGGGGGGAGAGGGAGGGAGGGAGGGAGGGGGGAGAGGGAGGGAGGGAGGGGGGAGAGGGAGGGAGGGAGGGGGGGGAGGGAGGGAGGGAGGGGGGGAGGGTGGGGGGAGAGGGAGGGGGGAGAGGGAGGGAGGGGGGAGAGGGAGGAAGGGGGGAGAGGGAGGGGGGAGAGGGAGGGAGGGGGGAGAGGGAGGAGGGGGGAGAGGGGGGGGAGGGAGGGGGGAGAGGGAGGAGGGGGGAGAGGGAGAGGGAGGGAGGGAGGGAGGGGGGAGAGGGAGGGAGGGAGGGAGGGGGGAAAGGGAGGGAGGGAGGGGGAAAGGGAGGGAGGGAGGGGGGAAAGGGAGGGAGGGAGGGGGGAGAGGGAGGAAGGGAGGGGGGAGAGGGAGGGAGGGAGGGGGAGAGGGAGGGAGGGAGGGGGGAGAGGGAGGGAGGGAGGGGGAGAGGGAGGGAGGGAGGGGGAGAGGGAGGGAGGGAGGGGGAGAGGGAGGGAGAGAGAGAGATGGAGAGAGAAGAGAGAGGGAGAGAGAAGGAAGGGAGAGGGAGTGGGAGAGAAGAGGGAGAGGGAGATAGAGAGAGGGGAGTGGTGAGAGAGGGAGAGAGAGATAGGGAGAGGGAGAAAGAGAGAGGGAGTGAGAGGGAGAGACAGAGAGAGGCGGGAGAGAAAGAGGGAGGAAGAGAGTGGGAGAGGGAGGGAGAGAGAGTGTGGGGGGGAGAGGGAGACAGAGGGGGAGAGAGGGAATGAGAGAGAGTGTGAGGAAGAGAGAGAGGGAGAGAGAGAGCGGGAGATAGATTGAGAGAGGGGGGGGAGAGAGGGAGAGGAAGTGGGAGGGAGAGAGAGAGGGGGGGAGAGAGGGAGTGGGAGAGAAGAGGGTGAGAGAGAGGGGAGAGTGAGGGAGAGAGAGGGAGAAGGAGAGAGAGGGGGAGGGAGAGAGAGATGGGGAGGGAGAGAGAGATGGGGAGGGAGAGAGAGAGATGGGGAGGGAGAGAGAGATGGGGAGGGAGAGAGAGATGGGGAGGGAGAGAGAGATGGGGAGGGAGGGAGAGAGGGGGGAGGGAGAGAGAGAGGGGGAGGGAGAGAGGGGGGGGAAAGATAGAGAGAGGGGGAAAGATAGAGAGAGGCAGAGGGAGTGGGAGAGAAGAGGGAGAGAGAGAGGGAGAAGGAGAGAGAGAGGGGGAGGGAGAGAGAGAGGGAGGAAGAGAGAGAGGGGGAGGGAGAAGAAGAGAGAGGGTGAGGGAGAGAGGCAGGGTGAGAGGGGGAGAGGAGGGAGGGAGAGAGAGAGTGAAAGAGGGACAGGGAGCGAGAGGGGGAGAGAGGGAGCGAGAGGGGGAGAGAGAGAGTGTGAGGGAGAGGGAGCGAGAGTGTGAGAGAGAGTGTGAGAGAGAGAGTGTGAGAGAGAGAGTGAGATAGAATGGGAGAGAGAGAGGGGGGGAGAGGGAGTGGGCGGGGGAGAGGGAGAGGGGGGGAGAGAGAGAGAGAGACAGGGAGTGGGAGTGAAGAGGGAGAGACAGTGAGAGGGAGAGAGGGAAGAGAGTGAGAGGGAGAGAGAGAAAGAGAGGGGGGAGAGAGAGAGAGAGAAAGGGGGGAGAGAGAGAGACAGCAGGAGAGGAAGAGAGAGAGAGGAAGAGGGAGAGAGAGAGAGATAGTGAGAGAATGAGAGGGAGAGACATAGGGAGAGAAAGAGAGGGTGAGGGGGGGGAGAGAGAGGGAGGGAGAGAGAGAGAGGGGGAACGAGAGAGAGAGAGGGGGAATGAGAGAGAGAGAGGGGGAACGAGAGAGAGAGGGAGGGAGAGAGAGAGAGCGATAGAGAGAGGGAGGAGAGAGAGGGAGAGAGAAGAGGGAGAAGGAGAGGGAGGGAGGGGGAGGGAGAGAGAGGGGTGTGGGAGAGGGAGATAGAGAGAGGGGGGTGGTGAGGGAGAGAGAGATAGGGAGAGGGAGAGAGAGAGGGAGAAAGAAAGGGAGAGACAGAGAGAGGCGGGACAGAAAGAGGGAGAGAGAGAGAGAGGGGGGAGAGAAAGAGAGAGAGGGAGAGAGAGAGAGAGGGGGGAGAGAAAGAGAGAGAGGGAGAAAGAGAGAGGGAGAAAGAGAGAGAGAGAGGGAGGGAGAGAGAGATTGAGAGAGGGAGAGAGAGAGAGGGGGGGAATGAGCGAGAGAGAGGGAGGGAGAGAGAGAGTGAGAGAGAGAGGGCGAGAAACGGAGTGATAGTGAGAGAGGGAGAAGGGGAGAGAGAGGGAGAGGGGGAGGGAGAAAGAGGGAGAAAGAGAGGGAGAAGGAGAGAGGGGGAGGGAGGGAGAGTGCGAGAGGGAGAGAGAGAGTGTGAGGGAGGGAGAGTGAGAGAGAGGGAATGAGAGAGAGGGAGAGAGAGAGTGTGAGGGAGAGAGAGAGGGAAAGAGAGAGCGGGAGATAGAATGAGAGAGGGAGAGAGAGAGGGGGGGGAGAGAGAGAGGGAGAGGAAGTGGGAGGGAGAGGGAATAAGAGGGGGAGAGAGAGAGAGAGTGTGAGAGGGAGAGAGAGGGAGAGAAAGGGACAGGGAGAGTGGGAGAGGGAGCGAGAGAGAGGAGGAGAGAGGGACAGGGAGAGAGAGGGAGAGGGAGCCACAGGGGAAGAGAGGGAATGAGAGAGAGGGAGAGAGAGAGTGTGAGGAAGAGAGAGGGAGAGGGAAGAGAGAGAGGGAGAGAGAGAGTGAGAGGGGGAGAGAGAGAGGGAGAAAGAGAGAGAGTGAGAGGGAGAGGGAGAGAGATGGAGAGGGAGAGACAGAGAGGGAGAGAGAGAGGGAGGGAGAGAGAGGGAGAGAGAGAGCGAGAGGGAGAGGGGGGGAGAGAGAGAGAGGGAGAGGGAGTGGGAGAGAAGTGGGAGAGACAGAGGGAGAGAGAGGGAGAGAGAGGGAGAGAGATGGAGAGAGGGAGAGAGAGAGAGGGAGAGAGAGAGGGAGAGACAGAGGGAGAGACAGAGGGAGAGAGAGGGAGTGGGAGAGGGAGACTGAGAGAGGGAGAGAGAGAGAGAGGGGGGAGAGAGAGGGAGAGTGAGTGGGAGAGAAGAGGGAGAGAGCGAGTGAGCGGGAGCGAGGGAGAGAGAGGGAGAGAGAGAGAGACGAGAAAGAGAGGGAGAGAGAGAGGAAGAGACAGAGAGAGAGAGAGGGAGAGGGTGAGGGAGATGGAGAGAGGGAGAGAGAGAGAGGGAGAGGGATAGGGAGAGAGAGAGGGAGAGAGAGAAAGAGAGAGGGGGGAGACAAAGAGAGAGAGAGGGAGAGGGAGTGGGGTGCCCCAGGGGTCGGTGCTGGGACCTCAGCTATTTACCATTTATATAGATGATCTGGAGGAGGGAACCGAGTGAAGGGTGTCGAAATTTGCTGATGACACCAAGATTGGGGGAAAGGCAAATTGTGCGGAGGGTGTGGAGAGTCTGCAGAAGGATCTAGATAGGCTGGGCGAATGGGCCAGGAAATGGCAAATGGAATTTAATGTTGGCAAGTGTGAGGTGGTCCACTTTGGTAGGAGGAATGGTAGGAAGGACTATTACTTACGTGGCGTAAAACTGCAGCAGGCGACGGTGCAGAGGGAGAGAGAGAGAGGGAGAGAGAGAGGGGGGAGAGAGAGAGAAGGAGAGGGAGAGAGAGGGAGGAAGAGGCAGAGGGAGAGGGAGAGGGATAGAGAGAGAATGAGAGGGAGACGGAGAGATAGAGAGGGGCAGAGGGAGAGGTTGAGGTGGGGAGAGAGAGAGAGTGGAGGGAGAGAGAGGGCGAGAGAGAGAGAGAGGGGGGAAGGAGAGAGAGAGGGAGTCGGAGAGAGAGAGGGGGGGAGAGAGAGAGGGAGAGGGAGTGGGAGAGAAGAGGGAGAGAAGAGGGAGAGACAGAGGGAGAGAGAGAGGGAGAGAGAGAGGGAGAGAGATGGAGAGAGAGGGAAGAGAGAGAGGGAGAGAGAGAGGGCGGAGAGAGAGAGGGAGAGGGAGTGGAAGAGAAGAGGGAGAGACAGAGGGAGAGAGAGGGACAGAGAGAGAGTGAGAGGGAGAAGGAGAGAGAGAGGGAAAGGGAGAGAGAGAGGGAGAGGGCGACGGAGAGAGAGGGAGAGGGGGAGAGAGAGGGAGAGGGAGAGGGAGAGGGGAGAGGGAGAGAGAGAGAGAGAGAGAGAGAGAGGGGGGTGGGAGGGGGGGAGGGGGAGGGGGAGAGAGAGCGAGGGAGAGAGCGAGAGGGAGAGAGAGAGAGATCGAGAGAGAGAGAGAGGGAGAGAGAGAGGGGGGACGAGAGCGAGAGAGAGAAAGGGGGAGAGAGAGAGAGAGAGAGAGGAAGAGAGCGATAGAGAGAGAGAGAGAGTGATGAGCAACACGGTTTCATTAAAGGGAAGTCGTGTCTGACAAATTTACTGGAGTTCTATGAGGATGTGTCTAGGGCAGTGGAGAGAGAGAAAGAGAGGGGGGAGAGAGAGATAGAGGGAGAGGGATAGGGAGGGAGAGAGGGGGAGAGAGAGAGAGAGGGGGGAGAGAGAGAGAGAGAGAAGGAGAGGGAGAGAGAGGGAGGAAGAGGCAGAGGGAGAGAGAGAGGGAGAGAGAGAGAATGAGAGGGAGACGGAGAGGGAGAGAGGGGAGAGGGAGAGGGTGAGGTGGGAAGAGAGAGAGGGGGAGGGAGAGAGAGAGTGGGAGGGAGGGCGAGAGAGAGAGAGGGAGAAGGAGAGAGAGAGGGAGAGGGAGAGAGAGAGGGAGAGGGGGAGAGAGAGGGAGAGAGGGGAGAGGCGTAATTAAGTTATACTTTATGCTTTTAAAGAGACTTAATTCCATCAAAGCTGAGGAATAATTGTACTGCTTTTTATAGTATAACAACTGTTAATATATTACACCAAAACGCCCTTTTGATTTAGCGTAAACAGTGGTGTGAGTTTATCTTTTCATTTCAGTTTTGCTCATTTGATAGCAATGTTGATTCTGAATGAGAAAATGAATGATTTAAGCCCCAATTTACCAGTGTCTAAATAATGATTTAAGAGGGTGAGGTGGGAAGAGAGAGAGGGGGAGGGAGAGAGAGAGTGGGAGGGAGGGCGAGAGAGAGAGAGGGAGAAGGAGAGAGAGAGGGAGAGGGAGAGAGAGAGGGAGAGGGGGAGAGAGAGGGAGAGAGAGAGGGAGAGAGGGAGAGTGAGAGAGAGAGAGAGAGGGAGAGAAAGGGAGAGGGAGAGAGAGGGAGAGAGGGAGAGAGAGAGGGAAAGGGAGGGAGAGAGGGAGAGACAGAGGGAGAGGGACAGAGGGAAAGAGAGGGAGAGTGAGAGAGTGAGAGTGCGAGAGAGAGAGAGGGGGGAGAGAGAGGGAGAGGGAGAGGGAGAGTGAGAGAGAGAGGGAGAGGGAGAGATAGAGAGGGAGAGTGAGAGGGGGGGGACAGAGAGAGAGGGTTAGGGAGAGAGGGAGAGAGAGAAAGAGAGAGGGGGGAGAGAAAGAGAGAGAGTGAGAGGGAGAGGGAGAGGGAGAGGGAGAGAGAGCGAGGGAGGGAGAGAGAGAGGGAGAGAGAGAGGGGGAACGAGAGCGAGAGAGAGAAAGGGAGAGAGAGACAGGGGGAGAGAGGGAGTGAGAGAGATGGAGAGGGAGAGACAGAGAGGAAGAGAGAGAGGGAGGAAGAGGGAAAGGGAGAGAGAGAGAGAGAGAGTGAGACAGAGACAGAGAGAGAGAGAGAGAGAGAGAGAGGGAGAGGGAGAGGGAGAGGGAGAGGGAGAGAGAGAGAGAGTCTGAATAGTCGGCTTGCATTTAGTTACCCTCCAATCTGTAGGAACCAGCCCAGAATCCAATAAAATTGTAAAGTAACCACCACTGGGTCTGCGATTCCCAGGAAGACTTCCTTAAGTACTCTGGAATGAAGATTATCAGGACCAAGAGATTGATCCACCCTCAATCCCATCACTTTCCCCAAAATCATGAATCTGTGATGTGTTTTAGCTTTTCACCAATTCACACCTACAATTGTGTTTTAAATCTGGCTGCTCCCACATTGCAGAGTGATGTTGGGATCTTGCAATGCAGGATGACCAGCAAGATTTCTGAAATTACACTGGAAGATTTTATTTTCCTCAGAGCCCACCCTAACCCTCCTGCTGTTGACCATAATCTACACACCTTGGACATTGACCCCTCTGCTGAGGGGATAAAGTTTCTTTTGAACTATCCGAGCTATGTTCCTCTTACTTTTGTACATGTCAGTGGTGACCACGCTCGGTGTTCACTGTGATAAGGAAAGCAGCCCGAGCCTAACCAGACTGTCTTCACTGCAGGGAAACTGTGGCCCAGGTAACATCCTGGTGAATCTCCTTTGCATCCCTTCCGGAGCAATCACATCCTCTTTCTAGTGAGGCTGGAGTACTCCTCACAGTCCTGTCACTGAAGACAAATGAGTGTTTCATAGATCTCCATCATGACCTCCCTGCTTCTACCTTCTACACATCAGCTAATAAAGAAAACTGTCGTGTCTGCCTTCTTCAGCATCTGATCATCAGACGTTACTCACTGGAATGGAAAACAATAGAAGGTTTATTTTTTTTCCTTGAGTTTAAACAGAAATCAAATTAAAACAAATCCAAAGAGTTGTTGAGTTTTCATGTTGAGTTCATCTCAACATTAAAAAAAGAATTAATACGTCAAGTAACACAGGCTGTGATGAAGAACATTCAGCAGATATTCTAAAATTAAGATCATTCTTGACAGATTTCATTGAATAATTTTAGCAATTATCAGGAATGATATGGTCAACGTAGCCGAAACAAGGTGTTTCTAGGCATCTTCCGGAAGTTAAGGCTGAACAGACTCATGAGCGAGTCTGCGAGTGCGAGGACCAGCAGCAGGATGACTGGAAGCTGGTTACAAAAATACAACACAGCGAGTGGGAGTTAAAGGGATTTTCCTCTGATTGCTGGAAGGTGGAAGTTGTTTTCCACAATAATTAGCGCTGGGATAACTGTCCTTCACCACTTACATCAACAATATGACATCAGGAAACAAAATGATAATTTCAAAATTTGCAAACCAATCCAAACTCAGAATAAGAATGAGCAGAATGGAAGAATACAACTCAACACAATAACACACTAATAATCAATTATAAACTTGCAAATTGGGTATTAGAATCGGAAATGAATTTCACCACAGCTCAGTGTCAATGTCTGATCAGAACAATATGTTTCCCAATCACTCTCTAGAAATCGAGTATCTGAATGTTTTCAAGGAATTTAGGACTCCAGGTGATCAATTCACAAATCGCTTTAAGAAGCAACACAGTTAAACAGAACCAAAACAACCTGAAAAAAATATTGGAGTTCATTTATAGATTAATGGAAATGTGAACAAATCACAAAATCTTTGACAATCACTGAATTCTGTACAGATTATAACAGGTTTGGTTAAATATCAGGAACGAGCTGAAACCTCTTGCTTTTCAACACAAACCCGAGGTATGGAGAAATTTCACATCACACACTGACCATCAAACAAAGCCAAAGTCTTCCTTTTTTCAACATGTTCAAAAGATGAAAGACTGAGGCAGCCCCATTGAATGGGAATCTCACTCATCAAATTAAAATAGTATATATTTAAAATTGAACCAACATATTTCATTCCAATTCTTTTCCTAAGTACAATACAATTCTACATGGACAGATAGTGCCAGATATTAATGGAGACTTCAATCAGATATTCCATTCAGGTGAAAGTCAGTACAATTTTACACTGACAAATATACCCTGCAACACTTGTTCACTGGGTGTCAGATATTGCACTTTGGTTAATGACACTCGAACTCTTACTCCCAATAAACATTATTTCAGAGAGATCACCTTCACTGAGGTCCAATCTTACAAGAGATAAGATTGAGTAGTTCACTACTCATTACATTAACTTCATTGAGTTGTGAACTCGTGAGTAACATACAGAGGCTCGCTGGCAGTTGATGAAAAGGATTAAAAACACAGAAATATTTCAAGCCATTTGACTTAAGCACATTACATCCTTAACCTGGTGTTTGTATAACAGTGACAATGAGAACAGAATGGAACATCTTCAGTCAGAGTCTACACTGTCCCATCAAATACCATGTTTGTAGATGCAGAATTGTCTGAGATACACAGAAAATCTCCCTCTACACTGGGCCATCAAGTACACTGAGTTTAGATGTCTGCGATGCACAGGAAATCTCTAACTACACTGTGGCATGAAATAGCCAGATTGTAGATGCAACACATTCTGAGATACACAGGAAATCTCCCTCTATACTGCCTCATCAAATACCCTGACTGTAGGTGCAGCACAGTCTGAGATATACGGGAAATCTCCATCTACACTGTCCAATTGAATACACTGATTGTAGATGCAGCAAATAGGAGAACAATCCACAAGGAACACACAAAATAGTGACAAAATCCCCAACGATCAATCTAAATCGTGACACAGTCCCCAAGGATTACTCGAAATACTGACACAATCCCCAAGGATCATTCTAAATAATCATACAGTCCCCATGGGTCAGTCTCAATACTGACATGGTCTACAAGGATCACTCTAAATAGCGACATGCTCTCCAATGATCACTCTAAGTAATGAAAAAAATCCCCAAGGATCACGTTAAGTACAGTACATAGATTACAAATACAGGGAAGTAATGTTGGAGTTGTATTGAACTTTGATGAAACCCCAGCTAGAGCACTGTGTGCCGTTCCCATCGACACATTGTAGGAAGGATGTGATTACACTGGAGGGGATGCAGCACTAAGATGCTGCCTTGGACGGGAGATCTACGTTATGAAAAGTGTTTGTGTGGGTTTGGGTTATTAACGTTTAGCACAGAAGACTGAGGGGGGACCTGATCGAGGTGAACAAGATTATGAGGGTCAAGGGCAGAGTGGATAAGGAGCAACTGTTCCCCTTACCTGAGGGTCAGTCACGAGGGGACATTGTTTCACGGTGGGGGGGTAAGGAGGTTTGGGGTGGGGGGGTGAGGATTATTTTTTACCCAGAGGGTAGTGATGGTCTGCAATGCGTTGCCTGGGAGGGAGGAGGGGGTGGGTGGCCTCACATTCTTTATAATATATCTGGATGCACTTACAACATCATTCTTCTCTGGAGCAGTGTACTGGTGGCTGGTGAGTGTAAATTGCGAGTGTACATAGAACATAGAACATTACAGCACAAACAGGCCCTTCGGCCCTCGAGTTGCGCCGATCACATCAACCCCACCAATCTATAGACCTATCTATAACCCCCAATCCCATGAAACCCCATATACTCATCCAGAAGTCTTTTAAAATACGAGTTCGCCTCCACCACCGATGACGGCAGCCAATTCCATTCACTCACTACCCTCTGAGTGAAAAACTTACCCCTAACATCACCTCTGTACTTCCCTCCCCGCACCTTAAATCTGTGTCCTCTCGTAGCGACCATTTCAACCTGGGGAAATAGCCTCTGAGAGTCCACCCTATCTATTCCTCTCAACATTTTATAAACTTCTATCAGGTCGCCTCTCAACCTTCGCCTCCCTAGGGAAGTGTACTGTGTGTTTTTTTAAATTGCATTCCTGGGATGTGGGTTTCTTTTTCCTTTTGTCCTTTCCGTAACGGGTCCTCGGCGCAAGGGCTGTTAGGAAGAACGTAACATAAGAAAATAAGAAATAGGAGCAGGAGTAGGCCATCTAGCCCTTCGAGCCTGCCCCGTCATTCAATAAGTTCATGGCTGATCTGTCGCTGCTCAGTTCCACATTCCCGCCCTCTCCCTTAATCCCTTCTCTTATCAAAAACCCATCAACCTGCATTTTAAAAATATTTAGCGACGCAGCCTCCACCACTTCAACGGGCAGAGAATTCCAGAGATTCACCACCCTTTGAGTGAAGAAATTCCTCCTCAACTCTGTTCTAAAGCGCCCCCCCCCCCCTTTATCTTGAGGCTGTGCCCTCTAGTCCTACTGTCCTTTCTGAGCAGGAAGAGGCTCTCCACCTCTACCCTATCCATCCCAATCATCATCTTATACGTCTCAATGAGATCTCCCCTCATTCTTCTAAACTCGAACGAGTACAAGCCTAGTTTATTCAGCCTTTCCTCAACTCAACCCCCTCAACCCCGATATGAGCCTAGTAAACCTCCTCTGCACTCCCTCCAAGGCCAAAATATCCTTGCGTAAGTACGGCGCCCAAAACTGTGAGCGAGTATAAAGACAAGGCCACAGTACTCAGCGAGCAGCGTTGGGAGTGGGCAGTGGTGTGAGGTGGGTGCTGAGTGAGTACTGCAAGGGCTTTAGCTCACAGGGCTTAGGCGAGACAGGGTTAAGCAAGGTGAGATACTGGTCAAATTTTTCCATTTGTGTCCATATGTCTAGGGTGGTCAAATAAATGGCAGGGTCCATGGGGAGACGTGTCAGCTGTGTAAGGTGCAATATGTGGGAGTTCCTGGAGACATAGCAGCTCCGGAGAGTCCACATCTGCACCAAATGTCTGGAGTTGCAGCGTTTAAGGGCCCGGGGATTAGACAACTGGAGCTGAGGCTGGAGGATTTATTTTTAGTCAAGGGAAAATGAGGCATTAATGAATAGGAACCAGATTCAAGAGGGGATCCCAGAGCCAAGGAGGGGGGATGGGTGGGTTACAGTTAGGAAGGGGAAAAAGAAGAGGAGTACTGTTCCAAAGGCCATCCCAGGGGGAGTCTCTCAAGATAGCAGGGGTAAGGCACCAACTGAGGTGGAAAGGGCACAAGGGGAAGAGGGAATGCCTCAGAGGGAAGGAAGGGGGCTGGATGTGAGATAGTGGTGGGGGTCGGGAGGGTTAGAGGAATGAATTGATAGGCGGTTCTGTGGGCAAAAGTGGGATTCTAGGATGGTGGTCTGCCTCCCTGGAGCTGGGGTACAGCATGTATCGGAGAGGGTAGAGGAAATCTTGAAGGGCCAAGGGACCCAGGCAGATGTAATTATACATGTAGCAGAGAGGGACATACGAAGGAAGAGCAGGAGGGATATACATAGGCAGTTCAGGGAGTTGGGAGCCAGGTTGAAGTGTAGGGCCTCCAGGGTGGCGATCTCTGGGCTGCTGCCAGTACCCAGCGATAGCAGGGATAAAAATAATGAGATCCTGCAGCTGAATGTGTGGCTGAGGGATTGGTGCAGGACAGAGGGTTTTAGTTTTGTTGACTTTTGGGAAGTCTTTGCAAAGGAAGGGCACTTGTATAAGAGGGATAGGGAACACTTAAATGGGAAGGGGACACGTATTTTAGCTGGGAGGTTAGCTGGAATGTTTAGGCAGGGTCTAACCTAGTATGGAGGGGGGGTGGGGCGGAGAGAGACAGCTCAGGCACTGGGAATGAGTTGGATGTCAGGGGAAGTCTAGTTGACAGGGAAATCCCCCAGGAGAAGGAGGATCCAAGAGGGCCTGAGGGTCTTTGGTGCATCTGTTTTAATGTGAGGAGTGTGACGGGAAAGTTCGATGAACTTAGGGCCTTGATGTTCGCGAGGAATTTAGATGTGGTGGCAGTGACAGAGTCGTGGTTAAAGGAGGAGCAGGACCGGCAGCTAAATATTCCAGGGTATAAGTGTTTTAGGTGTGATAGGGGAGGGTTGAAAAGGGGCGGGGGAGTGGTGCTGTTAGTTAGGGAGCAGATCACAGTGGTGCAGAGGGAGGATAACATGGAGGGGTTGGAAATTGAGTCTGTGGGTGGAGTTGAGGAATAGGAAGGGGGCCATTACTATGCTAGGAGTACACTATAGGCCGCCCGACAGCCCGCGGGCAGTGGAAGAGGGTATATGTAGGGACATTTTGGATAAGTGTAGGACGAACAGGGTTGTTGTAGTGGGAGATTTGAATCTCCCTGGGATGGATTGGAAGCTGCCTAGAGCTGGGGGTTCGGACAGGGAGGAATTCGTAAGATGTGTGTTGGAAGGGTCCTTGGAGCAATATGTAGATAGCCCGACTAGAGAGGGGGTGATACTGGGAAGTTCTGGGAAATGAGCCGGATCAGGTGGTTGAGGTTGCGGTAGGTGAACATGTGACCACAATAGTGACCACAACTCCGTCTCAGTCTCTCTGTGTCTCAGTGTCTCAGAGTCTCTGGGTCTCTGTGTCTCAGTATCTATGTGTCTCTGCATCTCAGTATTTCAGTGTCTCAGTGTCTCAAAGTCTCAGTGTATCAGTATCTCAGTGTATCAGTGTCTCTGTGTCTCAGTCTCAGAACCTCAGTGTCTCTGTGCCTCAGTGTCTCAGAGTCTCACTGTCTCTGTGTCTCAGGGTCTCTGGGTCTCAGTGTCTCTGTGTCTCAGAGTCTCATTGACTCTATCTATCTGTGTCTCTGAGTCTCAGTGTCTCAGAGTCTCTGTGCCTTTCTGTCACTGTGTCTCATTGTCTCAGAGTCTCAATGTCTCTGTGTCTCAGTGTCCAAGAGGTTTGTCCTAATCCTAAATCTATGACCCCTAGTTCTCAACTCCCCAGCATTGGTACCATTCTTTCTGAATCGACTCCGCCTCATTCTGTTGGAATTTAATACGTTTCTATGAGGTTCCCTCTCACTCTCCAATTTTCCATTGACTCTAATCCTAACCAATCGAATCTCTCCTCGTATGACAGACCTGCCATCTCAGGAAACAGCCTGGTAAACTGGTGCTGTTGTTCCTCGATAGCAAAGACATCCTTCCTCAGATAAGGACACCAAAACTGTACAAACATCTCCAGGTGTGGCCTCAGCAATGCTTTATAAATTGCAGCAAATCATCCCTATCTCTAAATAGGAACCATGAAAGGTTACAGACCATTTGGTTCCATCTGATGGAGAAATCTAGCACGAGGGGGCATGGCTTTAAATTAAGGGGTGGTAGTTATAGGACGGATGTCAGGGGTAGGTTCTTTACCCAGAGGGTGGTGAGGTATTCGAATGCCCTGCCTGCTGCAGTTGTAAATGCGCCTAGTTTGGGGGCGTTTAAGAGATCCTGGATAGGTTTATGGACGATAAGGGATTGGTTTAGGTTAGTGGGTCATTGTTTTGTAACTGGTCGGCGCAACATCGTGGGCCGAAGGGCCTGTTCTGCGCTGTAATGTTCTATGTTCTAATCACTGCCTGAAGTACCTGCCTGGTTCCTTGTGGTGAATGATGCACAAGGAGACCTAGGTTTTGATCAGTATCCACCTCTCTCAACTTATAACCATTCAAGTGATAATTTGACTTCCTAATAGATTCAATATCATCGCAGTGATCCATGTTAAACTTTATCTGCCATGTGTATGACTACACTCAGCCCTGTCGAAATCACGCTGAATATTCTCTTCATCTTCCTCACAGCTCACCCTCCCATTCAGCTGTGTACCATCTGCAAATTTGGAGATGATGCATTGAGTAACTCTTGTGGAAGACTGAATAAACCACATCCACTGTTTCCCTGTGGTCGACTCGACTAGTTCCACCCTTAAACAATTCCAAGATATTCTAATCATGATTTCCTTTAGTAAATCCATGCTGATTTTGTCTGATTATGGCACTGCCTTCCAAATGCTGAGTTGTGAAATCCTTGAAATTTGACTCTCGCAAATTCCCCAGCACTGATGTTAGGCTCACTGGGCTATATTTCACCATTTTCTCTTCACGTCCATGTCTGAATAGTCGGCTTGCATTTAGTTACCCTCCAATCCGTAGGAACCAGCCCAGAATCCAATAAAATTGTAAAGTAACCACCACTGGGTCTGCGATTCCCAGGAAGACTTCCTTAAGTACTCTGGAATGAAGATTATCAGGACCAAGAGATTGATCCACCCTCAATCCCATCACTTCCCCCAAAATCATGAATCTGTGATGTGTTTTAGCTTTTCACCAATTCACACCTACAATTGTGTTTTAAATCTGTCTGCTCCCACATTGCAGAGTGATGTTGGGATCTTGCAATGCAGGATGACCAGCAAGATTTCTGAAATTACAATGGAAGATTTTATTTTCCTCAGAGCCCCCCCTAACCCTCCTGCTGTTGACCATAATCTACACACCTTGGACATTGACCCCTCTGCTGAGGGGATAAAGTTTCTTTTGAACTATCCGAGCTATGTTCCTCTTACTTTTGTACATGTCAGTGGTGACCACGCTCGGTGTTCACTGTGATAAGGAAAGCAGCCCGAGCCTAACCAGACTGTCTTCACTGCAGGGAAACTGTGGCCCAGGTAACATCCTGGTGAATCTCCTTTGCATCCCTTCCGGAGCAATCACATCCTCTTTCTAGTGAGGCTGGAGTACTCCTCACAGTCCTGTCACTGAAGACAAATGAGTGTTTCATAGATCTCCATCATGACCTCCCTGCTTCTACCTTCTACACATCAGCTAATAAAGAAAACTGTCGTGTCTGCCTTCTTCAGCATCTGATCATCAGACGTTACTCACTGGAATGGAAAACAATAGAAGGTTTATTTTTTTTCCTTGAGTTTAAACAGAAATCAAATTAAAACAAATCCAAAGAGTTGTTGAGTTTTCATGTTGAGTTCATCTCAACATTAAAAAAAGAATTAATACGTCAAGTAACACAGGCTGTGATGAAGAACATTCAGCAGATATTCTAAAATTAAGATCATTCTTGACAGATTTCATTGAATAATTTTAGCAATTATCAGGAATGATATGGTCAACGTAGCCGAAACAAGGTGTTTCTAGGCATCTTCCGGAAGTTAATGCTGAACAGACTCATGAGCGAGTCTGCGAGTGCGAGTGGAGTTCGAGGACCAGCAGCAGGATGACTGGAAGCTGGTTACAAAAATACAACACAGCGAGTGGGAGTTAAAGGGATTTTCCTCTGATTGCTGGAAGGTGGAAGTTGTTTTCCACAATGATTAGCGCTGGGATAACTGTCCTTCACCACTTACATCAACAATATGACATCAGGAAACAAAATGATAATTTCAAAATTTGCAAACCAATCCAAACTCAGAATAAGAATGAGCAGAATGGAAGAATACAACTCAACACAATAACACACTAATAATCAATTATAAACTTGCAAATTGGGTATTAGAATCGGAAATGAATTTCACCACAGCTCAGTGTCAAATTCTACATTCTGATCAGAACAATATGTTTCCCAATCACTCTCTAGAAATCGAGTATCTGAATGTTTTCAAGGAATTTAGGACTCCAGGTGATCAATTCACAAATCGCTTTAAGAAGCAACACAGTTAAACAGAACCAAAACAACCTGAAAAAAATATTGGAGTTCATTTATAGATTAATGGAAATGTGAACAAATCACAAAATCTTTGACAATCACTGAATTCTGTACAGATTATAACAGGTTTGGTTAAATATCAGGAACGAGCTGAAACCTCTTGCTTTTCAACACAAACCCGAGGTATGGAGAAATTTCACATCACACACTGACCATCAAACAAAGCCAAACTCTTCCTTTTTTCAACATGTTCAAAAGATGAAAGACTGAGGCAGCCCCATTGAATGGGAATCTCACTCATCAAATTAAAATAGTATATACTTAAAATTGAACCAACATATTTCATTCCAATTCTTTTCCTAAGTACAATACAATTCTACATGGACAGATAGTGCCAGATATTAATGGAGACTTCAATCAGAGATTCCATTCAGGTGAAAGTCAGTACAATTTTACACTGACAAATATACCCTACAACACTTGTTCACTGGGTGTCAGATATTGCACTTTGGTTAATGACACTCGAACTCTTACTCCCAATAAACATTATTTCAGAGAGATCACCTTCACTGAGGTCCAATCTTAAGAGATAAGATTGAGTAGTTCACTACTCATTACATTAACTTCATTGAGTTGTGAACTCGTGAGTAACATACAGAGGCTCGCTGGCAGTTGACGAAAAGGATTAAAAACACAGAGATATTTCAAGCCATTTGACTTAAGCAAATTATATCCTTAACCTGGTGTTTGTATAACAGTGACAATGATAACAGAATGGAACATCTTCAGTCAGAGTTTAAAATCAGAGAGCCTCTCACACACACACAACGTCAATCACTCACCGGGAACACCAACAATGGCGATGATTGGGTAGATTATTTTCCGAGACATGGTGAATAGATGTAGCATTTTCAGTGTGAAGTGATGTGTTTCTTCGAGCTGCTGGCAGTCTCTCTGAATCTAACATCTGACATTACAACATTGAGTTCAGTGATGGAAAATATTTATTTTCAGGATTGACTTACTTCTTTCCAAACACCGGACTCTGTTGATCACATTTATCAAATAATAACAAGTGGAAAGACGCTGTCCACTCAAACACCATCAGTCCCATCTCTCGATCTCAGATAGTTTCAGTGATATCCGGCTCTGGACTGTGACATTTTAGTAATTGGGTTTCAGTTGTTACTGGGTCCCTCTGTGTGATCTTTAACTGTGGACATTCTGTGATGTGATTTAAGTGGAGTAGAATTTAGCATAAGTTGCAAAATTCTGTTGAACAATAATTTGGAACTATTTAGTCTGCAAAGATATTTTTTTAATTCCGAAATGGAATGCAGCTCCTCAAACTGAGAAAATATTCAGAAACAATGGGACATCTCAGAAAGTAGAGCAGTAAAATAACAGATTGAACTGTGACAAGCAATGCACAGGCTCCAAATGACACTGGATCCACATCTGATTCAGTGCTCAGAAACGTGCTGAAATGTGGAAGGAGAGAGATGAGCAGGAGAGAGGGATGAATTGTGGGATGGGATGAATCTAGAAAGGCTGCGAGGCTGGAAAATGGATGGATGAGAGTGAAAGAGAAAGATTCTGAGAGAGTGAAAGTGGAATAGATGAAGAGAGAAGGACAGATGGGGAGGGAGTGAGGGCGTGATGATGGGGGTAGCAGTAATGTGAGAGGAATGGTGTTTATAACAGTAACTTAGACAGAAGTCTAAGTTACTTCGGCAATGAAGAGAGGTTGAATAAATTGGGATTGTGTGGACTGGAAAGACGAAGACTGATTTTAGATGCAGCACAGTTTGAGAAGCAGAGGAAATCGTGGGCCGAAGGGCCTGTTCTGCGCTGTAATGTTCTATGTTCTATTCCCATGGTCGGCTCACGAAGAAATAAGGAGGCCTAAGCTGGCCAATCAAATACCCTATTTGTAGATACACAGGAGATACACAGGAAATCTCCCTCGACACTGTCCCATCAAATACACTGATTGTAGATGCAGTACATTCTGAGACATAGAGGAAATCTCTCCCCGTCCCAACAAATAATCTGATTGTATATGCAGCACAGATTGAGATAAGGGTGGTGAATCTCGGGAATGCTCTACCCGTTGAAGTGGTGGAGGGTGCCTCGCTAAATATATTTAAGTCACGGGTTTATAGATTTTTGACAGATAGGGGAATTAAGGGTTATGGGGAGAAAGAGGGAAAGTGGAACTGATCCACATCAGATTTTCCAGTCAGCCAAATTTCCCGCTATCCCAAACCTCCTTATTTCTTCGTGAGCCGAATATAGCGCAGAACAGGCCCTTCGGCCCACGATGTTGCGCCGACCAGTTACAAAACAATGACCCACTAACCTAAACTAATCCCTTTTCGTCCATAAACCTATCCACAGATCTCTTAAACGCCCCCAAACTAGGCGCATTTACAACTGCAGCTGGCAGGGCATTCCAGTCCCTCACCACCCTCTGGGTAAAGAACCTACCCCTGACGGATAGGACGGATGTCCTATAACTACCACCCCTTAATTTAAAGCCATACCCCCTCGTGCTAGATTTCTCCATCAGATGGAACCAAATGGTCTGTAACCTTCCATGGTTCCTATTTAGAGATAGGGATGATTTGCTGCAATTTATAAAGCATTGCTGAGGCCACACCTGGAGATGTTTGTACAGTTTTGGTGTCCTTATCTGAGGAAGGATGTCTTTGCTATCGAGGAACAATAGCACCAGTTTACCAGGCTGTTTCCTGAGATGGCAGGTCTGTCATACGAGGAGAGATTCGATTGGTTAGGATTAGAGTCAATGGAAAATTGGAGAGTGAGAGGGAACCTCATAGAAACGTATTAAATTCCAACAGAATGAGGCGGAGTCGATTCAGAAAGAATGGTACCAATGCTGGGGGAGTTGAGAACTAGGGGTCATAGATTTAGGATTAGGACAAACCTCTTGGACACTGAGACACAGAGACATTGAGACTCTGAGACAATGAGACACAGTGACAGAAAGGCACAGAGACTCTGAGACACTGAGACTCAGAGATACAGATAGATAGAGTCAATGAGACTCTGAGGCACAGAGACACTGAGACCCAGAGACCCTGAGACACAGAGACAGTGAGACTCTGAGACACTGAGGCACAGAGACACTGAGGTTCTGAGACTGAGACACAGAGACACTGAGACACTGATACACTGAGACTTTGATACACTGAGACACTGAAATACTGAGATGCAGAGACACAGAGATACTGAGACACAGAGACCCAGAGACACTGAGACACTGAGACTTTGATACACTGAGACACTGAAATACTGAGATGCAGAGACACAGAGATACTGAGACACAGAGACCCAGAGACTCTGAGACACTGAGACACTGAGAGACTGAGACGGAGTTGTGGTCACTATTGTGGTCACATGTTCACCTACCGCAACCTCAACCACCTGGAGGCGAACTCGTATTTTAAAAGACTTCTGGATGAGTATATGGGGTTTCATGGGATTGGGGGTTATAGATAGGTCTATAGATTGGTGGGGTTGATGTGATCGGCGCAACTCGAGGGCCGAAGGGCCTGTTTGTGCTGTAATGTTCTATGTTCTATGTACACTCGCAATTTACACTCACCAGCCACCAGTACACTGCTCCAGAGAACAATGATGTTGTAAGTGCATCCAGATATATTTTAAAGAATGTGAGGCCACCCACCCCCTCCTCCCTCCCAGGCAACGCATTGCAGACCATCACCACCCTCTGGGTAAAAAAAAATCCTCACCCCCCCCACCCCAAACCTCCTTACCCCCACCGTGAAACAATGTCCCCTCGTGACTGACCCTCAGGTAAGGGGAACAGTTGCTCCTTATCCACTCTGCTCTTGACCCTCATAATCTTGTTCACCTCGATCAGGTCCCCCCTCAGTCTTCTGTGCTAAACGTTAATAACCCAAACCCACACAAACACTTTTCATAACGTAGATCTCCCGTCCAAGGCAGCATCTTAGTGCTGCATCCCCTCCAGTGTAATCACATCCTTCCTACAATGTGTCGATGGGAACGGCACACAGTGCTCTAGCTGGGGTTTCATCAAAGTTCAATACAACTCCAACATTACTTCCCTGTATTTGTAATCTATGTACTGTACTTAACGTGATCCTTGGGGATTTTTTTCATTACTTAGAGTGATCATTGGAGAGCATGTCGCTATTTAGAGTGATCCTTGTAGACCATGTCAGTATTGAGACTGACCCATGGGGACTGTATGATTATTTAGAATGATCCTTGGGGATTGTGTCAGTATTTCGAGTAATCCTTGGGGACTGTGTCACGATTTAGATTGATCGTTGGGGATTTTGTCACTATTTTGTGTGTTCCTTGTGGATTGTTCTCCTATTTGCTGCATCTACAATCAGTGTATTCAATTGGACAGTGTAGATGGAGATTTCCCGTATATCTCAGACTGTGCTGCACCTACAGTCAGGGTATTTGATGAGGCAGTATAGAGGGAGATTTCCTGTGTATCTCAGAATGTGTTGCATCTACAATCTGGCTATTTCATGCCACAGTGTAGTTAGAGATTTCCTGTGCATCGCAGACATCTAAACTCAGTGTACTTGATGGCCCAGTGTAGAGGGAGATTTTCTGTGTATCTCAGACAATTCTGCATCTACAAACATGGTATTTGATGGGACAGTGTAGACTCTGACTGAAGATGTTCCATTCTGTTCTCATTGTCACTGTTATACAAACACCAGGTTAAGGATATAATTTGCTTAAGTCAAATGGCTTGAAATATCTCTGTGTTTTTAATCCTTTTCATCAACTGCCAGCGAGCCTCTGTATGTTACTCACGAGTTCACAACTCAATGAAGTTAATGTAATGAGTAGTGAACTACTCAATCTTATCTCTTGTAAGATTGGACCTCAGTGAAGGTGATCTCTCTGAAATAATGTTTATTGGGAGTAAGAGTTCGAGTGTCATTAACCAAAGTGCAATATCTGACACCCAGTGAACAAGTGTTGCAGGGTATATTTGTCAGTGTAAAATTGTACTGACTTTCACCTGAATGGAATATCTGATTGAAGTCTCCATTAACATCTGGCACTATCTATCCATGTACTTAGGAAAAGAACTGGAATGTATACTATTTAATTTGATGAGTGAAATTCCCATTCTATGGGGCTGCCTCAGTCTTTCATCTTTTGAACATGTTGAAAAAAGGAAGAGTTTGGCTTTGTTTGATGGTCAGTGTGTGATGTGAAATTTCTCCATACCTCGGGTTGATGTTGAAAAGCAAGAGGTTTCAGCTCGTTCCTGATATTTAACCAAACCTGTTATAATCTGTACAGTGATTGTCAAAGATTTTGTGATTTGTTCACATTTCCATTAATCTATAAATGAACTCCAATATTTTTTTCAGGTTGCTTTGGTTCTGTTTAACTGTGTTGCTTCTTAAAGCGATTTGTGAATTGATCACCTGGAGTCCTAAATTCCTTGAAAACATTCAGATACTCGATTTCTAGAGAGTGATTGGGAAACATATTGTTCTGATCAGAATGTAGAATTTGACACTGAGCTGTGGTGAAATTCATTTCCGATTCTAATACCCAATTTTCAAGTTTATAATTGATTATTAGTGTGTTATTGTGTTGAGTTGTATTCTTCCATTCTGCTCATTCTTATTCTGAGTTTGGATTGGTTTGCAAATTTTGAAATTATCATTTTGCTTCCTGATGTCATATTGTTGATGTAAGTGGTGAAGGACAGTTATCCCAGCGCTAATTATTGTGGAAAACAACTTCCACCTTCCAGCAATCAGAGGAAAATCCCTTTAACTCCCACTCGCTGTGTTGTATTTTTGTAACCAGCTTCCAGTCATCCTGCTGCTGGTCCTCGAACTCCACTCGCACTCGCTCATGAGTCTGTTCAGCATTAACTTCCGGAAGATGCCTAGAAACATCTTGTTTCGGCTACGTTGACCATATCATTCCTGATAATTGCTAAAATTATTCAATGAAATCTGTCAAGAATGATCTTAATTTTAGAATATCTGCTGAATGTTCTTCATCACAGCCTGTGTTACTTGACGTATTAATTCTTTTTTTAATGTTGAGGTTAACTCAACATTAAAACTCAACAACTCTTTGGATTTGTTTTAATTTGATTTCTGTTTAAACTCAAGGAAAAAAAATAAACCTTCTATTGTTTTCCATTCCAGTGAGTAACGTCTGATGATCAGATGCTGAAGAAGGCAGACACGACAGTTTTCTTTATTAGCTGATGTGTAGAAGGTAGAAGCAGGGAAGTCATGATGGAGATCTATGAAACACTCATTTGTCTTCAGTGACAGGACTGTGAGGAGTACTCCAGCCTCACTAGAAAGAGGATGTGATTGCTCCGGAAGGGATGCAAAGGAGATTCACCAGGATGTTACCTGGGCCACAGTTTACCTGCAGTGAAGACAGTCTGGTTAGGCTCGGGCTGCTTTCCTTATCACAGTGAACACCGAGCGTGGTCACCACTGACATGTACATGTAAGAGGAACATAGCTCGGATAGTTCAAAAGAAACTTTATCCCCTCAGCAGAGGGGTCAATGTCCAAGGTGTGTAGATTATGGTCAACAGCAGGAGGGTTAGGGTGGGCTCTGAGGAAAATAAAATCTTCCAGTGTAATTTCAGAAATCTTGCTGGTCATCCTGCATTGCAAGATCCCAACATCACTCTGCAATGTGGGAGCAGCCAGATTTAAAACACAATTGTAGGTGTGAATTGGTGAAAAGCTAAAACACATCACAGATTCATGATTTTGGGGAAAGTGATGGGATTACGGGTGGATCAATCTCTTGGTCCTGATAATCTTCATTCCAGAGTACTTAAGGAAGTCTTCCTGGGAATCGCAGACCCAGTGGTGGTTACTTTACAATTTTATTGGATTCTGGGCTGGTTCCTACGGATTGGAGGGTAACTAAATGCAAGCCGACTATTCAGACATGGACGTGAAGAGAAAATGGTGAAATATAGCCCAGTGAGCCTAACATCAGTGCTGGGGAATTTGCAAGAGTCAAATTTCAAGGATTTCACAACTCAGCATTTGGAAGGCAGTGCCATAATCAGACAAAATCAGCATGGATTTACTAAAGGGAAATCATGATTGGAATATCTTGGAATTGTTTAAGGGTGGAACTAGTCGAGTAGACCACAGGGAAACCGTGGATGTGGTTTATTCAGTCTTCCACAAGAGTTACTCAATGCATCATCTCCAAATTTGCAGATGGTACACAGCTGAATGGGAGAGTGAGCTGTGAGGAATATGAGGAGAATATTCAGCGTGATTTGGACAGGGCTGAGTGTAGTCATACACATGGCAGATGAAGTTTAACATGGATCACTGCGATGATATTGAATCTATTAGGAAGTCAAATTATTACTTGAATGGTTATAAGTTGAGAGAGGTGGATACTGATCAAAACCTAGGTCTCCTTGTGCATCATTCACCACAAGGAACCAGGCAGGTACTTCAGGCAGTGATTAGAACATAGAACATTACAGCGCAGAACAGGCCCTTCGGCCCACGATGTTGCGCCGACCAGTTACAAAACAATGACCCACTAACCTAAACCAATCCCTTATCGTCCATAAACCTATCCAGGATCTCTTAAACGCCCCCAAACTAGGCGCATTTACAACTGCAGCAGGCAGGGCATTCGAATACCTCACCACCCTCTGGGTAAAGAACCTACCCCTGACATCCGTCCTATAACTACCACCCCTTAATTTAAAGCCATGCCCCCTCGTGCTAGATTTCTCCATCAGATGGAACCAAATGGTCTGTAACCTTTCATGGTTCCTATTTAGAGATAGGGATGATTTGCTGCAATTTATAAAGCATTGCTGAGGCCACACCTGGAGATGTTTGTACAGTTTTGGTGTCCTTATCTGAGGAAGGATGTCCTTGCTATCGAGGAACAATAGCACCAGTTTACCAGGCTGTTTCCTGAGATGGCAGGTCTGTCATACGAGGAGAGATTCGATTGGTTAGGATTAGAGTCAATGGAAAATTGGAGAGTGAGAGGGAACCTCATATTAAATTCCAACAGAATGAGGCGGAGTCGATTCAGAAAGAATGGTACCAATGCTGGGGGAGTTGAGAACTAGGGGTCATAGATTTAGGATTAGGACAAACCTCTTGGACACTGAGACACAGAGACATTGAGACTCTGAGACAATGAGACACAGTGACAGAAAGGCACAGAGACTCTGAGACACTGAGACTCAGAGACACAGATAGATAGAGTCAATGAGACTCTGAGACACAGAGACACTGAGACCCAGAGACCCTGAGACACAGAGACAGTGAGACTCTGAGACACTGAGGCACAGAGACACTGAGGTTCTGAGACTGAGACACAGAGACACAGAGACACTGATACACTAAGACTTTGATACACTGAGACACTGAAATACTGAGATGCAGAGACACAGAGATACTGAGACACAGAGACCCAGAGACTCTGAGACACTGAGACACAGAGAGACTGAGACGGAGTTGTGGTCACTATTGTGGTCACATGTTCACCTACCGCAACCTCAACCACCTGATCCGGCTCATTTCCCAGAACTTCCCAGTATCACCCCCTCTCTAGTCGGGCTATCTACATATTGCTCCAAGGACCCTTCCAACACACATCTTACGAATTCCTCCCTGTCCGAACCCCCAGCTCTAGGCACCTTCCAATCCATCCCAGGGAGATTCAAATCTCCCACTACAAGAACCCTGTTCGTCCTACACTTATCCAAAATGTCCCTACATATACCCTCTTCCACTGCCCGCGGGCTGTCGGGCGGCCTATAGTGTACTCCTAGCATAGTAATGGCCCCCTTCCTATTCCTCAACTCCACCCACAGACTCAATTTCCAACCCCTCCATGTTATCCTCCCTCTGCACCACTGTGATCTGCTCCCTAACTAACAGCGCCACTCCCCCGCCTCTTTTCAACCCTCCCCTATCACACCTAAAGCACTAAGACCCTGGAATATTTAGCTGCCGGTCCTGCTCCTCCGTTAACCACGACTCTGTCACTGCCACCACATCTAAATTCCTCGCGAACATCAAGGCCCTAAGTTCCTCCAACTTTCCCGTCACACTCCTCGCATTAAAACAGATGCACCAAAGACCCTCAGGCCCTCTTGGATCCTCCTTCTCCTGGGGGATTTCCCTGTCAACTAGACTTCCCCTGACATCCAACTCATTCCCAGTGCCTGAGCTGTGTCTCTCCTCCCCACCCCCCCTCCATACTAGTTTAGACACTGCCTAAACATTCCAGCTAACCTCCCAGCTAAAATACGTGTCCCCTTCCCAGTTAAGTGTTCCCTATCCCTCTTATACAAGTGCCCTTCCTTTGCAAAGACTTCCCAAAAGTCAATAAAACTAAAACCCTCTGTCCTGCACCAATCCCTCAGCCACACATTCAGCTGCAGGATCTCATTATTTTTATCCCTGCTATCGCTGGGTACTGGCAGCAGCCCAGAGTTCGCCACCCTGGAGGCCCTACACTTCAACCTGGCTCCCAACTCCCTGAACTGCCTATGTATATCCCTCCTGCTCTTCCTTCCTATGTCCCTCTCTCCTACATGTATAATTACATCTGCCTGGGTCCCTTGGCCCTTCAAGATTCCCTCTACCCTCTCCGATACATCCTGTACCCCAGCTCCAGGGAGGCAGACCACCATCCTGGAATCCCACTTTTGCCCACAGAACCGCCTATCAATTCATTCCTCTAACCCTCCCGACCCCCACCACTATCTCACATCCAGCCCCCTTCCTTCCCTCTGAGGCATTCCCTCTTCCCCTTGTGCCCTTTCCACCTCAGTTGGTGCCTTACCCCTGCTATCTTGAGAGACTCCCCCTGGGGTGGCCTTTGGAACAGTACTCCTCTTCTTTTTCCCCTTCCTAACTGTAACCCACCCATCCCCCCTCCTTGGCTCTGGGATCCCCTCTTGAATCTGGTTCCTATTCATTAATGCCTCATTTTCCCTTGATTAAAAATAAATCCTCCAGCCTCAGCTCCAGTTGTCTAACCCCCAGGCCCTTAAACGCTGCAACTCCAGACATTTGGTGCAGATGTGGACTCTCCGGAGCTGCTGTGTCTCCAGGAACTCCCACATATTGCACCTTACACAGCTGACACTTCTCCCCATGGACCCTGCCATTTATTTGACCACCCTAGACATATGGACACAAATGGAAAAATTTGACCAGTATCTCACCTTGCTTAACCCTGTCTCGCCTAAGCCCTGTGAGCCAAAGCCCTTGCAGTACTCACTCAGCACCCACCTCACACCACTCCCAACGCTGCTCGCTGTCTACTGTGGCCTTGTCTTTATACTCGCACACAGTTTTGGGCGCCGTACTTACGCAAGGATATTTTGGCCTTGGAGGGAGTGCAGAGGAGGTTTACTAGGCTCATACCGGGGTTGAGGGGGTTGAGTTGAGGAGAGGCTGAATAAACTAGGCTTGTACTCGTTCGAGTTTAGAAGAATGAGGGGAGATCTCATTGAGACGTATAAGATGATGATTGGGATGGATAGGATAGAGGTGGAGAGCCTCTTCCTGCTCAGAAAGGACAGTAGGACTAGAGGGCACAGCCTCTAGATAAAGGGGGGGGGGGCGGTTTAGAACAGAGTTGAGGAGGAATTTCTTCACTCAAAGGGTGGTGAATCTCTGGAATTCTCTGCCCGTTGAAGTGGTGCAGGCTGCCTCGCTAAATATTTTTAAAACGCAGGTTGATGGGTTTTTGATAAGAGAGGGTATTAAGGGTTATGGGGAGAGGGCGGGAATGTGGAACTGAGCAGCGACAGATCAGCCATGATCTTATTGAATGACGGGGCAGGCTCGAAGGGCTAGATGGCCTACTCCTGCTCCTATTTCTTATTTTCTTATGTTACGTTCTTCCTAACAGCCCTTGCGCCGAGGACCCGTTACGGAAAGGACAAAAGGAAAAAGAAACCCACATCCCAGGAATGCAATTTAAAAAAACACACTGTACACTTCCCTAGGGAGGCGAAGGTTGAGAGGCGACCTGATAGAAGTTTATAAAATATTGAGAGGAATAGATAGGGTGGACTCTCAGAGGCTATTTCCCCGGGTTGAAATGGTCGCTACGAGAGGACACAGATTTAAGGTGCGGGGAGGGAAGTACAGAGGTGATGTTAGGGGTAAGTTTTTCACTCAGAGGGTGGTGAGTGAATGGAATTGGCTGCCGTCATCGGTGGTGGAGGCGAACTCGTCTTTTAAAAGACTTCTGGATGAGTATATGGGGTTTCATGGGATTGGGGGTTATAGATAGGTCTATAGATTGGTGGGGTTGATGTGATCGGCGCAACTCGAGGGCCGAAGGGCCTGTTTGTGCTGTAATGTTCTATGTTCTATGTACACTCGCAATTTACACTCACCAGCCACCAGTACACTGCTCCAGAGAACAATGATGTTGTAAATGCATCCAGATATATTTTAAAGAATGTGAGGCCACCCACCCCCACCTCCCTCCCAGGCAACGCATTGCAGACCATCACCACCCTCTGGGTAAAAAAAAATCCTCACCCCCCCACCCCAAACCTCCTTACCCCCCACCGTGAGACAATGTCCCCTCGTGACTGACCCTCAGGTAAGGGGAACAATTGCTCCATATCCACTCTGCCCTTGACCCTCATAATCTTGTTCACCTCGATCAGGTCCCCCCTCAGTCTTCTGTGCTAAACGTTAATAACCCAAACCCACACAAACACTTTTCATAACGTAGATCTCCCGTCCAAGGCAGCATCTTAGTGCTGCATCCCCTCCAGTGTAATCACATCCTTCCTACAATGTGTCGATGGGAACGGCACACAGTGCTCTAGCTGGGGTTTCATCAAAGTTCAATCAACTCCAACATTACTTCCCTGTATTTGTAATCTATGTACTGTACTTAACGTGATACTTGGGGATTTTTTTCATTACTTAGAGTAATCATTGGAGAGCATGTCGCTATTTAGAGTGATCCTTGTAGACCATGTCAGTATTGAGACTGACCCATGGGGACTGTATGATTATTTAGAATGATCCTTGGGGATTGTGTCAGTATTTCGAGTAATCCTTGGGGACTGTGTCACGATTTAGATTGATCGTTGGGGATTTTGTCACTATTTTGTGTGTTCCTTGTGGATTGTTCTCCTATTTGCTGCATCTACAATCAGTGTATTCAATTGGACAGTGTAGATGGAGATTTCCCGTATATCTCAGACTGTGCTGCACCTACAGTCAGGGCATTTGATGAGGCAGTATAGAGGGAGATTTCCTGTGCATCTCAGAATGTGTTGCATCTACAATCTGGCTATTTCATGCCACAGTGTAGTTAGAGATTTCCTGTGCATCGCAGACATCTAAACTCAGTGTACTTGATGGCCCAGTGTAGAGGGAGATTTTCTGTGTATCTCAGACAATTCTGCATCTACAAACATGGTATTTGATGGGACAGTGTACAGTCTGACTGAAGATGTTCCATTCTGTTCTCATTGTCACTGTTATACAAACACCAGGTTAAGGATGTAATGTGCTTAAGTCAAATGGCTTGAAATATCTCTGTGTTTTTAATCCTTTTCATCAACTGCCAGCGAGCCTCTGTATGTTACTCACGAGTTCACAACTCAATGAAGTTAATGTAATGAGTAGTGAACTACTCAATCTTATCTCTTGTAAGATTGGACCTCAGTGAAGGTGATCTCTCTGAAATAATGTTTATTGGGAGTAAGAGTTCGAGTGTCATTAACCAAAGTGCAATATCTGACACCCAGTGAACAAGTGTTGCAGGGTATATTTAGTTGTCAGTGTAAAATTGTACTGACTTTCACCTGAATGGAATATATGATTGAAGTCTCCATTAACATCTGGCACTATCTATCCACGTAATTAGGAAAAGAACTGGAATGTATACTATTTAATTTGATGAGTGAAATTCCCATTCTATGGGGCTGCCTCAGTCTTTCATCTTTTGAACATGTTGAAAAAAGGAAGAGTTTGGCTTTGTTTGATGGTCAGTGTGTGATGTGAAATTTCTCCATACCTTGGGTTTGTGTTGAAAAGCAAGAGGTTTCAGCTGGTTCCTGATATTTAACCAAACCTGTTATAATCTGTACAGAATTCAGTGATTGTCAAAGATTTTGTGATTTGTTCACATTTCCATTAATCTATAAATGAACTCCAATATTTTTTTCAGGTTGTTTTGGTTCTGTTTAACTGTGTTGCTTCTTAAAGCGATTTGTGAATTGATCACCTGGAGTCCTAAATTCCTTGAAAACATTCAGATACTCGATTTCTAGAGTGTGATTGGGAAACATATTGTTCTGATCAGAATGTAGAATTTGACACTGAGCTGTGGTGAAATTCATTTCCGATTCTAATACCCAATTTGCAAGTTTATAATTGATTATTAGTGTGTTATTGTGTTGAGTTGTATTCTTCCATTCTGCTCATTCTTATTCTGAGTTTGGATTGGTTTGCAAATTTTGAAATTATCATTTTGTTTCCTGATGTAAGTGGTGAAGGACAGTTATCCCAGCGCTAATTATTGTGGAAAACAACTTCCACCTTCCAGCAATCAGAGGAAAATCCCTTTAACTCCCACTCGCTGTGTTGTATTTTTGTAACCAGCTTCCAGTCATCCTGCTGCTGGTCCTCGCACTCGTAGACTCGCTCATGAGTCTGTTCAGCCTTAACTTCCGGAAGATGCCTAGAAACACCTTGTTTCGGCTACGTTGACCATATCATTCCTGATAATTGCTAAAATTATTCAATGAAATCTGTCAAGAATGATCTTAATTTTAGAATATCTGCTGAATGTTCTTCATCACAGCCTGTGTTACTTGACGTATTAATTCTTTTTTTAATGTTGAGATTAACTCAACATTAAAACTCAACAACTCTTTGGATTTGTTTTAATTTGATTTCTGTTTAAACTCAAGGAAAAAAAATAAACCTTCTATTGTTTTCCATTCCAGTGCGTAACGTCTGATGATCAGATGCTGAAGAAGGCAGACACGACAGTTTTCTTTATTAGCTGATGTGTAGAAGGTAGAAGCAGGGAGGTCATGATGGAGATCTATGAAACACTCATTTGTCTTCAGTGACAGGACTGTGAGGAGTACTCCAGCCTCACTAGAAAGAGGATGTGATTGCTCCGGAAGGGATGCAAAGGAGATTCACCAGGATGTTACCTGGGCCACAGTTTCCCTGCAGTGAAGACAGTCTGGTTAGGCTCGGGCTGCTTTCCTTATCACAGTGAACACCGAGCGTGGTCACCACTGACATGTCCAAAAGTAAGAGGAACATAGCTCGGATAGTTCAAAAGAAACTTTATCCCCTCAGCAGACGGGTCAATGTCCAAGGTGTGTAGATTATGGTCAACAGCAGGAGGGTTAGGGGGGGCTCTGAGGAAAATAAAATCTTCCATTGTAATTTCAGAAATCTTGCTGGTCATCCTGCATTGCAAGATCCCAACATCACTCTGCAATGTGGGAGCAGCCAGATTTAAAACACAATTGTAGGTGTGAATTGGTGAAAAGCGAAAACACATCACAGATTCATGATTTTGGGGAAAGTGATGGGATTGAGGGTGGATTGGTCCTGATAATCTTCATTCCAGAGTACTTAAGGAAGTCTTCCTGGGAATCGCAGACCCAGTGGTGGTTACTTTACAAGTTTATTGGATTCCGGGCTGGTTCCTACAGATTGGAGGGTAACTAAATGCAAGCCGACTATTCAGACATGGACGTGAAGAGAAAATGGTGAAATATAGACCAGTGAGCCTAACATCAGTGCTGGGGAATTTGCAAGAGTCAAATTTCAAGGATTTCACAAGGCATTTGGAAGGCAGTGCCATAATCAGACAAAATCAGCATGGATTTACTAAAGGGAAATCATGATTGGAATATCTTGGAAATGTTTAAGGGTGGAACTAGTCGAGTAGACCACAGGGAAACAGTGGATGTGGTTTATTCAGTCTTCCACAAGAGTTACTCAATGCATCATCTCCAAATTTGCAGATGGTACACAGCTGAATGGGAGGGTGAGCTGTGAGGAAGATGAAGAGAATATTCAGCGTGATTTCGACAGGGCTGAGTGTAGTCATACACATGGCAGATAAAGTTTAACATGGATCACTGCGATGATATTGAATCTATTAGGAAGTCAAATTATCACTTGAATGGTTATAAGTTGAGAGAGGTGGATACTGATCAAAACCTAGGTCTCCTTGTGCATCATTCACCACAAGGAACCAGGCAGGTACTTCAGGCAGTGATTAGAACATAGAACATTACAGCGCAGAACAGGCCCTTCGGCCCACGATGTTGCGCCGACCAGTTACAAAACAATGACCCGCTAATCTAAACCAATCCCTTATCGTCCATAAACCTATCCAGGATCTCTTAAACGCCCCCAAACTAGGCGCATTTACAACTGCAGCAGGCAGGGCATTCGAATACCTCACCACCCTCTGGGTAAAGAACCTACCCCTGACATGCGTCCTATAACTACCACCCCTTAATTTAAAGCCATGCCCCCTCGTGCTAGATTTCTCTATCAGATGGAACCAAATGGTCTGTAACCTTTCATGGTTCCTATTTAGAGATAGGGATGATTTGCTGCAATTTATAAAGCATTGCTGAGGCCACACCTGGAGATGTTTGTACAGTTTTGGTGTCCTTATCTGAGGAAGGATGTCCTTGCTATCGAGGAACAATAGCACCAGTTTACCAGGCTGTTTCCTGAGATGGCAGGTCTGTCATACGAGGAGAGATTCGATTGGATTAGAGTCAATGGAAAATTGGAGAGTGAGAGGGAACCTCATAGAAACGTATTAAATTCCAACAGAATGAGGCGGAGTCGATTCAGAAAGAATGGTTCCAATGCTGGGGGAGTTGAGAACTAGGGGTCATAGATTTAGGATTAGGACAAACCTCTTGGACACTGAGACACAGAGACATTGAGACTCTGAGACAATGAGACACAGTGACAGAAAGGCACAGAGACTCTGAGACACTGAGACTCAGAGACACAGATAGATAGAGTCAATGAGACTCTGAGACACAGAGACACTGAGACCCAGAGACCCTGAGACACAGAGACAGTGAGACTCTGAGACACTGAGGCACAGAGACACTGAGGTTCTGAGACTGAGACACAGAGACACAGAGACACTGAGACACTGATACACTGAGACTTTGATACACTGAGACACTGAAATACTGAGATGCAGAGACACAGAGATACTGAGACACAGAGACCCAGAGACTCTGAGACACTGAGACACAGAGAGACTGAGACGGAGTTGTGGTCACTATTGTGGTCACATGTTCACCTACCGCAACCTCAACCACCTGATCCGGCTCATTTCCCAGAACTTCCCAGTATCACCCCCTCTCTAGTCGGGCTATCTACATATTGCTCCAAGGACCCTTCCAACACACATCTTACGAATTCCTCCCTGTCCGAACCCCCAGCTCTAGGCAGCTTCCAATCCATCCCAGGGAGATTCAAATCTCCCACTACAGCAACCCTGTTCGTCCTACACTTATCCAAAATGTCCCTACATATACCCTCTTCCACTGCCCGCGGGCTGTCGGGCGGCCTATAGTGTACTCCTAGCATAGTAATGGCCCCCTTCCTATTCCTCAACTACACCCACAGACTCAATTTCCAACCCCTCCATGTTATCCTCCCTCTGCACCACTGTGATCTGCTCCCTAACTAACAGCACCACTCCCCCGTCCTTTTTCAACCCTCAAAGTTCAATACAACTCCAACATTACTTCCCTGTATTTGTAATCTATGTACTGTACTTAACGTGATCCTTGGGGATTTTTTTCATTACTTAGAGTAATCATTGGAGAGCATGTCGCTATTTAGAGTGATCCTTGTAGACCATGTCATTATTGAGACTGACCCATGGGGACTGTATGATTATTTAGAATGATCCTTGGGGATTGTGTCAGTATTTCGAGTAATCCTTGGGGACTGTGTCACGATTTAGATTGATCGTTGGGGATTTTGTCACTATTTTGTGTGTTCCTTGTGGATTGTTCTCCTATTTGCTGCATCTACAATCAGTGTATTCAATTGGACAGTGTAGATGGAGATTTCCCGTATATCTCAGACTGTGCTGCACCTACAGTCAGGGTATTTGATGAGGCAGTATAGAGGGAGATTTCCTGTGTATCTCAGAATGTGTTGCATCTACAATCTGGCTATTTCATGCCACAGTGTAGTTAGAGATTTCCTGTGCATCGCAGACATCTAAACTCAGTGTACTTGATGGCCCAGTGCAGAGGGAGATTTTCTGTGTATCTCAGACAATTCTGCATCTACAAACATGGTATTTGATGGGACAGTGTAGACTCTGACTGAAGATGTTCCATTCTGTTCTCACTGTTATACAAACACCAGGTTAAGGATGTAATGTGCTTAAGTCAAATGGCTTGAAATATCTCTGTGTTTTTAATCCTTTTCATCAACTGCCAGCGAGCCTCTGTATGTTACTCACGAGTTCACAACTCAATGAAGTTAATGTAATGAGTAGTGAACTACTCAATCTTATCTCTTGTAAGATTGGACCTCAGTGAAGGTGATCTCTCTGAAATAATGTTTATTGGGAGTAAGAGTTCGAGTGTCATTAACCAAAGTGCAATATCTGACACCCAGTGAACAAGTGTTGCAGGGTATATTTGTCAGTGTAAAATTGTACTGACTTTCACCTGAATGGAATATCTGATTGAAGTCTCCATTAATATCTGGCACTATCTGTCCATGAAGAATTGTATTGTACTTAGGAAAAGAATTGGAATGAAATATGTTGGTTCAATTTTAAGTATATACTATTTTAATTTGATGAGTGAGATTCCCATTCAATGGGGCTGCCTCAGTCTTTCGTCTTTTGAACATGTTGAAAAAAGGAAGACTTTGGCTTTGTTTGATGGTCAGTGTGTGATGTGAAATTTCTCCATACCTCGGGTTTGTGTTGAAAAGCAAGAGGTTTCAGCTCGTTCCTGATATTTAACCAAACCTGTTATAATCTGTACAGAATTCAGTGATTGTCAAAGATTTTGTGATTTGTTCACATTTCCATTAATCTATAAATGAATTCCAATATTTTTTTTCAGGTTGTTTTGGTTCTGTTTAACTTCTTAAAGCGATTTGTGAATTGATCACCTGGAGTCCTAAATTCCTTGAAAACATTCAGATACTCGATTTCTAGAGAGTGATTGGGAAACATATTGTTCTGATCAGACATTGACACTGAGCTGTGGTGAAATTCAATTCCGATTCTAATACCCAATTTGCAAGTTTATAATTGATTATTAGTGTGTTATTGTGTTGAGTTGTATTCTTCCATTCTGCTCATTCTTATTCTGAGTTTGGATTGGTTTGCAAATTTTGAAATTATCATGTTGTTTCCTGATGTCATATTGTTGATGTAAGTGGTGAAGGACAGTTATCCCAGCGCTAATCATTATGGAAAACAACTTCCACCTTCCAGCAATCAGAGGAAAATCCCTTTAACTCCCACTCGCTGTGTTGTATTTTTGTAACCAGCTTCCAGTCATCCTGCTGCTGGTCTTCGCACTCGCAGACTCGCTCATGAGTCTGTTCAGCCTTAACTTCCGGAAGATGCCTAGAAACACCTTGTTTCGGCTACGTTGACCATATCATTCCTGATAATTGCTAAAATTATTCAATGAAATCTGTCAAGAATGATCTTAATTTTAGAATATCTGCTGAATGTTCTTCATCACAGCCTGTGTTACTTGACGTATTAATTCTTTTTTTAATGTTGAGATTAACTCAACATTAAAACTCAACAACTCTTTGGATTTGTTTTAATTTGATTTCTGTTTAAACTCAAGGAAAAAAAATAAACCTTCTATTGTTTTCCATTCCAGTGAGTAACGTCTGATGATCAGATGCTGAAGATCGCAGACACGACAGTTTTCTTTATTAGCTGATGTGTAGAAGGTAGAAGCAGGGAGGTCATGATGGAGATCTATGAAACACTCATTTGTCTTCAGTGACAGGAAGTGAGGAGTACTCCAGCCTCACTAGAAAGAGGATGTGATTGCTCCGGAAGGGATGCAAAGGAGATTCACCAGGATGTTACCTGGGCCACAGTTTACCTGCAGTGAAGACAGTCTGGTTAGGCTCGGGCTGCTTTCCTTATCACAGTGAACACCGAGCGTGGTCACCACTGACATGTACAAAAGTAAGAGGAACATAGCTCGGATAGTTCAAAAGAAACTTTATCCCCTCAGCAGAGGGGTCAATGTCCAAGGTGTGTAGATTATGTTCAACAGCAGGAGGGTTAGGGGGGGCTCTGAGAAAAATAAAATCTTCCAGTGTAATTTCAGAAATCATGCTGGTCATCCTGCATTGCAAGATCCCAACATCACTCTGCAATGTGGGAGCAGCCAGATTTAAAACACAATTGTAGGTGTGAATTGGTGAAAAGCTAAAACACATCACAGATTCATGATTTTGGGGAAAGTGATGGGATTGAGGGTGGATCAATCTCTTGGTCCTGATAATCTTCATTCCAGAGTACTTAAGGAAGTCTTCCTGGGAATCGCAGACCCAGTGCTGGTTACTTTACAAGTTTATTGGATTCCGGGCTGGTTCCTACAGATTGGAGGGTAACTAAATGCAAGCCGACTATTCAGACATGGACGTGAAGAGAAAATGGTGAAATATAGACCAGTGAGCCTAACATCAGTGCTGGGGAATTTGCAAGAGTCAAATTTCAAGGATTTCACAAGGCATTTGGAAGGCAGTGCTATAATCAGACAAAATCAGCATGGATTTACTGAAGGGAAATCATGATTGGAATATCTTGGAATTGTTTAAGGGTGGAACTAGTCGAGTAGACCACAGGGAAACAGTGGATGTGGTTTATTCAGTCTTCCAGAAGAGTTCCAGTCTTCCTCAATGCATCATCTCCAAATTTGCAGATGGTACACAGCTGAATGGGAGGGTGAGCTGTGAGGAAGATGAAGAGAATATTCAGCGTGATTTGGACATGGCAGATGAAGTTTAACATGGATCACTGCGATGATATTGAATCTATTAGGAAGTCAAATTATTACTTGAATGGTTATAAGTTGAGAGAGGTGGATACTGATCAAAACCTAGGTCTCCTTGTGCATCATTCACCACAAGGAACCAGGCAGGTACTTCAGGCAGTGATTAGAACATAGAACATTACAGCGCAGAACAGGTCCTTCGGCCCACGATGTTGCGCCGACCAGTTACAAAACAATGACCCACTAACCTAAACCAATCCCTTATCGTCCATAAACCTATCCAGGATCTCTTAAACGCCCCCAAACTAGGCGCATTTACAACTGCAGCAGGCAGGGCATTCGAATACCTCACCACCCTCTGGGTAAAGAACCTACCCCTGACATGCGTCCTATAACTACCACCCCTTAATTTAAAGCCATGCCCCCTCGTGCTAGATTTCTCCATCAGATGGAACCAAATGGTCTGTAACCTTTCATGGTTCCTATTTAGAGATAGGGATGATTTGCTGCAATTTATAAAGCATTGCTGAGGCCACACCTGGAGATGTTGGTACAGTTTTGGTGTCCTTATCTGAGGAAGGATGTCCTTGCTATCGAGGAACAATAGCACCAGTTTACCAGGCTGTTTCCTGAGATGGCAGGTCTGTCATACGAGGAGAGATTCGATTGGTTAGGATTAGAGTCAATGGAAAATTAGAGAGTGAGAGGGAACCTCATAGAAACGTATTAAATTCCAACAGAATGAGGCGGAGTCGATTCTGAAAGAATGGTACCAATGCTGGGGGAGTTGAGAACTAGGGGTCATAGATTTAGGATTAGGACAAACCTCTTGGACACTGAGACACAGAGACATTGAGACTCTGAGACAATGAGACACAGTGACAGAAAGGCACAGAGACTCTGAGACACTGAGACTCAGAGACACAGATAGATAGAGTCAATGAGACTCTGAGACACAGAGACACTGAGACCCAGAGACCCTGAGACACAGAGACAGTGAGACTCTGAGACACTGAGGCACAGAGACACTGAGGTTCTGAGACTGAGACACAGAGACACAGAGACACTGAGACACTGATACACTGAGACTTTGATACACTGAGACACTGAAATACTGAGATGCAGAGACACAGAGATACTGAGACACAGAGACCCAGAGACTCTGAGACACTGAGACACAGAGAGACTGAGACGGAGTTGTGGTCACTATTGTGGTCACATGTTCACCTACCGCAACCTCAACCACCTGATCCGGCTCATTTCCCAGAACTTCCCAGTATCACCCCCTCTCTAGTCGGGCTATCTACATATTGCTCCAAGGACCCTTCCAACACACATCTTACGAATTCCTCCCTGTCCGAACCCCCAGCTCTAGGCAGCTTTCAATCCATCCCAGGGAGATTCAAATCTCCCACTACAACAACCCTGTTCGTCCTACACTTATCCAAAATGTCCCTACATATACCCTCTTCCACTGCCCGCGGGCTGTCGGGCGGCCTATAGTGTACTCCTAGCATAGTAATGGCCCCCTTCCTATTCCTCAACTACACCCACAGACTCAATTTCCAACCCCTCCATGTTATCCTCCCTCTGCACCACTGTGATCTGCTCCCTAACTAACAGCACCACTCCCCCGCCCCTTTTCAACCCTCAAAGTTCAATACAACTCCAACATTACTTCCCTGTATTTGTAATCTATGTACTGTACTTAACGTGATCCTTGGGGATTTTTTTCATTACTTAGAGTAATCATTGGAGAGCGTGTCGCTATTTAGAGTGATCCTTGTAGACCATGTCAGTATTGAGACTGACCCATGGGGACTGTATGATTATTTAGAATGATCCTTGGGGATTGTGTCAGTATTTCGAGTAATCCTTGGGGACTGTGTCACGATTTAGATTGATCGTTGGGGATTTTGTCACTATTTTGTGTGTTCCTTGTGGATTGTTCTCCTATTTGCTGCATCTACAATCAGTGTATTCAATTGGACAGTGTAGATGGAGATTTCCCGTATATCTCAGACTGTGCTGCACCTACAGTCAGGGTATTTGATGAGGCAGTATAGAGGGAGATTTCCTGTGTATCTCAGAATGTGTTGCATCTACAATCTGGCTATTTCATGCCACAGTGTAGTTAGAGATTTCCTGTGCATCGCAGACATCTAAACTCAGTGTACTTGATGGCCCAGTGTAGAGGGAGATTTTCTGTGTATCTCAGACAATTCTGCATCTACAAACATGGTATTTGATGGGACAGTGTAGACTCTGACTGAAGATGTTCCATTCTGTTCTCATTGTCACTGTTATACAAACACCAGGTTAAGGATGTAATGTGCTTAAGTCAAATGGCTTGAAATATCTCTGTGTTTTTAATCCTTTTCATCAACTGCCAGCGAGCCTCTGTATGTTACTCACGAGTTCACAACTCAATGAAGTTAATGTAATGAGTAGTGAACTACTCAATCTTATCTCTTGTAAGATTGGACCTCAGTGAAGGTGATCTCTCTGAAATAATGTTTATTGGGAGTAAGAGTTCGAGTGTCATTAACCAAAGTGCAATATCTGACACCCAGTGAACAAGTGTTGCAGGGTATATTTGTCAGTGTAAAATTGTACTGACTTTCACCTGAATGGAATATCTGATTGAAGTCTCCATTAATATCTGGCACTATCTGTCCATGAAGAATTGTATTGTACTTAGGAAAAGAATTGGAATGAAATATGTTGGTTCAATTTTAAGTATATACTATTTTAATTTGATGAGTGAGATTCCCATTCAATGGGGCTGCCTCAGTCTTTCGTCTTTTGAACATGTTGAAAAAAGGAAGACTTTGGCTTTGTTTGATGGTCAGTGTGTGATGTGAAATTTCTCCATACCTCGGGTTTGTGTTGAAAAGCAAGAGGTTTCAGCTCGTTCCTGATATTTAACCAAACCTGTTATAATCTGTACAGAATTCAGTGATTGTCAAAGATTTTGTGATTTGTTCACATTTCCATTAATCTATAAATGAATTCCAATATTTTTTTCAGGTTGTTTTGGTTCTGTTTAACTGTGTTGCTTCTTAAAGCGATTTGTGAATTGATCACCTGGAGTCCTAAATTCCTTGAAAACATTCAGATACTCGATTTCTAGAGAGTGATTGGGAAACATATTGTTCTGATCAGACATTGACACTGAGCTGTGGTGAAATTCATTTCCGATTCTAATACCCAATTTGCAAGTTTATAATTGATTATTAGTGTGTTATTGTGTTGAGTTGTATTCTTCCATTCTGCTCATTCTTATTCTGAGTTTGGATTGGTTTGCAAATTTTGAAATTATCATTTTGTTTCCTGATGTCATATTGTTGATGTAAGTGGTGAAGGACAGTTATCCCAGCGCTAATCATTATGGAAAACAACTTCCACCTTCCAGCAATCAGAGGAAAATCCCTTTAACTCCCACTCGCTGTGTTGTATTTTTGTAACCAGCTTCCAGTCATCCTGCTGCTGGTCCTCGCACTCGCAGACTCGCTCATGAGTCTGTTCAGCATTAACTTCCGGAAGATGCCTAGAAACACCTTGTTTCGGCTACGTTGACCATATCATTCCTGATAATTGCTAAAATTATTCAATGAAATCTGTCAAGAATGATCTTAATTTTAGAATATCTGCTGAATGTTCTTCATCACAGCCTGTGTTACTTGACGTATTAATTCTTTTTTTAATGTTGAGTTTAATGTTAACTCAACATGAAAACTCAACAACTCTTTGGATTTGTTTTAATTTGATTTCTGTTTAAACTCAAGGAAAAAAAATAAACCTTCTATTGTTTTCCATTCCAGTGAGTAACGTCTGATGATCAGATGCTGAAGAAGGCAGACACGACAGTTTTCTTTATTAGCTGATGTGTAGAAGGTAGAAGCAGGGAGGTCATGGAGATCTATGAAACACTCATTTGTCTTCAGTGACAGGAAGTGAGGAGTACTCCAGCCTCACTAGAAAGAGGATGTGATTGCTCCGGAAGGGATGCAAAGGAGATTCACCAGGATGTTACCTGGGCCACAGTTTACCTGCAGTGAAGACAGTCTGGTTAGGCTCGGGCTGCTTTCCTTATCACAGTGAACACCGAGCGTGGTCACCACTGACATGTACAAAAGTAAGAGGAACATAGCTCGGATAGTTCAAAAGAAACTTTATCCCCTCAGCAGAGGGGTCAATGTCCAAGGTGTGTAGATTATGGTCAACAGCAGGAGGGTTAGGGGGGGCTCTGAGGAAAATAAAATCTTCCAGTGTAATTTCAGAAATCATGCTGGTCATCCTGCATTGCAAGATCCCAACATCACTCTGCAATGTGGGAGCAGCCAGATTTAAAACACAATTGTAGGTGTGAATTGGTGAAAAGCTAAAACACATCACAGATTCATGATTTTGGGGAAAGTGATGGGATTGAGGGTGGATCAATCTCTTGGTCCTGATAATCTTCATTCCAGAGTACTTAAGGAAGTCTTCCTGGGAATCGCAGACCCAGTGGTGGTTACTTTACAAGTTTATTGGATTCCGGGCTGGTTCCTACAGATTGGAGGGTAACTAAATGCAAGCCGACTATTCAGACATGGACGTGAAGAGAAAATGGTGAAATATAGACCAGTGAGCCTAACATCAGTGCTGGGGAATTTGCAAGAGTCAAATTTCAAGGATTTCACAAGGCATTTGGAAGGCAGTGCTATAATCAGACAAAATCAGCATGGATTTACTAAAGGGAAATCATGATTGGAATATCTTGGAATTGTTTAAGGGTGGAACTAGTCGAGTAGACCACAGGGAAACCGTGGATGTGGTTTATTCAGTCTTCCAGAAGAGTTCCAGTCTTCCTCAATGCATCATCTCCAAATTTGCAGATGGTACACAGCTGAATGGGAGGGTGAGCTGTGAGGAAGATGAAGAGAATATTCAGCGTGATTTGGACATGGCAGATGAAGTTTAACATGGATCACTGCGATGATATTGAATCTATTAGAAAGTCAAATTATTACTTGAATGGTTATAAGTTGAGAGAGGTGGATACTGATCAAAACCTAGGTCTCCTTGTGCATCATTCACCACAAGGAACCAGGCAGGTACTTCAGGCAGTGATTAGAACATAGAACATTACAGCGCAGAACAGGCCCTTCGGCCCACGATGTTGCGCCGACCAGTTACAAAACAATGACCCGCTAATCTAAACCAATCCCTTATCGTCCATAAACCTATCCAGGATCTCTTAAACGCCCCCAAACTAGGCGCATTTACAACTGCAGCAGGCAGGGCATTCGAATACCTCACCACCCTCTGGGTAAAGAACCTACCCCTGACATCCGTCCTATAACTACCACCCCTTAATTTAAAGCCATGCCCCCTCGTGCTAGATTTCTCCATCAGATGGAACCAAATGGTCTGTAACCTTTCATGGTTCCTATTTAGAGATAGGGATGATTTGCTGCAATTTATAAAGCATTGCTGAGTCCACACCTGGAGTTGTTTGTACAGTTTTGGTGTCCTTATCTGAGGAAGGATGTCCTTGCTATCGAGGAACAATAGCACCAGTTTACCAGGCTGTTTCCTGAGATGGCAGGTCTGTCATACGAGGAGAGATTCGATTGGTTAGGATTAGAGTCAATGGAAAATTGGAGAGTGAGAGGGAACCTCATAGAAACGTATTAAATTCCAACAGAATGAGGCGGAGTCGATTCAGAAAGAATGGTACCAATGCTGGGGGAGTTGAGAACTAGGGGTCATAGATTTAGGATTAGGACAAACCTCTTGGACACTGAGACACAGAGACATTGAGACTCTGAGACAATGAGACACAGTGACAGAAAGGCACAGAGACTCTGAGACACTGAGACTCAGAGACACAGATAGATAGAGTCAATGAGACTCTGAGACACAGAGACACTGAGACCCAGAGACCCTGAGACACAGAGACAGTGAGACTCTGAGACACTGAGGCACAGAGACATTGAGGTTCTGAGACTGAGACACAGAGACACAGAGACACTGAGACACTGATACACTGAGACTTTGATACACTGAGACACTGAAATACTGAGATGCAGAGACACAGAGATACTGAGACACAGAGACCCAGAGACTCTGAGACACTGAGACACAGAGAGACTGAGACGGAGTTGTGGTCACTGTTGTGGTCACATGTTCACCTACCGCAACCTCAACCACCTGATCGGGCTCATTTCCCAGAACTTCCCAGTATCACCCCCTCTCTAGTCGGGCTATCTACATATTGCTCCAAGGACCCTTCCAACACACATCTTACGAATTCCTCCCTGTCCGAACCCCCAGCTCTAGGCAGCTTTCAATCCATCCCAGGGAGATTCAAATCTCCCACTACAACAACCCTGTTCGTCCTACACTTATCCAAAATGTCCCTACATATACCCTCTTCCACTGCCCGCGGGCTGTCGGGCCAGCCTATAGTGTACTCCTAGCATAGTAATGGCCCCCTTCCTATTCCTCAACTCCACCCACAGACTCAATTTCCAACCCCTCCATGTTATCCTCCCTCTGCACCACTGTGATCTGCTCCCTAACTAACAGCACCACTCCCCCGCCCCTTTTCAACCCTCAAAGTTCAATACAACTCCAACATTACTTCCCTGTATTTGTAATCTACGTACTGTACTTAACGTGATCCTTGGGGATTTTTTTCATTACTTAGAGTAATCATTGGAGAGCATGTCGCTATTTAGAGTGATCCTTGTAGACCATGTCAGTATTGAGACTGACCCATGGGGACTGTATGATTATTTAGAATGATCCTTGGGGATTGTGTCAGTATTTCGAGTAATCCTTGGGGACTGTGTCACGATTTAGATTGATCGTTGGGGATTTTGTCACTATTTTGTGTGTTCCTTGTGGATTGTTCTCCTATTTGCTGCATCTACAATCAGTGTATTCAATTGGACAGTGTAGATGGAGATTTCCCGTATATCTCAGACTGTGCTGCACCTACAGTCAGGATATTTGATGAGGCAGTATAGAGGGAGATTTCCTGTGTATCTCAGAATGTGTTGCATCTACAATCTGGCTATTTCATGCCACAGTGTAGTTAGAGATTTCCTGTGCATCGCAGACATCTAAACTCAGTGTACTTGATGGCCCAGTGTAGAGGGAGATTTTCTGTGTATCTCAGACAATTCTGCATCTACAAACATGGTATTTGATGGGACAGTGTACAGTCTGACTGAAGAAGTTCCATTCTGTTCTCATTGTCACTGTTATACAAACACCAGGTTAAGGATGTAATGTGCTTAAGTCAAATGGCTTGAAATATCTCTGTGTTTTTAATCCTTTTCATCAACTGCCAGCGAGCCTCTGTATGTTACTCACGAGTTCACAACTCAATGAAGTTAATGTAATGAGTAGTGAACTACTCAATCTTATCTCTTGTAAGATTGGACCTCAGTGAAGGTGATCTCTCTGAAATAATGTTTATTGGGAGTAAGAGTTCGAGTGTCATTAACCAAAGTGCAATATCTGACACCCAGTGAACAAGTGTTGCAGGGTATATTTGTCAGTGTAAAATTGTACTGACTTTCACCTGAATGGAATATCTGATTGAAGTCTCCATTAATATCTGGCACTATCTGTCCATGAAGAATTGTATTGTACTTAGGAAAAGAATTGGAATGAAATATGTTGGTTCAATTTTAAGTATATACTATTTTAATTTGATGAGTGAGATTCCCATTCAATGGGGCTGCCTCAGTCTTTCATCTTTTGAACATGTTGAAAAAAGGAAGAGTTTGGCTTTGTTTCATGGTCAGTGTGTGATGTGAAATTTCTCCATACCTCGGGTTTGTGTTGAAAAGCAAGAGGTTTCAGCTCGTTCCTGATATTTAACCAAACCTGTTATAATCTGTACAGAATTCAGTGATTGTCAAAGATTTTGTGATTTGTTCACATTTCCATTAATCTATAAATGAATTCCAATATTTTTTTCAGGTTGTTTTGGTTCTGTTTAACTGTGTTGCTTCTTAAAGCGATTTGTGAATTGATCACCTGGAGTCCTAAATTCCTTGAAAACATTCAGATACTCGATTTCTAGAGAGTGATTGGGAAACATATTGTTCTGATCAGACATTGACACTGAGCTGTGGTGAAATTCATTTCCGATTCTAATACCCAATTTGCAAGTTTATAATTGATTATTAGTGTGTTATTGTGTTGAGTTGTATTCTTCCATTCTGCTCATTCTTATTCTGAGTTTGGATTGGTTTGCAAATTTTGAAATTATCATTTTGTTTCCTGATGTCATATTGTTGATGTAAGTGGTGAAGGACAGTTATCCCAGCGCTAATCATTATGGAAAACAACTTCCACCTTCCAGCAATCAGAGGAAAATCCCTTTAACTCCCACTCGCTGTGTTGTATTTTTGTAACCAGCTTCCAGTCATCCTGCTGCTGGTCCTCGCACTCGCAGACTCGCTCATGAGTCTGTTCAGCATTAACTTCCGGAAGATGCCTAGAAACACCTTGTTTCGGCTACGTTGACCATATCATTCCTGATAATTGCTAAAATTATTCAATGAAATCTGTCAAGAATGATCTTAATTTTAGAATATCTGCTGAATGTTCTTCATCACAGCCTGTGTTACTTGACGTATTAATTCTTTTTTTAATGTTGAGTTTAATGTTAACTCAACATGAAAACTCAACAACTCTTTGGATTTGTTTTAATTTGATTTCTGTTTAAACTCAAGGAAAAAAAATAAACCTTCTATTGTTTTCCATTCCAGTGAGTAACGTCTGATGATCAGATGCTGAAGAAGGCAGACACGACAGTTTTCTTTATTAGCTGATGTGTAGAAGGTAGAAGCAGGGAGGTCATGGAGATCTATGAAACACTCATTTGTCTTCAGTGACAGGAAGTGAGGAGTACTCCAGCCTCACTAGAAAGAGGATGTGATTGCTCCGGAAGGGATGCAAAGGAGATTCACCAGGATGTTACCTGGGCCACAGTTTACCTGCAGTGAAGACAGTCTGGTTAGGCTCGGGCTGCTTTCCTTATCACAGTGAACACCGAGCGTGGTCACCACTGACATGTACAAAAGTAAGAGGAACATAGCTCGGATAGTTCAAAAGAAACTTTATCCCCTCAGCAGAGGGGTCAATGTCCAAGGTGTGTAGATTATGGTCAACAGCAGGAGGGTTAGGGGGGGCTCTGAGGAAAATAAAATCTTCCAGTGTAATTTCAGAAATCATGCTGGTCATCCTGCATTGCAAGATCCCAACATCACTCTGCAATGTGGGAGCAGCCAGATTTAAAACACAATTGTAGGTGTGAATTGGTGAAAAGCTAAAACACATCACAGATTCATGATTTTGGGGAAAGTGATGGGATTGAGGGTGGATCAATCTCTTGGTCCTGATAATCTTCATTCCAGAGTACTTAAGGAAGTCTTCCTGGGAATCGCAGACCCAGTGGTGTTTACTTTACAAGTTTATTGGATTCCGGGCTGGTTCCTACAGATTGGAGGGTAACTAAATGCAAGCCGACTATTCAGACATGGACGTGAAGAGAAAATGGTGAAATATAGACCAGTGAGCCTAACATCAGTGCTGGGGAATTTGCAAGAGTCAAATTTCAAGGATTTCACAAGGCATTTGGAAGGCAGTGCTATAATCAGACAAAATCAGCATGGATTTACTGAAGGGAAATCATGATTGGAATATCTTGGAATTGTTTAAGGGTGGAACTAGTCGAGTAGACCACAGGGAAACAGTGGATGTGGTTTATTCAGTCTTCCAGAAGAGTTCCAGTCTTCCTCAATGCATCATCTCCAAATTTGCAGATGGTACACAGCTGAATGGGAGGGTGAGCTGTGAGGAAGATGAAGAGAATATTCAGCGTGATTTGGACATGGCAGATGAAGTTTAACATGGATCACTGCGATGATATTGAATCTATTAGAAAGTCAAATTATTACTTGAATGGTTATAAGTTGAGAGAGGTGGATACTGATCAAAACCTAGGTCTCCTTGTGCATCATTCACCACAAGGAACCAGGCAGGTACTTCAGGCAGTGATTAGAACATAGAACATTACAGCGCAGAACAGGCCCTTCGGCCCACGATGTTGCGCCGACCAGTTACAAAACAATGACCCGCTAATCTAAACCAATCCCTTATCGTCCATAAACCTATCCAGGATCTCTTAAACGCCCCCAAACTAGGCGCATTTACAACTGCAGCAGGCAGGGCATTCGAATACCTCACCACCCTCTGGGTAAAGAACCTACCCCTGACATCCGTCCTATAACTACCACCCCTTAATTTAAAGCCATGCCCCCTCGTGCTAGATTTCTCCATCAGATGGAACCAAATGGTCTGTAACCTTTCATGGTTCCTATTTAGAGATAGGGATGATTTGCTGCAATTTATAAAGCATTGCTGAGGCCACACCTGGAGTTGTTTGTACAGTTTTGGTGTCCTTATCTGAGGAAGGATGTCCTTGCTATCGAGGAACAATAGCACCAGTTTACCAGGCTGTTTCCTGAGATGGCAGGTCTGTCATACGAGGAGAGATTCGATTGGTTAGGATTAGAGTCAATGGAAAATTAGAGAGTGAGAGGGAACCTCATAGAAACGTATTAAATTCCAACAGAATGAGGCGGAGTCGATTCAGAAAGAATGGTACCAATGCTGGGGGAGTTGAGAACTAGGGGTCATAGATTTAGGATTAGGACAAACCTCTTGGACACTGAGACACAGAGACATTGAGACTCTGAGACAATGAGACACAGTGACAGAAAGGCACAGAGACTCTGAGACACTGAGACTCAGAGACACAGATAGATAGAGTCAATGAGACTCTGAGACACAGAGACACTGAGACCCAGAGACCCTGAGACACAGAGACAGTGAGACTCTGAGACACTGAGGCACAGAGACATTGAGGTTCTGAGACTGAGACACAGAGACACAGAGACACTGAGACACTGATACACTGAGACTTTGATACACTGAGACACTGAAATACTGAGATGCAGAGACACAGAGATACTGAGACACAGAGACCCAGAGACTCTGAGACACTGAGACACAGAGAGACTGAGACGGAGTTGTGGTCACTGTTGTGGTCACATGTTCACCTACCGCAACCTCAACAACCTGATCCGGCTCATTTCCCAGAACTTCCCAGTATCACCCCCTCTCTAAACCTCTTGAACACTGAGACACAGAGACATTGAGACTCTGAGACAATGAGACACAGTGACAGAAAGGCACAGAGACTCTGAGACACTGAGACTCAGAGACACAGATAGATAGAGTCAATGAGACTCTGAGACACAGAGACACTGAGACCCAGAGACCCTGAGACACAGAGATAGTGAGACTCTGAGACACTGAGGCACAGAGACTCTGAGGTTCTGAGACTGAGACACAGAGACACAGAGACACTGAGACACTGATACACTGAGACTTTGATACACCGAGACACTGAAATACTGAGATGCAGAGACACAGAGATACTGAGACACAGAGACCCAGAGACTCTGAGACACTGAGACACAGAGAGACTGAGACGGAGTTGTGGTCACTATTGTGGTCACATGTTCACCTACCGCAACCTCAACCACCTGATCCGGCTCATTTCCCAGAACTTCCCAGTATCACCCCCTCTCTAGTCGGGCTATCTACATATTGCTCCAAGGACCCTTCCAACACACATCTTACGAATTCCTCCCTGTCCGAACCCCCAGCTCTAGGCACCTTCCAATCCATCCCAGGGAGATTCAAATCTCCCACTACAACAACCCTGTTCGTCCTACACTTATCCAAAATGTCCCTACATATACCCTCTTCCACTGCCCGCGGGCTGTCGGGCGGCCTATAGTGTACTCCTAGCATAGTAATGGCCCCCTTCCTATTCCTCAACTACACCCACAGACTCAATTTCCAACCCCTCCATGTTATCCTCCCTCTGCACCACTGTGATCTGCTCCCTAACTAACAGCACCACTCCCCCGCCCCTTTTCAACCCTCAAAGTTCAATACAACTCCAACATTACTTCCCTGTATTTGTAATCTATGTACTGTACTTAACGTGATCCTTGGGGATTTTTTTCATTACTTAGAGTAATCATTGGAGAGCATGTCGCTATTTAGAGTGATCCTTGTAGACCATGTCAGTATTGAGACTGACCCATGGGGACTGTATGATTATTTAGAATGATCAATGGGGATTGTGTCAGTATTTCGAGTAATCCTTGGGGACTGTGTCACGATTTAGATTGATCGTTGGGGATTTTGTCACTATTTTGTGTGTTCCTTGTGGATTGTTCTCCTATTTGCTGCATCCACAATCAGTGTATTCAATTGGACAGTGTAGATGGAGATTTCCCGTATATCTCAGACTGTGCTGCACCTACAGTCAGGGTATTTGATGAGGCAGTATAGAGGGAGATTTCCTGTGTATCTCAGAATGTGTTGCATCTACAATCTGGCTATTTCATGCCACAGTGTAGTTAGAGATTTCCTGTGCATCGCAGACATCTAAACTCAGTGTACTTGATGGCCCAGTGTAGAGGGAGATTTTCTGTGTATCTCAGACAATTCTGCATCTACAAACATGGTATTTGATGGGACAGTGTAGACTCTGACTGAAGATGTTCCATTCTGTTCTCATTGTTATACAAACACCAGGTTAAGGATGTAATGTGCTTAAGTCAAATGGCTTGAAATATCTCTGTGTTTTTAATCCTTTTCATCAACTGTCAGCGAGCCTCTGTATGTTACTCACGAGTTCACAACTCAATGAAGTTAATGTAATGAGTAGTGAACTACTCAATCTTATCTCTTGTAAGATTGGACCTCAGTGAAGGTGATCTCTCTGAAATAATGTTTATTGGGAGTAAGAGTTCGAGTGTCATTAACCAAAGTGCAATATCTGACACCCAGTGAACAAGTGTTGCAGGGTATATTTGTCAGTGTAAAATTGTACTGACTTTCACCTGAATGGAATATCTGATTGAAGTCTCCATTAATATCTGGCACTATCTGTCCATGAAGAATTGTATTGTACTTAGGAAAAGAATTGGAATGAAATATGTTGGTTCAATTTTAAGTATATACTATTTTAATTTGATGAGTGAGATTCCCATTCAATGGGGCTGCCTCAGTCTTTCGTCTTTTGAACATGTTGAAAAAAGGAAGACTTTGGCTTTGTTTGATGGTCAGTGTGTGATGTGAAATTTCTCCATACCTCGGGTTTGTGTTGAAAAGCAAGAGGTTTCAGCTCGTTCCTGATATTTAACCAAACCTGTTATAATCTGTACAGAATTCAGTGATTGTCAAAGATTTTGTGATTTGTTCACATTTCCATTAATCTATAAATGAATTCCAATATTTTTTTCAGGTTGTTTTGGTTCTGTTTAACTGTGTTGCTTCTTAAAGCGATTTGTGAATTGATCACCTGGAGTCCTAAATTCCTTGAAAACATTCAGATACTCGATTTCTAGAGAGTGATTGGGAAACATATTGTTCTGATCAGACATTGACACTGAGCTGTGGTGAAATTCATTTCCGATTCTAATACCCAATTTGCAAGTTTATAATTGATTATTAGTGTGTTATTGTGTTGAGTTGTATTCTTCCATTCTGCTCATTCTTATTCTGAGTTTGGATTGGTTTGCAAATTTTGAAATTATCATTTTGTTTCCTGATGTCATATTGTTGATGTAAGTGGTGAAGGACAGTTATCCCAGCGCTAATCATTATGGAAAACAACTTCCACCTTCCAGCAATCAGAGGAAAATCCCTTTAACTCCCACTCGCTGTGTTGTATTTTTGTAACCAGCTTCCAGTCATCCTGCTGCTGGTCCTCGCACTCGCAGACTCGCTCATGAGTCTGTTCAGCATTAACTTCCGGAAGATGCCTAGAAACACCTTGTTTCGGCTACGTTGACCATATCATTCCTGATAATTGCTAAAATTATTCAATGAAATCTGTCAAGAATGATCTTAATTTTAGAATATCTGCTGAATGTTCTTCATCACAGCCTGTGTTACTTGACGTATTAATTCTTTTTTTAATGTTGAGATTAACTCAACATGAAAACTCAACAACTCTTTGGATTTGTTTTAATTTGATTTCTGTTTAAACTCAAGGAAAAAAAATAAACCTTCTATTGTTTTCCATTCCAGTGCGTAACGTCTGATGATCAGATGCTGAAGAAGGCAGACACGACAGTTTTCTTTATTAGCTGATGTGTAGAAGGTAGAAGCAGGGAGGTCATGATGGAGATCTATGAAACACTCATTTGTCTTCAGTGACAGGACTGTGAGGAGTACTCCAGCCTCACTAGAAAGAGGATGTGATTGCTCCGGAAGGGATGCAAAGGAGATTCACCAGGATGTTACCTGGGCCACAGTTTCCCTGCAGTGAAGACAGTCTGGTTAGGCTCGGGCTGCTTTCCTTATCACAGTGAACACCGAGCGTGGTCACCACTGACATGTCCAAAAGTAAGAGGAACATAGCTCGGATAGTTCAAAAGAAACTTTATCCCCTCAGCAGACGGGTCAATGTCCAAGGTGTGTAGATTATGGTCAACAGCAGGAGGGTTAGGGGGGGCTCTGAGGAAAATAAAATCTTCCATTGTAATTTCAGAAATCTTGCTGGTCATCCTGCATTGCAAGATCCCAACATCACTCTGCAATGTGGGAGCAGCCAGATTTAAAACACAATTGTAGGTGTGAATTGGTGAAAAGCGAAAACACATCACAGATTCATGATTTTGGGGAAAGTGATGGGATTGAGGGTGGATTGGTCCTGATAATCTTCATTCCAGAGTACTTAAGGAAGTCTTCCTGGGAATCGCAGACCCAGTGGTGGTTACTTTACAAGTTTATTGGATTCCGGGCTGGTTCCTACAGATTGGAGGGTAACTAAATGCAAGCCGACTATTCAGACATGGACGTGAAGAGAAAATGGTGAAATATAGACCAGTGAGCCTAACATCAGTGCTGGGGAATTTGCAAGAGTCAAATTTCAAGGATTTCACAAGGCATTTGGAAGGCAGTGCCATAATCAGACAAAATCAGCATGGATTTACTAAAGGGAAATCATGATTGGAATATCTTGGAAATGTTTAAGGGTGGAACTAGTCGAGTAGACCACAGGGAAACAGTGGATGTGGTTTATTCAGTCTTCCACAAGAGTTACTCAATGCATCATCTCCAAATTTGCAGATGGTACACAGCTGAATGGGAGGGTGAGCTGTGAGGAAGATGAAGAGAATATTCAGCGTGATTTCGACAGGGCTGAGTGTAGTCATACACATGGCAGATAAAGTTTAACATGGATCACTGCGATGATATTGAATCTATTAGGAAGTCAAATTATCACTTGAATGGTTATAAGTTGAGAGAGGTGGATACTGATCAAAACCTAGGTCTCCTTGTGCATCATTCACCACAAGGAACCAGGCAGGTACTTCAGGCAGTGATTAGAACATAGAACATTACAGCGCAGAACAGGCCCTTCGGCCCACGATGTTGCGCCGACCAGTTACAAAACAATGACCCGCTAATCTAAACCAATCCCTTATCGTCCATAAACCTATCCAGGATCTCTTAAACGCCCCCAAACTAGGCGCATTTACAACTGCAGCAGGCAGGGCATTCGAATACCTCACCACCCTCTGGGTAAAGAACCTACCCCTGACATGCGTCCTATAACTACCACCCCTTAATTTAAAGCCATGCCCCCTCGTGCTAGATTTCTCTATCAGATGGAACCAAATGGTCTGTAACCTTTCATGGTTCCTATTTAGAGATAGGGATGATTTGCTGCAATTTATAAAGCATTGCTGAGGCCACACCTGGAGATGTTTGTACAGTTTTGGTGTCCTTATCTGAGGAAGGATGTCCTTGCTATCGAGGAACAATAGCACCAGTTTACCAGGCTGTTTCCTGAGATGGCAGGTCTGTCATACGAGGAGAGATTCGATTGGATTAGAGTCAATGGAAAATTGGAGAGTGAGAGGGAACCTCATAGAAACGTATTAAATTCCAACAGAATGAGGCGGAGTCGATTCAGAAAGAATGGTTCCAATGCTGGGGGAGTTGAGAACTAGGGGTCATAGATTTAGGATTAGGACAAACCTCTTGGACACTGAGACACAGAGACATTGAGACTCTGAGACAATGAGACACAGTGACAGAAAGGCACAGAGACTCTGAGACACTGAGACTCAGAGACACAGATAGATAGAGTCAATGAGACTCTGAGACACAGAGACACTGAGACCCAGAGACCCTGAGACACAGAGACAGTGAGACTCTGAGACACTGAGGCACAGAGACACTGAGGTTCTGAGACTGAGACACAGAGACACAGAGACACTGAGACACTGATACACTGAGACTTTGATACACTGAGACACTGAAATACTGAGATGCAGAGACACAGAGATACTGAGACACAGAGACCCAGAGACTCTGAGACACTGAGACACAGAGAGACTGAGACGGAGTTGTGGTCACTATTGTGGTCACATGTTCACCTACCGCAACCTCAACCACCTGATCCGGCTCATTTCCCAGAACTTCCCAGTATCACCCCCTCTCTAGTCGGGCTATCTACATATTGCTCCAAGGACCCTTCCAACACACATCTTACGAATTCCTCCCTGTCCGAACCCCCAGCTCTAGGCAGCTTCCAATCCATCCCAGGGAGATTCAAATCTCCCACTACAGCAACCCTGTTCGTCCTACACTTATCCAAAATGTCCCTACATATACCCTCTTCCACTGCCCGCGGGCTGTCGGGCGGCCTATAGTGTACTCCTAGCATAGTAATGGCCCCCTTCCTATTCCTCAACTACACCCACAGACTCAATTTCCAACCCCTCCATGTTATCCTCCCTCTGCACCACTGTGATCTGCTCCCTAACTAACAGCACCACTCCCCCGCCCCTTTTCAACCCTCAAAGTTCAATACAACTCCAACATTACTTCCCTGTATTTGTAATCTATGTACTGTACTTAACGTGATCCTTGGGGATTTTTTTCATTACTTAGAGTAATCATTGGAGAGCATGTCGCTATTTAGAGTGATCCTTGTAGACCATGTCAGTATTGAGACTGACCCATGGGGACTGTATGATTATTTAGAATGATCAATGGGGATTGTGTCAGTATTTCGAGTAATCCTTGGGGACTGTGTCACGATTTAGATTGATCGTTGGGGATTTTGTCACTATTTTGTGTGTTCCTTGTGGATTGTTCTCCTATTTGCTGCATCCACAATCAGTGTATTCAATTGGACAGTGTAGATGGAGATTTCCCGTATATCTCAGACTGTGCTGCACCTACAGTCAGGGTATTTGATGAGGCAGTATAGAGGGAGATTTCCTGTGTATCTCAGAATGTGTTGCATCTACAATCTGGCTATTTCATGCCACAGTGTAGTTAGAGATTTCCTGTGCATCGCAGACATCTAAACTCAGTGTACTTGATGGCCCAGTGTAGAGGGAGATTTTCTGTGTATCTCAGACAATTCTGCATCTACAAACATGGTATTTGATGGGACAGTGTAGACTCTGACTGAAGATGTTCCATTCTGTTCTCATTGTTATACAAACACCAGGTTAAGGATGTAATGTGCTTAAGTCAAATGGCTTGAAATATCTCTGTGTTTTTAATCCTTTTCATCAACTGTCAGCGAGCCTCTGTATGTTACTCACGAGTTCACAACTCAATGAAGTTAATGTAATGAGTAGTGAACTACTCAATCTTATCTCTTGTAAGATTGGACCTCAGTGAAGGTGATCTCTCTGAAATAATGTTTATTGGGAGTAAGAGTTCGAGTGTCATTAACCAAAGTGCAATATCTGACACCCAGTGAACAAGTGTTGCAGGGTATATTTGTCAGTGTAAAATTGTACTGACTTTCACCTGAATGGAATATCTGATTGAAGTCTCCATTAATATCTGGCACTATCTGTCCATGAAGAATTGTATTGTACTTAGGAAAAGAATTGGAATGAAATATGTTGGTTCAATTTTAAGTATATACTATTTTAATTTGATGAGTGAGATTCCCATTCAATGGGGCTGCCTCAGTCTTTCGTCTTTTGAACATGTTGAAAAAAGGAAGACTTTGGCTTTGTTTGATGGTCAGTGTGTGATGTGAAATTTCTCCATACCTCGGGTTTGTGTTGAAAAGCAAGAGGTTTCAGCTCGTTCCTGATATTTAACCAAACCTGTTATAATCTGTACAGAATTCAGTGATTGTCAAAGATTTTGTGATTTGTTCACATTTCCATTAATCTATAAATGAATTCCAATATTTTTTTCAGGTTGTTTTGGTTCTGTTTAACTGTGTTGCTTCTTAAAGCGATTTGTGAATTGATCACCTGGAGTCCTAAATTCCTTGAAAACATTCAGATACTCGATTTCTAGAGAGTGATTGGGAAACATATTGTTCTGATCAGACATTGACACTGAGCTGTGGTGAAATTCATTTCCGATTCTAATACCCAATTTGCAAGTTTATAATTGATTATTAGTGTGTTATTGTGTTGAGTTGTATTCTTCCATTCTGCTCATTCTTATTCTGAGTTTGGATTGGTTTGCAAATTTTGAAATTATCATTTTGTTTCCTGATGTCATATTGTTGATGTAAGTGGTGAAGGACAGTTATCCCAGCGCTAATCATTATGGAAAACAACTTCCACCTTCCAGCAATCAGAGGAAAATCCCTTTAACTCCCACTCGCTGTGTTGTATTTTTGTAACCAGCTTCCAGTCATCCTGCTGCTGGTCCTCGCACTCGCAGACTCGCTCATGAGTCTGTTCAGCATTAACTTCCGGAAGATGCCTAGAAAGACCTTGTTTCGGCTACGTTGACCATATCATTCCTGATAATTGCTAAAATTATTCAATGAAATCTGTCAAGAATGATCTTAATTTTAGAATATCTGCTGAATGTTCTTCATCACAGCCTGTGTTACTTGACGTATTAATTCTTTTTTTAATGTTGAGATTAACTCAACATTAAAACTCAACAACTCTTTGGATTTGTTTTAATTTGATTTCTGTTTAAACTCAAGGAAAAAAAATAAACCTTCTATTGTTTTCCATTCCAGTGCGTAACGTCTGATGATCAGATGCTGAAGAAGGCAGACACGACAGTTTTCTTTATTAGCTGATGTGTAGAAGGTAGAAGCAGGGAGGTCATGATGGAGATCTATGAAACACTCATTTGTCTTCAGTGACAGGACTGTGAGGAGTACTCCAGCCTCACTAGAAAGAGGATGTGATTGCTCCGGAAGGGATGCAAAGGAGATTCACCAGGATGTTACCTGGGCCACAGTTTCCCTGCAGTGAAGACAGTCTGGTTAGGCTCGGGCTGCTTTCCTTATCACAGTGAACACCGAGCGTGGTCACCACTGACATGTCCAAAAGTAAGAGGAACATAGCTCGGATAGTTCAAAAGAAACTTTATCCCCTCAGCAGACGGGTCAATGTCCAAGGTGTGTAGATTATGGTCAACAGCAGGAGGGTTAGGGGGGGCTCTGAGGAAAATAAAATCTTCCATTGTAATTTCAGAAATCTTGCTGGTCATCCTGCATTGCAAGATCCCAACATCACTCTGCAATGTGGGAGCAGCCAGATTTAAAACACAATTGTAGGTGTGAATTGGTGAAAAGCGAAAACACATCACAGATTCATGATTTTGGGGAAAGTGATGGGATTGAGGGTGGATTGGTCCTGATAATCTTCATTCCAGAGTACTTAAGGAAGTCTTCCTGGGAATCGCAGACCCAGTGGTGGTTACTTTACAAGTTTATTGGATTCCGGGCTGGTTCCTACAGATTGGAGGGTAACTAAATGCAAGCCGACTATTCAGACATGGACGTGAAGAGAAAATGGTGAAATATAGACCAGTGAGCCTAACATCAGTGCTGGGGAATTTGCAAGAGTCAAATTTCAAGGATTTCACAAGGCATTTGGAAGGCAGTGCCATAATCAGACAAAATCAGCATGGATTTACTAAAGGGAAATCATGATTGGAATATCTTGGAAATGTTTAAGGGTGGAACTAGTCGAGTAGACCACAGGGAAACAGTGGATGTGGTTTATTCAGTCTTCCACAAGAGTTACTCAATGCATCATCTCCAAATTTGCAGATGGTACACAGCTGAATGGGAGGGTGAGCTGTGAGGAAGATGAAGAGAATATTCAGCGTGATTTCGACAGGGCTGAGTGTAGTCATACACATGGCAGATAAAGTTTAACATGGATCACTGCGATGATATTGAATCTATTAGGAAGTCAAATTATCACTTGAATGGTTATAAGTTGAGAGAGGTGGATACTGATCAAAACCTAGGTCTCCTTGTGCATCATTCACCACAAGGAACCAGGCAGGTACTTCAGGCAGTGATTAGAACATAGAACATTACAGCGCAGAACAGGCCCTTCGGCCCACGATGTTGCGCCGACCAGTTACAAAACAATGACCCGCTAATCTAAACCAATCCCTTATCGTCCATAAACCTATCCAGGATCTCTTAAACGCCCCCAAACTAGGCGCATTTACAACTGCAGCAGGCAGGGCATTCGAATACCTCACCACCCTCTGGGTAAAGAACCTACCCCTGACATGCGTCCTATAACTACCACCCCTTAATTTAAAGCCATGCCCCCTCGTGCTAGATTTCTCTATCAGATGGAACCAAATGGTCTGTAACCTTTCATGGTTCCTATTTAGAGATAGGGATGATTTGCTGCAATTTATAAAGCATTGCTGAGGCCACACCTGGAGATGTTTGTACAGTTTTGGTGTCCTTATCTGAGGAAGGATGTCCTTGCTATCGAGGAACAATAGCACCAGTTTACCAGGCTGTTTCCTGAGATGGCAGGTCTGTCATACGAGGAGAGATTCGATTGGATTAGAGTCAATGGAAAATTGGAGAGTGAGAGGGAACCTCATAGAAACGTATTAAATTCCAACAGAATGAGGCGGAGTCGATTCAGAAAGAATGGTTCCAATGCTGGGGGAGTTGAGAACTAGGGGTCATAGATTTAGGATTAGGACAAACCTCTTGGACACTGAGACACAGAGACATTGAGACTCTGAGACAATGAGACACAGTGACAGAAAGGCACAGAGACTCTGAGACACTGAGACTCAGAGACACAGATAGATAGAGTCAATGAGACTCTGAGACACAGAGACACTGAGACCCAGAGACCCTGAGACACAGAGACAGTGAGACTCTGAGACACTGAGGCACAGAGACACTGAGGTTCTGAGACTGAGACACAGAGACACAGAGACACTGAGACACTGATACACTGAGACTTTGATACACTGAGACACTGAAATACTGAGATGCAGAGACACAGAGATACTGAGACACAGAGACCCAGAGACTCTGAGACACTGAGACACAGAGAGACTGAGACGGAGTTGTGGTCACTATTGTGGTCACATGTTCACCTACCGCAACCTCAACCACCTGATCCGGCTCATTTCCCAGAACTTCCCAGTATCACCCCCTCTCTAGTCGGGCTATCTACATATTGCTCCAAGGACCCTTCCAACACACATCTTACGAATTCCTCCCTGTCCGAACCCCCAGCTCTAGGCAGCTTCCAATCCATCCCAGGGAGATTCAAATCTCCCACTACAGCAACCCTGTTCGTCCTACACTTATCCAAAATGTCCCTACATATACCCTCTTCCACTGCCCGCGGGCTGTCGGGCGGCCTATAGTGTACTCCTAGCATAGTAATGGCCCCCTTCCTATTCCTCAACTACACCCACAGACTCAATTTCCAACCCCTCCATGTTATCCTCCCTCTGCACCACTGTGATCTGCTCCCTAACTAACAGCACCACTCCCCCGTCCTTTTTCAACCCTCAAAGTTCAATACAACTCCAACATTACTTCCCTGTATTTGTAATCTATGTACTGTACTTAACGTGATCCTTGGGGATTTTTTTCATTACTTAGAGTAATCATTGGAGAGCATGTCGCTATTTAGAGTGATCCTTGTAGACCATGTCAGTATTGAGACTGACCCATGGGGACTGTATGATTATTTAGAATGATCCTTGGGGATTGTGTCAGTATTTCGAGTAATCCTTGGGGACTGTGTCACGATTTAGATTGATCGTTGGGGATTTTGTCACTATTTTGTGTGTTCCTTGTGGATTGTTCTCCTATTTGCTGCATCTACAATCAGTGTATTCAATTGGACAGTGTAGATGGAGATTTCCCGTATATCTCAGACTGTGCTGCACCTACAGTCAGGGTATTTGATGAGGCAGTATAGAGGGAGATTTCCTGTGTATCTCAGAATGTGTTGCATCTACAATCTGGCTATTTCATGCCACAGTGTAGTTAGAGATTTCCTGTGCATCGCAGACATCTAAACTCAGTGTACTTGATGGCCCAGTGCAGAGGGAGATTTTCTGTGTATCTCAGACAATTCTGCATCTACAAACATGGTATTTGATGGGACAGTGTAGACTCTGACTGAAGATGTTCCATTCTGTTCTCACTGTTATACAAACACCAGGTTAAGGATGTAATGTGCTTAAGTCAAATGGCTTGAAATATCTCTGTGTTTTTAATCCTTTTCATCAACTGCCAGCGAGCCTCTGTATGTTACTCACGAGTTCACAACTCAATGAAGTTAATGTAATGAGTAGTGAACTACTCAATCTTATCTCTTGTAAGATTGGACCTCAGTGAAGGTGATCTCTCTGAAATAATGTTTATTGGGAGTAAGAGTTCGAGTGTCATTAACCAAAGTGCAATATCTGACACCCAGTGAACAAGTGTTGCAGGGTATATTTGTCAGTGTAAAATTGTACTGACTTTCACCTGAATGGAATATCTGATTGAAGTCTCCATTAATATCTGGCACTATCTGTCCATGAAGAATTGTATTGTACTTAGGAAAAGAATTGGAATGAAATATGTTGGTTCAATTTTAAGTATATACTATTTTAATTTGATGAGTGAGATTCCCATTCAATGGGGCTGCCTCAGTCTTTCGTCTTTTGAACATGTTGAAAAAAGGAAGACTTTGGCTTTGTTTGATGGTCAGTGTGTGATGTGAAATTTCTCCATACCTCGGGTTTGTGTTGAAAAGCAAGAGGTTTCAGCTCGTTCCTGATATTTAACCAAACCTGTTATAATCTGTACAGAATTCAGTGATTGTCAAAGATTTTGTGATTTGTTCACATTTCCATTAATCTATAAATGAATTCCAATATTTTTTTTCAGGTTGTTTTGGTTCTGTTTAACTTCTTAAAGCGATTTGTGAATTGATCACCTGGAGTCCTAAATTCCTTGAAAACATTCAGATACTCGATTTCTAGAGAGTGATTGGGAAACATATTGTTCTGATCAGACATTGACACTGAGCTGTGGTGAAATTCAATTCCGATTCTAATACCCAATTTGCAAGTTTATAATTGATTATTAGTGTGTTATTGTGTTGAGTTGTATTCTTCCATTCTGCTCATTCTTATTCTGAGTTTGGATTGGTTTGCAAATTTTGAAATTATCATGTTGTTTCCTGATGTCATATTGTTGATGTAAGTGGTGAAGGACAGTTATCCCAGCGCTAATCATTATGGAAAACAACTTCCACCTTCCAGCAATCAGAGGAAAATCCCTTTAACTCCCACTCGCTGTGTTGTATTTTTGTAACCAGCTTCCAGTCATCCTGCTGCTGGTCTTCGCACTCGCAGACTCGCTCATGAGTCTGTTCAGCCTTAACTTCCGGAAGATGCCTAGAAACACCTTGTTTCGGCTACGTTGACCATATCATTCCTGATAATTGCTAAAATTATTCAATGAAATCTGTCAAGAATGATCTTAATTTTAGAATATCTGCTGAATGTTCTTCATCACAGCCTGTGTTACTTGACGTATTAATTCTTTTTTTAATGTTGAGATTAACTCAACATTAAAACTCAACAACTCTTTGGATTTGTTTTAATTTGATTTCTGTTTAAACTCAAGGAAAAAAAATAAACCTTCTATTGTTTTCCATTCCAGTGAGTAACGTCTGATGATCAGATGCTGAAGAAGGCAGACACGACAGTTTTCTTTATTAGCTGATGTGTAGAAGGTAGAAGCAGGGAGGTCATGATGGAGATCTATGAAACACTCATTTGTCTTCAGTGACAGGAAGTGAGGAGTACTCCAGCCTCACTAGAAAGAGGATGTGATTGCTCCGGAAGGGATGCAAAGGAGATTCACCAGGATGTTACCTGGGCCACAGTTTACCTGCAGTGAAGACAGTCTGGTTAGGCTCGGGCTGCTTTCCTTATCACAGTGAACACCGAGCGTGGTCACCACTGACATGTACAAAAGTAAGAGGAACATAGCTCGGATAGTTCAAAAGAAACTTTATCCCCTCAGCAGAGGGGTCAATGTCCAAGGTGTGTAGATTATGTTCAACAGCAGGAGGGTTAGGGGGGGCTCTGAGAAAAATAAAATCTTCCAGTGTAATTTCAGAAATCATGCTGGTCATCCTGCATTGCAAGATCCCAACATCACTCTGCAATGTGGGAGCAGCCAGATTTAAAACACAATTGTAGGTGTGAATTGGTGAAAAGCTAAAACACATCACAGATTCATGATTTTGGGGAAAGTGATGGGATTGAGGGTGGATCAATCTCTTGGTCCTGATAATCTTCATTCCAGAGTACTTAAGGAAGTCTTCCTGGGAATCGCAGACCCAGTGCTGGTTACTTTACAAGTTTATTGGATTCCGGGCTGGTTCCTACAGATTGGAGGGTAACTAAATGCAAGCCGACTATTCAGACATGGACGTGAAGAGAAAATGGTGAAATATAGACCAGTGAGCCTAACATCAGTGCTGGGGAATTTGCAAGAGTCAAATTTCAAGGATTTCACAAGGCATTTGGAAGGCAGTGCTATAATCAGACAAAATCAGCATGGATTTACTGAAGGGAAATCATGATTGGAATATCTTGGAATTGTTTAAGGGTGGAACTAGTCGAGTAGACCACAGGGAAACAGTGGATGTGGTTTATTCAGTCTTCCAGAAGAGTTCCAGTCTTCCTCAATGCATCATCTCCAAATTTGCAGATGGTACACAGCTGAATGGGAGGGTGAGCTGTGAGGAAGATGAAGAGAATATTCAGCGTGATTTGGACATGGCAGATGAAGTTTAACATGGATCACTGCGATGATATTGAATCTATTAGGAAGTCAAATTATTACTTGAATGGTTATAAGTTGAGAGAGGTGGATACTGATCACCACAAGGAGACCTAGGTCTCCTTGTGCATCATTCACCACAAGGAACCAGGCAGGTACTTCAGGCAGTGATTAGAACATAGAACATTACAGCGCAGAACAGGTCCTTCGGCCCACGATGTTGCGCCGACCAGTTACAAAACAATGACCCACTAACCTAAACCAATCCCTTATCGTCCATAAACCTATCCAGGATCTCTTAAACGCCCCCAAACTAGGCGCATTTACAACTGCAGCAGGCAGGGCATTCGAATACCTCACCACCCTCTGGGTAAAGAACCTACCCCTGACATGCGTCCTATAACTACCACCCCTTAATTTAAAGCCATGCCCCCTCGTGCTAGATTTCTCCATCAGATGGAACCAAATGGTCTGTAACCTTTCATGGTTCCTATTTAGAGATAGGGATGATTTGCTGCAATTTATAAAGCATTGCTGAGGCCACACCTGGAGATGTTGGTACAGTTTTGGTGTCCTTATCTGAGGAAGGATGTCCTTGCTATCGAGGAACAATAGCACCAGTTTACCAGGCTGTTTCCTGAGATGGCAGGTCTGTCATACGAGGAGAGATTCGATTGGTTAGGATTAGAGTCAATGGAAAATTAGAGAGTGAGAGGGAACCTCATAGAAACGTATTAAATTCCAACAGAATGAGGCGGAGTCGATTCAGAAAGAATGGTACCAATGCTGGGGGAGTTGAGAACTAGGGGTCATAGATTTAGGATTAGGACAAACCTCTTGGACACTGAGACACAGAGACATTGAGACTCTGAGACAATGAGACACAGTGACAGAAAGGCACAGAGACTCTGAGACACTGAGACTCAGAGACACAGATAGATAGAGTCAATGAGACTCTGAGACACAGAGACACTGAGACCCAGAGACCCTGAGACACAGAGACAGTGAGACTCTGAGACACTGAGGCACAGAGACACTGAGGTTCTGAGACTGAGACACAGAGACACAGAGACACTGAGACACTGATACACTGAGACTTTGATACACTGAGACACTGAAATACTGAGATGCAGAGACACAGAGATACTGAGACACAGAGACCCAGAGACTCTGAGACACTGAGACACAGAGAGACTGAGACGGAGTTGTGGTCACTATTGTGGTCACATGTTCACCTACCGCAACCTCAACCACCTGATCCGGCTCATTTCCCAGAACTTCCCAGTATCACCCCCTCTCTAGTCGGGCTATCTACATATTGCTCCAAGGACCCTTCCAACACACATCTTACGAATTCCTCCCTGTCCGAACCCCCAGCTCTAGGCAGCTTTCAATCCATCCCAGGGAGATTCAAATCTCCCACTACAACAACCCTGTTCGTCCTACACTTATCCAAAATGTCCCTACATATACCCTCTTCCACTGCCCGCGGGCTGTCGGGCGGCCTATAGTGTACTCCTAGCATAGTAATGGCCCCCTTCCTATTCCTCAACTACACCCACAGACTCAATTTCCAACCCCTCCATGTTATCCTCCCTCTGCACCACTGTGATCTGCTCCCTAACTAACAGCACCACTCCCCCGCCCCTTTTCAACCCTCAAAGTTCAATACAACTCCAACATTACTTCCCTGTATTTGTAATCTATGTACTGTACTTAACGTGATCCTTGGGGATTTTTTTCATTACTTAGAGTAATCATTGGAGAGCGTGTCGCTATTTAGAGTGATCCTTGTAGACCATGTCAGTATTGAGACTGACCCATGGGGACTGTATGATTATTTAGAATGATCCTTGGGGATTGTGTCAGTATTTCGAGTAATCCTTGGGGACTGTGTCACGATTTAGATTGATCGTTGGGGATTTTGTCACTATTTTGTGTGTTCCTTGTGGATTGTTCTCCTATTTGCTGCATCTACAATCAGTGTATTCAATTGGACAGTGTAGATGGAGATTTCCCGTATATCTCAGACTGTGCTGCACCTACAGTCAGGGTATTTGATGAGGCAGTATAGAGGGAGATTTCCTGTGTATCTCAGAATGTGTTGCATCTACAATCTGGCTATTTCATGCCACAGTGTAGTTAGAGATTTCCTGTGCATCGCAGACATCTAAACTCAGTGTACTTGATGGCCCAGTGTAGAGGGAGATTTTCTGTGTATCTCAGACAATTCTGCATCTACAAACATGGTATTTGATGGGACAGTGTAGACTCTGACTGAAGATGTTCCATTCTGTTCTCATTGTTATACAAACACCAGGTTAAGGATGTAATGTGCTTAAGTCAAATGGCTTGAAATATCTCTGTGTTTTTAATCCTTTTCATCAACTGTCAGCGAGCCTCTGTATGTTACTCACGAGTTCACAACTCAATGAAGTTAATGTAATGAGTAGTGAACTACTCAATCTTATCTCTTGTAAGATTGGACCTCAGTGAAGGTGATCTCTCTGAAATAATGTTTATTGGGAGTAAGAGTTCGAGTGTCATTAACCAAAGTGCAATATCTGACACCCAGTGAACAAGTGTTGCAGGGTATATTTGTCAGTGTAAAATTGTACTGACTTTCACCTGAATGGAATATCTGATTGAAGTCTCCATTAATATCTGGCACTATCTGTCCATGAAGAATTGTATTGTACTTAGGAAAAGAATTGGAATGAAATATGTTGGTTCAATTTTAAGTATATACTATTTTAATTTGATGAGTGAGATTCCCATTCAATGGGGCTGCCTCAGTCTTTCGTCTTTTGAACATGTTGAAAAAAGGAAGACTTTGGCTTTGTTTGATGGTCAGTGTGTGATGTGAAATTTCTCCATACCTCGGGTTTGTGTTGAAAAGCAAGAGGTTTCAGCTCGTTCCTGATATTTAACCAAACCTGTTATAATCTGTACAGAATTCAGTGATTGTCAAAGATTTTGTGATTTGTTCACATTTCCATTAATCTATAAATGAATTCCAATATTTTTTTCAGGTTGTTTTGGTTCTGTTTAACTGTGTTGCTTCTTAAAGCGATTTGTGAATTGATCACCTGGAGTCCTAAATTCCTTGAAAACATTCAGATACTCGATTTCTAGAGAGTGATTGGGAAACATATTGTTCTGATCAGACATTGACACTGAGCTGTGGTGAAATTCATTTCCGATTCTAATACCCAATTTGCAAGTTTATAATTGATTATTAGTGTGTTATTGTGTTGAGTTGTATTCTTCCATTCTGCTCATTCTTATTCTGAGTTTGGATTGGTTTGCAAATTTTGAAATTATCATTTTGTTTCCTGATGTCATATTGTTGATGTAAGTGGTGAAGGACAGTTATCCCAGCGCTAATCATTATGGAAAACAACTTCCACCTTCCAGCAATCAGAGGAAAATCCCTTTAACTCCCACTCGCTGTGTTGTATTTTTGTAACCAGCTTCCAGTCATCCTGCTGCTGGTCCTCGCACTCGCAGACTCGCTCATGAGTCTGTTCAGCATTAACTTCCGGAAGATGCCTAGAAACACCTTGTTTCGGCTACGTTGACCATATCATTCCTGATAATTGCTAAAATTATTCAATGAAATCTGTCAAGAATGATCTTAATTTTAGAATATCTGCTGAATGTTCTTCATCACAGCCTGTGTTACTTGACGTATTAATTCTTTTTTTAATGTTGAGTTTAATGTTAACTCAACATGAAAACTCAACAACTCTTTGGATTTGTTTTAATTTGATTTCTGTTTAAACTCAAGGAAAAAAAATAAACCTTCTATTGTTTTCCATTCCAGTGAGTAACGTCTGATGATCAGATGCTGAAGAAGGCAGACACGACAGTTTTCTTTATTAGCTGATGTGTAGAAGGTAGAAGCAGGGAGGTCATGGAGATCTATGAAACACTCATTTGTCTTCAGTGACAGGAAGTGAGGAGTACTCCAGCCTCACTAGAAAGAGGATGTGATTGCTCCGGAAGGGATGCAAAGGAGATTCACCAGGATGTTACCTGGGCCACAGTTTACCTGCAGTGAAGACAGTCTGGTTAGGCTCGGGCTGCTTTCCTTATCACAGTGAACACCGAGCGTGGTCACCACTGACATGTACAAAAGTAAGAGGAACATAGCTCGGATAGTTCAAAAGAAACTTTATCCCCTCAGCAGAGGGGTCAATGTCCAAGGTGTGTAGATTATGGTCAACAGCAGGAGGGTTAGGGGGGGCTCTGAGGAAAATAAAATCTTCCAGTGTAATTTCAGAAATCATGCTGGTCATCCTGCATTGCAAGATCCCAACATCACTCTGCAATGTGGGAGCAGCCAGATTTAAAACACAATTGTAGGTGTGAATTGGTGAAAAGCTAAAACACATCACAGATTCATGATTTTGGGGAAAGTGATGGGATTGAGGGTGGATCAATCTCTTGGTCCTGATAATCTTCATTCCAGAGTACTTAAGGAAGTCTTCCTGGGAATCGCAGACCCAGTGGTGGTTACTTTACAAGTTTATTGGATTCCGGGCTGGTTCCTACAGATTGGAGGGTAACTAAATGCAAGCCGACTATTCAGACATGGACGTGAAGAGAAAATGGTGAAATATAGACCAGTGAGCCTAACATCAGTGCTGGGGAATTTGCAAGAGTCAAATTTCAAGGATTTCACAAGGCATTTGGAAGGCAGTGCTATAATCAGACAAAATCAGCATGGATTTACTAAAGGGAAATCATGATTGGAATATCTTGGAATTGTTTAAGGGTGGAACTAGTCGAGTAGACCACAGGGAAACCGTGGATGTGGTTTATTCAGTCTTCCAGAAGAGTTCCAGTCTTCCTCAATGCATCATCTCCAAATTTGCAGATGGTACACAGCTGAATGGGAGGGTGAGCTGTGAGGAAGATGAAGAGAATATTCAGCGTGATTTGGACATGGCAGATGAAGTTTAACATGGATCACTGCGATGATATTGAATCTATTAGAAAGTCAAATTATTACTTGAATGGTTATAAGTTGAGAGAGGTGGATACTGATCAAAACCTAGGTCTCCTTGTGCATCATTCACCACAAGGAACCAGGCAGGTACTTCAGGCAGTGATTAGAACATAGAACATTACAGCGCAGAACAGGCCCTTCGGCCCACGATGTTGCGCCGACCAGTTACAAAACCCGCTAATCTAAACCAATCCCTTATCGTCCATAAACCTATCCAGGATCTCTTAAACGCCCCCAAACTAGGCGCATTTACAACTGCAGCAGGCAGGGCATTCGAATACCTCACCACCCTCTGGGTAAAGAACCTACCCCTGACATCCGTCCTATAACTACCACCCCTTAATTTAAAGCCATGCCCCCTCGTGCTAGATTTCTCCATCAGATGGAACCAAATGGTCTGTAACCTTTCATGGTTCCTATTTAGAGATAGGGATGATTTGCTGCAATTTATAAAGCATTGCTGAGTCCACACCTGGAGTTGTTTGTACAGTTTTGGTGTCCTTATCTGAGGAAGGATGTCCTTGCTATCGAGGAACAATAGCACCAGTTTACCAGGCTGTTTCCTGAGATGGCAGGTCTGTCATACGAGGAGAGATTCGATTGGTTAGGATTAGAGTCAATGGAAAATTGGAGAGTGAGAGGGAACCTCATAGAAACGTATTAAATTCCAACAGAATGAGGCGGAGTCGATTCAGAAAGAATGGTACCAATGCTGGGGGAGTTGAGAACTAGGGGTCATAGATTTAGGATTAGGACAAACCTCTTGGACACTGAGACACAGAGACATTGAGACTCTGAGACAATGAGACACAGTGACAGAAAGGCACAGAGACTCTGAGACACTGAGACTCAGAGACACAGATAGATAGAGTCAATGAGACTCTGAGACACAGAGACACTGAGACCCAGAGACCCTGAGACACAGAGACAGTGAGACTCTGAGACACTGAGGCACAGAGACATTGAGGTTCTGAGACTGAGACACAGAGACACAGAGACACTGAGACACTGATACACTGAGACTTTGATACACTGAGACACTGAAATACTGAGATGCAGAGACACAGAGATACTGAGACACAGAGACCCAGAGACTCTGAGACACTGAGACACAGAGAGACTGAGACGGAGTTGTGGTCACTGTTGTGGTCACATGTTCACCTACCGCAACCTCAACCACCTGATCGGGCTCATTTCCCAGAACTTCCCAGTATCACCCCCTCTCTAGTCGGGCTATCTACATATTGCTCCAAGGACCCTTCCAACACACATCTTACGAATTCCTCCCTGTCCGAACCCCCAGCTCTAGGCAGCTTTCAATCCATCCCAGGGAGATTCAAATCTCCCACTACAACAACCCTGTTCGTCCTACACTTATCCAAAATGTCCCTACATATACCCTCTTCCACTGCCCGCGGGCTGTCGGGCCAGCCTATAGTGTACTCCTAGCATAGTAATGGCCCCCTTCCTATTCCTCAACTCCACCCACAGACTCAATTTCCAACCCCTCCATGTTATCCTCCCTCTGCACCACTGTGATCTGCTCCCTAACTAACAGCACCACTCCCCCGCCCCTTTTCAACCCTCAAGGTTCAATACAACTCCAACATTACTTCCCTGTATTTGTAATCTACGTACTGTACTTAACGTGATCCTTGGGGATTTTTTTCATTACTTAGAGTAATCATTGGAGAGCATGTCGCTATTTAGAGTGATCCTTGTAGACCATGTCAGTATTGAGACTGACCCATGGGGACTGTATGATTATTTAGAATGATCCTTGGGGATTGTGTCAGTATTTCGAGTAATCCTTGGGGACTGTGTCACGATTTAGATTGATCGTTGGGGATTTTGTCACTATTTTGTGTGTTCCTTGTGGATTGTTCTCCTATTTGCTGCATCTACAATCAGTGTATTCAATTGGACAGTGTAGATGGAGATTTCCCGTATATCTCAGACTGTGCTGCACCTACAGTCAGGATATTTGATGAGGCAGTATAGAGGGAGATTTCCTGTGTATCTCAGAATGTGTTGCATCTACAATCTGGCTATTTCATGCCACAGTGTAGTTAGAGATTTCCTGTGCATCGCAGACATCTAAACTCAGTGTACTTGATGGCCCAGTGTAGAGGGAGATTTTCTGTGTATCTCAGACAATTCTGCATCTACAAACATGGTATTTGATGGGACAGTGTACAGTCTGACTGAAGAAGTTCCATTCTGTTCTCATTGTCACTGTTATACAAACACCAGGTTAAGGATGTAATGTGCTTAAGTCAAATGGCTTGAAATATCTCTGTGTTTTTAATCCTTTTCATCAACTGCCAGCGAGCCTCTGTATGTTACTCACGAGTTCACAACTCAATGAAGTTAATGTAATGAGTAGTGAACTACTCAATCTTATCTCTTGTAAGATTGGACCTCAGTGAAGGTGATCTCTCTGAAATAATGTTTATTGGGAGTAAGAGTTCGAGTGTCATTAACCAAAGTGCAATATCTGACACCCAGTGAACAAGTGTTGCAGGGTATATTTGTCAGTGTAAAATTGTACTGACTTTCACCTGAATGGAATATCTGATTGAAGTCTCCATTAATATCTGGCACTATCTGTCCATGAAGAATTGTATTGTACTTAGGAAAAGAATTGGAATGAAATATGTTGGTTCAATTTTAAGTATATACTATTTTAATTTGATGAGTGAGATTCCCATTCAATGGGGCTGCCTCAATCTTTCGTCTTTTGAACATGTTGAAAAAAGGAAGACTTTGGCTTTGTTTGATGGTCAGTGTGTGATGTGAAATTTCTCCATACCTCGGGTTTGTGTTGAAAAGCAAGAGGTTTCAGCTCGTTCCTGATATTTAACCAAACCTGTTATAATCTGTACAGAATTCAGTGATTGTCAAAGATTTTGTGATTTGTTCACATTTCCATTAATCTATAAATGAATTCCAATATTTTTTTCAGGTTGTTTTGGTTCTGTTTAACTGTGTTGCTTCTTAAAGCGATTTGTGAATTGATCACCTGGAGTCCTAAATTCCTTGAAAACATTCAGATACTCGATTTCTAGAGAGTGATTGGGAAACATATTGTTCTGATCAGACTTTGACACTGAGCTGTGGTGAAATTCATTTCCGATTCTAATACCCAATTTGCAAGTTTATAATTGATTATTAGTGTGTTATTGTGTTGAGTTGTATTCTTCCATTCTGCTCATTCTTATTCTGAGTTTGGATTGGTTTGCAAATTTTGAAATTATCATTTTGTTTCCTGATGTCATATTGTTGATGTAAGTGGTGAAGGACAGTTATCCCAGCGCTAATCATTATGGAAAACAACTTCCACCTTCCAGCAATCAGAGGAAAATCCCTTTAACTCCCACTCGCTGTGTTGTATTTTTGTAACCAGCTTCCAGTCATCCTGCTGCTGGTCCTCGCACTCGCAGACTCGCTCATGAGTCTGTTCAGCATTAACTTCCGGAAGATGCCTAGAAACACCTTGTTTCGGCTACGTTGACCATATCATTCCTGATAATTGCTAAAATTATTCAATGAAATCTGTCAAGAATGATCTTAATTTTAGAATATCTGCTGAATGTTCTTCATCACAGCCTGTGTTACTTGACGTATTAATTCTTTTTTTAATGTTGAGTTTAATGTTAACTCAACATGAAAACTCAACAACTCTTTGGATTTGTTTTAATTTGATTTCTGTTTAAACTCAAGGAAAAAAAATAAACCTTCTATTGTTTTCCATTCCAGTGAGTAACGTCTGATGATCAGATGCTGAAGAAGGCAGACACGACAGTTTTCTTTATTAGCTGATGTGTAGAAGGTAGAAGCAGGGAGGTCATGGAGATCTATGAAACACTCATTTGTCTTCAGTGACAGGAAGTGAGGAGTACTCCAGCCTCACTAGAAAGAGGATGTGATTGCTCCGGAAGGGATGCAAAGGAGATTCACCAGGATGTTACCTGGGCCACAGTTTACCTGCAGTGAAGACAGTCTGGTTAGGCTCGGGCTGCTTTCCTTATCACAGTGAACACCGAGCGTGGTCACCACTGACATGTACAAAAGTAAGAGGAACATAGCTCGGATAGTTCAAAAGAAACTTTATCCCCTCAGCAGAGGGGTCAATGTCCAAGGTGTGTAGATTATGGTCAACAGCAGGAGGGTTAGGGGGGGCTCTGAGGAAAATAAAATCTTCCAGTGTAATTTCAGAAATCATGCTGGTCATCCTGCATTGCAAGATCCCAACATCACTCTGCAATGTGGGAGCAGCCAGATTTAAAACACAATTGTAGGTGTGAATTGGTGAAAAGCTAAAACACATCACAGATTCATGATTTTGGGGAAAGTGATGGGATTGAGGGTGGATCAATCTCTTGGTCCTGATAATCTTCATTCCAGAGTACTTAAGGAAGTCTTCCTGGGAATCGCAGACCCAGTGGTGTTTACTTTACAAGTTTATTGGATTCCGGGCTGGTTCCTACAGATTGGAGGGTAACTAAATGCAAGCCGACTATTCAGACATGGACGTGAAGAGAAAATGGTGAAATATAGACCAGTGAGCCTAACATCAGTGCTGGGGAATTTGCAAGAGTCAAATTTCAAGGATTTCACAAGGCATTTGGAAGGCAGTGCTATAATCAGACAAAATCAGCATGGATTTACTGAAGGGAAATCATGATTGGAATATCTTGGAATTGTTTAAGGGTGGAACTAGTCGAGTAGACCACAGGGAAACAGTGGATGTGGTTTATTCAGTCTTCCAGAAGAGTTCCAGTCTTCCTCAATGCATCATCTCCAAATTTGCAGATGGTACACAGCTGAATGGGAGGGTGAGCTGTGAGGAAGATGAAGAGAATATTCAGCGTGATTTGGACATGGCAGATGAAGTTTAACATGGATCACTGCGATGATATTGAATCTATTAGAAAGTCAAATTATTACTTGAATGGTTATAAGTTGAGAGAGGTGGATACTGATCAAAACCTAGGTCTCCTTGTGCATCATTCACCACAAGGAACCAGGCAGGTACTTCAGGCAGTGATTAGAACATAGAACATTACAGCGCAGAACAGGCCCTTCGGCCCACGATGTTGCGCCGACCAGTTACAAAACAATGACCCGCTAATCTAAACCAATCCCTTATCGTCCATAAACCTATCCAGGATCTCTTAAACGCCCCCAAACTAGGCGCATTTACAACTGCAGCAGGCAGGGCATTCGAATACCTCACCACCCTCTGGGTAAAGAACCTACCCCTGACATCCGTCCTATAACTACCACCCCTTAATTTAAAGCCATGCCCCCTCGTGCTAGATTTCTCCATCAGATGGAACCAAATGGTCTGTAACCTTTCATGGTTCCTATTTAGAGATAGGGATGATTTGCTGCAATTTATAAAGCATTGCTGAGGCCACACCTGGAGTTGTTTGTACAGTTTTGGTGTCCTTATCTGAGGAAGGATGTCCTTGCTATCGAGGAACAATAGCACCAGTTTACCAGGCTGTTTCCTGAGATGGCAGGTCTGTCATACGAGGAGAGATTCGATTGGTTAGGATTAGAGTCAATGGAAAATTAGAGAGTGAGAGGGAACCTCATAGAAACGTATTAAATTCCAACAGAATGAGGCGGAGTCGATTCAGAAAGAATGGTACCAATGCTGGGGGAGTTGAGAACTAGGGGTCATAGATTTAGGATTAGGACAAACCTCTTGGACACTGAGACACAGAGACATTGAGACTCTGAGACAATGAGACACAGTGACAGAAAGGCACAGAGACTCTGAGACACTGAGACTCAGAGACACAGATAGATAGAGTCAATGAGACTCTGAGACACAGAGACACTGAGACCCAGAGACCCTGAGACACAGAGACAGTGAGACTCTGAGACACTGAGGCACAGAGACATTGAGGTTCTGAGACTGAGACACAGAGACACAGAGACACTGAGACACTGATACACTGAGACTTTGATACACTGAGACACTGAAATACTGAGATGCAGAGACACAGAGATACTGAGACACAGAGACCCAGAGACTCTGAGACACTGAGACACAGAGAGACTGAGACGGAGTTGTGGTCACTGTTGTGGTCACATGTTCACCTACCGCAACCTCAACAACCTGATCCGGCTCATTTCCCAGAACTTCCCAGTATCACCCCCTCTCTAAACCTCTTGAACACTGAGACACAGAGACATTGAGACTCTGAGACAATGAGACACAGTGACAGAAAGGCACAGAGACTCTGAGACACTGAGACTCAGAGACACAGATAGATAGAGTCAATGAGACTCTGAGACACAGAGACACTGAGACCCAGAGACCCTGAGACACAGAGATAGTGAGACTCTGAGACACTGAGGCACAGAGACTCTGAGGTTCTGAGACTGAGACACAGAGACACAGAGACACTGAGACACTGATACACTGAGACTTTGATACACCGAGACACTGAAATACTGAGATGCAGAGACACAGAGATACTGAGACACAGAGACCCAGAGACTCTGAGACACTGAGACACAGAGAGACTGAGACGGAGTTGTGGTCACTATTGTGGTCACATGTTCACCTACCGCAACCTCAACCACCTGATCCGGCTCATTTCCCAGAACTTCCCAGTATCACCCCCTCTCTAGTCGGGCTATCTACATATTGCTCCAAGGACCCTTCCAACACACATCTTACGAATTCCTCCCTGTCCGAACCCCCAGCTCTAGGCACCTTCCAATCCATCCCAGGGAGATTCAAATCTCCCACTACAACAACCCTGTTCGTCCTACACTTATCCAAAATGTCCCTACATATACCCTCTTCCACTGCCCGCGGGCTGTCGGGCGGCCTATAGTGTACTCCTAGCATAGTAATGGCCCCCTTCCTATTCCTCAACTACACCCACAGACTCAATTTCCAACCCCTCCATGTTATCCTCCCTCTGCACCACTGTGATCTGCTCCCTAACTAACAGCACCACTCCCCCGCCCCTTTTCAACCCTCAAAGTTCAATACAACTCCAACATTACTTCCCTGTATTTGTAATCTATGTACTGTACTTAACGTGATCCTTGGGGATTTTTTTCATTACTTAGAGTAATCATTGGAGAGCATGTCGCTATTTAGAGTGATCCTTGTAGACCATGTCAGTATTGAGACTGACCCATGGGGACTGTATGATTATTTAGAATGATCAATGGGGATTGTGTCAGTATTTCGAGTAATCCTTGGGGACTGTGTCACGATTTAGATTGATCGTTGGGGATTTTGTCACTATTTTGTGTGTTCCTTGTGGATTGTTCTCCTATTTGCTGCATCCACAATCAGTGTATTCAATTGGACAGTGTAGATGGAGATTTCCCGTATATCTCAGACTGTGCTGCACCTACAGTCAGGGTATTTGATGAGGCAGTATAGAGGGAGATTTCCTGTGTATCTCAGAATGTGTTGCATCTACAATCTGGCTATTTCATGCCACAGTGTAGTTAGAGATTTCCTGTGCATCGCAGACATCTAAACTCAGTGTACTTGATGGCCCAGTGTAGAGGGAGATTTTCTGTGTATCTCAGACAATTCTGCATCTACAAACATGGTATTTGATGGGACAGTGTAGACTCTGACTGAAGATGTTCCATTCTGTTCTCATTGTTATACAAACACCAGGTTAAGGATGTAATGTGCTTAAGTCAAATGGCTTGAAATATCTCTGTGTTTTTAATCCTTTTCATCAACTGTCAGCGAGCCTCTGTATGTTACTCACGAGTTCACAACTCAATGAAGTTAATGTAATGAGTAGTGAACTACTCAATCTTATCTCTTGTAAGATTGGACCTCAGTGAAGGTGATCTCTCTGAAATAATGTTTATTGGGAGTAAGAGTTCGAGTGTCATTAACCAAAGTGCAATATCTGACACCCAGTGAACAAGTGTTGCAGGGTATATTTGTCAGTGTAAAATTGTACTGACTTTCACCTGAATGGAATATCTGATTGAAGTCTCCATTAATATCTGGCACTATCTGTCCATGAAGAATTGTATTGTACTTAGGAAAAGAATTGGAATGAAATATGTTGGTTCAATTTTAAGTATATACTATTTTAATTTGATGAGTGAGATTCCCATTCAATGGGGCTGCCTCAGTCTTTCGTCTTTTGAACATGTTGAAAAAAGGAAGACTTTGGCTTTGTTTGATGGTCAGTGTGTGATGTGAAATTTCTCCATACCTCGGGTTTGTGTTGAAAAGCAAGAGGTTTCAGCTCGTTCCTGATATTTAACCAAACCTGTTATAATCTGTACAGAATTCAGTGATTGTCAAAGATTTTGTGATTTGTTCACATTTCCATTAATCTATAAATGAATTCCAATATTTTTTTCAGGTTGTTTTGGTTCTGTTTAACTGTGTTGCTTCTTAAAGCGATTTGTGAATTGATCACCTGGAGTCCTAAATTCCTTGAAAACATTCAGATACTCGATTTCTAGAGAGTGATTGGGAAACATATTGTTCTGATCAGACATTGACACTGAGCTGTGGTGAAATTCATTTCCGATTCTAATACCCAATTTGCAAGTTTATAATTGATTATTAGTGTGTTATTGTGTTGAGTTGTATTCTTCCATTCTGCTCATTCTTATTCTGAGTTTGGATTGGTTTGCAAATTTTGAAATTATCATTTTGTTTCCTGATGTCATATTGTTGATGTAAGTGGTGAAGGACAGTTATCCCAGCGCTAATCATTATGGAAAACAACTTCCACCTTCCAGCAATCAGAGGAAAATCCCTTTAACTCCCACTCGCTGTGTTGTATTTTTGTAACCAGCTTCCAGTCATCCTGCTGCTGGTCCTCGCACTCGCAGACTCGCTCATGAGTCTGTTCAGCATTAACTTCCGGAAGATGCCTAGAAACACCTTGTTTCGGCTACGTTGACCATATCATTCCTGATAATTGCTAAAATTATTCAATGAAATCTGTCAAGAATGATCTTAATTTTAGAATATCTGCTGAATGTTCTTCATCACAGCCTGTGTTACTTGACGTATTAATTCTTTTTTTAATGTTGAGTTTAATGTTAACTCAACATGAAAACTCAACAACTCTTTGGATTTGTTTTAATTTGATTTCTGTTTAAACTCAAGGAAAAAAAATAAACCTTCTATTGTTTTCCATTCCAGTGAGTAACGTCTGATGATCAGATGCTGAAGAAGGCAGACACGACAGTTTTCTTTATTAGCTGATGTGTAGAAGGTAGAAGCAGGGAGGTCATGGAGATCTATGAAACACTCATTTGTCTTCAGTGACAGGAAGTGAGGAGTACTCCAGCCTCACTAGAAAGAGGATGTGATTGCTCCGGAAGGGATGCAAAGGAGATTCACCAGGATGTTACCTGGGCCACAGTTTCCCTGCAGTGAAGACAGTCTGGTTAGGCTCGGGCTGCTTTCCTTATCACAGTGAACACCGAGCGTGGTCACCACTGACATGTACAAAAGTAAGAGGAACATAGCTCGGATAGTTCAAAAGAAACTTTATCCCCTCAGCAGAGGGGTCAATGTCCAAGGTGTGTAGATTATGGTCAACAGCAGGAGGGTTAGGGTGGGCTCTGAGGAAAATAAAATCTTCCAGTGTAATTTCAGAAATCTTGCTGGTCATCCTGCATTGCAAGATCCCAACATCACTCTGCAATGTGGGAGCAGCCAGATTTAAAACACAATTGTAGGTGTGAATTGGTGAAAAGCTAAAACACATCACAGATTCATGATTTTGGGGAAAGTGATGGGATTGAGGGTGGATCAATCTCTTGGTCCTGATAATCTTCATTCCAGAGTACTTAAGGAAGTCTTCCTGGGAATCGCAGACCCAGTGGTGTTTACTTTACAAGTTTATTGGATTCCGGGCTGGTTCCTACAGATTGGAGGGTAACTAAATGCAAGCCGACTATTCAGACATGGACGTGAAGAGAAAATGGTGAAATATAGACCAGTGAGCCTAACATCAGTGCTGGGGAATTTGCAAGAGTCAAATTTCAAGGATTTCACAAGGCATTTGGAAGGCAGTGCTATAATCAGACAAAATCAGCATGGATTTACTGAAGGGAAATCATGATTGGAATATCTTGGAATTGTTTAAGGGTGGAACTAGTCGAGTAGACCACAGGGAAACAGTGGATGTGGTTTATTCAGTCTTCCAGAAGAGTTCCAGTCTTCCTCAATGCATCATCTCCAAATTTGCAGATGGTACACAGCTGAATGGGAGGGTGAGCTGTGAGGAAGATGAAGAGAATATTCAGCGTGATTTGGACATGGCAGATGAAGTTTAACATGGATCACTGCGATGATATTGAATCTATTAGAAAGTCAAATTATTACTTGAATGGTTATAAGTTGAGAGAGGTGGATACTGATCAAAACCTAGGTCTCCTTGTGCATCATTCACCACAAGGAACCAGGCAGGTACTTCAGGCAGTGATTAGAACATAGAACATTACAGCGCAGAACAGGCCCTTCGGCCCACGATGTTGCGCCGACCAGTTACAAAACAATGACCCGCTAATCTAAACCAATCCCTTATCGTCCATAAACCTATCCAGGATCTCTTAAACGCCCCCAAACTAGGCGCATTTACAACTGCAGCAGGCAGGGCATTCGAATACCTCACCACCCTCTGGGTAAAGAACCTACCCCTGACATCCGTCCTATAACTACCACCCCTTAATTTAAAGCCATGCCCCCTCGTGCTAGATTTCTCCATCAGATGGAACCAAATGGTCTGTAACCTTTCATGGTTCCTATTTAGAGATAGGGATGATTTGCTGCAATTTATAAAGCATTGCTGTGGCCACACCTGGAGTTGTTTGTACAGTTTTGGTGTCCTTATCTGAGGAAGGATGTCCTTGCTATCGAGGAACAATAGCACCAGTTTACCAGGCTGTTTCCTGAGATGGCAGGTCTGTCATACGAGGAGAGATTCGATTGGTTAGGATTAGAGTCAATGGAAAATTGGAGAGTGAGAGGGAACCTCATAGAAACGTATTAAATTCCAACAGAATGAGGCGGAGTCGATTCAGAAAGAATGGTACCAATGCTGGGGGAGTTGAGAACTAGGGGTCATAGATTTAGGATTAGGACAAACCTCTTGGACACTGAGACACAGAGACATTGAGACTCTGAGACAATGAGACACAGTGACAGAAAGGCACAGAGACTCTGAGACACTGAGACTCAGAGACACAGATAGATAGAGTCAATGAGACTCTGAGACACAGAGACACTGAGACCCAGAGACCCTGAGACACAGAGACAGTGAGACTCTGAGACACTGAGGCACAGAGACATTGAGGTTCTGAGACTGAGACACAGAGACACAGAGACACTGAGACACTGATACACTGAGACTTTGATACACTGAGACACTGAAATACTGAGATGCAGAGACACAGAGATACTGAGACACAGAGACCCAGAGACTCTGAGACACTGAGACACAGAGAGACTGAGACGGAGTTGTGGTCACTGTTGTGGTCACATGTTCACCTACCGCAACCTCAACCACCTGATCCGGCTCATTTCCCAGAACTTCCCAGTATCACCCCCTCTCTAGTCGGGCTATCTACATATTGCTCCAAGGACCCTTCCAACACACATCTTACGAATTCCTCCCTGTCCGAACCCCCAGCTCTAGGCAGCTTTCAATCCATCCCAGGGAGATTCAAATCTCCCACTACAACAACCCTGTTCGTCCTACACTTATCCAAAATGTCCCTACATATACCCTCTTCCACTGCCCGCGGGCTGTCGGGCCAGCCTATAGTGTACTCCTAGCATAGTAATGGCCCCCTTCCTATTCCTCAACTCCACCCACAGACTCAATTTCCAACCCCTCCATGTTATCCTCCCTCTGCACCACTGTGATCTGCTCCCTAACTAACAGCACCACTCCCCCGCCCCTTTTCAACCCTCAAAGTTCAATACAACTCCAACATTACTTCCCTGTATTTGTAATCTACGTACTGTACTTAACGTGATCCTTGGGGATTTTTTTCATTACTTAGAGTAATCATTGGAGAGCATGTCGCTATTTAGAGTGATCCTTGTAGACCATGTCAGTATTGAGACTGACCCATGGGGACTGTATGATTATTTAGAATGATCCTTGGGGATTGTGTCAGTATTTCGAGTAATCCTTGGGGACTGTGTCACGATTTAGATTGATCGTTGGGGATTTTGTCACTATTTTGTGTGTTCCTTGTGGATTGTTCTCCTATTTGCTGCATCTACAATCAGTGTATTCAATTGGACAGTGTAGATGGAGATTTCCCGTATATCTCAGACTGTGCTGCACCTACAGTCAGGATATTTGATGAGGCAGTATAGAGGGAGATTTCCTGTGTATCTCAGAATGTGTTGCATCTACAATCTGGCTATTTCATGCCACAGTGTAGTAAGAGATTTCCTGTGCATCGCAGACATCTAAACTCAGTGTACTTGATGGCCCAGTGTAGAGGGAGATTTTCTGTGTATCTCAGACAATTCTGCATCTACAAACATGGTATTTGATGGGACAGTGTACAGTCTGACTGAAGATGTTCCATTCTGTTCTCATTGTCACTGTTATACAAACACCAGGTTAAGGATGTAATGTGCTTAAGTCAAATGGCTTGAAATATCTCTGTGTTTTTAATCCTTTTCATCAACTGCCAGCGAGCCTCTGTATGTTACTCACGAGTTCACAACTCAATGAAGTTAATGTAATGAGTAGTGAACTACTCAATCTTATCTCTTGTAAGATTGGACCTCAGTGAAGGTGATCTCTCTGAAATAATGTTTATTGGGAGTAAGAGTTCGAGTGCCATTAACCAAAGTGCAATATCTGACACCCAGTGAACAAGTGTTGCAGGGTATATTTGTCAGTGTAAAATTGTACTGACTTTCACCTGAATGGAATATCTGATTGAAGTCTCCATTAATATCTGGCACTATCTGTCCATGAAGAATTGTATTGTACTTAGGAAAAGAATTGGAATGAAATATGTTGGTTCAATTTTAAGTATATACTATTTTAATTTGATGAGTGAGATTTCCATTCAATGGGGCTGCCTCAATCTTTCGTCTTTTGAACATGTTGAAAAAAGGAAGACTTTGGCTTTGTTTGATGGTCAGTGTGTGATGTGAAATTTCTCCATACCTCGGGATTGCGTTGAAAAGCAAGAGGTTTCAGCTCGTTCCTGATATTTAACCAAACCTGTTATAATCTGTACAGAATTCAGTGATTGTCAAAGATTTTGTGATTTGTTCACATTTCCATTAATCTATAAATGAATTCCAATATTTTTTTCAGGTTGTTTTGGTTCTGTTTAACTGTGTTGCTTCTTAAAGCGATTTGTGAATTGATCACCTGGAGTCCTAAATTCCTTGAAAACATTCAGATACTCGATTTCTAGAGAGTGATTGGGAAACATATTGTTCTGATCAGACTTTGACACTGAGCTGTGGTGAAATTCATTTCCGATTCTAATACCCAATTTGCAAGTTTATAATTGATTGTGTTATTGTGTTGAGTTGTATTCTTCCATTCTGCTCATTCTTATTCTGAGTTTGGATTGGTTTGCAAATTTTGAAATTATCATTTTGTTTCCTGATGTCATATTGTTGATGTAAGTGGTGAAGGACAGTTATCCCAGCGCTAATCATTATGGAAAACAACTTCCACCTTCCAGCAATCAGAGGAAAATCCCTTTAACTGTGTTGTATTTTTGTAACCAGCTTCCAGTCATCCTGCTGCTGGTCCTCGCACTCGCAGACTCGCTCATGAGTCTGTTCAGCATTAACTTCCGGAAGATGCCTAGAAACACCTTGTTTCGGCTACGTTGACCATATCATTCCTGATAATTGCTAAAATTATTCAATGAAATCTGTCAAGAATGATCTTAATTTTAGAATATCTGCTGAATGTTCTTCATCACAGCCTGTGTTACTTGACGTATTAATTCTTTTTTTAATGTTGAGTTTAATGTTAACTCAACATGAAAACTCAACAACTCTTTGGATTTGTTTTAATTTGATTTCTGTTTAAACTCAAGGAAAAAAAATAAACCTTCTATTGTTTTCCATTCCAGTGAGTAACGTCTGATGATCAGATGCTGAAGAAGGCAGACACGACAGTTTTCTTTATTAGCTGATGTGTAGAAGGTAGAAGCAGGGAGGTCATGGAGATCTATGAAACACTCATTTGTCTTCAGTGACAGGAAGTGAGGAGTACTCCAGCCTCACTAGAAAGAGGATGTGATTGCTCCGGAAGGGATGCAAAGGAGATTCACCAGGATGTTACCTGGGCCACAGTTTACCTGCAGTGAAGACAGTCTGGTTAGGCTCGGGCTGCTTTCCTTATCACAGTGAACACCGAGCGTGGTCACCACTGACATGTACAAAAGTAAGAGGAACATAGCTCGGATAGTTCAAAAGAAACTTTATCCCCTCAGCAGAGGGGTCAATGTCCAAGGTGTGTAGATTATGGTCAACAGCAGGAGGGTTAGGGGGGGCTCTGAGGAAAATAAAATCTTCCAGTGTAATTTCAGAAATCATGCTGGTCATCCTGCATTGCAAGATCCCAACATCACTCTGCAATGTGGGAGCAGCCAGATTTAAAACACAATTGTAGGTGTGAATTGGTGAAAAGCTAAAACACATCACAGATTCATGATTTTGGGGAAAGTGATGGGATTGAGGGTGGATCAATCTCTTGGTCCTGATAATCTTCATTCCAGAGTACTTAAGGAAGTCTTCCTGGGAATCGCAGACCCAGTGGTGTTTACTTTACAAGTTTATTGGATTCCGGGCTGGTTCCTACAGATTGGAGGGTAACTAAATGCAAGCCGACTATTCAGACATGGACGTGAAGAGAAAATGGTGAAATATAGACCAGTGAGCCTAACATCAGTGCTGGGGAATTTGCAAGAGTCAAATTTCAAGGATTTCACAAGGCATTTGGAAGGCAGTGCTATAATCAGACAAAATCAGCATGGATTTACTGAAGGGAAATCATGATTGGAATATCTTGGAATTGTTTAAGGGTGGAACTAGTCGAGTAGACCACAGGGAAACAGTGGATGTGGTTTATTCAGTCTTCCAGAAGAGTTCCAGTCTTCCTCAATGCATCATCTCCAAATTTGCAGATGGTACACAGCTGAATGGGAGGGTGAGCTGTGAGGAAGATGAAGAGAATATTCAGCGTGATTTGGACATGGCAGATGAAGTTTAACATGGATCACTGCGATGATATTGAATCTATTAGAAAGTCAAATTATTACTTGAATGGTTATAAGTTGAGAGAGGTGGATACTGATCAAAACCTAGGTCTCCTTGTGCATCATTCACCACAAGGAACCAGGCAGGTACTTCAGGCAGTGATTAGAACATAGAACATTACAGCGCAGAACAGGCCCTTCGGCCCACGATGTTGCGCCGACCAGTTACAAAACAATGACCCGCTAATCTAAACCAATCCCTTATCGTCCATAAACCTATCCAGGATCTCTTAAACGCCCCCAAACTAGGCGCATTTACAACTGCAGCAGGCAGGGCATTCGAATACCTCACCACCCTCTGGGTAAAGAACCTACCCCTGACATCCGTCCTATAACTACCACCCCTTAATTTAAAGCCATGCCCCCTCGTGCTAGATTTCTCCATCAGATGGAACCAAATGGTCTGTAACCTTTCATGGTTCCTATTTAGAGATAGGGATGATTTGCTGCAATTTATAAAGCATTGCTGAGGCCACACCTGGAGTTGTTTGTACAGTTTTGGTGTCCTTATCTGAGGAAGGATGTCCTTGCTATCGAGGAACAATAGCACCAGTTTACCAGGCTGTTTCCTGAGATGGCAGGTCTGTCATACGAGGAGAGATTCGATTGGTTAGGATTAGAGTCAATGGAAAATTAGAGAGTGAGAGGGAACCTCATAGAAACGTATTAAATTCCAACAGAATGAGGCGGAGTCGATTCAGAAAGAATGGTACCAATGCTGGGGGAGTTGAGAACTAGGGGTCATAGATTTAGGATTAGGACAAACCTCTTGGACACTGAGACACAGAGACATTGAGACTCTGAGACAATGAGACACAGTGACAGAAAGGCACAGAGACTCTGAGACACTGAGACTCAGAGACACAGATAGATAGAGTCAATGAGACTCTGAGACACAGAGACACTGAGACCCAGAGACCCTGAGACACAGAGACAGTGAGACTCTGAGACACTGAGGCACAGAGACATTGAGGTTCTGAGACTGAGACACAGAGACACAGAGACACTGAGACACTGATACACTGAGACTTTGATACACTGAGACACTGAAATACTGAGATGCAGAGACACAGAGATACTGAGACACAGAGACCCAGAGACTCTGAGACACTGAGACACAGAGAGACTGAGACGGAGTTGTGGTCACTGTTGTGGTCACATGTTCACCTACCGCAACCTCAACAACCTGATCCGGCTCATTTCCCAGAACTTCCCAGTATCACCCCCTCTCTAAACCTCTTGAACACTGAGACACAGAGACATTGAGACTCTGAGACAATGAGACACAGTGACAGAAAGGCACAGAGACTCTGAGACACTGAGACTCAGAGACACAGATAGATAGAGTCAATGAGACTCTGAGACACAGAGACACTGAGACCCAGAGACCCTGAGACACAGAGATAGTGAGACTCTGAGACACTGAGGCACAGAGACTCTGAGGTTCTGAGACTGAGACACAGAGACACAGAGACACTGAGACACTGATACACTGAGACTTTGATACACCGAGACACTGAAATACTGAGATGCAGAGACACAGAGATACTGAGACACAGAGACCCAGAGACTCTGAGACACTGAGACACAGAGAGACTGAGACGGAGTTGTGGTCACTATTGTGGTCACATGTTCACCTACCGCAACCTCAACCACCTGATCCGGCTCATTTCCCAGAACTTCCCAGTATCACCCCCTCTCTAGTCGGGCTATCTACATATTGCTCCAAGGACCTTTCCAACACACATCTTACGAATTCCTCCCTGTCCGAACCCCCAGCTCTAGGCACCTTCCAATCCATCCCAGGGAGATTCAAATCTCCCACTACAACAACCCTGTTCGTCCTACACTTATCCAAAATGTCCCTACATATACCCTCTTCCACTGCCCGCGGGCTGTCGGGCGGCCTATAGTGTACTCCTAGCATAGTAATGGCCCCCTTCCTATTCCTCAACTACACCCACAGACTCAATTTCCAACCCCTCCATGTTATCCTCCCTCTGCACCACTGTGATCTGCTCCCTAACTAACAGCACCACTCCCCCGCCCCTTTTCAACCCTCAAAGTTCAATACAACTCCAACATTACTTCCCTGTATTTGTAATCTATGTACTGTACTTAACGTGATCCTTGGGGATTTTTTTCATTACTTAGAGTAATCATTGGAGAGCATGTCGCTATTTAGAGTGATCCTTGTAGACCATGTCAGTATTGAGACTGACCCATGGGGACTGTATGATTATTTAGAATGATCAATGGGGATTGTGTCAGTATTTCGAGTAATCCTTGGGGACTGTGTCACGATTTAGATTGATCGTTGGGGATTTTGTCACTATTTTGTGTGTTCCTTGTGGATTGTTCTCCTATTTGCTGCATCCACAATCAGTGTATTCAATTGGACAGTGTAGATGGAGATTTCCCGTATATCTCAGACTGTGCTGCACCTACAGTCAGGGTATTTGATGAGGCAGTATAGAGGGAGATTTCCTGTGTATCTCAGAATGTGTTGCATCTACAATCTGGCTATTTCATGCCACAGTGTAGTTAGAGATTTCCTGTGCATCGCAGACATCTAAACTCAGTGTACTTGATGGCCCAGTGTAGAGGGAGATTTTCTGTGTATCTCAGACAATTCTGCATCTACAAACATGGTATTTGATGGGACAGTGTAGACTCTGACTGAAGATGTTCCATTCTGTTCTCATTGTTATACAAACACCAGGTTAAGGATGTAATGTGCTTAAGTCAAATGGCTTGAAATATCTCTGTGTTTTTAATCCTTTTCATCAACTGTCAGCGAGCCTCTGTATGTTACTCACGAGTTCACAACTCAATGAAGTTAATGTAATGAGTAGTGAACTACTCAATCTTATCTCTTGTAAGATTGGACCTCAGTGAAGGTGATCTCTCTGAAATAATGTTTATTGGGAGTAAGAGTTCGAGTGTCATTAACCAAAGTGCAATATCTGACACCCAGTGAACAAGTGTTGCAGGGTATATTTGTCAGTGTAAAATTGTACTGACTTTCACCTGAATGGAATATCTGATTGAAGTCTCCATTAATATCTGGCACTATCTGTCCATGAAGAATTGTATTGTACTTAGGAAAAGAATTGGAATGAAATATGTTGGTTCAATTTTAAGTATATACTATTTTAATTTGATGAGTGAGATTCCCATTCAATGGGGCTGCCTCAGTCTTTCGTCTTTTGAACATGTTGAAAAAAGGAAGACTTTGGCTTTGTTTGATGGTCAGTGTGTGATGTGAAATTTCTCCATACCTCGGGTTTGTGTTGAAAAGCAAGAGGTTTCAGCTCGTTCCTGATATTTAACCAAACCTGTTATAATCTGTACAGAATTCAGTGATTGTCAAAGATTTTGTGATTTGTTCACATTTCCATTAATCTATAAATGAATTCCAATATTTTTTTCAGGTTGTTTTGGTTCTGTTTAACTGTGTTGCTTCTTAAAGCGATTTGTGAATTGATCACCTGGAGTCCTAAATTCCTTGAAAACATTCAGATACTCGATTTCTAGAGAGTGATTGGGAAACATATTGTTCTGATCAGACATTGACACTGAGCTGTGGTGAAATTCATTTCCGATTCTAATACCCAATTTGCAAGTTTATAATTGATTATTAGTGTGTTATTGTGTTGAGTTGTATTCTTCCATTCTGCTCATTCTTATTCTGAGTTTGGATTGGGTGCAAATTTTGAAATTATCATTTTGTTTCCTGATGTCATATTGTTGATGTAAGTGGTGAAGGACAGTTATCCCAGCGCTAATCATTATGGAAAACAACTTCCACCTTCCAGCAATCAGAGGAAAATCCCTTTAACTCCCACTCGCTGTGTTGTATTTTTGTAACCAGCTTCCAGTCATCCTGCTGCTGGTCCTCGCACTCGCAGACTCGCTCATGAGTCTGTTCAGCATTAACTTCCGGAAGATGCCTAGAAACACCTTGTTTCGGCTACGTTGACCATATCATTCCTGATAATTGCTAAAATTATTCAATGAAATCTGTCAAGAATGATCTTAATTTTAGAATATCTGCTGAATGTTCTTCATCACAGCCTGTGTTAATTGACGTATTAATTCTTTTTTTAATGTTGAGTTTAATGTTAACTCAACATGAAAACTCAACAACTCTTTGGATTTGTTTTAATTTGATTTCTGTTTAAACTCAAGGAAAAAAAATAAACCTTCTATTGTTTTCCATTCCAGTGAGTAACGTCTGATGATCAGATGCTGAAGAAGGCAGACACGACAGTTTTCTTTATTAGCTGATGTGTAGAAGGTAGAAGCAGGGAGGTCATGGAGATCTATGAAACACTCATTTGTCTTCAGTGACAGGAAGTGAGGAGTACTCCAGCCTCACTAGAAAGAGGATGTGATTGCTCCGGAAGGGATGCAAAGGAGATTCACCAGGATGTTACCTGGGCCACAGTTTACCTGCAGTGAAGACAGTCTGGTTAGGCTCGGGCTGCTTTCCTTATCACAGTGAACACCGAGCGTGGTCACCACTGACATGTACAAAAGTAAGAGGAACATAGCTCGGATAGTTCAAAAGAAACTTTATCCCCTCAGCAGAGGGGTCAATGTCCAAGGTGTGTAGATTATGGTCAACAGCAGGAGGGTTAGGGGGGGCTCTGAGGAAAATAAAATCTTCCAGTGTAATTTCAGAAATCATGCTGGTCATCCTGCATTGCAAGATCCCAACATCACTCTGCAATGTGGGAGCAGCCAGATTTAAAACACAATTGTAGGTGTGAATTGGTGAAAAGCTAAAACACATCACAGATTCATGATTTTGGGGAAAGTGATGGGATTGAGGGTGGATCAATCTCTTGGTCCTGATAATCTTCATTCCAGAGTACTTAAGGAAGTCTTCCTGGGAATCGCAGACCCAGTGGTGTTTACTTTACAAGTTTATTGGATTCCGGGCTGGTTCCTACAGATTGGAGGGTAACTAAATGCAAGCCGACTATTCAGACATGGACGTGAAGAGAAAATGGTGAAATATAGACCAGTGAGCCTAACATCAGTGCTGGGGAATTTGCAAGAGTCAAATTTCAAGGATTTCACAAGGCATTTGGAAGGCAGTGCTATAATCAGACAAAATCAGCATGGATTTACTGAAGGGAAATCATGATTGGAATATCTTGGAATTGTTTTAGGGTGGAACTAGTCGAGTAGACCACAGGGAAACAGTGGATGTGGTTTATTCAGTCTTCCAGAAGAGTTCCAGTCTTCCTCAATGCATCATCTCCAAATTTGCAGATGGTACACAGCTGAATGGGAGGGTGAGCTGTGAGGAAGATGAAGAGAATATTCAGCGTGATTTGGACATGGCAGATGAAGTTTAACATGGATCACTGCGATGATATTGAATCTATTAGAAAGTCAAATTATTACTTGAATGGTTATAAGTTGAGAGAGGTGGATACTGATCAAAACCTAGGTCTCCTTGTGCATCATTCACCACAAGGAACCAGGCAGGTACTTCAGGCAGTGATTAGAACATAGAACATTACAGCGCAGAACAGGCCCTTCGGCCCACGATGTTGCGCCGACCAGTTACAAAACAATGACCCGCTAATCTAAACCAATCCCTTATCGTCCATAAACCTATCCAGGATCTCTTAAACGCCCCCAAACTAGGCGCATTTACAACTGCAGCAGGCAGGGCATTCGAATACCTCACCACCCTCTGGGTAAAGAACCTACCCCTGACATCCGTCCTATAACTACCACCCCTTAATTTAAAGCCATGCCCCCTCGTGCTAGATTTCTCCATCAGATGGAACCAAATGGTCTGTAACCTTTCATGGTTCCTATTTAGAGATAGGGATGATTTGCTGCAATTTATAAAGCATTGCTGAGGCCACACCTGGAGTTGTTTGTACAGTTTTGGTGTCCTTATCTGAGGAAGGATGTCCTTGCTATCGAGGAACAATAGCACCAGTTTACCAGGCTGTTTCCTGAGATGGCAGGTCTGTCATACGAGGAGAGATTCGATTGGTTAGGATTAGAGTCAATGGAAAATTAGAGAGTGAGAGGGAACCTCATAGAAACGTATTAAATTCCAACAGAATGAGGCGGAGTCGATTCAGAAAGAATGGTACCAATGCTGGGGGAGTTGAGAACTAGGGGTCATAGATTTAGGATTAGGACAAACCTCTTGGACACTGAGACACAGAGACATTGAGACTCTGAGACAATGAGACACAGTGACAGAAAGGCACAGAGACTCTGAGACACTGAGACTCAGAGACACAGATAGATAGAGTCAATGAGACTCTGAGACACAGAGACACTGAGACCCAGAGACCCTGAGACACAGAGACAGTGAGACTCTGAGACACTGAGGCACAGAGACTCTGAGGTTCTGAGACTGAGACACAGAGACACAGAGACACTGAGACACTGATACACTGAGACTTTGATACACCGAGACACTGAAATACTGAGATGCAGAGACACAGAGATACTGAGACACAGAGACCCAGAGACTCTGAGACACTGAGACACAGAGAGACTGAGACGGAGTTGTGGTCACTATTGTGGTCACATGTTCACCTACCGCAATCTCAACCACCTGATCCGGCTCATTTCCCAGAACTTCCCAGTATCACCCCCTCTCTAGTCGGGCTATCTACATATTGCTCCAAGGACCCTTCCAACACACATCTTACGAATTCCTCCCTGTCCGAACCCCCAGCTCTAGGCACCTTCCAATCCATCCCAGGGAGATTCAAATCTCCCACTACAACAACCCTGTTCGTCCTACACTTATCCAAAATGTCCCTACATATACCCTCTTCCACTGCCCGCGGGCTGTCGGGCGGCCTATAGTGTACTCCTAGCATAGTAATGGCCCCCTTCCTATTCCTCAACTACACCCACAGACTCAATTTCCAACCCCTCCATGTTATCCTCCCTCTGCACCACTGTGATCTGCTCCCTAACTAACAGCACCACTCCCCCGCCCCTTTTCAACCCTCAAAGTTCAATACAACTCCAACATTACTTCCCTGTATTTGTAATCTACGTACTGTACTTAACGTGATCCTTGGGGATTTTTTTCATTACTTAGAGTAATCATTGGAGAGCATGTCGCTATTTAGAGTGATCCTTGTAGACCATGTCAGTATTGAGACTGACCCATGGGGACTGTATGATTATTTAGAATGATCCTTGGTGATTGTGTCAGTATTTCGAGTAATCCTTGGGGACTGTGTCACGATTTAGATTGATCGTTGGGGATTTTGTCACTATTTTGTGTGTTCCTTGTGGATTGTTCTCCTATTTGCTGCATCTACAATCAGTGTATTCAATTGGACAGTGTAGATGGAGATTTCCCGTATATCTCAGACTGTGCTGCACCTACAGTCAGGGTATTTGATGAGGCAGTATAGAGGGAGATTTCCTGTGTATCTCAGAATGTGTTGCATCTACAATCTGGCTATTTCATGCCACAGTGTAGTTAGAGATTTCCTGTGCATCGCAGACATCTAAACTCAGTGTACTTGATGGCCCAGTGTAGAGGGAGATTTTCTGTGTATCTCAGACAATTCTGCATCTACAAACATGGTATTTGATGGGACAGTGTACAGTCTGACTGAAGATGTTCCATTCTGTTCTCATTGTTATACAAACACCAGGTTAAGGATGTAATGTGCTTAAGTCAAATGGCTTGAAATATCTCTGTGTTTTTAATCCTTTTCATCAACTGCCAGCGAGCCTCTGTATGTTACTCACGAGTTCACAACTCAATGAAGTTAATGTAATGAGTAGTGAACTACTCAATCTTATCTCTTGTAAGATTGGACCTCAGTGAAGGTGATCTCTCTGAAATAATGTTTATTGGGAGTAAGAGTTCGAGTGTCATTAACCAAAGTGCAATATCTGACACCCAGTGAACAAGTGTTGCAGGGTATATTTGTCAGTGTAAAATTGTACTGACTTTCACCTGAATGGAATATCTGATTGAAGTCTCCATTAATATCTGGCACTATCTGTCCATGAAGAATTGTATTGTACTTAGGAAAAGAATTGGAATGAAATATGTTGGTTCAATTTTAAGTATATACTATTTTAATTTGATGAGTGAGATTCCCATTCAATGGGGCTGCCTCAGTCTTTCGTCTTTTGAACATGTTGAAAAAAGGAAGACTTTGGCTTTGTTTGATGGTCAGTGTGTGATGTGAAATTTCTCCATACCTCGGGTTTGTGTTGAAAAGCAAGAGGTTTCAGCTCGTTCCTGATATTTAACCAAACCTGTTATAATCTGTACAGAATTCAGTGATTGTCAAAGATTTTGTGATTTGTTCACATTTCCATTAATCTATAAATGAATTCCAATATTTTTTTCAGGTTGTTTTGGTTCTGTTTAACTGTGTTGCTTCTTAAAGCGATTTGTGAATTGATCACCTGGAGTCCTAAATTCCTTGAAAACATTCAGATACTCGATTTCTAGAGAGTGATTGGGAAACATATTGTTCTGATCAGACATTGACACTGAGCTGTGGTGAAATTCATTTCCGATTCTAATACCCAATTTGCAAGTTTATAATTGATTATTAGTGTGTTATTGTGTTGAGTTGTATTCTTCCATTCTGCTCATTCTTATTCTGAGTTTGGATTGGGTGCAAATTTTGAAATTATCATTTTGTTTCCTGATGTCATATTGTTGATGTAAGTGGTGAAGGACAGTTATCCCAGCGCTAATCATTATGGAAAACAACTTCCACCTTCCAGCAATCAGAGGAAAATCCCTTTAACTCCCACTCGCTGTGTTGTATTTTTGTAACCAGCTTCCAGTCATCCTGCTGCTGGTCCTCGCACTCGCAGACTCGCTCATGAGTCTGTTCAGCATTAACTTCCGGAAGATGCCTAGAAACACCTTGTTTCGGCTACGTTGACCATATCATTCCTGATAATTGCTAAAATTATTCAATGAAATCTGTCAAGAATGATCTTAATTTTAGAATATCTGCTGAATGTTCTTCATCACAGCCTGTGTTAATTGACGTATTAATTCTTTTTTTAATGTTGAGTTTAATGTTAACTCAACATGAAAACTCAACAACTCTTTGGATTTGTTTTAATTTGATTTCTGTTTAAACTCAAGGAAAAAAAATAAACCTTCTATTGTTTTCCATTCCAGTGAGTAACGTCTGATGATCAGATGCTGAAGAAGGCAGACACGACAGTTTTCTTTATTAGCTGATGTGTAGAAGGTAGAAGCAGGGAGGTCATGGAGATCTATGAAACACTCATTTGTCTTCAGTGACAGGAAGTGAGGAGTACTCCAGCCTCACTAGAAAGAGGATGTGATTGCTCCGGAAGGGATGCAAAGGAGATTCACCAGGATGTTACCTGGGCCACAGTTTACCTGCAGTGAAGACAGTCTGGTTAGGCTCGGGCTGCTTTCCTTATCACAGTGAACACCGAGCGTGGTCACCACTGACATGTACAAAAGTAAGAGGAACATAGCTCGGATAGTTCAAAAGAAACTTTATCCCCTCAGCAGAGGGGTCAATGTCCAAGGTGTGTAGATTATGGTCAACAGCAGGAGGGTTAGGGGGGGCTCTGAGGAAAATAAAATCTTCCAGTGTAATTTCAGAAATCATGCTGGTCATCCTGCATTGCAAGATCCCAACATCACTCTGCAATGTGGGAGCAGCCAGATTTAAAACACAATTGTAGGTGTGAATTGGTGAAAAGCTAAAACACATCACAGATTCATGATTTTGGGGAAAGTGATGGGATTGAGGGTGGATCAATCTCTTGGTCCTGATAATCTTCATTCCAGAGTACTTAAGGAAGTCTTCCTGGGAATCGCAGACCCAGTGGTGTTTACTTTACAAGTTTATTGGATTCCGGGCTGGTTCCTACAGATTGGAGGGTAACTAAATGCAAGCCGACTATTCAGACATGGACGTGAAGAGAAAATGGTGAAATATAGACCAGTGAGCCTAACATCAGTGCTGGGGAATTTGCAAGAGTCAAATTTCAAGGATTTCACAAGGCATTTGGAAGGCAGTGCTATAATCAGACAAAATCAGCATGGATTTACTGAAGGGAAATCATGATTGGAATATCTTGGAATTGTTTTAGGGTGGAACTAGTCGAGTAGACCACAGGGAAACAGTGGATGTGGTTTATTCAGTCTTCCAGAAGAGTTCCAGTCTTCCTCAATGCATCATCTCCAAATTTGCAGATGGTACACAGCTGAATGGGAGGGTGAGCTGTGAGGAAGATGAAGAGAATATTCAGCGTGATTTGGACATGGCAGATGAAGTTTAACATGGATCACTGCGATGATATTGAATCTATTAGAAAGTCAAATTATTACTTGAATGGTTATAAGTTGAGAGAGGTGGATACTGATCAAAACCTAGGTCTCCTTGTGCATCATTCACCACAAGGAACCAGGCAGGTACTTCAGGCAGTGATTAGAACATAGAACATTACAGCGCAGAACAGGCCCTTCGGCCCACGATGTTGCGCCGACCAGTTACAAAACAATGACCCGCTAATCTAAACCAATCCCTTATCGTCCATAAACCTATCCAGGATCTCTTAAACGCCCCCAAACTAGGCGCATTTACAACTGCAGCAGGCAGGGCATTCGAATACCTCACCACCCTCTGGGTAAAGAACCTACCCCTGACATCCGTCCTATAACTACCACCCCTTAATTTAAAGCCATGCCCCCTCGTGCTAGATTTCTCCATCAGATGGAACCAAATGGTCTGTAACCTTTCATGGTTCCTATTTAGAGATAGGGATGATTTGCTGCAATTTATAAAGCATTGCTGAGGCCACACCTGGAGTTGTTTGTACAGTTTTGGTGTCCTTATCTGAGGAAGGATGTCCTTGCTATCGAGGAACAATAGCACCAGTTTACCAGGCTGTTTCCTGAGATGGCAGGTCTGTCATACGAGGAGAGATTCGATTGGTTAGGATTAGAGTCAATGGAAAATTAGAGAGTGAGAGGGAACCTCATAGAAACGTATTAAATTCCAACAGAATGAGGCGGAGTCGATTCAGAAAGAATGGTACCAATGCTGGGGGAGTTGAGAACTAGGGGTCATAGATTTAGGATTAGGACAAACCTCTTGGACACTGAGACACAGAGACATTGAGACTCTGAGACAATGAGACACAGTGACAGAAAGGCACAGAGACTCTGAGACACTGAGACTCAGAGACACAGATAGATAGAGTCAATGAGACTCTGAGACACAGAGACACTGAGACCCAGAGACCCTGAGACACAGAGACAGTGAGACTCTGAGACACTGAGGCACAGAGACTCTGAGGTTCTGAGACTGAGACACAGAGACACAGAGACACTGAGACACTGATACACTGAGACTTTGATACACCGAGACACTGAAATACTGAGATGCAGAGACACAGAGATACTGAGACACAGAGACCCAGAGACTCTGAGACACTGAGACACAGAGAGACTGAGACGGAGTTGTGGTCACTATTGTGGTCACATGTTCACCTACCGCAATCTCAACCACCTGATCCGGCTCATTTCCCAGAACTTCCCAGTATCACCCCCTCTCTAGTCGGGCTATCTACATATTGCTCCAAGGACCCTTCCAACACACATCTTACGAATTCCTCCCTGTCCGAACCCCCAGCTCTAGGCACCTTCCAATCCATCCCAGGGAGATTCAAATCTCCCACTACAACAACCCTGTTCGTCCTACACTTATCCAAAATGTCCCTACATATACCCTCTTCCACTGCCCGCGGGCTGTCGGGCGGCCTATAGTGTACTCCTAGCATAGTAATGGCCCCCTTCCTATTCCTCAACTACACCCACAGACTCAATTTCCAACCCCTCCATGTTATCCTCCCTCTGCACCACTGTGATCTGCTCCCTAACTAACAGCACCACTCCCCCGCCCCTTTTCAACCCTCAAAGTTCAATACAACTCCAACATTACTTCCCTGTATTTGTAATCTACGTACTGTACTTAACGTGATCCTTGGGGATTTTTTTCATTACTTAGAGTAATCATTGGAGAGCATGTCGCTATTTAGAGTGATCCTTGTAGACCATGTCAGTATTGAGACTGACCCATGGGGACTGTATGATTATTTAGAATGATCCTTGGTGATTGTGTCAGTATTTCGAGTAATCCTTGGGGACTGTGTCACGATTTAGATTGATCGTTGGGGATTTTGTCACTATTTTGTGTGTTCCTTGTGGATTGTTCTCCTATTTGCTGCATCTACAATCAGTGTATTCAATTGGACAGTGTAGATGGAGATTTCCCGTATATCTCAGACTGTGCTGCACCTACAGTCAGGGTATTTGATGAGGCAGTATAGAGGGAGATTTCCTGTGTATCTCAGAATGTGTTGCATCTACAATCTGGCTATTTCATGCCACAGTGTAGTTAGAGATTTCCTGTGCATCGCAGACATCTAAACTCAGTGTACTTGATGGCCCAGTGTAGAGGGAGATTTTCTGTGTATCTCAGACAATTCTGCATCTACAAACATGGTATTTGATGGGACAGTGTACAGTCTGACTGAAGATGTTCCATTCTGTTCTCATTGTTATACAAACACCAGGTTAAGGATGTAATGTGCTTAAGTCAAATGGCTTGAAATATCTCTGTGTTTTTAATCCTTTTCATCAACTGCCAGCGAGCCTCTGTATGTTACTCACGAGTTCACAACTCAATGAAGTTAATGTAATGAGTAGTGAACTACTCAATCTTATCTCTTGTAAGATTGGACCTCAGTGAAGGTGATCTCTCTGAAATAATGTTTATTGGGAGTAAGAGTTCGAGTGTCATTAACCAAAGTGCAATATCTGACACCCAGTGAACAAGTGTTGCAGGGTATATTTGTCAGTGTAAAATTGTACTGACTTTCACCTGAATGGAATATCTGATTGAAGTCTCCATTAATATCTGGCACTATCTGTCCATGAAGAATTGTATTGTACTTAGGAAAAGAATTGGAATGAAATATGTTGGTTCAATTTTAAGTATATACTATTTTAATTTGATGAGTGAGATTCCCATTCAATGGGGCTGCCTCAGTCTTTCGTCTTTTGAACATGTTGAAAAAAGGAAGACTTTGGCTTTGTTTGATGGTCAGTGTGTGATGTGAAATTTCTCCATACCTCGGGTTTGTGTTGAAAAGCAAGAGGTTTCAGCTCGTTCCTGATATTTAACCAAACCTGTTATAATCTGTACAGAATTCAGTGATTGTCAAAGATTTTGTGATTTGTTCACATTTCCATTAATCTATAAATGAATTCCAATATTTTTTTCAGGTTGTTTTGGTTCTGTTTAACTGTGTTGCTTCTTAAAGCGATTTGTGAATTGATCACCTGGAGTCCTAAATTCCTTGAAAACATTCAGATACTCGATTTCTAGAGAGTGATTGGGAAACATATTGTTCTGATCAGACATTGACACTGAGCTGTGGTGAAATTCATTTCCGATTCTAATACCCAATTTGCAAGTTTATAATTGATTATTAGTGTGTTATTGTGTTGAGTTGTATTCTTCCATTCTGCTCATTCTTATTCTGAGTTTGGATTGGTTTGCAAATTTTGAAATTATCATTTTGTTTCCTGATGTCATATTGTTGATGTAAGTGGTGAAGGACAGTTATCCCAGCGCTAATCATTATGGAAAACAACTTCCACCTTCCAGCAATCAGAGGAAAATCCCTTTAACTCCCACTCGCTGTGTTGTATTTTTGTAACCAGCTTCCAGTCATCCTGCTGCTGGTCCTCGCACTCGCAGACTCGCTCATGAGTCTGTTCAGCATTAACTTCCGGAAGATGCCTAGAAACACCTTGTTTCGGCTACGTTGACCATATCATTCCTGATAATTGCTAAAATTATTCAATGAAATCTGTCAAGAATGATCTTAATTTTAGAATATCTGCTGAATGTTCTTCATCACAGCCTGTGTTACTTGACGTATTAATTCTTTTTTTAATGTTGAGTTTAATGTTAACTCAACATGAAAACTCAACAACTCTTTGGATTTGTTTTAATTTGATTTCTGTTTAAACTCAAGGAAAAAAAATAAACCTTCTATTGTTTTCCATTCCAGTGAGTAACGTCTGATGATCAGATGCTGAAGAAGGCAGACACGACAGTTTTCTTTATTAGCTGATGTGTAGAAGGTAGAAGCAGGGAGGTCATGGAGATCTATGAAACACTCATTTGTCTTCAGTGACAGGAAGTGAGGAGTACTCCAGCCTCACTAGAAAGAGGATGTGATTGCTCCGGAAGGGATGCAAAGGAGATTCACCAGGATGTTACCTGGGCCACAGTTTCCCTGCAGTGAAGACAGTCTGGTTAGGCTCGGGCTGCTTTCCTTATCACAGTGAACACCGAGCGTGGTCACCACTGACATGTACAAAAGTAAGAGGAACATAGCTCGGATAGTTCAAAAGAAACTTTATCCCCTCAGCAGAGGGGTCAATGTCCAAGGTGTGTAGATTATGGTCAACAGCAGGAGGGTTAGGGGGGGCTCTGAGGAAAATAAAATCTTCCAGTGTAATTTCAGAAATCATGCTGGTCATCCTGCATTGCAAGATCCCAACATCACTCTGCAATGTGGGAGCAGCCAGATTTAAAACACAATTGTAGGTGTGAATTGGTGAAAAGCTAAAACACATCACAGATTCATGATTTTGGGGAAAGTGATGGGATTGAGGGTGGATCAATCTCTTGGTCCTGATAATCTTCATTCCAGAGTACTTAAGGAAGTCTTCCTGGGAATCGCAGACCCAGTGGTGTTTACTTTACAAGTTTATTGGATTCCGGGCTGGTTCCTACAGATTGGAGGGTAACTAAATGCAAGCCGACTATTCAGACATGGACGTGAAGAGAAAATGGTGAAATATAGACCAGTGAGCCTAACATCAGTGCTGGGGAATTTGCAAGAGTCAAATTTCAAGGATTTCACAAGGCATTTGGAAGGCAGTGCTATAATCAGACAAAATCAGCATGGATTTACTGAAGGGAAATCATGATTGGAATATCTTGGAATTGTTTAAGGGTGGAACTAGTCGAGTAGACCACAGGGAAACAGTGGATGTGGTTTATTCAGTCTTCCAGAAGAGTTCCAGTCTTCCTCAATGCATCATCTCCAAATTTGCAGATGGTACACAGCTGAATGGGAGGGTGAGCTGTGAGGAAGATGAAGAGAATATTCAGCGTGATTTGGACATGGCAGATGAAGTTTAACATGGATCACTGCGATGATATTGAATCTATTAGAAAGTCAAATTATTACTTGAATGGTTATAAGTTGAGAGAGGTGGATACTGATCAAAACCTAGGTCTCCTTGTGCATCATTCACCACAAGGAACCAGGCAGGTACTTCAGGCAGTGATTAGAACATAGAACATTACAGCGCAGAACAGGCCCTTCGGCCCACGATGTTGCGCCGACCAGTTACAAAACAATGACCCGCTAATCTAAACCAATCCCTTATCGTCCATAAACCTATCCAGGATCTCTTAAACGCCCCCAAACTAGGCGCATTTACAACTGCAGCAGGCAGGGCATTCGAATACCTCACCACCCTCTGGGTAAAGAACCTACCCCTGACATCCGTCCTATAACTACCACCCCTTAATTTAAAGCCATGCCCCCTCGTGCTAGATTTCTCCATCAGATGGAACCAAATGGTCTGTAACCTTTCATGGTTCCTATTTAGAGATAGGGATGATTTGCTGCAATTTATAAAGCATTGCTGAGGCCACACCTGGAGTTGTTTGTACAGTTTTGGTGTCCTTATCTGAGGAAGGATGTCCTTGCTATCGAGGAACAATAGCACCAGTTTACCAGGCTGTTTCCTGAGATGGCAGGTCTGTCATACGAGGAGAGATTCGATTGGTTAGGATTAGAGTCAATGGAAAATTGGAGAGTGAGAGGGAACCTCATAGAAACGTATTAAATTCCAACAGAATGAGGCGGAGTCGATTCAGAAAGAATGGTACCAATGCTGGGGGAGTTGAGAACTAGGGGTCATAGATTTAGGATTAGGACAAACCTCTTGGACACTGAGACACAGAGACATTGAGACTCTGAGACAATGAGACACAGTGACAGAAAGGCACAGAGACTCTGAGACACTGAGACTCAGAGACACAGATAGATAGAGTCAATGAGACTCTGAGACACAGAGACACTGAGACCCAGAGACCCTGAGACACAGAGACAGTGAGACTCTGAGACACTGAGGCACAGAGACATTGAGGTTCTGAGACTGAGACACAGAGACACAGAGACACTGAGACACTGATACACTGAGACTTTGATACACTGAGACACTGAAATACTGAGATGCAGAGACACAGAGATACTGAGACACAGAGACCCAGAGACTCTGAGACACTGAGACACAGAGAGACTGAGACGGAGTTGTGGTCACTGTTGTGGTCACATGTTCACCTACCGCAACCTCAACAACCTGATCCGGCTCATTTCCCAGAACTTCCCAGTATCACCCCCTCTCTAAACCTCTTGAACACTGAGACACAGAGACATTGAGACTCTGAGACAATGAGACACAGTGACAGAAAGGCACAGAGACTCTGAGACACTGAGACTCAGAGACACAGATAGATAGAGTCAATGAGACTCTGAGACACAGAGACACTGAGACCCAGAGACCCTGAGACACAGAGATAGTGAGACTCTGAGACACTGAGGCACAGAGACTCTGAGGTTCTGAGACTGAGACACAGAGACACAGAGACACTGAGACACTGATACACTGAGACTTTGATACACCGAGACACTGAAATACTGAGATGCAGAGACACAGAGATACTGAGACACAGAGACCCAGAGACTCTGAGACACTGAGACACAGAGAGACTGAGACGGAGTTGTGGTCACTATTGTGGTCACATGTTCACCTACCGCAACCTCAACCACCTGATCCGGCTCATTTCCCAGAACTTCCCAGTATCACCCCCTCTCTAGTCGGGCTATCTACATATTGCTCCAAGGACCCTTCCAACACACATCTTACGAATTCCTCCCTGTCCGAACCCCCAGCTCTAGGCACCTTCCAATCCATCCCAGGGAGATTCAAATCTCCCACTACAACAACCCTGTTCGTCCTACACTTATCCAAAATGTCCCTACATATACCCTCTTCCACTGCCCGCGGGCTGTCGGGCGGCCTATAGTGTACTCCTAGCATAGTAATGGCCCCCTTCCTATTCCTCAACTACACCCACAGACTCAATTTCCAACCCCTCCATGTTATCCTCCCTCTGCACCACTGTGATCTGCTCCCTAACTAACAGCACCACTCCCCCGCCCCTTTTCAACCCTCAAAGTTCAATACAACTCCAACATTACTTCCCTGTATTTGTAATCTATGTACTGTACTTAACGTGATCCTTGGGGATTTTTTTCATTACTTAGAGTAATCATTGGAGAGCATGTCGCTATTTAGAGTGATCCTTGTAGACCATGTCAGTATTGAGACTGACCCATGGGGACTGTATGATTATTTAGAATGATCAATGGGGATTGTGTCAGTATTTCGAGTAATCCTTGGGGACTGTGTCACGATTTAGATTGATCGTTGGGGATTTTGTCACTATTTTGTGTGTTCCTTGTGGATTGTTCTCCTATTTGCTGCATCCACAATCAGTGTATTCAATTGGACAGTGTAGATGGAGATTTCCCGTATATCTCAGACTGTGCTGCACCTACAGTCAGGGTATTTGATGAGGCAGTATAGAGGGAGATTTCCTGTGTATCTCAGAATGTGTTGCATCTACAATCTGGCTATTTCATGCCACAGTGTAGTTAGAGATTTCCTGTGCATCGCAGACATCTAAACTCAGTGTACTTGATGGCCCAGTGTAGAGGGAGATTTTCTGTGTATCTCAGACAATTCTGCATCTACAAACATGGTATTTGATGGGACAGTGTAGACTCTGACTGAAGATGTTCCATTCTGTTCTCATTGTTATACAAACACCAGGTTAAGGATGTAATGTGCTTAAGTCAAATGGCTTGAAATATCTCTGTGTTTTTAATCCTTTTCATCAACTGTCAGCGAGCCTCTGTATGTTACTCACGAGTTCACAACTCAATGAAGTTAATGTAATGAGTAGTGAACTACTCAATCTTATCTCTTGTAAGATTGGACCTCAGTGAAGGTGATCTCTCTGAAATAATGTTTATTGGGAGTAAGAGTTCGAGTGTCATTAACCAAAGTGCAATATCTGACACCCAGTGAACAAGTGTTGCAGGGTATATTTGTCAGTGTAAAATTGTACTGACTTTCACCTGAATGGAATATCTGATTGAAGTCTCCATTAATATCTGGCACTATCTGTCCATGAAGAATTGTATTGTACTTAGGAAAAGAATTGGAATGAAATATGTTGGTTCAATTTTAAGTATATACTATTTTAATTTGATGAGTGAGATTCCCATTCAATGGGGCTGCCTCAGTCTTTCGTCTTTTGAACATGTTGAAAAAAGGAAGACTTTGGCTTTGTTTGATGGTCAGTGTGTGATGTGAAATTTCTCCATACCTCGGGTTTGTGTTGAAAAGCAAGAGGTTTCAGCTCGTTCCTGATATTTAACCAAACCTGTTATAATCTGTACAGAATTCAGTGATTGTCAAAGATTTTGTGATTTGTTCACATTTCCATTAATCTATAAATGAATTCCAATATTTTTTTCAGGTTGTTTTGGTTCTGTTTAACTGTGTTGCTTCTTAAAGCGATTTGTGAATTGATCACCTGGAGTCCTAAATTCCTTGAAAACATTCAGATACTCGATTTCTAGAGAGTGATTGGGAAACATATTGTTCTGATCAGACATTGACACTGAGCTGTGGTGAAATTCATTTCCGATTCTAATACCCAATTTGCAAGTTTATAATTGATTATTAGTGTGTTATTGTGTTGAGTTGTATTCTTCCATTCTGCTCATTCTTATTCTGAGTTTGGATTGGTTTGCAAATTTTGAAATTATCATTTTGTTTCCTGATGTCATATTGTTGATGTAAGTGGTGAAGGACAGTTATCCCAGCGCTAATCATTATGGAAAACAACTTCCACCTTCCAGCAATCAGAGGAAAATCCCTTTAACTCCCACTCGCTGTGTTGTATTTTTGTAACCAGCTTCCAGTCATCCTGCTGCTGGTCCTCGCACTCGCAGACTCGCTCATGAGTCTGTTCAGCATTAACTTCCGGAAGATGCCTAGAAACACCTTGTTTCGGCTACGTTGACCATATCATTCCTGATAATTGCTAAAATTATTCAATGAAATCTGTCAAGAATGATCTTAATTTTAGAATATCTGCTGAATGTTCTTCATCACAGCCTGTGTTAATTGACGTATTAATTCTTTTTTTAATGTTGAGTTTAATGTTAACTCAACATGAAAACTCAACAACTCTTTGGATTTGTTTTAATTTGATTTCTGTTTAAACTCAAGGAAAAAAAATAAACCTTCTATTGTTTTCCATTCCAGTGAGTAACGTCTGATGATCAGATGCTGAAGAAGGCAGACACGACAGTTTTCTTTATTAGCTGATGTGTAGAAGGTAGAAGCAGGGAGGTCATGGAGATCTATGAAACACTCATTTGTCTTCAGTGACAGGAAGTGAGGAGTACTCCAGCCTCACTAGAAAGAGGATGTGATTGCTCCGGAAGGGATGCAAAGGAGATTCACCAGGATGTTACCTGGGCCACAGTTTCCCTGCAGTGAAGACAGTCTGGTTAGGCTCGGGCTGCTTTCCTTATCACAGTGAACACCGAGCGTGGTCACCACTGACATGTACAAAAGTAAGAGGAACATAGCTCGGATAGTTCAAAAGAAACTTTATCCCCTCAGCAGAGGGGTCAATGTCCAAGGTGTGTAGATTATGGTCAACAGCAGGAGGGTTAGGGGGGGCTCTGAGGAAAATAAAATCTTCCAGTGTAATTTCAGAAATCATGCTGGTCATCCTGCATTGCAAGATCCCAACATCACTCTGCAATGTGGGAGCAGCCAGATTTAAAACACAATTGTAGGTGTGAATTGGTGAAAAGCTAAAACACATCACAGATTCATGATTTTGGGGAAAGTGATGGGATTGAGGGTGGATCAATCTCTTGGTCCTGATAATCTTCATTCCAGAGTACTTAAGGAAGTCTTCCTGGGAATCGCAGACCCAGTGGTGTTTACTTTACAAGTTTATTGGATTCCGGGCTGGTTCCTACAGATTGGAGGGTAACTAAATGCAAGCCGACTATTCAGACATGGACGTGAAGAGAAAATGGTGAAATATAGACCAGTGAGCCTAACATCAGTGCTGGGGAATTTGCAAGAGTCAAATTTCAAGGATTTCACAAGGCATTTGGAAGGCAGTGCTATAATCAGACAAAATCAGCATGGATTTACTGAAGGGAAATCATGATTGGAATATCTTGGAATTGTTTAAGGGTGGAACTAGTCGAGTAGACCACAGGGAAACAGTGGATGTGGTTTATTCAGTCTTCCAGAAGAGTTCCAGTCTTCCTCAATGCATCATCTCCAAATTTGCAGATGGTACACAGCTGAATGGGAGGGTGAGCTGTGAGGAAGATGAAGAGAATATTCAGCGTGATTTGGACATGGCAGATGAAGTTTAACATGGATCACTGCGATGATATTGAATCTATTAGAAAGTCAAATTATTACTTGAATGGTTATAAGTTGAGAGAGGTGGATACTGATCAAAACCTAGGTCTCCTTGTGCATCATTCACCACAAGGAACCAGGCAGGTACTTCAGGCAGTGATTAGAACATAGAACATTACAGCGCAGAACAGGCCTTTCGGCCCACGATGTTGCGCCGACCAGTTACAAAACAATGACCCGCTAATCTAAACCAATCCCTTATCGTCCATAAACCTATCCAGGATCTCTTAAACGCCCCCAAACTAGGCGCATTTACAACTGCAGCAGGCAGGGCATTCGAATACCTCACCACCCTCTGGGTAAAGAACCTACCCCTGACATCCGTCCTATAACTACCACCCCTTAATTTAAAGCCATGCCCCCTCGTGCTAGATTTCTCCATCAGATGGAACCAAATGGTCTGTAACCTTTCATGGTTCCTATTTAGAGATAGGGATGATTTGCTGCAATTTATAAAGCATTGCTGAGGCCACACCTGGAGTTGTTTGTACAGTTTTGGTGTCCTTATCTGAGGAAGGATGTCCTTGCTATCGAGGAACAATAGCACCAGTTTACCAGGCTGTTTCCTGAGATGGCAGGTCTGTCATACGAGGAGAGATTCGATTGGTTAGGATTAGAGTCAATGGAAAATTGGAGAGTGAGAGGGAACCTCATAGAAACGTATTAAATTCCAACAGAATGAGGCGGAGTCGATTCAGAAAGAATGGTACCAATGCTGGGGGAGTTGAGAACTAGGGGTCATAGATTTAGGATTAGGACAAACCTCTTGGACACTGAGACACAGAGACATTGAGACTCTGAGACAATGAGACACAGTGACAGAAAGGCACAGAGACTCTGAGACACTGAGACTCAGAGACACAGATAGATAGAGTCAATGAGACTCTGAGACACAGAGACACTGAGACCCAGAGACCCTGAGACACAGAGACAGTGAGACTCTGAGACACTGAGGCACAGAGACATTGAGGTTCTGAGACTGAGACACAGAGACACAGAGACACTGAGACACTGATACACTGAGACTTTGATACACTGAGACACTGAAATACTGAGATGCAGAGACACAGAGATACTGAGACACAGAGACCCAGAGACTCTGAGACACTGAGACACAGAGAGACTGAGACGGAGTTGTGGTCACTGTTGTGGTCACATGTTCACCTACCGCAACCTCAACAACCTGATCCGGCTCATTTCCCAGAACTTCCCAGTATCACCCCCTCTCTAAACCTCTTGAACACTGAGACACAGAGACATTGAGACTCTGAGACAATGAGACACAGTGACAGAAAGGCACAGAGACTCTGAGACACTGAGACTCAGAGACACAGATAGATAGAGTCAATGAGACTCTGAGACACAGAGACACTGAGACCCAGAGACCCTGAGACACAGAGATAGTGAGACTCTGAGACACTGAGGCACAGAGACTCTGAGGTTCTGAGACTGAGACACAGAGACACAGAGACACTGAGACACTGATACACTGAGACTTTGATACACCGAGACACTGAAATACTGAGATGCAGAGACACAGAGATACTGAGACACAGAGACCCAGAGACTCTGAGACACTGAGACACAGAGAGACTGAGACGGAGTTGTGGTCACTATTGTGGTCACATGTTCACCTACCGCAACCTCAACCACCTGATCCGGCTCATTTCCCAGAACTTCCCAGTATCACCCCCTCTCTAGTCGGGCTATCTACATATTGCTCCAAGGACCCTTCCAACACACATCTTACGAATTCCTCCCTGTCCGAACCCCCAGCTCTAGGCACCTTCCAATCCATCCCAGGGAGATTCAAATCTCCCACTACAACAACCCTGTTCGTCCTACACTTATCCAAAATGTCCCTACATATACCCTCTTCCACTGCCCGCGGGCTGTCGGGCGGCCTATAGTGTACTCCTAGCATAGTAATGGCCCCCTTCCTATTCCTCAACTACACCCACAGACTCAATTTCCAACCCCTCCATGTTATCCTCCCTCTGCACCACTGTGATCTGCTCCCTAACTAACAGCACCACTCCCCCGCCCCTTTTCAACCCTCAAAGTTCAATACAACTCCAACATTACTTCCCTGTATTTGTAATCTATGTACTGTACTTAACGTGATCCTTGGGGATTTTTTTCATTACTTAGAGTAATCATTGGAGAGCATGTCGCTATTTAGAGTGATCCTTGTAGACCATGTCAGTATTGAGACTGACCCATGGGGACTGTATGATTATTTAGAATGATCAATGGGGATTGTGTCAGTATTTCGAGTAATCCTTGGGGACTGTGTCACGATTTAGATTGATCGTTGGGGATTTTGTCACTATTTTGTGTGTTCCTTGTGGATTGTTCTCCTATTTGCTGCATCCACAATCAGTGTATTCAATTGGACAGTGTAGATGGAGATTTCCCGTATATCTCAGACTGTGCTGCACCTACAGTCAGGGTATTTGATGAGGCAGTATAGAGGGAGATTTCCTGTGTATCTCAGAATGTGTTGCATCTACAATCTGGCTATTTCATGCCACAGTGTAGTTAGAGATTTCCTGTGCATCGCAGACATCTAAACTCAGTGTACTTGATGGCCCAGTGTAGAGGGAGATTTTCTGTGTATCTCAGACAATTCTGCATCTACAAACATGGTATTTGATGGGACAGTGTAGACTCTGACTGAAGATGTTCCATTCTGTTCTCATTGTTATACAAACACCAGGTTAAGGATGTAATGTGCTTAAGTCAAATGGCTTGAAATATCTCTGTGTTTTTAATCCTTTTCATCAACTGTCAGCGAGCCTCTGTATGTTACTCACGAGTTCACAACTCAATGAAGTTAATGTAATGAGTAGTGAACTACTCAATCTTATCTCTTGTAAGATTGGACCTCAGTGAAGGTGATCTCTCTGAAATAATGTTTATTGGGAGTAAGAGTTCGAGTGTCATTAACCAAAGTGCAATATCTGACACCCAGTGAACAAGTGTTGCAGGGTATATTTGTCAGTGTAAAATTGTACTGACTTTCACCTGAATGGAATATCTGATTGAAGTCTCCATTAATATCTGGCACTATCTGTCCATGAAGAATTGTATTGTACTTAGGAAAAGAATTGGAATGAAATATGTTGGTTCAATTTTAAGTATATACTATTTTAATTTGATGAGTGAGATTCCCATTCAATGGGGCTGCCTCAGTCTTTCGTCTTTTGAACATGTTGAAAAAAGGAAGACTTTGGCTTTGTTTGATGGTCAGTGTGTGATGTGAAATTTCTCCATACCTCGGGTTTGTGTTGAAAAGCAAGAGGTTTCAGCTCGTTCCTGATATTTAACCAAACCTGTTATAATCTGTACAGAATTCAGTGATTGTCAAAGATTTTGTGATTTGTTCACATTTCCATTAATCTATAAATGAATTCCAATATTTTTTTCAGGTTGTTTTGGTTCTGTTTAACTGTGTTGCTTCTTAAAGCGATTTGTGAATTGATCACCTGGAGTCCTAAATTCCTTGAAAACATTCAGATACTCGATTTCTAGAGAGTGATTGGGAAACATATTGTTCTGATCAGACATTGACACTGAGCTGTGGTGAAATTCATTTCCGATTCTAATACCCAATTTGCAAGTTTATAATTGATTATTAGTGTGTTATTGTGTTGAGTTGTATTCTTCCATTCTGCTCATTCTTATTCTGAGTTTGGATTGGGTGCAAATTTTGAAATTATCATTTTGTTTCCTGATGTCATATTGTTGATGTAAGTGGTGAAGGACAGTTATCCCAGCGCTAATCATTATGGAAAACAACTTCCACCTTCCAGCAATCAGAGGAAAATCCCTTTAACTCCCACTCGCTGTGTTGTATTTTTGTAACCAGCTTCCAGTCATCCTGCTGCTGGTCCTCGCACTCGCAGACTCGCTCATGAGTCTGTTCAGCATTAACTTCCGGAAGATGCCTAGAAACACCTTGTTTCGGCTACGTTGACCATATCATTCCTGATAATTGCTAAAATTATTCAATGAAATCTGTCAAGAATGATCTTAATTTTAGAATATCTGCTGAATGTTCTTCATCACAGCCTGTGTTAATTGACGTATTAATTCTTTTTTTAATGTTGAGTTTAATGTTAACTCAACATGAAAACTCAACAACTCTTTGGATTTGTTTTAATTTGATTTCTGTTTAAACTCAAGGAAAAAAAATAAACCTTCTATTGTTTTCCATTCCAGTGAGTAACGTCTGATGATCAGATGCTGAAGAAGGCAGACACGACAGTTTTCTTTATTAGCTGATGTGTAGAAGGTAGAAGCAGGGAGGTCATGGAGATCTATGAAACACTCATTTGTCTTCAGTGACAGGAAGTGAGGAGTACTCCAGCCTCACTAGAAAGAGGATGTGATTGCTCCGGAAGGGATGCAAAGGAGATTCACCAGGATGTTACCTGGGCCACAGTTTACCTGCAGTGAAGACAGTCTGGTTAGGCTCGGGCTGCTTTCCTTATCACAGTGAACACCGAGCGTGGTCACCACTGACATGTACAAAAGTAAGAGGAACATAGCTCGGATAGTTCAAAAGAAACTTTATCCCCTCAGCAGAGGGGTCAATGTCCAAGGTGTGTAGATTATGGTCAACAGCAGGAGGGTTAGGGGGGGCTCTGAGGAAAATAAAATCTTCCAGTGTAATTTCAGAAATCATGCTGGTCATCCTGCATTGCAAGATCCCAACATCACTCTGCAATGTGGGAGCAGCCAGATTTAAAACACAATTGTAGGTGTGAATTGGTGAAAAGCTAAAACACATCACAGATTCATGATTTTGGGGAAAGTGATGGGATTGAGGGTGGATCAATCTCTTGGTCCTGATAATCTTCATTCCAGAGTACTTAAGGAAGTCTTCCTGGGAATCGCAGACCCAGTGGTGTTTACTTTACAAGTTTATTGGATTCCGGGCTGGTTCCTACAGATTGGAGGGTAACTAAATGCAAGCCGACTATTCAGACATGGACGTGAAGAGAAAATGGTGAAATATAGACCAGTGAGCCTAACATCAGTGCTGGGGAATTTGCAAGAGTCAAATTTCAAGGATTTCACAAGGCATTTGGAAGGCAGTGCTATAATCAGACAAAATCAGCATGGATTTACTGAAGGGAAATCATGATTGGAATATCTTGGAATTGTTTAAGGGTGGAACTAGTCGAGTAGACCACAGGGAAACAGTGGATGTGGTTTATTCAGTCTTCCAGAAGAGTTCCAGTCTTCCTCAATGCATCATCTCCAAATTTGCAGATGGTACACAGCTGAATGGGAGGGTGAGCTGTGAGGAAGATGAAGAGAATATTCAGCGTGATTTGGACATGGCAGATGAAGTTTAACATGGATCACTGCGATGATATTGAATCTATTAGAAAGTCAAATTATTACTTGAATGGTTATAAGTTGAGAGAGGTGGATACTGATCAAAACCTAGGTCTCCTTGTGCATCATTCACCACAAGGAACCAGGCAGGTACTTCAGGCAGTGATTAGAACATAGAACATTACAGCGCAGAACAGGCCTTTCGGCCCACGATGTTGCGCCGACCAGTTACAAAACAATGACCCGCTAATCTAAACCAATCCCTTATCGTCCATAAACCTATCCAGGATCTCTTAAACGCCCCCAAACTAGGCGCATTTACAACTGCAGCAGGCAGGGCATTCGAATACCTCACCACCCTCTGGGTAAAGAACCTACCCCTGACATCCGTCCTATAACTACCACCCCTTAATTTAAAGCCATGCCCCCTCGTGCTAGATTTCTCCATCAGATGGAACCAAATGGTCTGTAACCTTTCATGGTTCCTATTTAGAAATAGGGATGATTTGCTGCAATTTATAAAGCATTGCTGAGGCCACACCTGGAGTTGTTTGTACAGTTTTGGTGTCCTTATCTGAGGAAGGATGTCCTTGCTATCGAGGAACAATAGCACCAGTTTACCAGGCTGTTTCCTGAGATGGCAGGTCTGTCATACGAGGAGAGATTCGATTGGTTAGGATTAGAGTCAATGGAAAATTGGAGAGTGAGAGGGAACCTCATAGAAACGTATTAAATTCCAACAGAATGAGGCGGAGTCGATTCAGAAAGAATGGTACCAATGCTGGGGGAGTTGAGAACTAGGGGTCATAGATTTAGGATTAGGACAAACCTCTTGGACACTGAGACACAGAGACATTGAGACTCTGAGACAATGAGACACAGTGACAGAAAGGCACAGAGACTCTGAGACACTGAGACTCAGAGACACAGATAGATAGAGTCAATGAGACTCTGAGACACAGAGACACTGAGACCCAGAGACCCTGAGACACAGAGACAGTGAGACTCTGAGACACTGAGGCACAGAGACATTGAGGTTCTGAGACTGAGACACAGAGACACAGAGACACTGAGACACTGATACACTGAGACTTTGATACACTGAGACACTGAAATACTGAGATGCAGAGACACAGAGATACTGAGACACAGAGACCCAGAGACTCTGAGACACTGAGACACAGAGAGACTGAGACGGAGTTGTGGTCACTGTTGTGGTCACATGTTCACCTACCGCAACCTCAACAACCTGATCCGGCTCATTTCCCAGAACTTCCCAGTATCACCCCCTCTCTAAACCTCTTGAACACTGAGACACAGAGACATTGAGACTCTGAGACAATGAGACACAGTGACAGAAAGGCACAGAGACTCTGAGACACTGAGACTCAGAGACAGAGATAGATAGAGTCAATGAGACTCTGAGACACAGAGACACTGAGACCCAGAGACCCTGAGACACAGAGATAGTGAGACTCTGAGACACTGAGGCACAGAGACTCTGAGGTTCTGAGACTGAGACACAGAGACACAGAGACACTGAGACACTGATACACTGAGACTTTGATACACCGAGACACTGAAATACTGAGATGCAGAGACACAGAGATACTGAGACACAGAGACCCAGAGACTCTGAGACACTGAGACACAGAGAGACTGAGACGGAGTTGTGGTCACTATTGTGGTCACATGTTCACCTACCGCAACCTCAACCACCTGATCCGGCTCATTTCCCAGAACTTCCCAGTATCACCCCCTCTCTAGTCGGGCTATCTACATATTGCTCCAAGGACCCTTCCAACACACATCTTACGAATTCCTCCCTGTCCGAACCCCCAGCTCTAGGCACCTTCCAATCCATCCCAGGGAGATTCAAATCTCCCACTACAACAACCCTGTTCGTCCTACACTTATCCAAAATGTCCCTACATATACCCTCTTCCACTGCCCGCGGGCTGTCGGGCGGCCTATAGTGTACTCCTAGCATAGTAATGGCCCCCTTCCTATTCCTCAACTACACCCACAGACTCAATTTCCAACCCCTCCATGTTATCCTCCCTCTGCACCACTGTGATCTGCTCCCTAACTAACAGCACCACTCCCCCGCCCCTTTTCAACCCTCAAAGTTCAATACAACTCCAACATTACTTCCCTGTATTTGTAATCTATGTACTGTACTTAACGTGATCCTTGGGGATTTTTTTCATTACTTAGAGTAATCATTGGAGAGCATGTCGCTATTTAGAGTGATCCTTGTAGACCATGTCAGTATTGAGACTGACCCATGGGGACTGTATGATTATTTAGAATGATCAATGGGGATTGTGTCAGTATTTCGAGTAATCCTTGGGGACTGTGTCACGATTTAGATTGATCGTTGGGGATTTTGTCACTATTTTGTGTGTTCCTTGTGGATTGTTCTCCTATTTGCTGCATCCACAATCAGTGTATTCAATTGGACAGTGTAGATGGAGATTTCCCGTATATCTCAGACTGTGCTGCACCTACAGTCAGGGTATTTGATGAGGCAGTATAGAGGGAGATTTCCTGTGTATCTCAGAATGTGTTGCATCTACAATCTGGCTATTTCATGCCACAGTGTAGTTAGAGATTTCCTGTGCATCGCAGACATCTAAACTCAGTGTACTTGATGGCCCAGTGTAGAGGGAGATTTTCTGTGTATCTCAGACAATTCTGCATCTACAAACATGGTATTTGATGGGACAGTGTAGACTCTGACTGAAGATGTTCCATTCTGTTCTCATTGTTATACAAACACCAGGTTAAGGATGTAATGTGCTTAAGTCAAATGGCTTGAAATATCTCTGTGTTTTTAATCCTTTTCATCAACTGTCAGCGAGCCTCTGTATGTTACTCACGAGTTCACAACTCAATGAAGTTAATGTAATGAGTAGTGAACTACTCAATCTTATCTCTTGTAAGATTGGACCTCAGTGAAGGTGATCTCTCTGAAATAATGTTTATTGGGAGTAAGAGTTCGAGTGTCATTAACCAAAGTGCAATATCTGACACCCAGTGAACAAGTGTTGCAGGGTATATTTGTCAGTGTAAAATTGTACTGACTTTCACCTGAATGGAATATCTGATTGAAGTCTCCATTAATATCTGGCACTATCTGTCCATGAAGAATTGTATTGTACTTAGGAAAAGAATTGGAATGAAATATGTTGGTTCAATTTTAAGTATATACTATTTTAATTTGATGAGTGAGATTCCCATTCAATGGGGCTGCCTCAGTCTTTCGTCTTTTGAACATGTTGAAAAAAGGAAGACTTTGGCTTTGTTTGATGGTCAGTGTGTGATGTGAAATTTCTCCATACCTCGGGTTTGTGTTGAAAAGCAAGGGGTTTCAGCTCGTTCCTGATATTTAACCAAACCTGTTATAATCTGTACAGAATTCAGTGATTGTCAAAGATTTTGTGATTTGTTCACATTTCCATTAATCTATAAATGAATTCCAATATTTTTTTCAGGTTGTTTTGGTTCTGTTTAACTGTGTTGCTTCTTAAAGCGATTTGTGAATTGATCACCTGGAGTCCTAAATTCCTTGAAAACATTCAGATACTCGATTTCTAGAGAGTGATTGGGAAACATATTGTTCTGATCAGACATTGACACTGAGCTGTGGTGAAATTCATTTCCGATTCTAATACCCAATTTGCAAGTTTATAATTGATTATTAGTGTGTTATTGTGTTGAGTTGTATTCTTCCATTCTGCTCATTCTTATTCTGAGTTTGGATTGGGTGCAAATTTTGAAATTATCATTTTGTTTCCTGATGTCATATTGTTGATGTAAGTGGTGAAGGACAGTTATCCCAGCGCTAATCATTATGGAAAACAACTTCCACCTTCCAGCAATCAGAGGAAAATCCCTTTAACTCCCACTCGCTGTGTTGTATTTTTGTAACCAGCTTCCAGTCATCCTGCTGCTGGTCCTCGCACTCGCAGACTCGCTCATGAGTCTGTTCAGCATTAACTTCCGGAAGATGCCTAGAAACACCTTGTTTCGGCTACGTTGACCATATCATTCCTGATAATTGCTAAAATTATTCAATGAAATCTGTCAAGAATGATCTTAATTTTAGAATATCTGCTGAATGTTCTTCATCACAGCCTGTGTTAATTGACGTATTAATTCTTTTTTTAATGTTGAGTTTAATGTTAACTCAACATGAAAACTCAACAACTCTTTGGATTTGTTTTAATTTGATTTCTGTTTAAACTCAAGGAAAAAAAATAAACCTTCTATTGTTTTCCATTCCAGTGAGTAACGTCTGATGATCAGATGCTGAAGAAGGCAGACACGACAGTTTTCTTTATTAGCTGATGTGTAGAAGGTAGAAGCAGGGAGGTCATGGAGATCTATGAAACACTCATTTGTCTTCAGTGACAGGAAGTGAGGAGTACTCCAGCCTCACTAGAAAGAGGATGTGATTGCTCCGGAAGGGATGCAAAGGAGATTCACCAGGATGTTACCTGGGCCACAGTTTACCTGCAGTGAAGACAGTCTGGTTAGGCTCGGGCTGCTTTCCTTATCACAGTGAACACCGAGCGTGGTCACCACTGACATGTACAAAAGTAAGAGGAACATAGCTCGGATAGTTCAAAAGAAACTTTATCCCCTCAGCAGAGGGGTCAATGTCCAAGGTGTGTAGATTATGGTCAACAGCAGGAGGGTTAGGGGGGGCTCTGAGGAAAATAAAATCTTCCAGTGTAATTTCAGAAATCATGCTGGTCATCCTGCATTGCAAGATCCCAACATCACTCTGCAATGTGGGAGCAGCCAGATTTAAAACACAATTGTAGGTGTGAATTGGTGAAAAGCTAAAACACATCACAGATTCATGATTTTGGGGAAAGTGATGGGATTGAGGGTGGATCAATCTCTTGGTCCTGATAATCTTCATTCCAGAGTACTTAAGGAAGTCTTCCTGGGAATCGCAGACCCAGTGGTGTTTACTTTACAAGTTTATTGGATTCCGGGCTGGTTCCTACAGATTGGAGGGTAACTAAATGCAAGCCGACTATTCAGACATGGACGTGAAGAGAAAATGGTGAAATATAGACCAGTGAGCCTAACATCAGTGCTGGGGAATTTGCAAGAGTCAAATTTCAAGGATTTCACAAGGCATTTGGAAGCTAGTGCTATAATCAGACAAAATCAGCATGGATTTACTGAAGGGAAATCATGATTGGAATATCTTGGAATTGTTTAAGGGTGGAACTAGTCGAGTAGACCACAGGGAAACAGTGGATGTGGTTTATTCAGTCTTCCAGAAGAGTTCCAGTCTTCCTCAATGCATCATCTCCAAATTTGCAGATGGTACACAGCTGAATGGGAGGGTGAGCTGTGAGGAAGATGAAGAGAATATTCAGCGTGATTTGGACATGGCAGATGAAGTTTAACATGGATCACTGCGATGATATTGAATCTATTAGAAAGTCAAATTATTACTTGAATGGTTATAAGTTGAGAGAGGTGGATACTGATCAAAACCTAGGTCTCCTTGTGCATCATTCACCACAAGGAACCAGGCAGGTACTTCAGGCAGTGATTAGAACATAGAACATTACAGCGCAGAACAGGCCCTTCGGCCCACGATGTTGCGCCGACCAGTTACAAAACAATGACCCGCTAATCTAAACCAATCCCTTATCGTCCATAAACCTATCCAGGATCTCTTAAACGCCCCCAAACTAGGCGCATTTACAACTGCAGCAGGCAGGGCATTCGAATACCTCACCACCCTCTGGGTAAAGAACCTACCCCTGACATCCGTCCTATAACTACCACCCCTTAATTTAAAGCCATGCCCCCTCGTGCTAGATTTCTCCATCAGATGGAACCAAATGGTCTGTAACCTTTCATGGTTCCTATTTAGAGATAGGGATGATTTGCTGCAATTTATAAAGCATTGCTGAGGCCACACCTGGAGTTGTTTGTACAGTTTTGGTGTCCTTATCTGAGGAAGGATGTCCTTGCTATCGAGGAACAATAGCACCAGTTTACCAGGCTGTTTCCTGAGATGGCAGGTCTGTCATACGAGGAGAGATTCGATTGGTTAGGATTAGAGTCAATGGAAAATTAGAGAGTGAGAGGGAACCTCATAGAAACGTATTAAATTCCAACAGAATGAGGCGGAGTCGATTCAGAAAGAATGGTACCAATGCTGGGGGAGTTGAGAACTAGGGGTCATAGATTTAGGATTAGGACAAACCTCTTGGACACTGAGACACAGAGACATTGAGACTCTGAGACAATGAGACACAGTGACAGAAAGGCACAGAGACTCTGAGACACTGAGACTCAGAGACACAGATAGATAGAGTCAATGAGACTCTGAGACACAGAGACACTGAGACCCAGAGACCCTGAGACACAGAGACAGTGAGACTCTGAGACACTGAGGCACAGAGACTCTGAGGTTCTGAGACTGAGACACAGAGACACAGAGACACTGAGACACTGATACACTGAGACTTTGATACACCGAGACACTGAAATACTGAGATGCAGAGACACAGAGATACTGAGACACAGAGACCCAGAGACTCTGAGACACTGAGACACAGAGAGACTGAGACGGAGTTGTGGTCACTATTGTGGTCACATGTTCACCTACCGCAATCTCAACCACCTGATCCGGCTCATTTCCCAGAACTTCCCAGTATCACCCCCTCTCTAGTCGGGCTATCTACATATTGCTCCAAGGACCCTTCCAACACACATCTTACGAATTCCTCCCTGTCCGAACCCCCAGCTCTAGGCACCTTCCAATCCATCCCAGGGAGATTCAAATCTCCCACTACAACAACCCTGTTCGTCCTACACTTATCCAAAATGTCCCTACATATACCCTCTTCCACTGCCCGCGGGCTGTCGGGCGGCCTATAGTGTACTCCTAGCATAGTAATGGCCCCCTTCCTATTCCTCAACTACACCCACAGACTCAATTTCCAACCCCTCCATGTTATCCTCCCTCTGCACCACTGTGATCTGCTCCCTAACTAACAGCACCACTCCCCCGCCCCTTTTCAACCCTCAAAGTTCAATACAACTCCAACATTACTTCCCTGTATTTGTAATCTACGTACTGTACTTAACGTGATCCTTGGGGATTTTTTTCATTACTTAGAGTAATCATTGGAGAGCATGTCGCTATTTAGAGTGATCCTTGTAGACCATGTCAGTATTGAGACTGACCCATGGGGACTGTATGATTATTTAGAATGATCCTTGGTGATTGTGTCAGTATTTCGAGTAATCCTTGGGGACTGTGTCACGATTTAGATTGATCGTTGGGGATTTTGTCACTATTTTGTGTGTTCCTTGTGGATTGTTCTCCTATTTGCTGCATCTACAATCAGTGTATTCAATTGGACAGTGTAGATGGAGATTTCCCGTATATCTCAGACTGTGCTGCACCTACAGTCAGGGTATTTGATGAGGCAGTATAGAGGGAGATTTCCTGTGTATCTCAGAATGTGTTGCATCTACAATCTGGCTATTTCATGCCACAGTGTAGTTAGAGATTTCCTGTGCATCGCAGACATCTAAACTCAGTGTACTTGATGGCCCAGTGTAGAGGGAGATTTTCTGTGTATCTCAGACAATTCTGCATCTACAAACATGGTATTTGATGGGACAGTGTACAGTCTGACTGAAGATGTTCCATTCTGTTCTCATTGTTATACAAACACCAGGTTAAGGATGTAATGTGCTTAAGTCAAATGGCTTGAAATATCTCTGTGTTTTTAATCCTTTTCATCAACTGCCAGCGAGCCTCTGTATGTTACTCACGAGTTCACAACTCAATGAAGTTAATGTAATGAGTAGTGAACTACTCAATCTTATCTCTTGTAAGATTGGACCTCAGTGAAGGTGATCTCTCTGAAATAATGTTTATTGGGAGTAAGAGTTCGAGTGTCATTAACCAAAGTGCAATATCTGACACCCAGTGAACAAGTGTTGCAGGGTATATTTGTCAGTGTAAAATTGTACTGACTTTCACCTGAATGGAATATCTGATTGAAGTCTCCATTAATATCTGGCACTATCTGTCCATGAAGAATTGTATTGTACTTAGGAAAAGAATTGGAATGAAATATGTTGGTTCAATTTTAAGTATATACTATTTTAATTTGATGAGTGAGATTCCCATTCAATGGGGCTGCCTCAGTCTTTCGTCTTTTGAACATGTTGAAAAAAGGAAGACTTTGGCTTTGTTTGATGGTCAGTGTGTGATGTGAAATTTCTCCATACCTCGGGTTTGTGTTGAAAAGCAAGAGGTTTCAGCTCGTTCCTGATATTTAACCAAACCTGTTATAATCTGTACAGAATTCAGTGATTGTCAAAGATTTTGTGATTTGTTCACATTTCCATTAATCTATAAATGAATTCCAATATTTTTTTCAGGTTGTTTTGGTTCTGTTTAACTGTGTTGCTTCTTAAAGCGATTTGTGAATTGATCACCTGGAGTCCTAAATTCCTTGAAAACATTCAGATACTCGATTTCTAGAGAGTGATTGGGAAACATATTGTTCTGATCAGACATTGACACTGAGCTGTGGTGAAATTCATTTCCGATTCTAATACCCAATTTGCAAGTTTATAATTGATTATTAGTGTGTTATTGTGTTGAGTTGTATTCTTCCATTCTGCTCATTCTTATTCTGAGTTTGGATTGGTTTGCAAATTTTGAAATTATCATTTTGTTTCCTGATGTCATATTGTTGATGTAAGTGGTGAAGGACAGTTATCCCAGCGCTAATCATTATGGAAAACAACTTCCACCTTCCAGCAATCAGAGGAAAATCCCTTTAACTCCCACTCGCTGTGTTGTATTTTTGTAACCAGCTTCCAGTCATCCTGCTGCTGGTCCTCGCACTCGCAGACTCGCTCATGAGTCTGTTCAGCATTAACTTCCGGAAGATGCCTAGAAACACCTTGTTTCGGCTACGTTGACCATATCATTCCTGATAATTGCTAAAATTATTCAATGAAATCTGTCAAGAATGATCTTAATTTTAGAATATCTGCTGAATGTTCTTCATCACAGCCTGTGTTACTTGACGTATTAATTCTTTTTTTAATGTTGAGTTTAATGTTAACTCAACATGAAAACTCAACAACTCTTTGGATTTGTTTTAATTTGATTTCTGTTTAAACTCAAGGAAAAAAAATAAACCTTCTATTGTTTTCCATTCCAGTGAGTAACGTCTGATGATCAGATGCTGAAGAAGGCAGACACGACAGTTTTCTTTATTAGCTGATGTGTAGAAGGTAGAAGCAGGGAGGTCATGGAGATCTATGAAACACTCATTTGTCTTCAGTGACAGGAAGTGAGGAGTACTCCAGCCTCACTAGAAAGAGGATGTGATTGCTCCGGAAGGGATGCAAAGGAGATTCACCAGGATGTTACCTGGGCCACAGTTTCCCTGCAGTGAAGACAGTCTGGTTAGGCTCGGGCTGCTTTCCTTATCACAGTGAACACCGAGCGTGGTCACCACTGACATGTACAAAAGTAAGAGGAACATAGCTCGGATAGTTCAAAAGAAACTTTATCCCCTCAGCAGAGGGGTCAATGTCCAAGGTGTGTAGATTATGGTCAACAGCAGGAGGGTTAGGGGGGGCTCTGAGGAAAATAAAATCTTCCAGTGTAATTTCAGAAATCATGCTGGTCATCCTGCATTGCAAGATCCCAACATCACTCTGCAATGTGGGAGCAGCCAGATTTAAAACACAATTGTAGGTGTGAATTGGTGAAAAGCTAAAACACATCACAGATTCATGATTTTGGGGAAAGTGATGGGATTGAGGGTGGATCAATCTCTTGGTCCTGATAATCTTCATTCCAGAGTACTTAAGGAAGTCTTCCTGGGAATCGCAGACCCAGTGGTGTTTACTTTACAAGTTTATTGGATTCCGGGCTGGTTCCTACAGATTGGAGGGTAACTAAATGCAAGCCGACTATTCAGACATGGACGTGAAGAGAAAATGGTGAAATATAGACCAGTGAGCCTAACATCAGTGCTGGGGAATTTGCAAGAGTCAAATTTCAAGGATTTCACAAGGCATTTGGAAGGCAGTGCTATAATCAGACAAAATCAGCATGGATTTACTGAAGGGAAATCATGATTGGAATATCTTGGAATTGTTTAAGGGTGGAACTAGTCGAGTAGACCACAGGGAAACAGTGGATGTGGTTTATTCAGTCTTCCAGAAGAGTTCCAGTCTTCCTCAATGCATCATCTCCAAATTTGCAGATGGTACACAGCTGAATGGGAGGGTGAGCTGTGAGGAAGATGAAGAGAATATTCAGCGTGATTTGGACATGGCAGATGAAGTTTAACATGGATCACTGCGATGATATTGAATCTATTAGAAAGTCAAATTATTACTTGAATGGTTATAAGTTGAGAGAGGTGGATACTGATCAAAACCTAGGTCTCCTTGTGCATCATTCACCACAAGGAACCAGGCAGGTACTTCAGGCAGTGATTAGAACATAGAACATTACAGCGCAGAACAGGCCCTTCGGCCCACGATGTTGCGCCGACCAGTTACAAAACAATGACCCGCTAATCTAAACCAATCCCTTATCGTCCATAAACCTATCCAGGATCTCTTAAACGCCCCCAAACTAGGCGCATTTACAACTGCAGCAGGCAGGGCATTCGAATACCTCACCACCCTCTGGGTAAAGAACCTACCCCTGACATCCGTCCTATAACTACCACCCCTTAATTTAAAGCCATGCCCCCTCGTGCTAGATTTCTCCATCAGATGGAACCAAATGGTCTGTAACCTTTCATGGTTCCTATTTAGAGATAGGGATGATTTGCTGCAATTTATAAAGCATTGCTGAGGCCACACCTGGAGTTGTTTGTACAGTTTTGGTGTCCTTATCTGAGGAAGGATGTCCTTGCTATCGAGGAACAATAGCACCAGTTTACCAGGCTGTTTCCTGAGATGGCAGGTCTGTCATACGAGGAGAGATTCGATTGGTTAGGATTAGAGTCAATGGAAAATTGGAGAGTGAGAGGGAACCTCATAGAAACGTATTAAATTCCAACAGAATGAGGCGGAGTCGATTCAGAAAGAATGGTACCAATGCTGGGGGAGTTGAGAACTAGGGGTCATAGATTTAGGATTAGGACAAACCTCTTGGACACTGAGACACAGAGACATTGAGACTCTGAGACAATGAGACACAGTGACAGAAAGGCACAGAGACTCTGAGACACTGAGACTCAGAGACACAGATAGATAGAGTCAATGAGACTCTGAGACACAGAGACACTGAGACCCAGAGACCCTGAGACACAGAGACAGTGAGACTCTGAGACACTGAGGCACAGAGACATTGAGGTTCTGAGACTGAGACACAGAGACACAGAGACACTGAGACACTGATACACTGAGACTTTGATACACTGAGACACTGAAATACTGAGATGCAGAGACACAGAGATACTGAGACACAGAGACCCAGAGACTCTGAGACACTGAGACACAGAGAGACTGAGACGGAGTTGTGGTCACTGTTGTGGTCACATGTTCACCTACCGCAACCTCAACCACCTGATCCGGCTCATTTCCCAGAACTTCCCAGTATCACCCCCTCTCTAAACCTCTTGAACACTGAGACACAGAGACATTGAGACTCTGAGACAATGAGACACAGTGACAGAAAGGCACAGAGACTCTGAGACACTGAGACTCAGAGACACAGATAGATAGAGTCAATGAGACTCTGAGACACAGAGACACTGAGACCCAGAGACCCTGAGACACAGAGACAGTGAGACTCTGAGACACTGAGGCACAGAGACTCTGAGGTTCTGAGACTGAGACACAGAGACACAGAGACACTGAGAGACTGATACACTGAGACTTTGATACACCGAGACACTGAAATACTGAGATGCAGAGACACAGAGATACTGAGACACAGAGACCCAGAGACTCTGAGACACTGAGACACAGAGAGACTGAGACGGAGTTGTGGTCACTATTGTGGTCACATGTTCACCTACCGCAACCTCAACCACCTGATCCGGCTCATTTCCCAGAACTTCCCAGTATCACCCCCTCTCTAGTCGGGCTATCTACATATTGCTCCAAGGACCCTTCCAACACACATCTTACGAATTCCTCCCTGTCCGAACCCCCAGCTCTAGGCACCTTCCAATCCATCCCAGGGAGATTCAAATCTCCCACTACAACAACCCTGTTCGTCCTACACTTATCCAAAATGTCCCTACATATACCCTCTTCCACTGCCCGCGGGCTGTCGGGCGGCCTATAGTGTACTCCTAGCATAGTAATGGCCCCCTTCCTATTCCTCTACTCCACCCACAGACTCAATTTCCAACCCCTCCATGTTATCCTCCCTCTGCACCACTGTGATCTGCTCCCTAACTAACAGCACCACTCCCCCGCCCCTTTTCAACCCTCAAAGTTCAATACAACTCCAACATTACTTCCCTGTATTTGTAATCTATGTACTGTACTTAACGTGATCCTTGGGGATTTTTTTCATTACTTAGAGTAATCATTGGAGAGCGTGTCGCTATTTAGAGTGATCCTTGTAGACCATGTCAGTATTGAGACTGACCCATGGGGACTGTATGATTATTTAGAATGATCCTTGGGGATTGTGTCAGTATTTCGAGTAATCCTTGGGGACTGTGTCACGATTTAGATTGATCGTTGGGGATTTTGTCACTATTTTGTGTGTTCCTTGTGGATTGTTCTCCTATTTGCTGCATCTACAATCAGTGTATTCAATTGGACAGTGTAGATGGAGATTTCCCGTATATCTCAGACTGTGCTGCACCTACAGTCAGGGTATTTGATGAGGCAGTATAGAGGGAGATTTCCTGTGTATCTCAGAATGTGTTGCATCTACAATCTGGCTATTTCATGCCACAGTGTAGTTAGAGATTTCCTGTGCATCGCAGACATCTAAACTCAGTGTACTTGATGGCCCAGTGTAGAGGGAGATTTTCTGTGTATCTCAGACAATTCTGCATCTACAAACATGGTATTTGATGGGACAGTGTAGACTCTGACTGAAGATGTTCCATTCTGTTCTCATTGTTATACAAACACCAGGTTAAGGATGTAATGTGCTTAAGTCAAATGGCTTGAAATATCTCTGTGTTTTTAATCCTTTTCATCAACTGCCAGCGAGCCTCTGTATGTTACTCACGAGTTCACAACTCAATGAAGTTAATGTAATGAGTAGTGAACTACTCAATCTTATCTCTTGTAAGATTGGACCTCAGTGAAGGTGATCTCTCTGAAATAATGTTTATTGGGAGTAAGAGTTCGAGTGTCATTAACCAAAGTGCAATATCTGACACCCAGTGAACAAGTGTTGCAGGGTATATTTGTCAGTGTAAAATTGTACTGACTTTCACCTGAATGGAATATCTGATTGAAGTCTCCATTAATATCTGGCACTATCTGTCCATGAAGAATTGTATTGTACTTAGGAAAAGAATTGGAATGAAATATGTTGGTTCAATTTTAAGTATATACTATTTTAATTTGATGAGTGAGATTCCCATTCAATGGGGCTGCCTCAGTCTTTCGTCTTTTGAACATGTTGAAAAAAGGAAGACTTTGGCTTTGTTTGATGGTCAGTGTGTGATGTGAAATTTCTCCATACCTCGGGTTTGTGTTGAAAAGCAAGAGGTTTCAGCTCGTTCCTGATATTTAACCAAACCTGTTATAATCTGTACAGAATTCAGTGATTGTCAAAGATTTTGTGATTTGTTCACATTTCCATTAATCTATAAATGAATTCCAATATTTTTTTCAGGTTGTTTTGGTTCTGTTTAACTGTGTTGCTTCTTAAAGCGATTTGTGAATTGATCACCTGGAGTCCTAAATTCCTTGAAAACATTCAGATACTCGATTTCTAGAGAGTGATTGGGAAACATATTGTTCTGATCAGACATTGACACTGAGCTGTGGTGAAATTCATTTCCGATTCTAATACCCAATTTGCAAGTTTATAATTGATTATTAGTGTGTTATTGTGTTGAGTTGTATTCTTCCATTCTGCTCATTCTTATTCTGAGTTTGGATTGGTTTGCAAATTTTGAAATTATCATTTTGTTTCCTGATGTCATATTGTTGATGTAAGTGGTGAAGGACAGTTATCCCAGCGCTAATCATTATGGAAAACAACTTCCACCTTCCAGCAATCAGAGGAAAATCCCTTTAACTGTGTTGTATTTTTGTAACCAGCTTCCAGTCATCCTGCTGCTGGTCCTCGCACTCGCAGACTCGCTCATGAGTCTGTTCAGCATTAACTTCCGGAAGATGCCTAGAAACACCTTGTTTCGGCTACGTTGACCATATCATTCCTGATAATTGCTAAAATTATTCAATGAAATCTGTCAAGAATGATCTTAATTTTAGAATATCTGCTGAATGTTCTTCATCACAGCCTGTGTTACTTGACGTATTAATTCTTTTTTTAATGTTGAGTTTAATGTTAACTCAACATGAAAACTCAACAACTCTTTGGATTTGTTTTAATTTGATTTCTGTTTAAACTCAAGGAAAAAAAATAAACCTTCTATTGTTTTCCATTCCAGTGAGTAACGTCTGATGATCAGATGCTGAAGAAGGCAGACACGACAGTTTTCTTTATTAGCTGATGTGTAGAAGGTAGAAGCAGGGAGGTCATGGAGATCTATGAAACACTCATTTGTCTTCAGTGACAGGAAGTGAGGAGTACTCCAGCCTCACTAGAAAGAGGATGTGATTGCTCCGGAAGGGATGCAAAGGAGATTCACCAGGATGTAACCTGGGCCACAGTTTACCTGCAGTGAAGACAGTCTGGTTAGGCTCGGGCTGCTTTCCTTATCACAGTGAACACCGAGCGTGGTCACCACTGACATGTACAAAAGTAAGAGGAACATAGCTCGGATAGTTCAAAAGAAACTTTATCCCCTCAGCAGAGGGGTCAATGTCCAAGGTGTGTAGATTATGGTCAACAGCAGGAGGGTTAGGGGGGGCTCTGAGGAAAATAAAATCTTCCAGTGTAATTTCAGAAATCATGCTGGTCATCCTGCATTGCAAGATCCCAACATCACTCTGCAATGTGGGAGCAGCCAGATTTAAAACACAATTGTAGGTGTGAATTGGTGAAAAGCTAAAACACATCACAGATTCATGATTTTGGGGAAAGTGATGGGATTGAGGGTGGATCAATCTCTTGGTCCTGATAATCTTCATTCCAGAGTACTTAAGGAAGTCTTCCTGGGAATCGCAGACCCAGTGGTGTTTACTTTACAAGTTTATTGGATTCCGGGCTGGTTCCTACAGATTGGAGGGTAACTAAATGCAAGCCGACTATTCAGACATGGACGTGAAGAGAAAATGGTGAAATATAGACCAGTGAGCCTAACATCAGTGCTGGGGAATTTGCAAGAGTCAAATTTCAAGGATTTCACAAGGCATTTGGAAGGCAGTGCTATAATCAGACAAAATCAGCATGGATTTACTGAAGGGAAATCATGATTGGAATATCTTGGAATTGTTTAAGGGTGGAACTAGTCGAGTAGACCACAGGGAAACAGTGGATGTGGTTTATTCAGTCTTCCAGAAGAGTTCCAGTCTTCCTCAATGCATCATCTCCAAATTTGCAGATGGTACACAGCTGAATGGGAGGGTGAGCTGTGAGGAAGATGAAGAGAATATTCAGCGTGATTTGGACATGGCAGATGAAGTTTAACATGGATCACTGCGATGATATTGAATCTATTAGAAAGTCAAATTATTACTTGAATGGTTATAAGTTGAGAGAGGTGGATACTGATCAAAACCTAGGTCTCCTTGTGCATCATTCACCACAAGGAACCAGGCAGGTACTTCAGGCAGTGATTAGAACATAGAACATTACAGCGCAGAACAGGCCCTTCGGCCCACGATGTTGCGCCGACCAGTTACAAAACAATGACCCGCTAATCTAAACCAATCCCTTATCGTCCATAAACCTATCCAGGATCTCTTAAACGCCCCCAAACTAGGCGCATTTACAACTGCAGCAGGCAGGGCATTCGAATACCTCACCACCCTCTGGGTAAAGAACCTACCCCTGACATCCGTCCTATAACTACCACCCCTTAATTTAAAGCCATGCCCCCTCGTGCTAGATTTCTCCATCAGATGGAACCAAATGGTCTGTAACCTTTCATGGTTCCTATTTAGAGATAGGGATGATTTGCTGCAATTTATAAAGCATTGCTGAGGCCACACCTGGAGTTGTTTGTACAGTTTTGGTGTCCTTATCTGAGGAAGGATGTCCTTGCTATCGAGGAACAATAGCACCAGTTTACCAGGCTGTTTCCTGAGATGGCAGGTCTGTCATACGAGGAGAGATTCGATTGGTTAGGATTAGAGTCAATGGAAAATTAGAGAGTGAGAGGGAACCTCATAGAAACGTATTAAATTCCAACAGAATGAGGCGGAGTCGATTCAGAAAGAATGGTACCAATGCTGGGGGAGTTGAGAACTAGGGGTCATAGATTTAGGATTAGGACAAACCTCTTGGACACTGAGACACAGAGACATTGAGACTCTGAGACAATGAGACACAGTGACAGAAAGGCACAGAGACTCTGAGACACTGAGACTCAGAGACACAGATAGATAGAGTCAATGAGACTCTGAGACACAGAGACACTGAGACCCAGAGACCCTGAGACACAGAGACAGTGAGACTCTGAGACACTGAGGCACAGAGACTCTGAGGTTCTGAGACTGAGACACAGAGACACTGATACACTGAGACTTTGATACACCGAGACACTGAAATACTGAGATGCAGAGACACAGAGATACTGAGACACAGAGACCCAGAGACTCTGAGACACTGAGACACAGAGAGACTGAGACGGAGTTGTGGTCACTATTGTGGTCACATGTTCACCTACCGCAACCTCAACCACCTGATCCGGCTCATTTCCCAGAACTTCCCAGTATCACCCCCTCTCTAGTCGGGCTATCTACATATTGCTCCAAGGACCCTTCCAACACACATCTTACGAATTCCTCCCTGTCCGAACCCCCAGCTCTAGGCACCTTCCAATCCATCCCAGGGAGATTCAAATCTCCCACTACAACAACCCTGTTCGTCCTACACTTATCCAAAATGTCCCTACATATACCCTCTTCCACTGCCCGCGGGCTGTCGGGCGGCCTATAGTGTACTCCTAGCATAGTAATGGCCCCCTTCCTATTCCTCAACTCCACCCACAGACTCAATTTCCAACCCCTCCATGTTATCCTCCCTCTGCACCACTGTGATCTGCTCCCTAACTAACAGCACCACTCCCCCGCCCCTTTTCAACCCTCAAAGTTCAATACAACTCCAACATTACTTCCCTGTATTTGTAATCTACGTACTGTACTTAACGTGATCCTTGGGGATTTTTTTCATTACTTAGAGTAATCATTGGAGAGCATGTCGCTATTTAGAGTGATCCTTGTAGACCATGTCAGTATTGAGACTGACCCATGGGGACTGTATGATTATTTAGAATGATCCTTGGGGATTGTGTCAGTATTTCGAGTAATCCTTGGGGACTGTGTCACGATTTAGATTGATCGTTGGGGATTTTGTCACTATTTTGTGTGTTTCTTGTGGATTGTTCTCCTATTTGCTGCATCTACAATCAGTGTATTCAATTGGTTAGTGTAGATGGAGATTTCCCGTATATCTCAGACTGTGCTGCACCTACAGTCAGGGTATTTGATGAGGCAGTATAGAGGGAGATTTCCTGTGTATCTCAGAATGTGTTGCATCTACAATCTGGCTATTTCATGCCACAGTGTAGTTAGAGATTTCCTGTGCATCGCAGACATCTAAACTCAGTGTACTTGATGGCCCAGTGTAGAGGGAGATTTTCTGTGTATCTCAGACAATTCTGCATCTACAAACATGGTATTTGATGGGACAGTGTACAGTCTGACTGAAGATGTTCCATTCTGTTCTCATTGTCACTGTTATACAAACACCAGGTTAAGGATGTAATGTGCTTAAGTCAAATGGCTTGAAATATCTCTGTGTTTTTAATCCTTTTCATCAACTGCCAGCGAGCCTCTGTATGTTACTCACGAGTTCACAACTCAATGAAGTTAATGTAATGAGTAGTGAACTACTCAATCTTATCTCTTGTAAGATTGGACCTCAGTGAAGGTGATCTCTCTGAAATAATGTTTATTGGGAGTAAGAGTTCGAGTGTCATTAACCAAAGTGCAATATCTGACACCCAGTGAACAAGTGTTGCAGGGTATATTTGTCAGTGTAAAATTGTACTGACTTTCACCTGAATGGAATATCTGATTGAAGTCTCCATTAATATCTGGCACTATCTGTCCATGAAGAATTGTATTGTACTTAGGAAAAGAATTGGAATGAAATATGTTGGTTCAATTTTAAGTATATACTATTTTAATTTGATGAGTGAGATTCCCATTCAATGGGGCTGCCTCAATCTTTCGTCTTTTGAACATGTTGAAAAAAGGAAGACTTTGGCTTTGTTTGATGGTCAGTGTGTGATGTGAAATTTCTCCATACCTCGGGTTTGTGTTGAAAAGCAAGAGGTTTCAGCTCGTTCCTGATATTTAACCAAACCTGTTATAATCTGTACAGAATTCAGTGATTGTCAAAGATTTTGTGATTTGTTCACATTTCCATTAATCTATAAATGAATTCCAATATTTTTTTCAGGTTGTTTTGGTTCTGTTTAACTGTGTTGCTTCTTAAAGCGATTTGTGAATTGATCACCTGGAGTCCTAAATTCCTTGAAAACATTCAGATACTCGATTTCTAGAGAGTGATTGGGAAACATTGTTCTGATCAGACATTGACACTGAGCTGTGGTGAAATTCATTTCCGATTCTAATACCCAATTTGCAAGTTTATAATTGATTATTAGTGTGTTATTGTGTTGAGTTGTATTCTTCCATTCTGCTCATTCTTATTCTGAGTTTGGATTGGTTTGCAAATTTTGAAATTATCATTTTGTTTCCTGATGTCATATTGTTGATGTAAGTGGTGAAGGACAGTTATCCCAGCGCTAATCATTATGGAAAACAACTTCCACCTTCCAGCAATCAGAGGAAAATCCCTTTAACTCCCACTCGCTGTGTTGTATTTTTGTAACCAGCTTCCAGTCATCCTGCTGCTGGTCCTCGCACTCGCAGACTCGCTCATGAGTCTGTTCAGCATTAACTTCCGGAAGATGCCTAGAAACACCTTGTTTCGGCTACGTTGACCATATCATTCCTGATAATTGCTAAAATTATTCAATGAAATCTGTCAAGAATGATCTTAATTTTAGAATATCTGCTGAATGTTCTTCATCACAGCCTGTGTTACTTGACGTATTAATTCTTTTTTTAATGTTGAGTTTAATGTTAACTCAACATGAAAACTCAACAACTCTTTGGATTTGTTTTAATTTGATTTCTGTTTAAACTCAAGGAAAAAAAATAAACCTTCTATTGTTTTCCATTCCAGTGAGTAACGTCTGATGATCAGATGCTGAAGAAGGCAGACACGACAGTTTTCTTTATTAGCTGATGTGTAGAAGGTAGAAGCAGGGAGGTCATGGAGATCTATGAAACACTCATTTGTCTTCAGTGACAGGAAGTGAGGAGTACTCCAGCCTCACTAGAAAGAGGATGTGATTGCTCCGGAAGGGATGCAAAGGAGATTCACCAGGATGTTACCTGGGCCACAGTTTCCCTGCAGTGAAGACAGTCTGGTTAGGCTCGGGCTGCTTTCCTTATCACAGTGAACACCGAGCGTGGTCACCACTGACATGTACAAAAGTAAGAGGAACATAGCTCGGATAGTTCAAAAGAAACTTTATCCCCTCAGCAGAGGGGTCAATGTCCAAGGTGTGTAGATTATGGTCAACAGCAGGAGGGTTAGGGGGGGCTCTGAGGAAAATAAAATCTTCCAGTGTAATTTCAGAAATCATGCTGGTCATCCTGCATTGCAAGATCCCAACATCACTCTGCAATGTGGGAGCAGCCAGATTTAAAACACAATTGTAGGTGTGAATTGGTGAAAAGCTAAAACACATCACAGATTCATGATTTTGGGGAAAGTGATGGGATTGAGGGTGGATCAATCTCTTGGTCCTGATAATCTTCATTCCAGAGTACTTAAGGAAGTCTTCCTGGGAATCGCAGACCCAGTGGTGTTTACTTTACAAGTTTATTGGATTCCGGGCTGGTTCCTACAGATTGGAGGGTAACTAAATGCAAGCCGACTATTCAGACATGGACGTGAAGAGAAAATGGTGAAATATAGACCAGTGAGCCTAACATCAGTGCTGGGGAATTTGCAAGAGTCAAATTTCAAGGATTTCACAAGGCATTTGGAAGGCAGTGCTATAATCAGACAAAATCAGCATGGATTTACTGAAGGGAAATCATGATTGGAATATCTTGGAATTGTTTAAGGGTGGAACTAGTCGAGTAGACCACAGGGAAACAGTGGATGTGGTTTATTCAGTCTTCCAGAAGAGTTCCAGTCTTCCTCAATGCATCATCTCCAAATTTGCAGATGGTACACAGCTGAATGGGAGGGTGAGCTGTGAGGAAGATGAAGAGAATATTCAGCGTGATTTGGACATGGCAGATGAAGTTTAACATGGATCACTGCGATGATATTGAATCTATTAGAAAGTCAAATTATTACTTGAATGGTTATAAGTTGAGAGAGGTGGATACTGATCAAAACCTAGGTCTCCTTGTGCATCATTCACCACAAGGAACCAGGCAGGTACTTCAGGCAGTGATTAGAACATAGAACATTACAGCGCAGAACAGGCCCTTCGGCCCACGATGTTGCGCCGACCAGTTACAAAACAATGACCCGCTAATCTAAACCAATCCCTTATCGTCCATAAACCTATCCAGTATCTCTTAAACGCCCCCAAACTAGGCGCATTTACAACTGCAGCAGGCAGGGCATTCGAATACCTCACCACCCTCTGGGTAAAGAACCTACCCCTGACATCCGTCCTATAACTACCACCCCTTAATTTAAAGCCATGCCCCCTCGTGCTAGATTTCTCCATCAGATGGAACCAAATGGTCTGTAACCTTTCATGGTTCCTATTTAGAGATAGGGATGATTTGCTGCAATTTATAAAGCATTGCTGAGGCCACACCTGGAGTTGTTTGTACAGTTTTGGTGTCCTTATCTGAGGAAGGATGTCCTTGCTATCGAGGAACAATAGCACCAGTTTACCAGGCTGTTTCCTGAGATGGCAGGTCTGTCATACGAGGAGAGATTCGATTGGTTAGGATTAGAGTCAATGGAAAATTAGAGAGTGAGAGGGAACCTCATAGAAACGTATTAAATTCCAACAGAATGAGGCGGAGTCGATTCAGAAAGAATGGTACCAATGCTGGGGGAGTTGAGAACTAGGGGTCATAGATTTAGGATTAGGACAAACCTCTTGGACACTGAGACACAGAGACATTGAGACTCTGAGACAATGAGACACAGTGACAGAAAGGCACAGAGACTCTGAGACACTGAGACTCAGAGACACAGATAGATAGAGTCAATGAGACTCTGAGACACAGAGACACTGAGACCCAGAGACCCTGAGACACAGAGACAGTGAGACTCTGAGACACTGAGGCACAGAGACTCTGAGGTTCTGAGACTGAGACACAGAGACACTGATACACTGAGACTTTGATACACCGAGACACTGAAATACTGAGATGCAGAGACACAGAGATACTGAGACACAGAGACCCAGAGACTCTGAGACACTGAGACACAGAGAGACTGAGACGGAGTTGTGGTCACTATTGTGGTCACATGTTCACCTACCGCAACCTCAACCACCTGATCCGGCTCATTTCCCAGAACTTCCCAGTATCACCCCCTCTCTAGTCGGGCTATCTACATATTGCTCCAAGGACCCTTCCAACACACATCTTACGAATTCCTCCCTGTCCGAACCCCCAGCTCTAGGCACCTTCCAATCCATCCCAGGGAGATTCAAATCTCCCACTACAACAACCCTGTTCGTCCTACACTTATCCAAAATGTCCCTACATGTACCCTCTTCCACTGCCCGCGGGCTGTCGGGCGGCCTATAGTGTACTCCTAGCATAGTAATGGCCCCCTTCCTATTCCTCAACTCCACCCACAGACTCAATTTCCACCCCCTCCATGTTATCCTCCCTCTGCACCACTGTGATCTGCTCCCTAACTAACAGCACCACTCCCCCGCCCCTTTTCAACCCTCAAAGTTCAATACAACTCCAACATTACTTCCCTGTATTTGTAATCTACGTACTGTACTTAACGTGATCCTTGGGGATTTTTTTCATTACTTAGAGTAATCATTGGAGAGCATGTCGCTATTTAGAGTGATCCTTGTAGACCATGTCAGTATTGAGACTGACCCATGGGGACTGTATGATTATTTAGAATGATCCTTGGGGATTGTGTCAGTATTTCGAGTAATCCTTGGGGACTGTGTCACGATTTAGATTGATCGTTGGGGATTTTGTCACTATTTTGTGTGTTTCTTGTGGATTGTTCTCCTATTTGCTGCATCTACAATCAGTGTATTCAATTGGTTAGTGTAGATGGAGATTTCCCGTATATCTCAGACTGTGCTGCACCTACAGTCAGGGTATTTGATGAGGCAGTATAGAGGGAGATTTCCTGTGTATCTCAGAATGTGTTGCATCTACAATCTGGCTATTTCATGCCACAGTGTAGTTAGAGATTTCCTGTGCATCGCAGACATCTAAACTCAGTGTACTTGATGGCCCAGTGTAGAGGGAGATTTTCTGTGTATCTCAGACAATTCTGCATCTACAAACATGGTATTTGATGGGACAGTGTACAGTCTGACTGAAGATGTTCCATTCTGTTCTCATTGTCACTGTTATACAAACACCAGGTTAAGGATGTAATGTGCTTAAGTCAAATGGCTTGAAATATCTCTGTGTTTTTAATCCTTTTCATCAACTGCCAGCGAGCCTCTGTATGTTACTCACGAGTTCACAACTCAATGAAGTTAATGTAATGAGTAGTGAACTACTCAATCTTATCTCTTGTAAGATTGGACCTCAGTGAAGGTGATCTCTCTGAAATAATGTTTATTGGGAGTAAGAGTTCGAGTGTCATTAACCAAAGTGCAATATCTGACACCCAGTGAACAAGTGTTGCAGGGTATATTTGTCAGTGTAAAATTGTACTGACTTTCACCTGAATGGAATATCTGATTGAAGTCTCCATTAATATCTGGCACTATCTGTCCATGAAGAATTGTATTGTACTTAGGAAAAGAATTGGAATGAAATATGTTGGTTCAATTTTAAGTATATACTATTTTAATTTGATGAGTGAGATTCCCATTCAATGGGGCTGCCTCAATCTTTCGTCTTTTGAACATGTTGAAAAAAGGAAGACTTTGGCTTTGTTTGATGGTCAGTGTGTGATGTGAAATTTCTCCATACCTCGGGTTTGTGTTGAAAAGCAAGAGGTTTCAGCTCGTTCCTGATATTTAACCAAACCTGTTATAATCTGTACAGAATTCAGTGATTGTCAAAGATTTTGTGATTTGTTCACATTTCCATTAATCTATAAATGAATTCCAATATTTTTTTCAGGTTGTTTTGGTTCTGTTTAACTGTGTTGCTTCTTAAAGCGATTTGTGAATTGATCACCTGGAGTCCTAAATTCCTTGAAAACATTCAGATACTCGATTCCTAGAGAGTGATTGGGAAACATTGTTCTGATCAGACATTGACACTGAGCTGTGGTGAAATTCATTTCCGATTCTAATACCCAATTTGCAAGTTTATAATTGATTATTAGTGTGTTATTGTGTTGAGTTGTATTCTTCCATTCTGCTCATTCTTATTCTGAGTTTGGATTGGTTTGCAAATTTTGAAATTATCATTTTGTTTCCTGATGTCATATTGTTGATGTAAGTGGTGAAGGACAGTTATCCCAGCGCTAATCATTATGGAAAACAACTTCCACCTTCCAGCAATCAGAGGAAAATCCCTTTAACTCCCACTCGCTGTGTTGTATTTTTGTAACCAGCTTCCAGTCATCCTGCTGCTGGTCCTCGCACTCGCAGACTCGCTCATGAGTCTGTTCAGCATTAACTTCCGGAAGATGCCTAGAAACACCTTGTTTCGGCTACGTTGACCATATCATTCCTGATAATTGCTAAAATTATTCAATGAAATCTGTCAAGAATGATCTTAATTTTAGAATATCTGCTGAATGTTCTTCATCACAGCCTGTGTTACTTGACGTATTAATTCTTTTTTTAATGTTGAGTTTAATGTTAACTCAACATGAAAACTCAACAACTCTTTGGATTTGTTTTAATTTGATTTCTGTTTAAACTCAAGGAAAAAAAATAAACCTTCTATTGTTTTCCATTCCAGTGAGTAACGTCTGATGATCAGATGCTGAAGAAGGCAGACACGACAGTTTTCTTTATTAGCTGATGTGTAGAAGGTAGAAGCAGGGAGGTCATGGAGATCTATGAAACACTCATTTGTCTTCAGTGACAGGAAGTGAGGAGTACTCCAGCCTCACTAGAAAGAGGATGTGATTGCTCCGGAAGGGATGCAAAGGAGATTCACCAGGATGTTACCTGGGCCACAGTTTCCCTGCAGTGAAGACAGTCTGGTTAGGCTCGGGCTGCTTTCCTTATCACAGTGAACACCGAGCGTGGTCACCACTGACATGTACAAAAGTAAGAGGAACATAGCTCGGATAGTTCAAAAGAAACTTTATCCCCTCAGCAGAGGGGTCAATGTCCAAGGTGTGTAGATTATGGTCAACAGCAGGAGGGTTAGGGGGGGCTCTGAGGAAAATAAAATCTTCCAGTGTAATTTCAGAAATCATGCTGGTCATCCTGCATTGCAAGATCCCAACATCACTCTGCAATGTGGGAGCAGCCAGATTTAAAACACAATTGTAGGTGTGAATTGGTGAAAAGCTAAAACACATCACAGATTCATGATTTTGGGGAAAGTGATGGGATTGAGGGTGGATCAATCTCTTGGTCCTGATAATCTTCATTCCAGAGTACTTAAGGAAGTCTTCCTGGGAATCGCAGACCCAGTGGTGTTTACTTTACAAGTTTATTGGATTCCGGGCTGGTTCCTACAGATTGGAGGGTAACTAAATGCAAGCCGACTATTCAGACATGGACGTGAAGAGAAAATGGTGAAATATAGACCAGTGAGCCTAACATCAGTGCTGGGGAATTTGCAAGAGTCAAATTTCAAGGATTTCACAAGGCATTTGGAAGGCAGTGCTATAATCAGACAAAATCAGCATGGATTTACTGAAGGGAAATCATGATTGGAATATCTTGGAATTGTTTAAGGGTGGAACTAGTCGAGTAGACCACAGGGAAACAGTGGATGTGGTTTATTCAGTCTTCCTCAATGCATCATCTCCAAATTTGCAGATGGTACACAGCTGAATGGGAGGGTGAGCTGTGAGGAAGATGAAGAGAATATTCAGCGTGATTTGGACATGGCAGATGAAGTTTAACATGGATCACTGCGATGATATTGAATCTATTAGAAAGTCAAATTATTACTTGAATGGTTATAAGTTGAGAGAGGTGGATACTGATCAAAGATCAAAGGTCTCCTTGTGCATCATTCACCACAAGGAACCAGGCAGGTACTTCAGGCAGTGATTAGAACATAGAACATTACAGCGCAGAACAGGCCCTTCGGCCCACGATGTTGCGCCGACCAGTTACAAAACAATGACCCGCTAATCTAAACCAATCCCTTATCGTCCATAAACCTATCCAGGATCTCTTAAACGCCCCCAAACTAGGCGCATTTACAACTGCAGCAGGCAGGGCATTCGAATACCTCACCACCCTCTGGGTAAAGAACCTACCCCTGACATCCGTCCTATAACTACCACCCCTTAATTTAAAGCCATGCCCCCTCGTGCTAGATTTCTCCATCAGATGGAACCAAATGGTCTGTAACCTTTCATGGTTCCTATTTAGAGATAGGGATGATTTGCTGCAATTTATAAAGCATTGCTGAGGCCACACCTGGAGTTGTTTGTACAGTTTTGGTGTCCTTATCTGAGGAAGGATGTCCTTGCTATCGAGGAACAATAGCACCAGTTTACCAGGCTGTTTCCTGAGATGGCAGGTCTGTCATACGAGGAGAGATTCGATTGGTTAGGATTAGAGTCAATGGAAAATTGGAGAGTGAGAGGGAACCTCATAGAAACGTATTAAATTCCAACAGAATGAGGCGGAGTCGATTCAGAAAGAATGGTACCAATGCTGGGGGAGTTGAGAACTAGGGGTCATAGATTTAGGATTAGGACAAACCTCTTGGACACTGAGACACAGAGACATTGAGACTCTGAGACAATGAGACACAGTGACAGAAAGGCACAGAGAATCTGAGACACTGAGACTCAGAGACACAGATAGATAGAGTCAATGAGACTCTGAGACACAGAGACACTGAGACCCAGAGACCCTGAGACACAGAGACAGTGAGACTCTGAGACACTGAGGCACAGAGACATTGAGGTTCTGAGACTGAGACACAGAGACACAGAGACACTGAGACACTGATACACTGAGACTTTGATACACTGAGACACTGAAATACTGAGATGCAGAGACACAGAGATACTGAGACACAGAGACCCAGAGACTCTGAGACACTGAGACACAGAGAGACTGAGACGGAGTTGTGGTCACTGTTGTGGTCACATGTTCACCTACCGCAACCTCAACCACCTGATCCGGCTCATTTCCCAGAACTTCCCAGTATCACCCCCTCTCTAAACCTCTTGAACACTGAGACACAGAGACATTGAGACTCTGAGACAATGAGACAGAGTGACAGAAAGGCACAGAGACTCTGAGACACTGAGACTCAGAGACACAGATAGATAGAGTCAATGAGACTCTGAGACACAGAGACACTGAGACCCAGAGACCCTGAGACACAGAGACAGTGAGACTCTGAGACACTGAGGCACAGAGACTCTGAGGTTCTGAGACTGAGACACAGAGACACAGAGACACTGAGACACTGATACACTGAGACTTTGATACACCGAGACACTGAAATACTGAGATGCAGAGACACAGAGATACTGAGACACAGAGACCCAGAGACTCTGAGACACTGAGACACAGAGAGACTGAGACGGAGTTGTGGTCACTATTGTGGTCACATGTTCACCTACCGCAACCTCAACCACCTGATCCGGCTCATTTCCCAGAACTTCCCAGTATCACCCCCTCTCTAGTCGGGCTATCTACATATTGCTCCAAGGACCCTTCCAACACACATCTTACGAATTCCTCCCTGTCCGAACCCCCAGCTCTAGGCACCTTCCAATCCATCCCAGGGAGATTCAAATCTCCCACTACAACAACCCTGTTCGTCCTACACTTATCCAAAATGTCCCTACATATACCCTCTTCCACTGCCCGCGGGCTGTCGGGCGGCCTATAGTGTACTCCTAGCATAGTAATGGCCCCCTTCCTATTCCTCAACTCCACCCACAGACTCAATTTCCAACCCCTCCATGTTATCCTCCCTCTGCACCACTGTGATCTGCTCCCTAACTAACAGCACCACTCCCCCGCCCCTTTTCAACCCTCAAAGTTCAATACAACTCCAACATTACTTCCCTGTATTTGTAATCTATGTACTGTACTTAACGTGATCCTTGGGGATTTTTTTCATTACTTAGAGTAATCATTGGAGAGCATGTCGCTATTTAGAGTGATCCTTGTAGACCATGTCAGTATTGAGACTGACCCATGGGGACTGTATGATTATTTAGAATGATCCTTGGGGATTGTGTCAGTATTTCGAGTAATCCTTGGGGACTGTGTCACGATTTAGATTGATCGTTGGGGATTTTGTCACTATTTTGTGTGTTCCTTGTGGATTGTTCTCCTATTTGCTGCATCTACAATCAGTGTATTCAATTGGACAGTGTAGATGGAGATTTCCCGTATATCTCAGACTGTGCTGCACCTACAGTCAGGGTATTTGATGAGGCAGTATAGAGGGAGATTTCCTGTGTATCTCAGAATGTGTTGCATCTACAATCTGGCTATTTCATGCCACAGTGTAGTTAGAGATTTCCTGTGCATCGCAGACATCTAAACTCAGTGTACTTGATGGCCCAGTGTAGAGGGAGATTTTCTGTGTATCTCAGACAATTCTGCATCTACAAACATGGTATTTGATGGGACAGTGTAGACTCTGACTGAAGATGTTCCATTCTGTTCTCATTGTTATACAAACACCAGGTTAAGGATGTAATGTGCTTAAGTCAAATGGCTTGAAATATCTCTGTGTTTTTAATCCTTTTCATCAACTGCCAGCGAGCCTCTGTATGTTACTCACGAGTTCACAACTCAATGAAGTTAATGTAATGAGTAGTGAACTACTCAATCTTATCTCTTGTAAGATTGGACCTCAGTGAAGGTGATCTCTCTGAAATAATGTTTATTGGGAGTAAGAGTTCGAGTGTCATTAACCAAAGTGCAATATCTGACACCCAGTGAACAAGTGTTGCAGGGTATATTTGTCAGTGTAAAATTGTACTGACTTTCACCTGAATGGAATATCTGATTGAAGTCTCCATTAATATCTGGCACTATCTGTCCATGAAGAATTGTATTGTACTTAGGAAAAGAATTGGAATGAAATATGTTGGTTCAATTTTAAGTATATACTATTTTAATTTGATGAGTGAGATTCCCATTCAATGGGGCTGCCTCAGTCTTTCGTCTTTTGAACATGTTGAAAAAAGGAAGACTTTGGCTTTGTTTGATGGTCAGTGTGTGATGTGAAATTTCTCCATACCTCGGGTTTGTGTTGAAAAGCAAGAGGTTTCAGCTCGTTCCTGATATTTAACCAAACCTGTTATAATCTGTACAGAATTCAGTGATTGTCAAAGATTTTGTGATTTGTTCACATTTCCATTAATCTATAAATGAATTCCAATATTTTTTTCAGGTTGTTTTGGTTCTGTTTAACTGAGTTGCTTCTTAAAGCGATTTGTGAATTGATCACCTGGAGTCCTAAATTCCTTGAAAACATTCAGATACTCGATTTCTAGAGAGTGATTGGGAAACATATTGTTCTGATCAGACATTGACACTGAGCTGTGGTGAAATTCATTTCCGATTCTAATACCCAATTTGCAAGTTTATAATTGATTATTAGTGTGTTATTGTGTTGAGTTGTATTCTTCCATTCTGCTCATTCTTATTCTGAGTTTGGATTGGTTTGCAAATTTTGAAATTATCATTTTGTTTCCTGATGTCATATTGTTGATGTAAGTGGTGAAGGACAGTTATCCCAGCGCTAATCATTATGGAAAACAACTTCCACCTTCCAGCAATCAGAGGAAAATCCCTTTAACTCCCACTCGCTGTGTTGTATTTTTGTAACCAGCTTCCAGTCATCCTGCTGCTGGTCCTCGCACTCGCAGACTCGCTCATGAGTCTGTTCAGCATTAACTTCCGGAAGATGCCTAGAAACACCTTGTTTCGGCTACGTTGACCATATCATTCCTGATAATTGCTAAAATTATTCAATGAAATCTGTCAAGAATGATCTTAATTTTAGAATATCTGCTGAATGTTCTTCATCACAGCCTGTGTTACTTGACGTATTAATTCTTTTTTTAATGTTGAGTTTAATGTTAACTCAACATGAAAACTCAACAACTCTTTGGATTTGTTTTAATTTGATTTCTGTTTAAACTCAAGGAAAAAAAATAAACCTTCTATTGTTTTCCATTCCAGTGAGTAACGTCTGATGATCAGATGCTGAAGAAGGCAGACACGACAGTTTTCTTTATTAGCTGATGTGTAGAAGGTAGAAGCAGGGAGGTCATGGAGATCTATGAAACACTCATTTGTCTTCAGTGACAGGAAGTGAGGAGTACTCCAGCCTCACTAGAAAGAGGATGTGATTGCTCCGGAAGGGATGCAAAGGAGATTCACCAGGATGTAACCTGGGCCACAGTTTACCTGCAGTGAAGACAGTCTGGTTAGGCTCGGGCTGCTTTCCTTATCACAGTGAACACCGAGCGTGGTCACCACTGACATGTACAAAAGTAAGAGGAACATAGCTCGGATAGTTCAAAAGAAACTTTATCCCCTCAGCAGAGGGGTCAATGTCCAAGGTGTGTAGATTATGGTCAACAGCAGGAGGGTTAGGGGGGGCTCTGAGGAAAATAAAATCTTCCAGTGTAATTTCAGAAATCATGCTGGTCATCCTGCATTGCAAGATCCCAACATCACTCTGCAATGTGGGAGCAGCCAGATTTAAAACACAATTGTAGGTGTGAATTGGTGAAAAGCTAAAACACATCACAGATTCATGATTTTGGGGAAAGTGATGGGATTGAGGGTGGATCAATCTCTTGGTCCTGATAATCTTCATTCCAGAGTACTTAAGGAAGTCTTCCTGGGAATCGCAGACCCAGTGGTGTTTACTTTACAAGTTTATTGGATTCCGGGCTGGTTCCTACAGATTGGAGGGTAACTAAATGCAAGCCGACTATTCAGACATGGACGTGAAGAGAAAATGGTGAAATATAGACCAGTGAGCCTAACATCAGTGCTGGGGAATTTGCAAGAGTCAAATTTCAAGGATTTCACAAGGCATTTGGAAGGCAGTGCTATAATCAGACAAAATCAGCATGGATTTACTGAAGGGAAATCATGATTGGAATATCTTGGAATTGTTTAAGGGTGGAACTAGTCGAGTAGACCACAGGGAAACAGTGGATGTGGTTTATTCAGTCTTCCAGAAGAGTTCCAGTCTTCCTCAATGCATCATCTCCAAATTTGCAGATGGTACACAGCTGAATGGGAGGGTGAGCTGTGAGGAAGATGAAGAGAATATTCAGCGTGATTTGGACATGGCAGATGAAGTTTAACATGGATCACTGCGATGATATTGAATCTATTAGAAAGTCAAATTATTACTTGAATGGTTATAAGTTGAGAGAGGTGGATACTGATCAAAACCTAGGTCTCCTTGTGCATCATTCACCACAAGGAACCAGGCAGGTACTTCAGGCAGTGATTAGAACATAGAACATTACAGCGCAGAACAGGCCCTTCGGCCCACGATGTTGCGCCGACCAGTTACAAAACAATGACCCGCTAATCTAAACCAATCCCTTATCGTCCATAAACCTATCCAGGATCTCTTAAACGCCCCCAAACTAGGCGCATTTACAACTGCAGCAGGCAGGGCATTCGAATACCTCACCACCCTCTGGGTAAAGAACCTACCCCTGACATCCGTCCTATAACTACCACCCCTTAATTTAAAGCCATGCCCCCTCGTGCTAGATTTCTCCATCAGATGGAACCAAATGGTCTGTAACCTTTCATGGTTCCTATTTAGAGATAGGGATGATTTGCTGCAATTTATAAAGCATTGCTGAGGCCACACCTGGAGTTGTTTGTACAGTTTTGGTGTCCTTATCTGAGGAAGGATGTCCTTGCTATCGAGGAACAATAGCACCAGTTTACCAGGCTGTTTCCTGAGATGGCAGGTCTGTCATACGAGGAGAGATTCGATTGGTTAGGATTAGAGTCAATGGAAAATTAGAGAGTGAGAGGGAACCTCATAGAAACGTATTAAATTCCAACAGAATGAGGCGGAGTCGATTCAGAAAGAATGGTACCAATGCTGGGGGAGTTGAGAACTAGGGGTCATAGATTTAGGATTAGGACAAACCTCTTGGACACTGAGACACAGAGACATTGAGACTCTGAGACAATGAGACACAGTGACAGAAAGGCACAGAGACTCTGAGACACTGAGACTCAGAGTCACAGATAGATAGAGTCAATGAGACTCTGAGACACAGAGACACTGAGACCCAGAGACCCTGAGACACAGAGACAGTGAGACTCTGAGACACTGAGGCACAGAGACTCTGAGGTTCTGAGACTGAGACACAGAGACACTGATACACTGAGACTTTGATACACCGAGACACTGAAATACTGAGATGCAGAGACACAGAGATACTGAGACACAGAGACCCAGAGACTCTGAGACACTGAGACACAGAGAGACTGAGACGGAGTTGTGGTCACTATTGTGGTCACATGTTCACCTACCGCAACCTCAACCACCTGATCCGGCTCATTTCCCAGAACTTCCCAGTATCACCCCCTCTCTAGTCGGGCTATCTACATATTGCTCCAAGGACCCTTCCAACACACATCTTACGAATTCCTCCCTGTCCGAACCCCCAGCTCTAGGCACCTTCCAATCCATCCCAGGGAGATTCAAATCTCCCACTACAACAACCCTGTTCGTCCTACACTTATCCAAAATGTCCCTACATATACCCTCTTCCACTGCCCGCGGGCTGTCGGGCGGCCTATAGTGTACTCCTAGCATAGTAATGGCCCCCTTCCTATTCCTCAACTCCACCCACAGACTCAATTTCCAACCCCTCCATGTTATCCTCCCTCTGCACCACTGTGATCTGCTCCCTAACTAACAGCACCACTCCCCCGCCCCTTTTCAACCCTCAAAGTTCAATACAACTCCAACATTACTTCCCTGTATTTGTAATCTACGTACTGTACTTAACGTGATCCTTGGGGATTTTTTTCATTACTTAGAGTAATCATTGGAGAGCATGTCGCTATTTAGAGTGATCCTTGTAGACCATGTCAGTATTGAGACTGACCCATGGGGACTGTATGATTATTTAGAATGATCCTTGGGGATTGTGTCAGTATTTCGAGTAATCCTTGGGGACTGTGTCACGATTTAGATTGATCGTTGGGGATTTTGTCACTATTTTGTGTGTTTCTTGTGGATTGTTCTCCTATTTGCTGCATCTACAATCAGTGTATTCAATTGGTTAGTGTAGATGGAGATTTCCCGTATATCTCAGACTGTGCTGCACCTACAGTCAGGGTATTTGATGAGGCAGTATAGAGGGAGATTTCCTGTGTATCTCAGAATGTGTTGCATCTACAATCTGGCTATTTCATGCCACAGTGTAGTTAGAGATTTCCTGTGCATCGCAGACATCTAAACTCAGTGTACTTGATGGCCCAGTGTAGAGGGAGATTTTCTGTGTATCTCAGACAATTCTGCATCTACAAACATGGTATTTGATGGGACAGTGTACAGTCTGACTGAAGATGTTCCATTCTGTTCTCATTGTCACTGTTATACAAACACCAGGTTAAGGATGTAATGTGCTTAAGTCAAATGGCTTGAAATATCTCTGTGTTTTTAATCCTTTTCATCAACTGCCAGCGAGCCTCTGTATGTTACTCACGAGTTCACAACTCAATGAAGTTAATGTAATGAGTAGTGAACTACTCAATCTTATCTCTTGTAAGATTGGACCTCAGTGAAGGTGATCTCTCTGAAATAATGTTTATTGGGAGTAAGAGTTCGAGTGTCATTAACCAAAGTGCAATATCTGACACCCAGTGAACAAGTGTTGCAGGGTATATTTGTCAGTGTAAAATTGTACTGACTTTCACCTGAATGGAATATCTGATTGAAGTCTCCATTAATATCTGGCACTATCTGTCCATGAAGAATTGTATTGTACTTAGGAAAAGAATTGGAATGAAATATGTTGGTTCAATTTTAAGTATATACTATTTTAATTTGATGAGTGAGATTCCCATTCAATGGGGCTGCCTCAATCTTTCGTCTTTTGAACATGTTGAAAAAAGGAAGACTTTGGCTTTGTTTGATGGTCAGTGTGTGATGTGAAATTTCTCCATACCTCGGGTTTGTGTTGAAAAGCAAGAGGTTTCAGCTCGTTCCTGATATTTAACCAAACCTGTTATAATCTGTACAGAATTCAGTGATTGTCAAAGATTTTGTGATTTGTTCACATTTCCATTAATCTATAAATGAATTCCAATATTTTTTTCAGGTTGTTTTGGTTCTGTTTAACTGTGTTGCTTCTTAAAGCGATTTGTGAATTGATCACCTGGAGTCCTAAATTCCTTGAAAACATTCAGATACTCGATTTCTAGAGAGTGATTGGGAAACATTGTTCTGATCAGACATTGACACTGAGCTGTGGTGAAATTCATTTCCGATTCTAATACCCAATTTGCAAGTTTATAATTGATTATTAGTGTGTTATTGTGTTGAGTTGTATTCTTCCATTCTGCTCATTCTTATTCTGAGTTTGGATTGGTTTGCAAATTTTGAAATTATCATTTTGTTTCCTGATGTCATATTGTTGATGTAAGTGGTGAAGGACAGTTATCCCAGCGCTAATCATTATGGAAAACAACTTCCACCTTCCAGCAATCAGAGGAAAATCCCTTTAACTCCCACTCGCTGTGTTGTATTTTTGTAACCAGCTTCCAGTCATCCTGCTGCTGGTCCTCGCACTCGCAGACTCGCTCATGAGTCTGTTCAGCATTAACTTCCGGAAGATGCCTAGAAACACCTTGTTTCGGCTACGTTGACCATATCATTCCTGATAATTGCTAAAATTATTCAATGAAATCTGTCAAGAATGATCTTAATTTTAGAATATCTGCTGAATGTTCTTCATCACAGCCTGTGTTACTTGACGTATTAATTCTTTTTTTAATGTTGAGTTTAATGTTAACTCAACATGAAAACTCAACAACTCTTTGGATTTGTTTTAATTTGATTTCTGTTTAAACTCAAGGAAAAAAAATAAACCTTCTATTGTTTTCCATTCCAGTGAGTAACGTCTGATGATCAGATGCTGAAGAAGGCAGACACGACAGTTTTCTTTATTAGCTGATGTGTAGAAGGTAGAAGCAGGGAGGTCATGGAGATCTATGAAACACTCATTTGTCTTCAGTGACAGGAAGTGAGGAGTACTCCAGCCTCACTAGAAAGAGGATGTGATTGCTCCGGAAGGGATGCAAAGGAGATTCACCAGGATGTTACCTGGGCCACAGTTTCCCTGCAGTGAAGACAGTCTGGTTAGGCTCGGGCTGCTTTCCTTATCACAGTGAACACCGAGCGTGGTCACCACTGACATGTACAAAAGTAAGAGGAACATAGCTCGGATAGTTCAAAAGAAACTTTATCCCCTCAGCAGAGGGGTCAATGTCCAAGGTGTGTAGATTATGGTCAACAGCAGGAGGGTTAGGGGGGGCTCTGAGGAAAATAAAATCTTCCAGTGTAATTTCAGAAATCATGCTGGTCATCCTGCATTGCAAGATCCCAACATCACTCTGCAATGTGGGAGCAGCCAGATTTAAAACACAATTGTAGGTGTGAATTGGTGAAAAGCTAAAACACATCACAGATTCATGATTTTGGGGAAAGTGATGGGATTGAGGGTGGATCAATCTCTTGGTCCTGATAATCTTCATTCCAGAGTACTTAAGGAAGTCTTCCTGGGAATCGCAGACCCAGTGGTGTTTACTTTACAAGTTTATTGGATTCCGGGCTGGTTCCTACAGATTGGAGGGTAACTAAATGCAAGCCGACTATTCAGACATGGACGTGAAGAGAAAATGGTGAAATATAGACCAGTGAGCCTAACATCAGTGCTGGGGAATTTGCAAGAGTCAAATTTCAAGGATTTCACAAGGCATTTGGAAGGCAGTGCCATAATCAGACAAAATCAGCATGGATTTACTGAAGGGAAATCATGATTGGAATATCTTGGAATTGTTTAAGGGTGGAACTAGTCGAGTAGACCACAGGGAAACAGTGGATGTGGTTTATTCAGTCTTCCAGAAGAGTTCCAGTCTTCCTCAATGCATCATCTCCAAATTTGCAGATGGTACACAGCTGAATGGGAGGGTGAGCTGTGAGGAAGATGAAGAGAATATTCAGCGTGATTTGGACATGGCAGATGAAGTTTAACATGGATCACTGCGATGATATTGAATCTATTAGAAAGTCAAATTATTACTTGAATGGTTATAAGTTGAGAGAGGTGGATACTGATCAAAACCTAGGTCTCCTTGTGCATCATTCACCACAAGGAACCAGGCAGGTACTTCAGGCAGTGATTAGAACATAGAACATTACAGCGCAGAACAGGCCCTTCGGCCCACGATGTTGCGCCGACCAGTTACAAAACAATGACCCGCTAATCTAAACCAATCCCTTATCGTCCATAAACCTATCCAGGATCTCTTAAACGCCCCCAAACTAGGCGCATTTACAACTGCAGCAGGCAGGGCATTCGAATACCTCACCACCCTCTGGGTAAAGAACCTACCCCTGACATCCGTCCTATAACTACCACCCCTTAATTTAAAGCCATGCCCCCTCGTGCTAGATTTCTCCATCAGATGGAACCAAATGGTCTGTAACCTTTCATGGTTCCTATTTAGAGATAGGGATGATTTGCTGCAATTTATAAAGCATTGCTGAGGCCACACCTGGAGTTGTTTGTACAGTTTTGGTGTCCTTATCTGAGGAAGGATGTCCTTGCTATCGAGGAACAATAGCACCAGTTTACCAGGCTGTTTCCTGAGATGGCAGGTCTGTCATACGAGGAGAGATTCGATTGGTTAGGATTAGAGTCAATGGAAAATTGGAGAGTGAGAGGGAACCTCATAGAAACGTATTAAATTCCAACAGAATGAGGCGGAGTCGATTCAGAAAGAATGGTACCAATGCTGGGGGAGTTGAGAACTAGGGGTCATAGATTTAGGATTAGGACAAACCTCTTGGACACTGAGACACAGAGACATTGAGACTCTGAGACAATGAGACACAGTGACAGAAAGGCACAGAGACTCTGAGACACTGAGACTCAGAGACACAGATAGATAGAGTCAATGAGACTCTGAGACACAGAGACACTGAGACCCAGAGACCCTGAGACACAGAGACAGTGAGACTCTGAGACACTGAGGCACAGAGACATTGAGGTTCTGAGACTGAGACACAGAGACACAGAGACACTGAGACACTGATACACTGAGACTTTGATACACTGAGACACTGAAATACTGAGATGCAGAGACACAGAGATACTGAGACACAGAGACCCAGAGACTCTGAGACACTGAGACACAGAGAGACTGAGACGGAGTTGTGGTCACTGTTGTGGTCACATGTTCACCTACCGCAACCTCAACCACCTGATCCGGCTCATTTCCCAGAACTTCCCAGTATCACCCCCTCTCTAAACCTCTTGAACACTGAGACACAGAGACATTGAGACTCTGAGACAATGAGACACAGTGACAGAAAGGCACAGAGACTCTGAGACACTGAGACTCAGAGACACAGGTAGATAGAGTCAATGAGACTCTGAGACACAGAGACACTGAGACCCAGAGACCCTGAGACACAGAGACAGTGAGACTCTGAGACACTGAGGCACAGAGACTCTGAGGTTCTGAGACTGAGACACAGAGACACTGAGACACTGATACACTGAGACTTTGATACACCGAGACACTGAAATACTGAGATGCAGAGACACAGAGATACTGAGACACAGAGACCCAGAGACTCTGAGACACTGAGACACAGAGAGACTGAGACGGAGTTGTGGTCACTATTGTGGTCACATGTTCACCTACCGCAACCTCAACCACCTGATCCGGCTCATTTCCCAGAACTTCCCAGTATCACCCCCTCTCTAGTCGGGCTATCTACATATTGCTCCAAGGACCCTTCCAACACACATCTTACGAATTCCTCCCTGTCCGAACCCCCAGCTCTAGGCACCTTCCAATCCATCCCAGGGAGATTCAAATCTCCCACTACAACAACCCTGTTCGTCCTACACTTATCCAAAATGTCCCTACATATACCCTCTTCCACTGCCCGCGGGCTGTCGGGCGGCCTATAGTGTACTCCTAGCATAGTAATGGCCCCCTTCCTATTCCTCAACTCCACCCACAGACTCAATTTCCAACCCCTCCATGTTATCCTCCCTCTGCACCACTGTGATCTGCTCCCTAACTAACAGCACCACTCCCCCGCCCCTTTTCAACCCTCAAAGTTCAATACAACTCCAACATTACTTCCCTGTATTTGTAATCTATGTACTGTACTTAACGTGATCCTTGGGGATTTTTTTCATTACTTAGAGTAATCATTGGAGAGCATGTCGCTATTTAGAGTGATCCTTGTAGACCATGTCAGTATTGAGACTGACCCATGGGGACTGTATGATTATTTAGAATGATCCTTGGGGATTGTGTCAGTATTTCGAGTAATCCTTGGGGACTGTGTCACGATTTAGATTGATCGTTGGGGATTTTGTCACTATTTTGTGTGTTCCTTGTGGATTGTTCTCCTATTTGCTGCATCTACAATCAGTGTATTCAATTGGACAGTGTAGATGGAGATTTCCCGTATATCTCAGACTGTGCTGCACCTACAGTCAGGGTATTTGATGAGGCAGTATAGAGGGAGATTTCCTGTGTATCTCAGAATGTGTTGCATCTACAATCTGGCTATTTCATGCCACAGTGTAGTTAGAGATTTCCTGTGCATCGCAGACATCTAAACTCAGTGTACTTGATGGCCCAGTGTAGAGGGAGATTTTCTGTGTATCTCAGACAATTCTGCATCTACAAACATGGTATTTGATGGGACAGTGTAGACTCTGACTGAAGATGTTCCATTCTGTTCTCATTGTTATACAAACACCAGGTTAAGGATGTAATGTGCTTAAGTCAAATGGCTTGAAATATCTCTGTGTTTTTAATCCTTTTCATCAACTGCCAGCGAGCCTCTGTATGTTACTCACGAGTTCACAACTCAATGAAGTTAATGTAATGAGTAGTGAACTACTCAATCTTATCTCTTGTAAGATTGGACCTCAGTGAAGGTGATCTCTCTGAAATAATGTTTATTGGGAGTAAGAGTTCGAGTGTCATTAACCAAAGTGCAATATCTGACACCCAGTGAACAAGTGTTGCAGGGTATATTTGTCAGTGTAAAATTGTACTGACTTTCACCTGAATGGAATATCTGATTGAAGTCTCCATTAATATCTGGCACTATCTGTCCATGAAGAATTGTATTGTACTTAGGAAAAGAATTGGAATGAAATATGTTGGTTCAATTTTAAGTATATACTATTTTAATTTGATGAGTGAGATTCCCATTCAATGGGGCTGCCTCAGTCTTTCGTCTTTTGAACATGTTGAAAAAAGGAAGACTTTGGCTTTGTTTGATGGTCAGTGTGTGATGTGAAATTTCTCCATACCTCGGGTTTGTGTTGAAAAGCAAGAGGTTTCAGCTCGTTCCTGATATTTAACCAAACCTGTTATAATCTGTACAGAATTCAGTGATTGTCAAAGATTTTGTGATTTGTTCACATTTCCATTAATCTATAAATGAATTCCAATATTTTTTTCAGGTTGTTTTGGTTCTGTTTAACTGTGTTGCTTCTTAAAGCGATTTGTGAATTGATCACCTGGAGTCCTAAATTCCTTGAAAACATTCAGATACTCGATTTCTAGAGAGTGATTAGGAAACATATTGTTCTGATCAGACATTGACACTGAGCTGTGGTGAAATTCATTTCCGATTCTAATACCCAATTTGCAAGTTTATAATTGATTATTAGTGTGTTATTGTGTTGAGTTGTATTCTTCCATTCTGCTCATTCTTATTCTGAGTTTGGATTGGTTTGCAAATTTTGAAATTATCATTTTGTTTCCTGATGTCATATTGTTGATGTAAGTGGTGAAGGACAGTTATCCCAGCGCTAATCATTATGGAAAACAACTTCCACCTTCCAGCAATCAGAGGAAAATCCCTTTAACTCCCACTCGCTGTGTTGTATTTTTGTAACCAGCTTCCAGTCATCCTGCTGCTGGTCCTCGCACTCGCAGACTCGCTCATGAGTCTGTTCAGCATTAACTTCCGGAAGATGCCTAGAAACACCTTGTTTCGGCTACGTTGACCATATCATTCCTGATAATTGCTAAAATTATTCAATGAAATCTGTCAAGAATGATCTTAATTTTAGAATATCTGCTGAATGTTCTTCATCACAGCCTGTGTTACTTGACGTATTAATTCTTTTTTTAATGTTGAGTTTAATGTTAACTCAACATGAAAACTCAACAACTCTTTGGATTTGTTTTAATTTGATTTCTGTTTAAACTCAAGGAAAAAAAATAAACCTTCTATTGTTTTCCATTCCAGTGAGTAACGTCTGATGATCAGATGCTGAAGAAGGCAGACACGACAGTTTTCTTTATTAGCTGATGTGTAGAAGGTAGAAGCAGGGAGGTCATGGAGATCTATGAAACACTCATTTGTCTTCAGTGACAGGAAGTGAGGAGTACTCCAGCCTCACTAGAAAGAGGATGTGATTGCTCCGGAAGGGATGCAAAGGAGATTCACCAGGATGTTACCTGGGCCACAGTTTCCCTGCAGTGAAGACAGTCTGGTTAGGCTCGGGCTGCTTTCCTTATCACAGTGAACACCGAGCGTGGTCACCACTGACATGTACAAAAGTAAGAGGAACATAGCTCGGATAGTTCAAAAGAAACTTTATCCCCTCAGCAGAGGGGTCAATGTCCAAGGTGTGTAGATTATGGTCAACAGCAGGAGGGTTAGGGGGGGCTCTGAGGAAAATAAAATCTTCCAGTGTAATTTCAGAAATCATGCTGGTCATCCTGCATTGCAAGATCCCAACATCACTCTGCAATGTGGGAGCAGCCAGATTTAAAACACAATTGTAGGTGTGAATTGGTGAAAAGCTAAAACACATCACAGATTCATGATTTTGGGGAAAGTGATGGGATTGAGGGTGGATCAATCTCTTGGTCCTGATAATCTTCATTCCAGAGTACTTAAGGAAGTCTTCCTGGGAATCGCAGACCCAGTGGTGTTTACTTTACAAGTTTATTGGATTCCGGGCTGGTTCCTACAGATTGGAGGGTAACTAAATGCAAGCCGACTATTCAGACATGGACGTGAAGAGAAAATGGTGAAATATAGACCAGTGAGCCTAACATCAGTGCTGGGGAATTTGCAAGAGTCAAATTTCAAGGATTTCACAAGGCATTTGGAAGGCAGTGCCATAATCAGACAAAATCAGCATGGATTTACTGAAGGGAAATCATGATTGGAATATCTTGGAATTGTTTAAGGGTGGAACTAGTCGAGTAGACCACAGGGAAACAGTGGATGTGGTTTATTCAGTCTTCCAGAAGAGTTCCAGTCTTCCTCAATGCATCATCTCCAAATTTGCAGATGGTACACAGCTGAATGGGAGGGTGAGCTGTGAGGAAGATGAAGAGAATATTCAGCGTGATTTGGACATGGCAGATGAAGTTTAACATGGATCACTGCGATGATATTGAATCTATTAGAAAGTCAAATTATTACTTGAATGGTTATAAGTTGAGAGAGGTGGATACTGATCAAAACCTAGGTCTCCTTGTGCATCATTCACCACAAGGAACCAGGCAGGTACTTCAGGCAGTGATTAGAACATAGAACATTACAGCGCAGAACAGGCCCTTCGGCCCACGATGTTGCGCCGACCAGTTACAAAACAATGACCCGCTAATCTAAACCAATCCCTTATCGTCCATAAACCTATCCAGGATCTCTTAAACGCCCCCAAACTAGGCGCATTTACAACTGCAGCAGGCAGGGCATTCGAATACCTCACCACCCTCTGGGTAAAGAACCTACCCCTGACATCCGTCCTATAACTACCACCCCTTAATTTAAAGCCATGCCCCCTCGTGCTAGATTTCTCCATCAGATGGAACCAAATGGTCTGTAACCTTTCATGGTTCCTATTTAGAGATAGGGATGATTTGCTGCAATTTATAAAGCATTGCTGAGGCCACACCTGGAGTTGTTTGTACAGTTTTGGTGTCCTTATCTGAGGAAGGATGTCCTTGCTATCGAGGAACAATAGCACCAGTTTACCAGGCTGTTTCCTGAGATGGCAGGTCTGTCATACGAGGAGAGATTCGATTGGTTAGGATTAGAGTCAATGGAAAATTGGAGAGTGAGAGGGAACCTCATAGAAACGTATTAAATTCCAACAGAATGAGGCGGAGTCGATTCAGAAAGAATGGTACCAATGCTGGGGGAGTTGAGAACTAGGGGTCATAGATTTAGGATTAGGACAAACCTCTTGGACACTGAGACACAGAGACATTGAGACTCTGAGACAATGAGACACAGTGACAGAAAGGCACAGAGACTCTGAGACACTGAGACTCAGAGACACAGATAGATAGAGTCAATGAGACTCTGAGACACAGAGACACTGAGACCCAGAGACCCTGAGACACAGAGACAGTGAGACTCTGAGACACTGAGGCACAGAGACATTGAGGTTCTGAGACTGAGACACAGAGACACAGAGACACTGAGACACTGATACACTGAGACTTTGATACACTGAGACACTGAAATACTGAGATGCAGAGACACAGAGATACTGAGACACAGAGACCCAGAGACTCTGAGACACTGAGACACAGAGAGACTGAGACGGAGTTGTGGTCACTGTTGTGGTCACATGTTCACCTACCGCAACCTCAACCACCTGATCCGGCTCATTTCCCAGAACTTCCCAGTATCACCCCCTCTCTAAACCTCTTGAACACTGAGACACAGAGACATTGAGACTCTGAGACAATGAGACACAGTGACAGAAAGGCACAGAGACTCTGAGACACTGAGACTCAGAGACACAGATAGATAGAGTCAATGAGACTCTGAGACACAGAGACACTGAGACCCAGAGACCCTGAGACACAGAGACAGTGAGACTCTGAGACACTGAGGCACAGAGACTCTGAGGTTCTGAGACTGAGACACAGAGACACAGAGACACTGAGACACTGATACACTGAGACTTTGATACACCGAGACACTGAAATACTGAGATGCAGAGACACAGAGATACTGAGACACAGAGACCCAGAGACTCTGAGACACTGAGACACAGAGAGACTGAGACGGAGTTGTGGTCACTATTGTGGTCACATGTTCACCTACCGCAACCTCAACCACCTGATCCGGCTCATTTCCCAGAACTTCCCAGTATCACCCCCTCTCTAGTCGGGCTATCTACATATTGCTCCAAGGACCCTTCCAACACACATCTTACGAATTCCTCCCTGTCCGAACCCCCAGCTCTAGGCACCTTCCAATCCATCCCAGGGAGATTCAAATCTCCCACTACAACAACCCTGTTCGTCCTACACTTATCCAAAATGTCCCTACATATACCCTCTTCCACTGCCCGCGGGCTGTCGGGCGGCCTATAGTGTACTCCTAGCATAGTAATGGCCCCCTTCCTATTCCTCAACTCCACCCACAGACTCAATTTCCAACCCCTCCATGTTATCCTCCCTCTGCACCACTGTGATCTGCTCCCTAACTAACAGCACCACTCCCCCGCCCCTTTTCAACCCTCAAAGTTCAATACAACTCCAACATTACTTCCCTGTATTTGTAATCTATGTACTGTACTTAACGTGATCCTTGGGGATTTTTTTCATTACTTAGAGTAATCATTGGAGAGCATGTCGCTATTTAGAGTGATCCTTGTAGACCATGTCAGTATTGAGACTGACCCATGGGGACTGTATGATTATTTAGAATGATCCTTGGGGATTGTGTCAGTATTTCGAGTAATCCTTGGGGACTGTGTCACGATTTAGATTGATCGTTGGGGATTTTGTCACTATTTTGTGTGTTCCTTGTGGATTGTTCTCCTATTTGCTGCATCTACAATCAGTGTATTCAATTGGACAGTGTAGATGGAGATTTCCCGTATATCTCAGACTGTGCTGCACCTACAGTCAGGGTATTTGATGAGGCAGTATAGAGGGAGATTTCCTGTGTATCTCAGAATGTGTTGCATCTACAATCTGGCTATTTCATGCCACAGTGTAGTTAGAGATTTCCTGTGCATCGCAGACATCTAAACTCAGTGTACTTGATGGCCCAGTGTAGAGGGAGATTTTCTGTGTATCTCAGACAATTCTGCATCTACAAACATGGTATTTGATGGGACAGTGTAGACTCTGACTGAAGATGTTCCATTCTGTTCTCATTGTTATACAAACACCAGGTTAAGGATGTAATGTGCTTAAGTCAAATGGCTTGAAATATCTCTGTGTTTTTAATCCTTTTCATCAACTGCCAGCGAGCCTCTGTATGTTACTCACGAGTTCACAACTCAATGAAGTTAATGTAATGAGTAGTGAACTACTCAATCTTATCTCTTGTAAGATTGGACCTCAGTGAAGGTGATCTCTCTGAAATAATGTTTATTGGGAGTAAGAGTTCGAGTGTCATTAACCAAAGTGCAATATCTGACACCCAGTGAACAAGTGTTGCAGGGTATATTTGTCAGTGTAAAATTGTACTGACTTTCACCTGAATGGAATATCTGATTGAAGTCTCCATTAATATCTGGCACTATCTGTCCATGAAGAATTGTATTGTACTTAGGAAAAGAATTGGAATGAAATATGTTGGTTCAATTTTAAGTATATACTATTTTAATTTGATGAGTGAGATTCCCATTCAATGGGGCTGCCTCAGTCTTTCGTCTTTTGAACATGTTGAAAAAAGGAAGACTTTGGCTTTGTTTGATGGTCAGTGTGTGATGTGAAATTTCTCCATACCTCGGGTTTGTGTTGAAAAGCAAGAGGTTTCAGCTCGTTCCTGATATTTAACCAAACCTGTTATAATCTGTACAGAATTCAGTGATTGTCAAAGATTTTGTGATTTGTTCACATTTCCATTAATCTATAAATGAATTCCAATATTTTTTTCAGGTTGTTTTGGTTCTGTTTAACTGTGTTGCTTCTTAAAGCGATTTGTGAATTGATCACCTGGAGTCCTAAATTCCTTGAAAACATTCAGATACTCGATTTCTAGAGAGTGATTAGGAAACATATTGTTCTGATCAGACATTGACACTGAGCTGTGGTGAAATTCATTTCCGATTCTAATACCCAATTTGCAAGTTTATAATTGATTATTAGTGTGTTATTGTGTTGAGTTGTATTCTTCCATTCTGCTCATTCTTATTCTGAGTTTGGATTGGTTTGCAAATTTTGAAATTATCATTTTGTTTCCTGATGTCATATTGTTGATGTAAGTGGTGAAGGACAGTTATCCCAGCGCTAATCATTATGGAAAACAACTTCCACCTTCCAGCAATCAGAGGAAAATCCCTTTAACTCCCACTCGCTGTGTTGTATTTTTGTAACCAGCTTCCAGTCATCCTGCTGCTGGTCCTCGCACTCGCAGACTCGCTCATGAGTCTGTTCAGCATTAACTTCCGGAAGATGCCTAGAAACACCTTGTTTCGGTTACGTTGACCATATCATTCCTGATAATTGCTAAAATTATTCAATGAAATCTGTCAAGAATGATCTTAATTTTAGAATATCTGCTGAATGTTCTTCATCACAGCCTGTGTTACTTGACGTATTAATTCTTTTTTTAATGTTGAGTTTAATGTTAACTCAACATGAAAACTCAACAACTCTTTGGATTTGTTTTAATTTGATTTCTGTTTAAACTCAAGGAAAAAAAATAAACCTTCTATTGTTTTCCATTCCAGTGAGTAACGTCTGATGATCAGATGCTGAAGAAGGCAGACACGACAGTTTTCTTTATTAGCTGATGTGTAGAAGGTAGAAGCATGGAGATCTATGAAACACTCATTTGTCTTCAGTGACAGGAAGTGAGGAGTACTCCAGCCTCACTAGAAAGAGGATGTGATTGCTCCGGAAGGGATGCAAAGGAGATTCACCAGGATGTTACCTGGGCCACAGTTTACCTGCAGTGAAGACAGTCTGGTTAGGCTCGGGCTGCTTTCCTTATCACAGTGAACACCGAGCGTGGTCACCACTGACATGTACAAAAGTAAGAGGAACATAGCTCGGATAGTTCAAAAGAAACTTTATCCCCTCAGCAGAGGGGTCAATGTAGAGGGGTGTGTAGATTATGGTCAACAGCAGGAGGGTTAGGGGGGGCTCTGAGGAAAATAAAATCTTCCAGTGTAATTTCAGAAATCATGCTGGTCATCCTGCATTGCAAGATCCCAACATCACTCTGCAATGTGGGAGCAGCCAGATTTAAAACACAATTGTAGGTGTGAATTGGTGAAAAGCTAAAACACATCACAGATTCATGATTTTGGGGAAAGTGATGGGATTGAGGGTGGATCAATCTCTTGGTCCTGATAATCTTCATTCCAGAGTACTTAAGGAAGTCTTCCTGGGAATCGCAGACCCAGTGGTGGTTACTTTACAAGTTTATTGGATTCCGGGCTGGTTCCTACAGATTGGAGGGTAACTAAATGCAAGCCGACTATTCAGACATGGACGTGAAGAGAAAATGGTGAAATATAGACCAGTGAGCCTAACATCAGTGCTGGGGAATTTGCAAGAGTCAAATTTCAAGGATTTCACAAGGCATTTGGAAGGCAGTGCTATAATCAGACAAAATCAGCATGGATTTACTGAAGGGAAATCATGATTGGAATATCTTGGAATTGTTTAAGGGTGGAACTAGTCGAGTAGACCACAGGGAAACAGTGGGTGTGGTTTATTCAGTCTTCCAGAAGAGTTCCAGTCTTCCTCAATGCATCATCTCCAAATTTGCAGATGGTACACAGCTGAATGGGAGGGTGAGCTGTGAGGAAGATGAAGAGAATATTCAGCGTGATTTGGACATGGCAGATGAAGTTTAACATGGATCACTGCGATGATATTGAATCTATTAGAAAGTCAAATTATTACTTGAATGGTTATAAGTTGAGAGAGGTGGATACTGATCAAAACCTAGGTCTCCTTGTGCATCATTCACCACAAGGAACCAGGCAGGTACTTCAGGCAGTGATTAGAACATAGAACATTACAGCGCAGAACAGGCCCTTCGGCCCACGATGTTGCGCCGACCAGTTACAAAACAATGACCCGCTAATCTAAACCAATCCCTTATCGTCCATAAACCTATCCAGGATCTCTTAAACGCCCCCAAACTAGGCGCATTTACAACTGCAGCAGGCAGGGCATTCGAATACCTCACCACCCTCTGGGTAAAGAACCTACCCCTGACATAACTAACCCTTAATTTAAAGCCATGCCCCCTCGTGCTAGATTTCTCCATCAGATGGAACCAAATGGTCTGTAACCTTTCATGGTTCCTATTTAGAGATAGGGATGATTTGCTGCAATTTATAAAGCATTGCTGAGGCCACACCTGGAGATGTTTGTACAGTTTTGGTGTCCTTATCTGAGGAAGGATGTCCTTGCTATCGAGGAACAATAGCACCAGTTTACCAGGCTGTTTCCTGAGATGGCAGGTCTGTCATACGAGGAGAGATTCGATTGGTTAGGATTAGAGTCAATGGAAAATTGGAGAGTGAGAGGGAACCTCATAGAAACGTATTAAATTCCAACAGAATGAGGCGGAGTCGATTCAGAAAGAATGGTACCAATGCTGGGGGAGTTGAGAACTAGGGGTCATAGATTTAGGATTAGGACAAACCTCTTGGACACTGAGACACAGAGACATTGAGACTCTGAGACAATGAGACACAGTGACAGAAAGGCACAGAGACTCTGAGACACTGAGACTCAGAGACACAGATAGATAGAGTCAATGAGACTCTGAGACACAGAGACACTGAGACCCAGAGACCCTGAGACACAGAGACAGTGAGACTCTGAGACACTGAGGCACAGAGACATTGAGGTTCTGAGACTGAGACACAGAGACACAGAGACACTGAGACACTGATACACTGAGACTTTGATACACTGAGACACTGAAATACTGAGATGCAGAGACACAGAGATACTGAGACACAGAGACCCAGAGACTCTGAGACACTGAGACACAGAGAGACTGAGACGGAGTTGTGGTCACTGTTGTGGTCACATGTTCACCTACCGCAACCTCAACCACCTGATCCGGCTCATTTCCCAGAACTTCCCAGTATCACCCCCTCTCTAAACCTCTTGAACACTGAGACACAGAGACATTGAGACTCTGAGACAATGAGACACAGTGACAGAAAGGCACAGAGACTCTGAGACACTGAGACTCAGAGACACAGATAGATAGAGTCAATGAGACTCTGAGACACAGAGACACTGAGACCCAGAGACCCTGAGACACAGAGACAGTGAGACTCTGAGACACTGAGGCACAGAGACTCTGAGGTTCTGAGACTGAGACACAGAGACACAGAGACACTGAGACACTGATACACTGAGACTTTGATACACCGAGACACTGAAATACTGAGATGCAGAGACACAGAGATACTGAGACACAGAGACCCAGAGACTCTGAGACACTGAGACACAGAGAGACTGAGACGGAGTTGTGGTCACTATTGTGGTCACATGTTCACCTACCGCAACCTCAACCACCTGATCCGGCTCATTTCCCAGAACTTCCCAGTATCACCCCCTCTCTAGTCGGGCTATCTACATATTGCTCCAAGGACCCTTCCAACACACATCTTACGAATTCCTCCCTGTCCGAACCCCCAGCTCTAGGCACCTTCCAATCCATCCCAGGGAGATTCAAATCTCCCACTACAACAACCCTGTTCGTCCTACACTTATCCAAAATGTCCCTACATATACCCTCTTCCACTGCCCGCGGGCTGTCGGGCGGCCTATAGTGTACTCCTAGCATAGTAATGGCCCCCTTCCTATTCCTCAACTCCACCCACAGACTCAATTTCCAACCCCTCCATGTTATCCTCCCTCTGCACCACTGTGATCTGCTCCCTAACTAACAGCACCACTCCCCCGCCCCTTTTCAACCCTCAAAGTTCAATACAACTCCAACATTACTTCCCTGTATTTGTAATCTATGTACTGTACTTAACGTGATCCTTGGGGATTTTTTTCATTACTTAGAGTAATCATTGGAGAGCATGTCGCTATTTAGAGTGATCCTTGTAGACCATGTCAGTATTGAGACTGACCCATGGGGACTGTATGATTATTTAGAATGATCCTTGGGGATTGTGTCAGTATTTCGAGTAATCCTTGGGGACTGTGTCACGATTTAGATTGATCGTTGGGGATTTTGTCACTATTTTGTGTGTTCCTTGTGGATTGTTCTCCTATTTGCTGCATCTACAATCAGTGTATTCAATTGGACAGTGTAGATGGAGATTTCCCGTATATCTCAGACTGTGCTGCACCTACAGTCAGGGTATTTGATGAGGCAGTATAGAGGGAGATTTCCTGTGTATCTCAGAATGTGTTGCATCTACAATCTGGCTATTTCATGCCACAGTGTAGTTAGAGATTTCCTGTGCATCGCAGACATCTAAACTCAGTGTACTTGATGGCCCAGTGTAGAGGGAGATTTTCTGTGTATCTCAGACAATTCTGCATCTACAAACATGGTATTTGATGGGACAGTGTAGACTCTGACTGAAGATGTTCCATTCTGTTCTCATTGTTATACAAACACCAGGTTAAGGATGTAATGTGCTTAAGTCAAATGGCTTGAAATATCTCTGTGTTTTTAATCCTTTTCATCAACTGCCAGCGAGCCTCTGTATGTTACTCACGAGTTCACAACTCAATGAAGTTAATGTAATGAGTAGTGAACTACTCAATCTTATCTCTTGTAAGATTGGACCTCAGTGAAGGTGATCTCTCTGAAATAATGTTTATTGGGAGTAAGAGTTCGAGTGTCATTAACCAAAGTGCAATATCTGACACCCAGTGAACAAGTGTTGCAGGGTATATTTGTCAGTGTAAAATTGTACTGACTTTCACCTGAATGGAATATCTGATTGAAGTCTCCATTAATATCTGGCACTATCTGTCCATGAAGAATTGTATTGTACTTAGGAAAAGAATTGGAATGAAATATGTTGGTTCAATTTTAAGTATATACTATTTTAATTTGATGAGTGAGATTCCCATTCAATGGGGCTGCCTCAGTCTTTCGTCTTTTGAACATGTTGAAAAAAGGAAGACTTTGGCTTTGTTTGATGGTCAGTGTGTGATGTGAAATTTCTCCATACCTCGGGTTTGTGTTGAAAAGCAAGAGGTTTCAGCTCGTTCCTGATATTTAACCAAACCTGTTATAATCTGTACAGAATTCAGTGATTGTCAAAGATTTTGTGATTTGTTCACATTTCCATTAATCTATAAATGAATTCCAATATTTTTTTCAGGTTGTTTTGGTTCTGTTTAACTGTGTTGCTTCTTAAAGCGATTTGTGAATTGATCACCTGGAGTCCTAAATTCCTTGAAAACATTCAGATACTCGATTTCTAGAGAGTGATTGGGAAACATATTGTTCTGATCAGACATTGACACTGAGCTGTGGTGAAATTCATTTCCGATTCTAATACCCAATTTGCAAGTTTATAATTGATTATTAGTGTGTTATTGTGTTGAGTTGTATTCTTCCATTCTGCTCATTCTTATTCTGAGTTTGGATTGGTTTGCAAATTTTGAAATTATCATTTTGTTTCCTGATGTCATATTGTTGATGTAAGTGGTGAAGGACAGTTATCCCAGCGCTAATCATTATGGAAAACAACTTCCACCTTCCAGCAATCAGAGGAAAATCCCTTTAACTCCCACTCGCTGTGTTGTATTTTTGTAACCAGCTTCCAGTCATCCTGCTGCTGGTCCTCGCACTCGCAGACTCGCTCATGAGTCTGTTCAGCATTAACTTCCGGAAGATGCCTAGAAACACCTTGTTTCGGCTACGTTGACCATATCATTCCTGATAATTGCTAAAATTATTCAATGAAATCTGTCAAGAATGATCTTAATTTTAGAATATCTGCTGAATGTTCTTCATCACAGCCTGTGTTACTTGACGTATTAATTCTTTTTTTAATGTTGAGTTTAATGTTAACTCAACATGAAAACTCAACAACTCTTTGGATTTGTTTTAATTTGATTTCTGTTTAAACTCAAGGAAAAAAAATAAACCTTCTATTGTTTTCCATTCCAGTGAGTAACGTCTGATGATCAGATGCTGAAGAAGGCAGACACGACAGTTTTCTTTATTAGCTGATGTGTAGAAGGTAGAAGCAGGGAGGTCATGGAGATCTATGAAACACTCATTTGTCTTCAGTGACAGGAAGTGAGGAGTACTCCAGCCTCACTAGAAAGAGGATGTGATTGCTCCGGAAGGGATGCAAAGGAGATTCACCAGGATGTTACCTGGGCCACAGTTTCCCTGCAGTGAAGACAGTCTGGTTAGGCTCGGGCTGCTTTCCTTATCACAGTGAACACCGAGCGTGGTCACCACTGACATGTACAAAAGTAAGAGGAACATAGCTCGGATAGTTCAAAAGAAACTTTATCCCCTCAGCAGAGGGGTCAATGTCCAAGGTGTGTAGATTATGGTCAACAGCAGGAGGGTTAGGGGGGGCTCTGAGGAAAATAAAATCTTCCAGTGTAATTTCAGAAATCATGCTGGTCATCCTGCATTGCAAGATCCCAACATCACTCTGCAATGTGGGAGCAGCCAGATTTAAAACACAATTGTAGGTGTGAATTGGTGAAAAGCTAAAACACATCACAGATTCATGATTTTGGGGAAAGTGATGGGATTGAGGGTGGATCAATCTCTTGGTCCTGATAATCTTCATTCCAGAGTACTTAAGGAAGTCTTCCTGGGAATCGCAGACCCAGTGGTGTTTACTTTACAAGTTTATTGGATTCCGGGCTGGTTCCTACAGATTGGAGGGTAACTAAATGCAAGCCGACTATTCAGACATGGACGTGAAGAGAAAATGGTGAAATATAGACCAGTGAGCCTAACATCAGTGCTGGGGAATTTGCAAGAGTCAAATTTCAAGGATTTCACAAGGCATTTGGAAGGCAGTGCCATAATCAGACAAAATCAGCATGGATTTACTGAAGGGAAATCATGATTGGAATATCTTGGAATTGTTTAAGGGTGGAACTAGTCGAGTAGACCACAGGGAAACAGTGGATGTGGTTTATTCAGTCTTCCAGAAGAGTTCCAGTCTTCCTCAATGCATCATCTCCAAATTTGCAGATGGTACACAGCTGAATGGGAGGGTGAGCTGTGAGGAAGATGAAGAGAATATTCAGCGTGATTTGGACATGGCAGATGAAGTTTAACATGGATCACTGCGATGATATTGAATCTATTAGAAAGTCAAATTATTACTTGAATGGTTATAAGTTGAGAGAGGTGGATACTGATCAAAACCTAGGTCTCCTTGTGCATCATTCACCACAAGGAACCAGGCAGGTACTTCAGGCAGTGATTAGAACATAGAACATTACAGCGCAGAACAGGCCCTTCGGCCCACGATGTTGCGCCGACCAGTTACAAAACAATGACCCGCTAATCTAAACCAATCCCTTATCGTCCATAAACCTATCCAGGATCTCTTAAACGCCCCCAAACTAGGCGCATTTACAACTGCAGCAGGCAGGGCATTCGAATACCTCACCACCCTCTGGGTAAAGAACCTACCCCTGACATCGGTCCTATAACTACCACCCCTTAATTTAAAGCCATGCCCCCTCGTGCTAGATTTCTCCATCAGATGGAACCAAATGGTCTGTAACCTTTCATGGTTCCTATTTAGAGATAGGGATGATTTGCTGCAATTTATAAAGCATTGCTGAGGCCACACCTGGAGTTGTTTGTACAGTTTTGGTGTCCTTATCTGAGGAAGGATGTCCTTGCTATCGAGGAACAATAGCACCAGTTTACCAGGCTGTTTCCTGAGATGGCAGGTCTGTCATACGAGGAGAGATTCGATTGGTTAGGATTAGAGTCAATGGAAAATTGGAGAGTGAGAGGGAACCTCATAGAAACGTATTAAATTCCAACAGAATGAGGCGGAGTCGATTCAGAAAGAATGGTACCAATGCTGGGGGAGTTGAGAACTAGGGGTCATAGATTTAGGATTAGGACAAACCTCTTGGACACTGAGACACAGAGACATTGAGACTCTGAGACAATGAGACACAGTGACAGAAAGGCACAGAGACTCTGAGACACTGAGACTCAGAGACACAGATAGATAGAGTCAATGAGACTCTGAGACACAGAGACACTGAGACCCAGAGACCCTGAGACACAGAGACAGTGAGACTCTGAGACACTGAGGCACAGAGACATTGAGGTTCTGAGACTGAGACACAGAGACACAGAGACACTGAGACACTGATACACTGAGACTTTGATACACTGAGACACTGAAATACTGAGATGCAGAGACACAGAGATACTGAGACACAGAGACCCAGAGACTCTGAGACACTGAGACACAGAGAGACTGAGACGGAGTTGTGGTCACTGTTGTGGTCACATGTTCACCTACCGCAACCTCAACCACCTGATCCGGCTCATTTCCCAGAACTTCCCAGTATCACCCCCTCTCTAAACCTCTTGAACACTGAGACACAGAGACATTGAGACTCTGAGACAATGAGACACAGTGACAGAAAGGCACAGAGACTCTGAGACACTGAGACTCAGAGACACAGATAGATAGAGTCAATGAGACTCTGAGACACAGAGACACTGAGACCCAGAGACCCTGAGACACAGAGACAGTGAGACTCTGAGACACTGAGGCACAGAGACTCTGAGGTTCTGAGACTGAGACACAGAGACACAGAGACACTGAGACACTGATACACTGAGACTTTGATACACCGAGACACTGAAATACTGAGATGCAGAGACACAGAGATACTGAGACACAGAGACCCAGAGACTCTGAGACACTGAGACACAGAGAGACTGAGACGGAGTTGTGGTCACTATTGTGGTCACATGTTCACCTACCGCAACCTCAACCACCTGATCCGGCTCATTTCCCAGAACTTCCCAGTATCACCCCCTCTCTAGTCGGGCTATCTACATATTGCTCCAAGGACCCTTCCAACACACATCTTACGAATTCCTCCCTGTCCGAACCCCCAGCTCTAGGCACCTTCCAATCCATCCCAGGGAGATTCAAATCTCCCACTACAACAACCCTGTTCGTCCTACACTTATCCAAAATGTCCCTACATATACCCTCTTCCACTGCCCGCGGGCTGTCGGGCGGCCTATAGTGTACTCCTAGCATAGTAATGGCCCCCTTCCTATTCCTCAACTCCACCCACAGACTCAATTTCCAACCCCTCCATGTTATCCTCCCTCTGCACCACTGTGATCTGCTCCCTAACTAACAGCACCACTCCCCCGCCCCTTTTCAACCCTCAAAGTTCAATACAACTCCAACATTACTTCCCTGTATTTGTAATCTATGTACTGTACTTAACGTGATCCTTGGGGATTTTTTTCATTACTTAGAGTAATCATTGGAGAGCATGTCGCTATTTAGAGTGATCCTTGTAGACCATGTCAGTATTGAGACTGACCCATGGGGACTGTATGATTATTTAGAATGATCCTTGGGGATTGTGTCAGTATTTCGAGTAATCCTTGGGGACTGTGTCACGATTTAGATTGATCGTTGGGGATTTTGTCACTATTTTGTGTGTTCCTTGTGGATTGTTCTCCTATTTGCTGCATCTACAATCAGTGTATTCAATTGGACAGTGTAGATGGAGATTTCCCGTATATCTCAGACTGTGCTGCACCTACAGTCAGGGTATTTGATGAGGCAGTATAGAGGGAGATTTCCTGTGTATCTCAGAATGTGTTGCATCTACAATCTGGCTATTTCATGCCACAGTGTAGTTAGAGATTTCCTGTGCATCGCAGACATCTAAACTCAGTGTACTTGATGGCCCAGTGTAGAGGGAGATTTTCTGTGTATCTCAGACAATTCTGCATCTACAAACATGGTATTTGATGGGACAGTGTAGACTCTGACTGAAGATGTTCCATTCTGTTCTCATTGTTATACAAACACCAGGTTAAGGATGTAATGTGCTTAAGTCAAATGGCTTGAAATATCTCTGTGTTTTTAATCCTTTTCATCAACTGCCAGCGAGCCTCTGTATGTTACTCACGAGTTCACAACTCAATGAAGTTAATGTAATGAGTAGTGAACTACTCAATCTTATCTCTTGTAAGATTGGACCTCAGTGAAGGTGATCTCTCTGAAATAATGTTTATTGGGAGTAAGAGTTCGAGTGTCATTAACCAAAGTGCAATATCTGACACCCAGTGAACAAGTGTTGCAGGGTATATTTGTCAGTGTAAAATTGTACTGACTTTCACCTGAATGGAATATCTGATTGAAGTCTCCATTAATATCTGGCACTATCTGTCCATGAAGAATTGTATTGTACTTAGGAAAAGAATTGGAATGAAATATGTTGGTTCAATTTTAAGTATATACTATTTTAATTTGATGAGTGAGATTCCCATTCAATGGGGCTGCCTCAGTCTTTCGTCTTTTGAACATGTTGAAAAAAGGAAGACTTTGGCTTTGTTTGATGGTCAGTGTGTGATGTGAAATTTCTCCATACCTCGGGTTTGTGTTGAAAAGCAAGAGGTTTCAGCTCGTTCCTGATATTTAACCAAACCTGTTATAATCTGTACAGAATTCAGTGATTGTCAAAGATTTTGTGATTTGTTCACATTTCCATTAATCTATAAATGAATTCCAATATTTTTTTCAGGTTGTTTTGGTTCTGTTTAACTGTGTTGCTTCTTAAAGCGATTTGTGAATTGATCACCTGGAGTCCTAAATTCCTTGAAAACATTCAGATACTCGATTTCTAGAGAGTGATTAGGAAACATATTGTTCTGATCAGACATTGACACTGAGCTGTGGTGAAATTCATTTCCGATTCTAATACCCAATTTGCAAGTTTATAATTGATTATTATTGTGTTATTGTGTTGAGTTGTATTCTTCCATTCTGCTCATTCTTATTCTGAGTTTGGATTGGTTTGCAAATTTTGAAATTATCATTTTGTTTCCTGATGTCATATTGTTGATGTAAGTGGTGAAGGACAGTTATCCCAGCGCTAATCATTATGGAAAACAACTTCCACCTTCCAGCAATCAGAGGAAAATCCCTTTAACTCCCACTCGCTGTGTTGTATTTTTGTAACCAGCTTCCAGTCATCCTGCTGCTGGTCCTCGCACTCGCAGACTCGCTCATGAGTCTGTTCAGCATTAACTTCCGGAAGATGCCTAGAAACACCTTGTTTCGGTTACGTTGACCATATCATTCCTGATAATTGCTAAAATTATTCAATGAAATCTGTCAAGAATGATCTTAATTTTAGAATATCTGCTGAATGTTCTTCATCACAGCCTGTGTTACTTGACGTATTAATTCTTTTTTTAATGTTGAGTTTAATGTTAACTCAACATGAAAACTCAACAACTCTTTGGATTTGTTTTAATTTGATTTCTGTTTAAACTCAAGGAAAAAAAATAAACCTTCTATTGTTTTCCATTCCAGTGAGTAACGTCTGATGATCAGATGCTGAAGAAGGCAGACACGACAGTTTTCTTTATTAGCTGATGTGTAGAAGGTAGAAGCATGGAGATCTATGAAACACTCATTTGTCTTCAGTGACAGGAAGTGAGGAGTACTCCAGCCTCACTAGAAAGAGGATGTGATTGCTCCGGAAGGGATGCAAAGGAGATTCACCAGGATGTTACCTGGGCCACAGTTTACCTGCAGTGAAGACAGTCTGGTTAGGCTCGGGCTGCTTTCCTTATCACAGTGAACACCGAGCGTGGTCACCACTGACATGTACAAAAGTAAGAGGAACATAGCTCGGATAGTTCAAAAGAAACTTTATCCCCTCAGCAGAGGGGTCAATGTAGAGGGGTGTGTAGATTATGGTCAACAGCAGGAGGGTTAGGGGGGGCTCTGAGGAAAATAAAATCTTCCAGTGTAATTTCAGAAATCATGCTGGTCATCCTGCATTGCAAGATCCCAACATCACTCTGCAATGTGGGAGCAGCCAGATTTAAAACACAATTGTAGGTGTGAATTGGTGAAAAGCTAAAACACATCACAGATTCATGATTTTGGGGAAAGTGATGGGATTGAGGGTGGATCAATCTCTTGGTCCTGATAATCTTCATTCCAGAGTACTTAAGGAAGTCTTCCTGGGAATCGCAGACCCAGTGGTGGTTACTTTACAAGTTTATTGGATTCCGGGCTGGTTCCTACAGATTGGAGGGTAACTAAATGCAAGCCGACTATTCAGACATGGACGTGAAGAGAAAATGGTGAAATATAGACCAGTGAGCCTAACATCAGTGCTGGGGAATTTGCAAGAGTCAAATTTCAAGGATTTCACAAGGCATTTGGAAGGCAGTGCTATAATCAGACAAAATCAGCATGGATTTACTGAAGGGAAATCATGATTGGAATATCTTGGAATTGTTTAAGGGTGGAACTAGTCGAGTAGACCACAGGGAAACAGTGGGTGTGGTTTATTCAGTCTTCCAGAAGAGTTCCAGTCTTCCTCAATGCATCATCTCCAAATTTGCAGATGGTACACAGCTGAATGGGAGGGTGAGCTGTGAGGAAGATGAAGAGAATATTCAGCGTGATTTGGACATGGCAGATGAAGTTTAACATGGATCACTGCGATGATATTGAATCTATTAGAAAGTCAAATTATTACTTGAATGGTTATAAGTTGAGAGAGGTGGATACTGATCAAAACCTAGGTCTCCTTGTGCATCATTCACCACAAGGAACCAGGCAGGTACTTCAGGCAGTGATTAGAACATAGAACATTACAGCGCAGAACAGGCCCTTCGGCCCACGATGTTGCGCCGACCAGTTACAAAACAATGACCCGCTAATCTAAACCAATCCCTTATCGTCCATAAACCTATCCAGGATCTCTTAAACGCCCCCAAACTAGGCGCATTTACAACTGCAGCAGGCAGGGCATTCGAATACCTCACCACCCTCTGGGTAAAGAACCTACCCCTGACATAACTAACCCTTAATTTAAAGCCATGCCCCCTCGTGCTAGATTTCTCCATCAGATGGAACCAAATGGTCTGTAACCTTTCATGGTTCCTATTTAGAGATAGGGATGATTTGCTGCAATTTATAAAGCATTGCTGAGGCCACACCTGGAGATGTTTGTACAGTTTTGGTGTCCTTATCTGAGGAAGGATGTCCTTGCTATCGAGGAACAATAGCACCAGTTTACCAGGCTGTTTCCTGAGATGGCAGGTCTGTCATACGAGGAGAGATTCGATTGGTTAGGATTAGAGTCAATGGAAAATTGGAGAGTGAGAGGGAACCTCATAGAAACGTATTAAATTCCAACAGAATGAGGCGGAGTCGATTCAGAAAGAATGGTACCAATGCTGGGGGAGTTGAGAACTAGGGGTCATAGATTTAGGATTAGGACAAACCTCTTGGACACTGAGACACAGAGACATTGAGACTCTGAGACAATGAGACACAGTGACAGAAAGGCACAGAGACTCTGAGACACTGAGACTCAGAGACACAGATAGATAGAGTCAATGAGACTCTGAGACACAGAGACACTGAGACCCAGAGACCCTGAGACACAGAGACAGTGAGACTCTGAGACACTGAGGCACAGAGACATTGAGGTTCTGAGACTGAGACACAGAGACACAGAGACACTGAGACACTGATACACTGAGACTTTGATACACTGAGACACTGAAATACTGAGATGCAGAGACACAGAGATACTGAGACACAGAGACCCAGAGACTCTGAGACACTGAGACACAGAGAGACTGAGACGGAGTTGTGGTCACTGTTGTGGTCACATGTTCACCTACCGCAACCTCAACCACCTGATCCGGCTCATTTCCCAGAACTTCCCAGTATCACCCCCTCTCTAAACCTCTTGAACACTGAGACACAGAGACATTGAGACTCTGAGACAATGAGACACAGTGACAGAAAGGCACAGAGACTCTGAGACACTGAGACTCAGAGACACAGATAGATAGAGTCAATGAGACTCTGAGACACAGAGACACTGAGACCCAGAGACCCTGAGACACAGAGACAGTGAGACTCTGAGACACTGAGGCACAGAGACTCTGAGGTTCTGAGACTGAGACACAGAGACACAGAGACACTGAGACACTGATACACTGAGACTTTGATACACCGAGACACTGAAATACTGAGATGCAGAGACACAGAGATACTGAGACACAGAGACCCAGAGACTCTGAGACACTGAGACACAGAGAGACTGAGACGGAGTTGTGGTCACTATTGTGGTCACATGTTCACCTACCGCAACCTCAACCACCTGATCCGGCTCATTTCCCAGAACTTCCCAGTATCACCCCCTCTCTAGTCGGGCTATCTACATATTGCTCCAAGGACCCTTCCAACACACATCTTACGAATTCCTCCCTGTCCGAACCCCCAGCTCTAGGCACCTTCCAATCCATCCCAGGGAGATTCAAATCTCCCACTACAACAACCCTGTTCGTCCTACACTTATCCAAAATGTCCCTACATATACCCTCTTCCACTGCCCGCGGGCTGTCGGGCGGCCTATAGTGTACTCCTAGCATAGTAATGGCCCCCTTCCTATTCCTCAACTCCACCCACAGACTCAATTTCCAACCCCTCCATGTTATCCTCCCTCTGCACCACTGTGATCTGCTCCCTAACTAACAGCACCACTCCCCCGCCCCTTTTCAACCCTCAAAGTTCAATACAACTCCAACATTACTTCCCTGTATTTGTAATCTATGTACTGTACTTAACGTGATCCTTGGGGATTTTTTTCATTACTTAGAGTAATCATTGGAGAGCATGTCGCTATTTAGAGTGATCCTTGTAGACCATGTCAGTATTGAGACTGACCCATGGGGACTGTATGATTATTTAGAATGATCCTTGGGGATTGTGTCAGTATTTCGAGTAATCCTTGGGGACTGTGTCACGATTTAGATTGATCGTTGGGGATTTTGTCACTATTTTGTGTGTTCCTTGTGGATTGTTCTCCTATTTGCTGCATCTACAATCAGTGTATTCAATTGGACAGTGTAGATGGAGATTTCCCGTATATCTCAGACTGTGCTGCACCTACAGTCAGGGTATTTGATGAGGCAGTATAGAGGGAGATTTCCTGTGTATCTCAGAATGTGTTGCATCTACAATCTGGCTATTTCATGCCACAGTGTAGTTAGAGATTTCCTGTGCATCGCAGACATCTAAACTCAGTGTACTTGATGGCCCAGTGTAGAGGGAGATTTTCTGTGTATCTCAGACAATTCTGCATCTACAAACATGGTATTTGATGGGACAGTGTAGACTCTGACTGAAGATGTTCCATTCTGTTCTCATTGTTATACAAACACCAGGTTAAGGATGTAATGTGCTTAAGTCAAATGGCTTGAAATATCTCTGTGTTTTTAATCCTTTTCATCAACTGCCAGCGAGCCTCTGTATGTTACTCACGAGTTCACAACTCAATGAAGTTAATGTAATGAGTAGTGAACTACTCAATCTTATCTCTTGTAAGATTGGACCTCAGTGAAGGTGATCTCTCTGAAATAATGTTTATTGGGAGTAAGAGTTCGAGTGTCATTAACCAAAGTGCAATATCTGACACCCAGTGAACAAGTGTTGCAGGGTATATTTGTCAGTGTAAAATTGTACTGACTTTCACCTGAATGGAATATCTGATTGAAGTCTCCATTAATATCTGGCACTATCTGTCCATGAAGAATTGTATTGTACTTAGGAAAAGAATTGGAATGAAATATGTTGGTTCAATTTTAAGTATATACTATTTTAATTTGATGAGTGAGATTCCCATTCAATGGGGCTGCCTCAGTCTTTCGTCTTTTGAACATGTTGAAAAAAGGAAGACTTTGGCTTTGTTTGATGGTCAGTGTGTGATGTGAAATTTCTCCATACCTCGGGTTTGTGTTGAAAAGCAAGAGGTTTCAGCTCGTTCCTGATATTTAACCAAACCTGTTATAATCTGTACAGAATTCAGTGATTGTCAAAGATTTTGTGATTTGTTCACATTTCCATTAATCTATAAATGAATTCCAATATTTTTTTCAGGTTGTTTTGGTTCTGTTTAACTGTGTTGCTTCTTAAAGCGATTTGTGAATTGATCACCTGGAGTCCTAAATTCCTTGAAAACATTCAGATACTCGATTTCTAGAGAGTGATTGGGAAACATATTGTTCTGATCAGACATTGACACTGAGCTGTGGTGAAATTCATTTCCGATTCTAATACCCAATTTGCAAGTTTATAATTGATTATTAGTGTGTTATTGTGTTGAGTTGTATTCTTCCATTCTGCTCATTCTTATTCTGAGTTTGGATTGGTTTGCAAATTTTGAAATTATCATTTTGTTTCCTGATGTCATATTGTTGATGTAAGTGGTGAAGGACAGTTATCCCAGCGCTAATCATTATGGAAAACAACTTCCACCTTCCAGCAATCAGAGGAAAATCCCTTTAACTCCCACTCGCTGTGTTGTATTTTTGTAACCAGCTTCCAGTCATCCTGCTGCTGGTCCTCGCACTCGCAGACTCGCTCATGAGTCTGTTCAGCATTAACTTCCGGAAGATGCCTAGAAACACCTTGTTTCGGCTACGTTGACCATATCATTCCTGATAATTGCTAAAATTATTCAATGAAATCTGTCAAGAATGATCTTAATTTTAGAATATCTGCTGAATGTTCTTCATCACAGCCTGTGTTACTTGACGTATTAATTCTTTTTTTAATGTTGAGTTTAATGTTAACTCAACATGAAAACTCAACAACTCTTTGGATTTGTTTTAATTTGATTTCTGTTTAAACTCAAGGAAAAAAAATAAACCTTCTATTGTTTTCCATTCCAGTGAGTAACGTCTGATGATCAGATGCTGAAGAAGGCAGACACGACAGTTTTCTTTATTAGCTGATGTGTAGAAGGTAGAAGCAGGGAGGTCATGGAGATCTATGAAACACTCATTTGTCTTCAGTGACAGGAAGTGAGGAGTACTCCAGCCTCACTAGAAAGAGGATGTGATTGCTCCGGAAGGGATGCAAAGGAGATTCACCAGGATGTAACCTGGGCCACAGTTTACCTGCAGTGAAGACAGTCTGGTTAGGCTCGGGCTGCTTTCCTTATCACAGTGAACACCGAGCGTGGTCACCACTGACATGTACAAAAGTAAGAGGAACATAGCTCGGATAGTTCAAAAGAAACTTTATCCCCTCAGCAGAGGGGTCAATGTCCAAGGTGTGTAGATTATGGTCAACAGCAGGAGGGTTAGGGGGGGCTCTGAGGAAAATAAAATCTTCCAGTGTAATTTCAGAAATCATGCTGGTCATCCTGCATTGCAAGATCCCAACATCACTCTGCAATGTGGGAGCAGCCAGATTTAAAACACAATTGTAGGTGTGAATTGGTGAAAAGCTAAAACACATCACAGATTCATGATTTTGGGGAAAGTGATGGGATTGAGGGTGGATCAATCTCTTGGTCCTGATAATCTTCATTCCAGAGTACTTAAGGAAGTCTTCCTGGGAATCGCAGACCCAGTGGTGTTTACTTTACAAGTTTATTGGATTCCGGGCTGGTTCCTACAGATTGGAGGGTAACTAAATGCAAGCCGACTATTCAGACATGGACGTGAAGAGAAAATGGTGAAATATAGACCAGTGAGCCTAACATCAGTGCTGGGGAATTTGCAAGAGTCAAATTTCAAGGATTTCACAAGGCATTTGGAAGGCAGTGCTATAATCAGACAAAATCAGCATGGATTTACTGAAGGGAAATCATGATTGGAATATCTTGGAATTGTTTAAGGGTGGAACTAGTCGAGTAGACCACAGGGAAACAGTGGATGTGGTTTATTCAGTCTTCCAGAAGAGTTCCAGTCTTCCTCAATGCATCATCTCCAAATTTGCAGATGGTACACAGCTGAATGGGAGGGTGAGCTGTGAGGAAGATGAAGAGAATATTCAGCGTGATTTGGACATGGCAGATGAAGTTTAACATGGATCACTGCGATGATATTGAATCTATTAGAAAGTCAAATTATTACTTGAATGGTTATAAGTTGAGAGAGGTGGATACTGATCAAAACCTAGGTCTCCTTGTGCATCATTCACCACAAGGAACCAGGCAGGTACTTCAGGCAGTGATTAGAACATAGAACATTACAGCGCAGAACAGGCCCTTCGGCCCACGATGTTGCGCCGACCAGTTACAAAACAATGACCCGCTAATCTAAACCAATCCCTTATCGTCCATAAACCTATCCAGGATCTCTTAAACGCCCCCAAACTAGGCGCATTTACAACTGCAGCAGGCAGGGCATTCGAATACCTCACCACCCTCTGGGTAAAGAACCTACCCCTGACATCCGTCCTATAACTACCACCCCTTAATTTAAAGCCATGCCCCCTCGTGCTAGATTTCTCCATCAGATGGAACCAAATGGTCTGTAACCTTTCATGGTTCCTATTTAGAGATAGGGATGATTTGCTGCAATTTATAAAGCATTGCTGAGGCCACACCTGGAGTTGTTTGTACAGTTTTGGTGTCCTTATCTGAGGAAGGATGTCCTTGCTATCGAGGAACAATAGCACCAGTTTACCAGGCTGTTTCCTGAGATGGCAGGTCTGTCATACGAGGAGAGATTCGATTGGTTAGGATTAGAGTCAATGGAAAATTAGAGAGTGAGAGGGAACCTCATAGAAACGTATTAAATTCCAACAGAATGAGGCGGAGTCGATTCAGAAAGAATGGTACCAATGCTGGGGGAGTTGAGAACTAGGGGTCATAGATTTAGGATTAGGACAAACCTCTTGGACACTGAGACACAGAGACATTGAGACTCTGAGACAATGAGACACAGTGACAGAAAGGCACAGAGACTCTGAGACACTGAGACTCAGAGACACAGATAGATAGAGTCAATGAGACTCTGAGACACAGAGACACTGAGACCCAGAGACCCTGAGACACAGAGACAGTGAGACTCTGAGACACTGAGGCACAGAGACATTGAGGTTCTGAGACTGAGACACAGAGACACAGAGACACTGAGACACTGATACACTGAGACTTTGATACACTGAGACACTGAAATACTGAGATGCAGAGACACAGAGATACTGAGACACAGAGACCCAGAGACTCTGAGACACTGAGACACAGAGAGACTGAGACGGAGTTGTGGTCACTGTTGTGGTCACATGTTCACCTACCGCAACCTCAACCACCTGATCCGGCTCATTTCCCAGAACTTCCCAGTATCACCCCCTCTCTAAACCTCTTGAACACTGAGACACAGAGACATTGAGACTCTGAGACAATGAGACACAGTGACAGAAAGGCACAGAGACTCTGAGACACTGAGACTCAGAGACACAGATAGATAGAGTCAATGAGACTCTGAGACACAGAGACACTGAGACCCAGAGACCCTGAGACACAGAGACAGTGAGACTCTGAGACACTGAGGCACAGAGACTCTGAGGTTCTGAGACTGAGACACAGAGACACAGAGACACTGAGACACTGATACACTGAGACTTTGATACACCGAGACACTGAAATACTGAGATGCAGAGACACAGAGATACTGAGACACAGAGACCCAGAGACTCTGAGACACTGAGACACAGAGAGACTGAGACGGAGTTGTGGTCACTATTGTGGTCACATGTTCACCTACCGCAACCTCAACCACCTGATCCGGCTCATTTCCCAGAACTTCCCAGTATCACCCCCTCTCTAGTCGGGCTATCTACATATTGCTCCAAGGACCCTTCCAACACACATCTTACGAATTCCTCCCTGTCCGAACCCCCAGCTCTAGGCACCTTCCAATCCATCCCAGGGAGATTCAAATCTCCCACTACAACAACCCTGTTCGTCCTACACTTATCCAAAATGTCCCTACATATACCCTCTTCCACTGCCCGCGGGCTGTCGGGCGGCCTATAGTGTACTCCTAGCATAGTAATGGCCCCCTTCCTATTCCTCAACTCCACCCACAGACTCAATTTCCAACCCCTCCATGTTATCCTCCCTCTGCACCACTGTGATCTGCTCCCTAACTAACAGCACCACTCCCCCGCCCCTTTTCAACCCTCAAAGTTCAATACAACTCCAACATTACTTCCCTGTATTTGTAATCTATGTACTGTACTTAACGTGATCCTTGGGGATTTTTTTCATTACTTAGAGTAATCATTGGAGAGCATGTCGCTATTTAGAGTGATCCTTGTAGACCATGTCAGTATTGAGACTGACCCATGGGGACTGTATGATTATTTAGAATGATCCTTGGGGATTGTGTCAGTATTTCGAGTAATCCTTGGGGACTGTGTCACGATTTAGATTGATCGTTGGGGATTTTGTCACTATTTTGTGTGTTCCTTGTGGATTGTTCTCCTATTTGCTGCATCTACAATCAGTGTATTCAATTGGACAGTGTAGATGGAGATTTCCCGTATATCTCAGACTGTGCTGCACCTACAGTCAGGGTATTTGATGAGGCAGTATAGAGGGAGATTTCCTGTGTATCTCAGAATGTGTTGCATCTACAATCTGGCTATTTCATGCCACAGTGTAGTTAGAGATTTCCTGTGCATCGCAGACATCTAAACTCAGTGTACTTGATGGCCCAGTGTAGAGGGAGATTTTCTGTGTATCTCAGACAATTCTGCATCTACAAACATGGTATTTGATGGGACAGTGTAGACTCTGACTGAAGATGTTCCATTCTGTTCTCATTGTTATACAAACACCAGGTTAAGGATGTAATGTGCTTAAGTCAAATGGCTTGAAATATCTCTGTGTTTTTAATCCTTTTCATCAACTGCCAGCGAGCCTCTGTATGTTACTCACGAGTTCACAACTCAATGAAGTTAATGTAATGAGTAGTGAACTACTCAATCTTATCTCTTGTAAGATTGGACCTCAGTGAAGGTGATCTCTCTGAAATAATGTTTATTGGGAGTAAGAGTTCGAGTGTCATTAACCAAAGTGCAATATCTGACACCCAGTGAACAAGTGTTGCAGGGTATATTTGTCAGTGTAAAATTGTACTGACTTTCACCTGAATGGAATATCTGATTGAAGTCTCCATTAATATCTGGCACTATCTGTCCATGAAGAATTGTATTGTACTTAGGAAAAGAATTGGAATGAAATATGTTGGTTCAATTTTAAGTATATACTATTTTAATTTGATGAGTGAGATTCCCATTCAATGGGGCTGCCTCAGTCTTTCGTCTTTTGAACATGTTGAAAAAAGGAAGACTTTGGCTTTGTTTGATGGTCAGTGTGTGATGTGAAATTTCTCCATACCTCGGGTTTGTGTTGAAAAGCAAGAGGTTTCAGCTCGTTCCTGATATTTAACCAAACCTGTTATAATCTGTACAGAATTCAGTGATTGTCAAAGATTTTGTGATTTGTTCACATTTCCATTAATCTATAAATGAATTCCAATATTTTTTTCAGGTTGTTTTGGTTCTGTTTAACTGTGTTGCTTCTTAAAGCGATTTGTGAATTGATCACCTGGAGTCCTAAATTCCTTGAAAACATTCAGATACTCGATTTCTAGAGAGTGATTGGGAAACATATTGTTCTGATCAGACATTGACACTGAGCTGTGGTGAAATTCATTTCCGATTCTAATACCCAATTTGCAAGTTTATAATTGATTATTAGTGTGTTATTGTGTTGAGTTGTATTCTTCCATTCTGCTCATTCTTATTCTGAGTTTGGATTGGTTTGCAAATTTTGAAATTATCATTTTGTTTCCTGATGTCATATTGTTGATGTAAGTGGTGAAGGACAGTTATCCCAGCGCTAATCATTATGGAAAACAACTTCCACCTTCCAGCAATCAGAGGAAAATCCCTTTAACTCCCACTCGCTGTGTTGTATTTTTGTAACCAGCTTCCAGTCATCCTGCTGCTGGTCCTCGCACTCGCAGACTCGCTCATGAGTCTGTTCAGCATTAACTTCCGGAAGATGCCTAGAAACACCTTGTTTCGGTTACGTTGACCATATCATTCCTGATAATTGCTAAAATTATTCAATGAAATCTGTCAAGAATGATCTTAATTTTAGAATATCTGCTGAATGTTCTTCATCACAGCCTGTGTTACTTGACGTATTAATTCTTTTTTTAATGTTGAGTTTAATGTTAACTCAACATGAAAACTCAACAACTCTTTGGATTTGTTTTAATTTGATTTCTGTTTAAACTCAAGGAAAAAAAATAAACCTTCTATTGTTTTCCATTCCAGTGAGTAACGTCTGATGATCAGATGCTGAAGAAGGCAGACACGACAGTTTTCTTTATTAGCTGATGTGTAGAAGGTAGAAGCAGGGAGGTCATGGAGATCTATGAAACACTCATTTGTCTTCAGTGACAGGAAGTGAGGAGTACTCCAGCCTCACTAGAAAGAGGATGTGATTGCTCCGGAAGGGATGCAAAGGAGATTCACCAGGATGTTACCTGGGCCACAGTTTACCTGCAGTGAAGACAGTCTGGTTAGGCTCGGGCTGCTTTCCTTATCACAGTGAACACCGAGCGTGGTCACCACTGACATGTACAAAAGTAAGAGGAACATAGCTCGGATAGTTCAAAAGAAACTTTATCCCCTCAGCAGAGGGGTCAATGTAGAGGGGTGTGTAGATTATGGTCAACAGCAGGAGGGTTAGGGGGGGCTCTGAGGAAAATAAAATCTTCCAGTGTAATTTCAGAAATCATGCTGGTCATCCTGCATTGCAAGATCCCAACATCACTCTGCAATGTGGGAGCAGCCAGATTTAAAACACAATTGTAGGTGTGAATTGGTGAAAAGCTAAAACACATCACAGATTCATGATTTTGGGGAAAGTGATGGGATTGAGGGTGGATCAATCTCTTGGTCCTGATAATCTTCATTCCAGAGTACTTAAGGAAGTCTTCCTGGGAATCGCAGACCCAGTGGTGGTTACTTTACAAGTTTATTGGATTCCGGGCTGGTTCCTACAGATTGGAGGGTAACTAAATGCAAGCCGACTATTCAGACATGGACGTGAAGAGAAAATGGTGAAATATAGACCAGTGAGCCTAACATCAGTGCTGGGGAATTTGCAAGAGTCAAATTTCAAGGATTTCACAAGGCATTTGGAAGGCAGTGCTATAATCAGACAAAATCAGCATGGATTTACTGAAGGGAAATCATGATTGGAATATCTTGGAATTGTTTAAGGGTGGAACTAGTCGAGTAGACCACAGGGAAACAGTGGATGTGGTTTATTCAGTCTTCCAGAAGAGTTCCAGTCTTCCTCAATGCATCATCTCCAAATTTGCAGATGGTACACAGCTGAATGGGAGGGTGAGCTGTGAGGAAGATGAAGAGAATATTCAGCGTGATTTGGACATGGCAGATGAAGTTTAACATGGATCACTGCGATGATATTGAATCTATTAGAAAGTCAAATTATTACTTGAATGGTTATAAGTTGAGAGAGGTGGATACTGATCAAAACCTAGGTCTCCTTGTGCATCATTCACCACAAGGAACCAGGCAGGTACTTCAGGCAGTGATTAGAACATAGAACATTACAGCGCAGAACAGGCCCTTCGGCCCACGATGTTGCGCCGACCAGTTACAAAACAATGACCCGCTAATCTAAACCAATCCCTTATCGTCCATAAACCTATCCAGGATCTCTTAAACGCCCCCAAACTAGGCGCATTTACAACTGCAGCAGGCAGGGCATTCGAATACCTCACCACCCTCTGGGTAAAGAACCTACCCCTGACATGCGTCCTATAACTAACCCTTAATTTAAAGCCATGCCCCCTCGTGCTAGATTTCTCCATCAGATGGAACCAAATGGTCTGTAACCTTTCATGGTTCCTATTTAGAGATAGGGATGATTTGCTGCAATTTATAAAGCATTGCTGAGGCCACACCTGGAGATGTTTGTACAGTTTTGGTGTCCTTATCTGAGGAAGGATGTCCTTGCTATCGAGGAACAATAGCACCAGTTTACCAGGCTGTTTCCTGAGATGGCAGGTCTGTCATACGAGGAGAGATTCGATTGGTTAGGATTAGAGTCAATGGAAAATTGGAGAGTGAGAGGGAACCTCATAGAAACGTATTAAATTCCAACAGAATGAGGCGGAGTCGATTCAGAAAGAATGGTACCAATGCTGGGGGAGTTGAGAACTAGGGGTCATAGATTTAGGATTAGGACAAACCTCTTGGACACTGAGACACAGAGACATTGAGACTCTGAGACAATGAGACACAGTGACAGAAAGGCACAGAGACTCTGAGACACTGAGACTCAGAGACACAGATAGATAGAGTCAATGAGACTCTGAGACACAGAGACACTGAGACCCAGAGACCCTGAGACACAGAGACAGTGAGACTCTGAGACACTGAGGCACAGAGACATTGAGGTTCTGAGACTGAGACACAGAGACACAGAGACACTGAGACACTGATACACTGAGACTTTGATACACCGAGACACTGAAATACTGAGATGCAGAGACACAGAGATACTGAGACACAGAGACCCAGAGACTCTGAGACACTGAGACACAGAGAGACTGAGACGGAGTTGTGGTCACTGTTGTGGTCACATGTTCACCTACCGCAACCTCAACCACCTGATCCGGCTCATTTCCCAGAACTTCCCAGTATCACCCCCTCTCTAAACCTCTTGAACACTGAGACACAGAGACATTGAGACTCTGAGACAATGAGACACAGTGACAGAAAGGCACAGAGACTCTGAGACACTGAGACTCAGAGACACAGATAGATAGAGTCAATGAGACTCTGAGACACAGAGACACTGAGACCCAGAGACCCTGAGACACAGAGACAGTGAGACTCTGAGACACTGAGGCACAGAGACTCTGAGGTTCTGAGACTGAGACACAGAGACACAGAGACACTGAGACACTGATACACTGAGACTTTGATACACCGAGACACTGAAATACTGAGATGCAGAGACACAGAGATACTGAGACACAGAGACCCAGAGACTCTGAGACACTGAGACACAGAGAGACTGAGACGGAGTTGTGGTCACTATTGTGGTCACATGTTCACCTACCGCAACCTCAACCACCTGATCCGGCTCATTTCCCAGAACTTCCCAGTATCACCCCCTCTCTAGTCGGGCTATCTACATATTGCTCCAAGGACCCTTCCAACACACATCTTACGAATTCCTCCCTGTCCGAACCCCCAGCTCTAGGCACCTTCCAATCCATCCCAGGGAGATTCAAATCTCCCACTACAACAACCCTGTTCGTCCTACACTTATCCAAAATGTCCCTACATATACCCTCTTCCACTGCCCGCGGGCTGTCGGGCGGCCTATAGTGTACTCCTAGCATAGTAATGGCCCCCTTCCTATTCCTCAACTCCACCCACAGACTCAATTTCCAACCCCTCCATGTTATCCTCCCTCTGCACCACTGTGATCTGCTCCCTAACTAACAGCACCACTCCCCCGCCCCTTTTCAACCCTCAAAGTTCAATACAACTCCAACATTACTTCCCTGTATTTGTAATCTATGTACTGTACTTAACGTGATCCTTGGGGATTTTTTTCATTACTTAGAGTAATCATTGGAGAGCATGTCGCTATTTAGAGTGATCCTTGTAGACCATGTCAGTATTGAGACTGACCCATGGGGACTGTATGATTATTTAGAATGATCCTTGGGGATTGTGTCAGTATTTCGAGTAATCCTTGGGGACTGTGTCACGATTTAGATTGATCGTTGGGGATTTTGTCACTATTTTGTGTGTTCCTTGTGGATTGTTCTCCTATTTGCTGCATCTACAATCAGTGTATTCAATTGGACAGTGTAGATGGAGATTTCCCGTATATCTCAGACTGTGCTGCACCTACAGTCAGGGTATTTGATGAGGCAGTATAGAGGGAGATTTCCTGTGTATCTCAGAATGTGTTGCATCTACAATCTGGCTATTTCATGCCACAGTGTAGTTAGAGATTTCCTGTGCATCGCAGACATCTAAACTCAGTGTACTTGATGGCCCAGTGTAGAGGGAGATTTTCTGTGTATCTCAGACAATTCTGCATCTACAAACATGGTATTTGATGGGACAGTGTAGACTCTGACTGAAGATGTTCCATTCTGTTCTCATTGTTATACAAACACCAGGTTAAGGATGTAATGTGCTTAAGTCAAATGGCTTGAAATATCTCTGTGTTTTTAATCCTTTTCATCAACTGCCAGCGAGCCTCTGTATGTTACTCACGAGTTCACAACTCAATGAAGTTAATGTAATGAGTAGTGAACTACTCAATCTTATCTCTTGTAAGATTGGACCTCAGTGAAGGTGATCTCTCTGAAATAATGTTTATTGGGAGTAAGAGTTCGAGTGTCATTAACCAAAGTGCAATATCTGACACCCAGTGAACAAGTGTTGCAGGGTATATTTGTCAGTGTAAAATTGTACTGACTTTCACCTGAATGGAATATCTGATTGAAGTCTCCATTAATATCTGGCACTATCTGTCCATGAAGAATTGTATTGTACTTAGGAAAAGAATTGGAATGAAATATGTTGGTTCAATTTTAAGTATATACTATTTTAATTTGATGAGTGAGATTCCCATTCAATGGGGCTGCCTCAGTCTTTCGTCTTTTGAACATGTTGAAAAAAGGAAGACTTTGGCTTTGTTTGATGGTCAGTGTGTGATGTGAAATTTCTCCATACCTCGGGTTTGTGTTGAAAAGCAAGAGGTTTCAGCTCGTTCCTGATATTTAACCAAACCTGTTATAATCTGTACAGAATTCAGTGATTGTCAAAGATTTTGTGATTTGTTCACATTTCCATTAATCTATAAATGAATTCCAATATTTTTTTCAGGTTGTTTTGGTTCTGTTTAACTGTGTTGCTTCTTAAAGCGATTTGTGAATTGATCACCTGGAGTCCTAAATTCCTTGAAAACATTCAGATACTCGATTTCTAGAGAGTGATTGGGAAACATATTGTTCTGATCAGACATTGACACTGAGCTGTGGTGAAATTCATTTCCGATTCTAATACCCAATTTGCAAGTTTATAATTGATTATTAGTGTGTTATTGTGTTGAGTTGTATTCTTCCATTCTGCTCATTCTTATTCTGAGTTTGGATTGGTTTGCAAATTTTGAAATTATCATTTTGTTTCCTGATGTCATATTGTTGATGTAAGTGGTGAAGGACAGTTATCCCAGCGCTAATCATTATGGAAAACAACTTCCACCTTCCAGCAATCAGAGGAAAATCCCTTTAACTCCCACTCGCTGTGTTGTATTTTTGTAACCAGCTTCCAGTCATCCTGCTGCTGGTCCTCGCACTCGCAGACTCGCTCATGAGTCTGTTCAGCATTAACTTCCGGAAGATGCCTAGAAACACCTTGTTTCGGCTACGTTGACCATATCATTCCTGATAATTGCTAAAATTATTCAATGAAATCTGTCAAGAATGATCTTAATTTTAGAATATCTGCTGAATGTTCTTCATCACAGCCTGTGTTACTTGACGTATTAATTCTTTTTTTAATGTTGAGTTTAATGTTAACTCAACATGAAAACTCAACAACTCTTTGGATTTGTTTTAATTTGATTTCTGTTTAAACTCAAGGAAAAAAAATAAACCTTCTATTGTTTTCCATTCCAGTGAGTAACGTCTGATGATCAGATGCTGAAGAAGGCAGACACGACAGTTTTCTTTATTAGCTGATGTGTAGAAGGTAGAAGCAGGGAGGTCATGGAGATCTATGAAACACTCATTTGTCTTCAGTGACAGGAAGTGAGGAGTACTCCAGCCTCACTAGAAAGAGGATGTGATTGCTCCGGAAGGGATGCAAAGGAGATTCACCAGGATGTTACCTGGGCCACAGTTTACCTGCAGTGAAGACAGTCTGGTTAGGCTCGGGCTGCTTTCCTTATCACAGTGAACACCGAGCGTGGTCACCACTGACATGTACAAAAGTAAGAGGAACATAGCTCGGATAGTTCAAAAGAAACTTTATCCCCTCAGCAGAGGGGTCAATGTAGAGGGGTGTGTAGATTATGGTCAACAGCAGGAGGGTTAGGGGGGGCTCTGAGGAAAATAAAATCTTCCAGTGTAATTTCAGAAATCATGCTGGTCATCCTGCATTGCAAGATCCCAACATCACTCTGCAATGTGGGAGCAGCCAGATTTAAAACACAATTGTAGGTGTGAATTGGTGAAAAGCTAAAACACATCACAGATTCATGATTTTGGGGAAAGTGATGGGATTGAGGGTGGATCAATCTCTTGGTCCTGATAATCTTCATTCCAGAGTACTTAAGGAAGTCTTCCTGGGAATCGCAGACCCAGTGGTGGTTACTTTACAAGTTTATTGGATTCCGGGCTGGTTCCTACAGATTGGAGGGTAACTAAATGCAAGCCGACTATTCAGACATGGACGTGAAGAGAAAATGGTGAAATATAGACCAGTGAGCCTAACATCAGTGCTGGGGAATTTGCAAGAGTCAAATTTCAAGGATTTCACAAGGCATTTGGAAGGCAGTGCTATAATCAGACAAAATCAGCATGGATTTACTGAAGGGAAATCATGATTGGAATATCTTGGAATTGTTTAAGGGTGGAACTAGTCGAGTAGACCACAGGGAAACAGTGGGTGTGGTTTATTCAGTCTTCCAGAAGAGTTCCAGTCTTCCTCAATGCATCATCTCCAAATTTGCAGATGGTACACAGCTGAATGGGAGGGTGAGCTGTGAGGAAGATGAAGAGAATATTCAGCGTGATTTGGACATGGCAGATGAAGTTTAACATGGATCACTGCGATGATATTGAATCTATTAGAAAGTCAAATTATTACTTGAATGGTTATAAGTTGAGAGAGGTGGATACTGATCAAAACCTAGGTCTCCTTGTGCATCATTCACCACAAGGAACCAGGCAGGTACTTCAGGCAGTGATTAGAACATAGAATATTACAGCGCAGAACAGGCCCTTCGGCCCACGATGTTGCGCCGACCAGTTACAAAACAATGACCCGCTAATCTAAACCAATCCCTTATCGTCCATAAACCTATCCAGGATCTCTTAAACGCCCCCAAACTAGGCGCATTTACAACTGCAGCAGGCAGGGCATTCGAATACCTCACCACCCTCTGGGTAAAGAACCTACCCCTGACATAACTAACCCTTAATTTAAAGCCATGCCCCCTCGTGCTAGATTTCTCCATCAGATGGAACCAAATGGTCTGTAACCTTTCATGGTTCCTATTTAGAGATAGGGATGATTTGCTGCAATTTATAAAGCATTGCTGAGGCCACACCTGGAGATGTTTGTACAGTTTTGATGTCCTTATCTGAGGAAGGATGTCCTTGCTATCGAGGAACAATAGCACCAGTTTACCAGGCTGTTTCCTGAGATGGCAGGTCTGTCATACGAGGAGAGATTCGATTGGTTAGGATTAGAGTCAATGGAAAATTGGAGAGTGAGAGGGAACCTCATAGAAACGTATTAAATTCCAACAGAATGAGGCGGAGTCGATTCAGAAAGAATGGTACCAATGCTGGGGGAGTTGAGAACTAGGGGTCATAGATTTAGGATTAGGACAAACCTCTTGGACACTGAGACACAGAGACATTGAGACTCTGAGACAATGAGACACAGTGACAGAAAGGCACAGAGACTCTGAGACACTGAGACTCAGAGACACAGATAGATAGAGTCAATGAGACTCTGAGACACAGAGACACTGAGACCCAGAGACCCTGAGACACAGAGACAGTGAGACTCTGAGACACTGAGGCACAGAGACATTGAGGTTCTGAGACTGAGACACAGAGACACAGAGACACTGAGACACTGATACACTGAGACTTTGATACACTGAGACACTGAAATACTGAGATGCAGAGACACAGAGATACTGAGACACAGAGACCCAGAGACTCTGAGACACTGAGACACAGAGAGACTGAGACGGAGTTGTGGTCACTGTTGTGGTCACATGTTCACCTACCGCAACCTCAACCACCTGATCCGGCTCATTTCCCAGAACTTCCCAGTATCACCCCCTCTCTAAACCTCTTGAACACTGAGACACAGAGACATTGAGACTCTGAGACAATGAGACACAGTGACAGAAAGGCACAGAGACTCTGAGACACTGAGACTCAGAGACACAGATAGATAGAGTCAATGAGACTCTGAGACACAGAGACACTGAGACCCAGAGACCCTGAGACACAGAGACAGTGAGACTCTGAGACACTGAGGCACAGAGACTCTGAGGTTCTGAGACTGAGACACAGAGACACAGAGACACTGAGACACTGATACACTGAGACTTTGATACACCGAGACACTGAAATACTGAGATGCAGAGACACAGAGATACTGAGACACAGAGACCCAGAGACTCTGAGACACTGAGACACAGAGAGACTGAGACGGAGTTGTGGTCACTATTGTGGTCACATGTTCACCTACCGCAACCTCAACCACCTGATCCGGCTCATTTCCCAGAACTTCCCAGTATCACCCCCTCTCTAGTCGGGCTATCTACATATTGCTCCAAGGACCCTTCCAACACACATCTTACGAATTCCTCCCTGTCCGAACCCCCAGCTCTAGGCACCTTCCAATCCATCCCAGGGAGATTCAAATCTCCCACTACAACAACCCTGTTCGTCCTACACTTATCCAAAATGTCCCTACATATACCCTCTTCCACTGCCCGCGGGCTGTCGGGCGGCCTATAGTGTACTCCTAGCATAGTAATGGCCCCCTTCCTATTCCTCAACTCCACCCACAGACTCAATTTCCAACCCCTCCATGTTATCCTCCCTCTGCACCACTGTGATCTGCTCCCTAACTAACAGCACCACTCCCCCGCCCCTTTTCAACCCTCAAAGTTCAATACAACTCCAACATTACTTCCCTGTATTTGTAATCTATGTACTGTACTTAACGTGATCCTTGGGGATTTTTTTCATTACTTAGAGTAATCATTGGAGAGCATGTCGCTATTTAGAGTGATCCTTGTAGACCATGTCAGTATTGAGACTGACCCATGGGGACTGTATGATTATTTAGAATGATCCTTGGGGATTGTGTCAGTATTTCGAGTAATCCTTGGGGACTGTGTCACGATTTAGATTGATCGTTGGGGATTTTGTCACTATTTTGTGTGTTCCTTGTGGATTGTTCTCCTATTTGCTGCATCTACAATCAGTGTATTCAATTGGACAGTGTAGATGGAGATTTCCCGTATATCTCAGACTGTGCTGCACCTACAGTCAGGGTATTTGATGAGGCAGTATAGAGGGAGATTTCCTGTGTATCTCAGAATGTGTTGCATCTACAATCTGGCTATTTCATGCCACAGTGTAGTTAGAGATTTCCTGTGCATCGCAGACATCTAAACTCAGTGTACTTGATGGCCCAGTGTAGAGGGAGATTTTCTGTGTATCTCAGACAATTCTGCATCTACAAACATGGTATTTGATGGGACAGTGTAGACTCTGACTGAAGATGTTCCATTCTGTTCTCATTGTTATACAAACACCAGGTTAAGGATGTAATGTGCTTAAGTCAAATGGCTTGAAATATCTCTGTGTTTTTAATCCTTTTCATCAACTGCCAGCGAGCCTCTGTATGTTACTCACGAGTTCACAACTCAATGAAGTTAATGTAATGAGTAGTGAACTACTCAATCTTATCTCTTGTAAGATTGGACCTCAGTGAAGGTGATCTCTCTGAAATAATGTTTATTGGGAGTAAGAGTTCGAGTGTCATTAACCAAAGTGCAATATCTGACACCCAGTGAACAAGTGTTGCAGGGTATATTTGTCAGTGTAAAATTGTACTGACTTTCACCTGAATGGAATATCTGATTGAAGTCTCCATTAATATCTGGCACTATCTGTCCATGAAGAATTGTATTGTACTTAGGAAAAGAATTGGAATGAAATATGTTGGTTCAATTTTAAGTATATACTATTTTAATTTGATGAGTGAGATTCCCATTCAATGGGGCTGCCTCAGTCTTTCGTCTTTTGAACATGTTGAAAAAAGGAAGACTTTGGCTTTGTTTGATGGTCAGTGTGTGATGTGAAATTTCTCCATACCTCGGGTTTGTGTTGAAAAGCAAGAGGTTTCAGCTCGTTCCTGATATTTAACCAAACCTGTTATAATCTGTACAGAATTCAGTGATTGTCAAAGATTTTGTGATTTGTTCACATTTCCATTAATCTATAAATGAATTCCAATATTTTTTTCAGGTTGTTTTGGTTCTGTTTAACTGTGTTGCTTCTTAAAGCGATTTGTGAATTGATCACCTGGAGTCCTAAATTCCTTGAAAACATTCAGATACTCGATTTCTAGAGAGTGATTGGGAAACATATTGTTCTGATCAGACATTGACACTGAGCTGTGGTGAAATTCATTTCCGATTCTAATACCCAATTTGCAAGTTTATAATTGATTATTAGTGTGTTATTGTGTTGAGTTGTATTCTTCCATTCTGCTCATTCTTATTCTGAGTTTGGATTGGTTTGCAAATTTTGAAATTATCATTTTGTTTCCTGATGTCATATTGTTGATGTAAGTGGTGAAGGACAGTTATCCCAGCGCTAATCATTATGGAAAACAACTTCCACCTTCCAGCAATCAGAGGAAAATCCCTTTAACTCCCACTCGCTGTGTTGTATTTTTGTAACCAGCTTCCAGTCATCCTGCTGCTGGTCCTCGCACTCGCAGACTCGCTCATGAGTCTGTTCAGCATTAACTTCCGGAAGATGCCTAGAAACACCTTGTTTCGGCTACGTTGACCATATCATTCCTGATAATTGCTAAAATTATTCAATGAAATCTGTCAAGAATGATCTTAATTTTAGAATATCTGCTGAATGTTCTTCATCACAGCCTGTGTTACTTGACGTATTAATTCTTTTTTTAATGTTGAGTTTAATGTTAACTCAACATGAAAACTCAACAACTCTTTGGATTTGTTTTAATTTGATTTCTGTTTAAACTCAAGGAAAAAAAATAAACCTTCTATTGTTTTCCATTCCAGTGAGTAACGTCTGATGATCAGATGCTGAAGAAGGCAGACACGACAGTTTTCTTTATTAGCTGATGTGTAGAAGGTAGAAGCAGGGAGGTCATGGAGATCTATGAAACACTCATTTGTCTTCAGTGACAGGAAGTGAGGAGTACTCCAGCCTCACTAGAAAGAGGATGTGATTGCTCCGGAAGGGATGCAAAGGAGATTCACCAGGATGTTACCTGGGCCACAGTTTACCTGCAGTGAAGACAGTCTGGTTAGGCTCGGGCTGCTTTCCTTATCACAGTGAACACCGAGCGTGGTCACCACTGACATGTACAAAAGTAAGAGGAACATAGCTCGGATAGTTCAAAAGAAACTTTATCCCCTCAGCAGAGGGGTCAATGTAGAGGGGTGTGTAGATTATGGTCAACAGCAGGAGGGTTAGGGGGGGCTCTGAGGAAAATAAAATCTTCCAGTGTAATTTCAGAAATCATGCTGGTCATCCTGCATTGCAAGATCCCAACATCACTCTGCAATGTGGGAGCAGCCAGATTTAAAACACAATTGTAGGTGTGAATTGGTGAAAAGCTAAAACACATCACAGATTCATGATTTTGGGGAAAGTGATGGGATTGAGGGTGGATCAATCTCTTGGTCCTGATAATCTTCATTCCAGAGTACTTAAGGAAGTCTTCCTGGGAATCGCAGACCCAGTGGTGGTTACTTTACAAGTTTATTGGATTCCGGGCTGGTTCCTACAGATTGGAGGGTAACTAAATGCAAGCCGACTATTCAGACATGGACGTGAAGAGAAAATGGTGAAATATAGACCAGTGAGCCTAACATCAGTGCTGGGGAATTTGCAAGAGTCAAATTTCAAGGATTTCACAAGGCATTTGGAAGGCAGTGCTATAATCAGACAAAATCAGCATGGATTTACTGAAGGGAAATCATGATTGGAATATCTTGGAATTGTTTAAGGGTGGAACTAGTCGAGTAGACCACAGGGAAACAGTGGATGTGGTTTATTCAGTCTTCCAGAAGAGTTCCAGTCTTCCTCAATGCATCATCTCCAAATTTGCAGATGGTACACAGCTGAATGGGAGGGTGAGCTGTGAGGAAGATGAAGAGAATATTCAGCGTGATTTGGACATGGCAGATGAAGTTTAACATGGATCACTGCGATGATATTGAATCTATTAGAAAGTCAAATTATTACTTGAATGGTTATAAGTTGAGAGAGGTGGATACTGATCAAAACCTAGGTCTCCTTGTGCATCATTCACCACAAGGAACCAGGCAGGTACTTCAGGCAGTGATTAGAACATAGAACATTACAGCGCAGAACAGGCCCTTCGGCCCACGATGTTGCGCCGACCAGTTACAAAACAATGACCCGCTAATCTAAACCAATCCCTTATCGTCCATAAACCTATCCAGGATCTCTTAAACGCCCCCAAACTAGGCGCATTTACAACTGCAGCAGGCAGGGCATTCGAATACCTCACCACCCTCTGGGTAAAGAACCTACCCCTGACATGCGTCCTATAACTACCACCCCTTAATTTAAAGCCATGCCCCCTCGTGCTAGATTTCTCCATCAGATGGAACCAAATGGTCTGTAACCTTTCATGGTTCCTATTTAGAGATAGGGATGATTTGCTGCAATTTATAAAGCATTGCTGAGGCCACACCTGGAGATGTTTGTACAGTTTTGGTGTCCTTATCTGAGGAAGGATGTCCTTGCTATCGAGGAACAACAGCACCAGTTTACCAGGCTGTTTCCTGAGATGGCAGGTCTGTCATACGAGGAGAGATTCGATTGGTTAGGATTAGAGTCAATGGAAAATTGGAGAGTGAGAGGGAACCTCATAGAAACGTATTAAATTCCAACAGAATGAGGCGGAGTCGATTCAGAAAGAATGGTACCAATGCTGGGGGAGTTGAGAACTAGGGGTCATAGATTTAGGATTAGGACAAACCTCTTGAACACTGAGACACAGAGACATTGAGACTCTGAGACAATGAGACACAGTGACAGAAAGGCACAGAGACTCTGAGACACTGAGACTCAGAGACACAGATAGATAGAGTCAATGAGACTCTGAGACACAGAGACACTGAGACCCAGAGACCCTGAGACACAGAGACGTGAGACTCTGAGACACTGAGGCACAGAGACTCTGAGGTTCTGAGACTGAGACACAGAGACACTGAGACACTGATACACTGAGACTTTGATACACCGAGACACTGAAATACTGAGATGCAGAGACACAGAGATACTGAGACACAGAGACCCAGAGACTCTGAGACACTGAGACACAGAGAGACTGAGACGGAGTTGTGGTCACTATTGTGGTCACATGTTCACCTACCGCAACCTCAACCACCTGATCCGGCTCATTTCCCAGAACTTCCCAGTATCACCCCCTCTCTAGTCGGGCTATCTACATATTGCTCCAAGGACCCTTCCAACACACATCTTACGAATTCCTCCCTGTCCGAACCCCCAGCTCTAGGCACCTTCCAATCCATCCCAGGGAGATTCAAATCTCCCACTACAACAACCCTGTTCGTCCTACACTTATCCAAAATGTCCCTACATATACCCTCTTCCACTGCCCGCGGGCTGTCGGGCGGCCTATAGTGTACTCCTAGCATAGTAATGGCCCCCTTCCTATTCCTCAACTCCACCCACAGACTCAATTTCCAACCCCTCCATGTTATCCTCCCTGTGATCTGCTCCCTAACTAACAGCACCACTCCCCCGCCTCTTTTCAACCCTCCCCTATCACACCTAAAACACTTATACCCTGGAATATTTAGCTGCCGGTCCTGCTCCTCCTTTAACCACGACTCTGTCACTGCCACCACATCTAAATTCCTCGCGAACATCAAGGCCCTAAGTTCATCCAACTTTCCCGTCACACTCCTCGCATTAAAACAGATGCACCAAAGACCCTCAGGCCCTCTTGGATCCTCCTTCTCCTGGGGGATTTCCCTGTCAACTAGACTTCCCCTGACATCCAACTCATTCCCAGTGCCTGAGCTGTCTCTCTCCTCCCCACCCCCCCTCCATACTAGTTTAGACCCTGCCTAAACATTCCAGCTAACCTCCCAGTTAAAATACGTGTCCCCTTCCCATTTAAGTGTTCCCTATCCCTCTTATACAAGTGCCCTTCCTTTGCAAAGACTTCCCAAAGGTCAACAAAACTAAAACCCTCTGTCCTGCACCAATCCCTCAGCCACACATTCAGCTGCAGGATCTCATTATTTTTATCCCTGCTATCACTGGGTACTGGCAGCAGCCCAGAGATCGCCACCCTGGAGGCCCTACACTTCAACCTGGCTCCCAACTCCCTGAACTGCCTATGTATATCCCTCCTGCTCTTCCTTCCTATGTCCCTCTCTCCTACATGTATAATTACATCTGCCTGGGTCCCTTGGCCCTTCAAGATTCCCTCTACCCTCTCCGATACATCCTGTACCCCAGCTCCAGGGAGGCAGACCACCATCCTGGAATCCCACTTTTGCCCACAGAACCGCCTATCAATTCATTCCTCTAACCCTCCCGACCCCCACCACTATCTCACATCCAGCCCCCTTCCTTCCCTCTGAGGCATTCCCTCTTCCCCTTGTGCCCTTTCCACCTCAGTTGGTGCCTTACCCCTGCTATCTTGAGAGACTCCCCCTGGGGTGGCCTTTGGAACAGTACTCCTCTTCTTTTTCCCCTTCCTAACTGTAACCCACCCATCCCCCCTCCTTGGCTCTGGGATCCCCTCTTGAATCTGGTTCCTATTCATTAATGCCTCATTTTCCCTTGACTAAAAATAAATCCTCCAGCCTCAGCTCCAGTTGTCTAACCCCCGGGCCCTTAAACGCTGCAACTCCAGACATTTGGTGCAGATGTGGACTCTCCGGAGCTGCTATGTCTCCAGGAACTCCCACATATTGCACCTTACACAGCTGACACGTCTCCCCATGGACCCTGCCATTTATTTGACCACCCTAGACATATGGACATAAATGGAAAAATTTGACCAGTATCTCACCTTGCTTAACCCTGTCTCGCCTAAGCCCTGTGAGCTAAAGCCCTTGCAGTACTCACTCAGCACCCACCTCACACCACTGCCCACTCCCAACGCTGCTCGCTGTCTACTGTGGCCTTGTCTTTATACTCGCTCACAGTTTTGGGCGCCGTACTTACGCAAGGATATTTTGGCCTTGGAGGGAGTGCAGAGGAGGTTTACTAGGCTCATACCGGGGTTGAGGGGGTTGAGTTGAGGAGAGGATGAATAAACTAGGCTTGTACTCGTTCGAGTTTAGAAGAATGAGGGGAGATCTCATTGAGACGTATAAGATGATGATTGGGATGGATAGGATAGAGGTGGAGAGCCTCTTCCTGCTCAGAAAGGACAGTAGGACTAGAGGGCACAGCCTCAAGATAAAGGGGGGGGGGACGGTTTAGAACAGAGTTGAGGAGGAATTTCTTCACTCAAAGGGTGGTGAATCTCTGGAATTCTCTGCCCGTTGAAGTGGTGGAGGCTGCCTCGCTAAATATTTTTAAAACGCAGGTTGATGGGTTTTTGATAAGAGAGGGTATTAAGGGTTATGGGGAGAGGGGGGGAATGTGGAACTGAGCAGCGACAGATCAGCCATGAACTTATTGAATGACGGGGCAGGCTCGAAGGGCTAGATGGCCTACTCCTGCTCCTATTTCTTATTTTCTTATGTTACGTTCTTCCTAACAGCCCTTGCGCCGAGGACCCGTTACGGAAAGGCCAAAAGGAAAAAGAAACCCACATCCCAGGAATGCAATTTAAAAAAACACACAGTACACTTCCCTAGGGAGGCGAAGGTTGAGAGGCGACCTGATAGAAGTTTATAAAATGTTGAGAGGAATAGATAGGGTGGACTCTCAGAGGCTATTTCCCCGGGTTGAAATGGTCGCTACGAGAGGACACAGATTTAAGGTGCGGGGAGGGAAGTACAGAGGTGATGTTAGGGGTACGTTTTTCACTCAGAGGGTGGTGAGTGAATGGAATTGGCTGCCGTCGTCGGTGGTGGAGGCGAACTCGCTGGGGTCTTTTAAAAGACTTCTGGATGAGTATATGGGGTTTCATGGGATTGGGGGTTATAGATAGGTCGATAGATTGGTGGGGTTGATGTGATCGGCGCAACTAGAGGGCCGAAGGGCCTGTTTGTGCTGTAATGTTCTATGTTCTATGTTCTATGTACACTCGCAATTTACACTCACCAGCCACCAGTACACTGCTCCAGAGAACAATGATGTTGTAAGTGCATCCAGATATATTTTAAAGAATGTGAGGCCACCCACCCCCACCTCCCTCCCAGGCAACGCATTGCAGAACATCACCACCCTCTGGGTAAAAAAAAATCCTCACCCCCCCCACCCCAAACCTCCTTACCCCCCACCGTGAAACAATGTCCCCTCGTGACTGACCCTCAGGTAAGGGGAACAGTTGCTGCTTATCCATTCTGCCCTTGACCCTCATAATCTTGTTCACCTCGATCAGGTCCCCCCTCAGTCTTCTGTGCTAAACGTTAATAACCCAAACCCACACAAACACTTTTCATAACGTAGATCTCCTGTCCAAGGCAGCATCTTAGTGCTGCATCCCCTCCAGTGTAATCACATCCTTCCTACAATGTGTCGATGGGAACGGCACACAGTGCTCTAGCTGGGGTTTCATCAAAGTTCAATACAACTCCAACATTACTTCCCTGTATTTGTAATCTATGTACTGTACTTAACGTGATCCTTGGGGATTTTTTTCATGACTTAGAGTGATCATTGGAGAGCATGTCGCTATTTAGAGTGATCCTTGTAGACCATGTCAGTATTGAGACTGACCCATGGGGACTGTATGATTATTTAGAATGATCCTTGGGGATTGTGTCAGTATTTCGAGTAATCCTTGGGGACTGTGTCACGATTTAGATTGATCGTTGGGGATTTTGTCACTATTTTGTGTGTTCCTTGTGGATTGTTCTCCTATTTGCTGCATCTACAATCAGTGTATTCAATTGGACAGTGTAGATGGAGATTTCCCGTATATCTCAGACTGTGCTGCACCTACAGTCAGGGTATTTGATGAGGCAGTATAGAGGGAGATTTCCTGTGTATCTCAGAATGTGTTGCATCTACAATCTGGCTATTTCATGCCACAGTGTAGTTAGAGATTTCCTGTGCATCGCAGACATCGAAACTCAGTGTACTTGATGGCCCAGTGTAGAGGGAGATTTTCTGTGTATCTCAGACAATTCTGCATCTACAAACATGGTATTTGATGGGACAGTGTAGACTCTGACTGAAGATGTTCCATTCTGTTCTCATTGTCACTGTTATACAAACACCAGGTTAAGGATGTAATGTGCTTAAGTCAAATGGCTTGAAATATCTCTGTGTTTTTAATCCTTTTCATCAACTGCCAGCGAGCCTCTGTATGTTACTCACGAGTTCACAACTCAATGAAGTTAATGTAATGAGTAGTGAACTACTCAATCTTATCTCTTGTAAGATTGGACCTCAGTGAAGGTGATCTCTCTGAAATAATGTTTATTGGGAGTAAGAGTTCGAGTGTCATTAACCAAATGCAATATCTGACACCCAGTGAACAAGTGTTGCAGGGTATATTTGTCAGTGTAAAATTGTACTGACTTTCACCTGAATGGAATATCTGATTGAAGTCTCCATTAATATCTGGCACTATCTGTCCATGTAGAATTGTATTGTACTTAGGAAAAGAATTGGAATGAAATACGTTGGTTCAATTTTAAGTATATACTATTTTAATTTGATGAGTGAGATTCCCATTCAATGGGGCTGCCTCAGTCTTTCATCTTTTGAACATGTTGAAAAAAGGAAGAGTTTGGCTTTGTTTCATGGTCAGTGTGTGATGTGAAATTTCTCCATACCTCGGGTTTGTGTTGAAAAGCAAGAGGTTTCAGCTCGTTCCTGATATTTAACCAAACCTGTTATAATCTGTACAGAATTCAGTGATTGTCAAAGATTTTGTGATTTGTTCACATTTCCATTAATCTATAAATGAATTCCAATATTTTTTTCAGGTTGTTTTGGTTCTGTTTAACTGTGTTGCTTCTTAAAGCGATTTGTGAATTGATCACCTGGAGTCCTAAATTCCTTGAAAACATTCAGATACTCGATTTCTAGAGAGTGATTGGGAAACATATTGTTCTGATCAGACATTGACACTGAGCTGTGGTGAAATTCATTTCCGATTCTAATACCCAATTTGCAAGTTTATAATTGATTATTAGTGTGTTATTGTGTTGAGTTGTATTCTTCCATTCTGCTCATTCTTATTCTGAGTTTGGATTGGTTTGCAAATTTTGAAATTATCATTTTGTTTCCTGATGTCATATTGTTGATGTAAGTGGTGAAGGACAGTTATCCCAGCGCTAATCATTATGGAAAACAACTTCCACCTTCCAGCAATCAGAGGAAAATCCCTTTAACTCCCACTCGCTGTGTTGTATTTTTGTAACCAGCTTCCAGTCATCCTGCTGCTGGTCCTCGCACTCGCAGACTCGCTCATGAGTCTGTTCAGCATTAACTTCCGGAAGATGCCTAGAAACACCTTGTTTCGGCTACGTTGACCATATCATTCCTGATAATTGCTAAAATTATTCAATGAAATCTGTCAAGAATGATCTTAATTTTAGAATATCTGCTGAATGTTCTTCATCACAGCCTGTGTTACTTGACGTATTAATTCTTTTTTTAATGTTGAGATTAACTCAACATTAAAACTCAACAACTCTTTGGATTTGTTTTAATTTGATTTCTGTTTAAACTCAAGGAAAAAAAATAAACCTTCTCTTGTTTTCCATTCCAGTGAGTAACGTCTGATGATCAGATGCTGAAGAAGGCAGACACGACAGTTTTCTTTATTAGCTGATGTGTAGAAGGTAGAAGCAGGGAGGTCATGATGGAGATCTATGAAACACTCATTTGTCTTCAGTGACAGGAAGTGAGGAGTACTCCAGCCTCACTAGAAAGAGGATGTGATTGCTCCGGAAGGGATGCAAAGGAGATTCACCAGGATGTTACCTGGGCCACAGTTTACCTGCAGTGAAGACAGTCTGGTTAGGCTCGGGCTGCTTTCCTTATCACAGTGAACACCGAGCGTGGTCACCACTGACATGTACAAAAGTAAGAGGAACATAGCTCGGATAGTTCAAAAGAAACTTTATCCCCTCAGCAGAGGGGTCAATGTCCAAGGTGTGTAGATTATGGTCAACAGCAGGAGGGTTAGGGGGGGCTCTGAGGAAAATAAAATCTTCCAGTGTAATTTCAGAAATCATGCTGGTCATCCTGCATTGCAAGATCCCAACATCACTCTGCAATGTGGGAGCAGCCAGATTTAAAACACAATTGTAGGTGTGAATTGGTGAAAAGCTAAAACACATCACAGATTCATGATTTTGGGGAAAGTGATGGGATTGAGGGTGGATCAATCTCTTGGTCCTGATAATCTTCATTCCAGAGTACTTAAGGAAGTCTTCCTGGGAATCGCAGACCCAGTGGTGGTTACTTTACAAGTTTATTGGATTCCGGGCTGGTTCCTACAGATTGGAGGGTAACTAAATGCAAGCCGACTATTCAGACATGGACGTGAAGAGAAAATGGTGAAATATAGACCAGTGAGCCTAACATCAGTGCTGGGGAATTTGCAAGAGTCAAATTTCAAGGATTTCACAAGGCATTTGGAAGGCAGTGCCATAATCAGACAAAATCAGCATGGATTTACTAAAGGGAAATCATGATTGGAATATCTTGGAATTGTTTAAGGGTGGAACTAGTCGAGTAGACCACAGGGAAACAGTGGATGTGGTTTATTCAGTCTTCCAGAAGACTTCCAGTCTTCCTCAATGCATCATCTCCAAATTTGCAGATGGTACACAGCTGAATGGGAGGGTGAGCTGTGAGGAAGATGAAGAGAATATTCAGCGTGATTTGGATATGGCAGATGAAGTTTAACATGGATCACTGCGATGATATTGAATCTATTAGGAAGTCAAATTATTACTTGAATGGTTATAAGTTGAGAGAGGTGGATACTGATCAAAACCTAGGTCTCCTTGTGCATCATTCACCACAAGGAACCAGGCAGGTACTTCAGGCAGTGATTAGAACATAGAATATTACAGCGCAGAACAGGCCCTTCGGCCCACGATGTTGCGCCGACCAGTTACAAAACAATGACCCGCTAATCTAAACCAATCCCTTATCGTCCATAAACCTATCCAGGATCTCTTAAACGCCCCCAAACTAGGCGCATTTACAACTGCAGCAGGCAGGGCATTCGAATACCTCACCACCCTCTGGGTAAAGAACCTACCCCTGACATCCGTCCTATAACTACCACCCCTTAATTTAAAGCCATGCCCCCTCGTGCTAGATTTCTCCATCAGATGGAACCAAATGGTCTGTAACCTTTCATGGTTCCTATTTAGAGATAGGGATGATTTGCTGCAATTTATAAAGCATTGCTGAGTCCACACCTGGAGTTGTTTGTACAGTTTTGGTGTCCTTATCTGAGGAAGGATGTCCTTGCTATCGAGGAACAATAGCACCAGTTTACCAGGCTGTTTCCTGAGATGGCAGGTCTGTCATACGAGGAGAGATTCGATTGGTTATGATTAGAGTCAATGGAAAATTGGAGAGTGAGAGGGAACCTCATAGAAACGTATTAAATTCCAACAGAATGAGGCGGAGTCGATTCAGAAAGAATGGTACCAATGCTGGGGGAGTTGAGAACTAGGGGTCATAGATTTAGGATTAGGACAAACCTCTTGGACACTGAGACACAGAGACATTGAGACTCTGAGACAATGAGACACAGTGACAGAAAGGCACAGAGACTCTGAGACACTGAGACTCAGAGACACAGATAGATAGAGTCAATGAGACTCTGAGACACAGAGACACTGAGACCCAGAGACCCTGAGACACAGAGACAGTGAGACTCTGAGACACTGAGGCACAGAGACATTGAGGTTCTGAGACTGAGACACAGAGACACAGAGACACTGAGACACTGATACACTGAGACTTTGATACACTGCGACACTGAAATACTGAGGTGCAGAGACACAGAGATACTGAGACACAGAGACCCAGAGACTCTGAGACACTGAGACACAGAGAGACTGAGACGGAGTTGTGGTCAGTATTGTGGTCACATGTTCACCTACCGCAACCTCAACCACCTGATCCGGCTCATTTCCCAGAACTTCCCAGTATCACCCCCTCTCTAGTCGGGCTATCTACATATTGCTCCAAGGACCCTTCCAACACACATCTTACGAATTCCTCCCTGTCCGAACCCCCAGCTCTAGGCAGCTTTCAATCCATCACAGGGAGATTCAAATCTCCCACTACAACAACCCTGTTCGTCCTACACTTATCCAAAATGTCCCTACATATACCCTCTTCCACTGCCCGCGGGCTGTCGGGCCAGCCTATAGTGTACTCCTAGCATAGTAATGGCCCCCTTCCTATTCCTCAACTCCACCCACAGACTCAATTTCCAACCCCTCCATGTTATCCTCCCTCTGCACCACTGTGATCTGCTCCCTAACTAACAGCACCACTCCCCCGCCCCTTTTCAACCCTCAAAGTTCAATACAACTCCAACATTACTTCCCTGTATTTGTAATCTACGTACTGTACTTAACGTGATCCTTGGGGATTTTTTTCATTACTTAGAGTAATCATTGGAGAGCATGTCGCTATTTAGAGTGATCCTTGTAGACCATGTCAGTATTGAGACTGACCCATGGGGACTGTATGATTATTTAGAATGATCCTTGGGGATTGTGTCAGTATTTCGAGTAATCCTTGGGGACTGTGTCACGATTTAGATTGATCGTTGGGGATTTTGTCACTATTTTGTGTGTTCCTTGTGGATTGTTCTCCTATTTGCTGCATCTACAATCAGTGTATTCAATTGGACAGTGTAGATGGAGATTTCCCGTATATCTCAGACTGTGCTGCACCTACAGTCAGGGTATTTGATGAGGCAGTATAGAGGGAGATTTCCTGTGTATCTCAGAATGTGTTGCATCTACAATCTGGCTATTTCATGCCACAGTGTAGTTAGAGATTTCCTGTGCATCGCAGACATCTAAACTCAGTGTACTTGATGGCCCAGTGTAGAGGGAGATTTTCTGTGTATCTCAGACAATTCTGCATCTACAAACATGGTATTTGATGGGACAGTGTAGACTCTGACTGAAGATGTTCCATTCTGTTCTCATTGTCACTGTTATACAAACACCAGGTTAAGGATGTAATGTGCTTAAGTCAAATGGCTTGAAATATCTCTGTGTTTTTAATCCTTTTCATCAACTGCCAGCGAGCCTCTGTATGTTACTCACGAGTTCACAACTCAATGAAGTTAATGTAATGAGTAGTGAACTACTCAATCTTATCTCTTGTAAGATTGGACCTCAGTGAAGGTGATCTCTCTGAAATAATGTTTATTGGGAGTAAGAGTTCGAGTGTCATTAACCAAAGTGCAATATCTGACACCCAGTGAACAAGTGTTGCAGGGTATATTTGTCAGTGTAAAATTGTACTGACTTTCACCTGAATGGAATATCTGATTGAAGTCTCCATTAATATCTGGCACTATCTGTCCATGAAGAATTGTATTGTACTTAGGAAAAGAATTGGAATGAAATATGTTGGTTCAATTTTAAGTATATACTATTTTAATTTGATGAGTGAGATTCCCATTCAATGGGGCTGCCTCAGTCTTTCGTCTTTTGAACATGTTGAAAAAAGGAAGACTTTGGCTTTGTTTGATGGTCAGTGTGTGATGTGAAATTTCTCCATACCTCGGGTTTGTGTTGAAAAGCAAGAGGTTTCAGCTCGTTCCTGATATTTAACCAAACCTGTTATAATCTGTACAGAATTCAGTGATTGTCAAAGATTTTGTGATTTGTTCACATTTCCATTAATCTATAAATGAATTCCAATATTTTTTTCAGGTTGTTTTGGTTCTGTTTAACTGTGTTGCTTCTTAAAGCGATTTGTGAATTGATCACCTGGAGTCCTAAATTCCTTGAAAACATTCAGATACTCGATTTCTAGAGAGTGATTGGGAAACATATTGTTCTGATCAGACATTGACACTGAGCTGTGGTGAAATTCATTTCCGATTCTAATACCCAATTTGCAAGTTTATAATTGATTATTAGTGTGTTATTGTGTTGAGTTGTATTCTTCCATTCTGCTCATTCTTATTCTGAGTTTGGATTGGTTTGCAAATTTTGAAATTATCATTTTGTTTCCTGATGTCATATTGTTGATGTAAGTGGTGAAGGACAGTTATCCCAGCGCTAATCATTATGGAAAACAACTTCCACCTTCCAGCAATCAGAGGAAAATCCCTTTAACTGTGTTGTATTTTTGTAACCAGCTTCCAGTCATCCTGCTGCTGGTCCTCGCACTCGCAGACTCGCTCATGAGTCTGTTCAGCATTAACTTCCGGAAGATGCCTAGAAACACCTTGTTTCGGCTACGTTGACCATATCATTCCTGATAATTGCTAAAATTATTCAATGAAATCTGTCAAGAATGATCTTAATTTTAGAATATCTGCTGAATGTTCTTCATCACAGCCTGTGTTACTTGACGTATTAATTCTTTTTTTAATGTTGAGTTTAATGTTAACTCAACATGAAAACTCAACAACTCTTTGGATTTGTTTTAATTTGATTTCTGTTTAAACTCAAGGAAAAAAAATAAACCTTCTATTGTTTTCCATTCCAGTGAGTAACGTCTGATGATCAGATGCTGAAGAAGGCAGACACGACAGTTTTCTTTATTAGCTGATGTGTAGAAGGTAGAAGCAGGGAGGTCATGGAGATCTATGAAACACTCATTTGTCTTCAGTGACAGGAAGTGAGGAGTACTCCAGCCTCACTAGAAAGAGGATGTGATTGCTCCGGAAGGGATGCAAAGAAGATTCACCAGGATGTTACCTGGGCCACAGTTTACCTGCAGTGAAGACAGTCTGGTTAGGCTCGGGCTGCTTTCCTTATCACAGTGAACACCGAGCGTGGTCACCACTGACATGTACAAAAGTAAGAGGAACATAGCTCGGATAGTTCAAAAGAAACTTTATCCCCTCAGCAGAGGGGTCAATGTCCAAGGTGTGTAGATTATGGTCAACAGCAGGAGGGTTGGGGGGGCTCTGAGGAAAATAAAATCTTCCAGTGTAATTTCAGAAATCATGCTGGTCATCCTGCATTGCAAGATCCCAACATCACTCTGCAATGTGGGAGCAGCCAGATTTAAAACACAATTGTAGGTGTGAATTGGTGAAAAGCTAAAACACATCACAGAATCATGATTTTGGGGAAAGTGATGGGATTGAGGGTGGATCAATCTCTTGGTCCTGATAATCTTCATTCCAGAGTACTTAAGGAAGTCTTCCTGGGAATCGCAGACCCAGTGGTGGTTACTTTACAAGTTTATTGGATTCCGGGCTGGTTCCTACAGATTGGAGGGTAACTAAATGCAAGCCGACTATTCAGACATGGACGTGAAGAGAAAATGGTGAAATATAGACCAGTGAGCTGGTCTGTGCTGGGGAATTTGCAAGAGTCAAATTTCAAGGATTTCACAAGGCATTTGGAAGGCAGTGCTATAATCAGACAAAATCAGCATGGATTTACTGAAGGGAAATCATGATTGGAATATCTTGGAATTGTTTAAGGGTGGAACTAGTCGAGTAGACCACAGGGAAACAGTGGATGTGGTTTATTCAGTCTTCCAGAAGAGTTCCAGTCTTCCTCAATGCATCATCTCCAAATTTGCAGATGGTACACAGCTGAATGGGAGGGTGAGCTGTGAGGAAGATGAAGAGAATATTCAGCGTGATTTGGACATGGCAGATGAAGTTTAACATGGATCACTGCGATGATATTGAATCTATTAGAAAGTCAAATTATTACTTGAATGGTTATAAGTTGAGAGAGGTGGATACTGATCAAAACCTAGGTCTCCTTGTGCATCATTCACCACAAGGAACCAGGCAGGTACTTCAGGCAGCGATTAGAACATAGAACATTACAGCGCAGAACAGGCCCTTCGGCCCACGATGTTGCGCCGACCAGTTACAAAACAATGACCCGCTAATCTAAACCAATCCCTTATCGTCCATAAACCTATCCAGGATCTCTTAAACGCCCCCAAACTAGGCGCATTTACAACTGCAGCAGGCAGGGCATTCGAATACCTCACCACCCTCTGGGTAAAGAACCTACCCCTGACATCCGTCCTATAACTACCACCCCTTAATTTAAAGCCATGCCCCCTCGTGCTAGATTTCTCCATCAGATGGAACCAAATGGTCTGTAACCTTTCATGGTTCCTATTTAGAGATAGGGATGATTTGCTGCAATTTATAAAGCATTGCTGAGGCCACACCTGGAGTTGTTTGCACAGTTTTGGTGTCCTTATCTGAGGAAGGATGTCCTTGCTATCGAGGAACAATAGCACCAGTTTACCAGGCTGTTTCCTGAGATGGCAGGTCTGTCATACGAGGAGAGATTCGATTGGTTAGGATTAGAGTCAATGGAAAATTGGAGAGTGAGAGGGAACCTCATAGAAACGTATTAAATTCCAACAGAATGAGGCGGAGTCGATTCAGAAAGAATGGTACCAATGCTGGGGGAGTTGAGAACTAGGGGTCATAGATTTAGGATTAGGACAAACCTCTTGGACACTGAGACACAGAGACATTGAGACTCTGAGACAATGAGACACAGTGACAGAAAGGCACAGAGACTCTGAGACACTGAGACTCAGAGACACAGATAGATAGAGTCAATGAGACTCTGAGACACAGAGACACTGAGACCCAGAGACCCTGAGACACAGAGACAGTGAGACTCTGAGACACTGAGGCACAGAGACATTGAGGTTCTGAGACTGAGACACAGAGACACAGAGACACTGAGACACTGATACACTGAGACTTTGATACACTGAGACACTGAAATACTGAGATGCAGAGACACAGAGATACTGAGACACAGAGACCCAGAGACTCTGAGACACTGAGACACAGAGAGACTGAGACGGAGTTGTGGTCACTGTTGTGGTCACATGTTCACCTACCGCAACCTCAACCACCTGATCCGGCTCATTTCCCAGAACTTCCCAGTATCACCCCCTCTCTAGTCGGGCTATCTACATATTGCTCCAAGGACCCTTCCAACACACATCTTACGAATTCCTCCCTGTCCGAACCCCCAGCTCTAGGCACCTTCCAATCCATCCCAGGGAGATTCAAATCTCCCACTACAACAACCCTGTTCGTCCTACACTTATCCAAAATGTCCCTACATATACCCTCTTCCACTGCCCGCGGGCTGTCGGGCGGCCTATAGTGTACTCCTAGCATAGTAATGGCCCCCTTCCTATTCCTCAACTCCACCCACAGACTCAATTTCCAACCCCTCCATGTTATCCTCCCTCTGCACCACTGTGATCTGCTCCCCAACTAACAGCACCACTCCCCCGCCTCTTTTCAACCCTCCCCTATCACACCTAAAACACTTATACCCTGGAATATTTAGCTGCCGGTCCTGCTCCTCCTTTAACCACGACTCTGTCACTGCCACCACATCTAAATTCCTCGCGAACATCAAGGCCCTAAGTTCATCCAACTTTCCCGTCACACTCCTCGCATTAAAACAGATGCACCAAAGACCCTCAGGCCCTCTTGGATCCTCCTTCTCCTGGGGGATTTCCCTGTCAACTAGACTTCCCCTGACATCCAACTCATTCCCAGTGCCTGAGCTGTCTCTCTCCTCCCCACCCCCCCTCCATACTAGTTTAGACCCTGCCTAAACATTCCAGCTAACCTCCCAGTTAAAATACGTGTCCCCTTCCCATTTAAGTGTTCCCTATCCCTCTTATACAAGTGCCCTTCCTTTGCAAAGACTTCCCAAAGGTCAACAAAACTAAAACCCTCTGTCCTGCACCAATCCCTCAGCCACACATTCAGCTGCAGGATCTCATTATTTTTATCCCTGCTATCACTGGGTACTGGCAGCAGCCCAGAGATCGCCACCCTGGAGGCCCTACACTTCAAACTGGCTCCCAACTCCCTGAACTGCCTATGTATATCCCTCCTGCTCTTCCTTCCTATGTCCCTCTCTCCTACATGTATAATTACATCTGCCTGGGTCCCTTGGCCCTTCAAGATTCCCTCTACCCTCTCCGATACATCCTGTACCCCAGCTCCAGGGAGGCAGACCACCATCCTGGAATCCCACTTTTGCCCACAGAACCGCCTATCAATTCATTCCTCTAACCCTCCCGACCCCCACCACTATCTCACATCCAGCCCCCTTCCTTCCCTCTGAGGCATTCCCTCTTCCCCTTGTGCCCTTTCCACCTCAGTTGGTGCCTTACCCCTGCTATCTTGAGAGACTCCCCCTGGGGTGGCCTTTGGAACAGTACTCCTCTTCTTTTTCCCCTTCCTAACTGTAACCCACCCATCCCCCCTCCTTGGCTCTGGGATCCCCTCTTGAATCTGGTTCCTATTCATTAATGCCTCATTTTCCCTTGACTAAAAATAAATCCTCCAGCCTCAGCTCCAGTTGTCTAACCCCCGGGCCCTTAAACGCTGCAACTCCAGACATTTGGTGCAGATGTGGACTCTCCGGAGCTGCTATGTCTCCAGGAACTCCCACATATTGCACCTTACACAGCTGACACGTCTCCCCATGGACCCTGCCATTTACTTGACCACCCTAGACATATGGACATAAATGGAAAAATTTGACCAGTATCTCACCTTGCTTAACCCTGTCTCGCCTAAGCCCTGTGAGCTAAAGCCCTTGCAGTACTCACTCAGCACCCACCTCACACCACTGCCCACTCCCAACGCTGCTCGCTGTCTACTGTGGCCTTGTCTTTATACTCGCTCACAGTTTTGGGCGCCGTACTTACGCAAGGATATTTTGGCCTTGGAGGGAGTGCAGAGGAGGTTTACTAGGCTCATACCGGGGTTGAGGGGGTTGAGTTGAGGAGAGGATGAATAAACTAGGCTTGTACTCGTTCGAGTTTAGAAGAATGAGGGGAGATCTCATTGAGACGTATAAGATGATGATTGGGATGGATAGGATAGAGGTGGAGAGCCTCTTCCTGCTCAGAAAGGACAGTAGGACTAGAGGGCACAGCCTCAAGATAAAGGGGGGGGGGACGGTTTAGAACAGAGTTGAGGAGGAATTTCTTCACTCAAAGGGTGGTGAATCTCTGGAATTCTCTGCCCGTTGAAGTGGTGGAGGCTGCCTCGCTAAATATTTTTAAAACGCAGGTTGATGGGTTTTTGATAAGAGAGGGTATTAAGGGTTATGGGGAGAGGGCGGGAATGTGGAACTGAGCAGCGACAGATCAGCCATGAACTTATTGAATGACGGGGCAGGCTCGAAGGGCTAGATGGCCTACTCCTGCTCCTATTTCTTATTTTCTTATGTTACGTTCTTCCTAACAGCCCTTGCGCCGAGGACCCGTTACGGAAAGGACAAAAGGAAAAAGAAACCCACATCCCAGGAATGCAATTTAAAAAAACACACAGTACACTTCCCTAGGGAGGCGAAGGTTGAGAGGCGACCTGATAGAAGTTTATAAAATGTTGAGAGGAATAGATAGGGTGGACTCTCAGAGGCTATTTCCCCGGGTTGAAATGGTCGCTACGAGAGGACACAGATTTAAGGTGCGGGGAGGGAAGTACAGAGGTGATGTTAGGGGTACGTTTTTCACTCAGAGGGTGGTGAGTGAATGGAATTGGCTGCCGTCGTCGGTGGTGGAGGCGAACTCGCTGGGGTCTTTTAAAAGACTTTTGGATGAGTATATGGGGTTTCATGGGATTGGGGGTTATAGATAGGTCGATAGATTGGTGGGGTTGATGTGATCGGCGCAACTAGAGGGCCGAAGGGCCTGTTTGTGCTGTAATGTTCTATGTTCTATGTTCTATGTACACTCGCAATTTACACTCACCAGCCACCAGTACACTGCTCCAGAGAACAATGATGTTGTAAGTGCATCCAGATATATTTTAAAGAATGTGAGGCCACCCACCCCCACCTCCCTCCCAGGCAACGCATTGCAGAACATCACCACCCTCTGGGTAAAAAAAAATCCTCACCCCCCCCACCCCAAACCTCCTTACCCCCCACCGTGAAACAATGTCCCCTCGTGACTGACCCTCAGGTAAGGGGAACAGTTGCTCCTTATCCATTCTGCCCTTGACCCTCATAATCTTGTTCACCTCGATCAGGTCCCCCCTCAGTCTTCTGTGCTAAACGTTAATAACCCAAACCCACACAAACACTTTTCATAACGTAGATCTCCCGTCCAAGGCAGCATCTTAGTGCTGCATCCCCTCCAGTGTAATCACATCCTTCCTACAATGTGTCGATGGGAACGGCACACAGTGCTCTAGCTGGAGTTTCATCAAAGTTCAATACAACTCCAACATTACTTCCCTGTATTTGTAATCTATGTACTGTACTTAACGTGATCCTTGGGGATTTTTTTCATGACTTAGAGTGATCATTGGAGAGCATGTCGCTATTTAGAGTGATCCTTGTAGACCATGTCAGTATTGAGACTGACCCATGGGGACTGTATGATTATTTAGAATGATCCTTGGGGATTGTGTCAGTATTTCGAGTAATCCTTGGGGACTGTGTCACGATTTAGATTGATCGTTGGGGATTTTGTCACTATTTTGTGTGTTCCTTGTGGATTGTTCTCCTATTTGCTGCATCTACAATCAGTGTATTCAATTGGACAGTGTAGATGGAGATTTCCCGTATATCTCAGACTGTGCTGCACCTACAGTCAGGGTATTTGATGAGGCAGTATAGAGGGAGATTTCCTGTGTATCTCAGAATGTGTTGCATCTACAATCTGGCTATTTCATGCCACAGTGTAGTTAGAGATTTCCTGTGCATCGCAGACATCGAAACTCAGTGTACTTGATGGCCCAGTGTAGAGGGAGATTTTCTGTGTATCTCAGACAATTCTGCATCTACAAACATGGTATTTGATGGGACAGTGTAGACTCTGACTGAAGATGTTCCATTCTGTTCTCATTGTCACTGTTATACAAACACCAGGTTAAGGATGTAATGTGCTTAAGTCAAATGGCTTGAAATATCTCTGTGTTTTTAATCCTTTTCATCAACTGCCAGCGAGCCTCTGTATGTTACTCACGAGTTCAGAACTCAATGAAGTTAATGTAATGAGTAGTGAACTACTCAATCTTATCTCTTGTAAGATTGGACCTCAGTGAAGGTGATCTCTCTGAAATAATGTTTATTGGGAGTAAGAGTTCGAGTGTCATTAACCAAAGTGCAATATCTGACACCCAGTGAACAAGTGTTGCAGGGTATATTTGTCAGTGTAAAATTGTACTGACTTTCACCTGAATGGAATATCTGATTGAAGTCTCCATTAATATCTGGCACTATCTGTCCATGTAGAATTGTATTGTACTTAGGAAAAGAATTGGAATGAAATATGTTGGTTCAATTTTAAGTATATACTATTTTAATTTGATGAGTGAGATTCCCATTCAATGGGGCTGCCTCAGTCTTTCATCTTTTGAACATGTTGAAAAAAGGAAGAGTTTGGCTTTGTTTGATGGTCAGTGTGTGATGTGAAATTTCTCCATACCTCGGGTTTGTGTTGAAAAGCAAGAGGTTTCAGCTCGTTCCTGATCAAACCTGTTATAATCAGAATTCAGTGATTGTCAAAGATTTTGTGATTTGTTCACATTTCCATTAATCTATAAATGAATTCCAATATTTTTTTCAGGTTGTTTTGGTTCTGTTTAACTGTGTTGCTTCTTAAAGCGATTTGTGAATTGATCACCTGGAGTCCTAAATTCCTTGAAAACATTCAGATACTCGATTTCTAGAGAGTGATTGGGAAACATATTGTTCTGATCAGACATTGACACTGAGCTGTGGTGAAATTCATTTCCGATTCTAATACCCAATTTGTAAGTTTATAATTGATTATTAGTGTGTTATTGTGTTGAGTTGTATTCTTCCATTCTGCTCATTCTTATTCTGAGTTTGGATTGGTTTGCAAATTTTGAAATTATCATTTTGTTTCCTGATGTCATATTGTTGATGTAAGTGGTGAAGGACAGTTATCCCAGCGCTAATCATTGTGGAAAACAACTTCCACCTTCCAGCAATCAGAGGAAAATCCCTTTAACTCCCACTCGCTGTGTTGTACTTTTGTAACCAGCTTCCAGTCATCCTGCTGCTGGTCCTCGAACTCCACTCGCACTCGTAGACTCGCTCATGAGTCTGTTCAGCCTTAACTTCCGGAAGATGCCTAGAAACACCTTGTTTCGGCTACGTTGACCATATCATTCCTGATAATTGCTAAAATTATTCAATGAAATCTGTCAAGAATGATCTTAATTTTAGAATATCTGCTGAATGTTCTTCATCACAGCCTGTGTTACTTGACGTATTAATTCTTTTTTTAATGTTGAGATTAACTCAACATGAAAACTCAACAACTCTTTGGATTTGTTTTAATTTGATTTCTGTTTAAACTCAAGGAAAAAAAATAAACCTTCTATTGTTTTCCATTCCAGTGAGTAACGTCTGATGATCAGATGCTGAAGAAGGCAGACACGACAGTTTTCTTTATTAGCTGATGTGTAGAAGGTAGAAGCAGGGAGGTCATGATGGAGATCTATGAAACACTCATTTGTCTTCAGTGACAGGACTGTGAGGAGTACTCCAGCCTCACTAGAAAGAGGATGTGATTGCTCCGGAAGGGATGCAAAGGAGATTCACCAGGATGTTACCTGGGCCATAGTTTCCCTGCAGTGAAGACAGTCTGGTTAGGCTCGGGCTACTTTCCTTATCACAGTGAACACCGAGCGTGGTCACCACTGACATGTACAAAAGTAAGAGGAACATAGCTCGGATAGTTCAAAAGAAACTTTATCCCCTCAGCAGAGGGGTCAATGTCCAAGGTGTGTAGATTATGGTCAACAGCAGGAGGGTTAGGGGGGGCTCTGAGGAAAATAAAATCTTCCAGTGTAATTTCAGAAATCATGCTGGTCATCCTGCATTGCAAGATCCCAACATCACTCTGCAATGTGGGAGCAGCCAGATTTAAAACACAATTGTAGGTGTGAATTGGTGAAAAGCTAAAACACATCACAGATTCATGATTTTAGGGAAAGTGATGGGATTGAGGGTGGATCAATCTCTTGGTCCTGATAATCTTCATTCCAGAGTACTTAAGGAAGTCTTCCTGGGAATCGCAGACCCAGTGGTGGTTACTTTACAAGTTTATTGGATTCTGGGCTGGTTCCTACAGATTGGAGGGTAACTAAATGCAAGCCGACTATTCAGACATGGACGTGAAGAGAAAATGGTGAAATATAGACCAGTGAGCCTAACATCAGTGCTGGGGAATTTGCAAGAGTCAAATTTCAAGGATTTCACAAGGCATTTGGAAGGCAGTGCTATAATCAGACAAAATCGGCATGGATTTACTAAAGGGAAATCATGATTGGAATATCTTGGAATTGTTTAAGGGTGGAACTAGTCGAGTAGACCACAGGGAAACAGTGGATGTGGTTTCTTCAGTCTTCCAGAAGACTTCCAGTCTTCCTCAATGCATCATCTCCAAATTTGCAGATGGTACACAGCTGAATGGGAGGGTGAGCTGTGAGGAAGATGAAGAGAATATTCAGCGTGATTTGGACATGGCAGATGAAGTTTAACATGGATCACTGCGATGATATTGAATCTATTAGGAAGTCAAATTATTACTTGAATGGTTATAAGTTGAGAGAGGTGGATACTGATCAAAACCTAGGTCTCCTTGTGCATCATTCACCACAAGGAACCAGGCAGGTACTTCAGGCAGTGATTAGAACATAGAACATTACAGCGCAGAACAGGCCCTTCGGCCCACGATGTTGCGCCGACCAGTTACAAAACAATGACCCACTAATCTAAACCAATCCCTTATCGTCCATAAACCTATCCAGGATCTCTTAAACGCCCCCAAACTAGGCGCATTTACAACTGCAGCAGGCAGGGCATTCGAATACCTCACCACCCTCTGGGTAAAGAACCTACCCCTGACATCCGTCCTATAACTACCACCCCTTAATTTAAAGCCATGCCCCCTCGTGCTAGATTTCTCCATCAGATGGAACCAAATGGTCTGTAACCTTTCATGGTTCCTATTTAGAGATAGGGATGATTTGCTGCAATTTATAAAGCATTGCTGAGGCCACACCTGGAGATGTTTGTACAGTTTTGGTGTCCTTATCTGAGGAAGGATGTCCTTGCTATCGAGGAACAATAGCACCAGTTTACCAGGCTGTTTCCTGAGATGGCAGGTCTGTCATACGAGGAGAGATTCGATTGGTTAGGATTAGAGTCAATGGAAAATTGGAGAGTGAGAGGGAACCTCATAGAAACGTATTAAATTCCAACAGAATGAGGCGGAGTCGATTCAGAAAGAATGGTACCAATGCTGGGGGAGTTGAGAACTAGGGGAAAATAGATTTAGGATTAGGACAAACCTCTTGGACACTGAGACACAGAGACATTGAGACTCTGAGACAATGAGACACAGTGACAGAAAGGCACAGAGACTCTGAGACACTGAGACTCAGAGACACAGATAGATAGAGTCAGTGAGACTCTGAGACACAGAGACACTGAGACCCAGAGGCCCTGAGACACAGAGACAGTGAGACTCTGAGACACTGAGGCACAGAGACACTGAGGTTCTGAGACTGAGACACAGAGACACAGAGACACTGAGACACTGATACACTGAGACTTTGATACACTGAGACACTGAAATACTGAGATGCAGAGACACAGAGATGCTGAGACACAGAGACCCAGAGACTCTGAGACACTGAGACACAGAGAGACTGAGAGGGAGTTGTGGTCACTATTGTGGTCACATGTTCACCTACCGCAACCTCAACAACCTGATCCGGCTCATTTCCCAGAACTTCTCTCTCTAGTCGGGCTATCTACATATTGCTCCAAGGACCCTTCCAACACACATCTTACGAATTCCTCCCTGTCCGAACCCCCAGCTCTAGGCACCTTCCAATCCATCCCAGGGAGATTCAAATCTCCCACTACAAGAACCCTGTTCGTCCTACACTTATCCAAAATGTCCCTACATATACCCTCTTCCACTGCCCGCGGGCTGTCGGGCGGCCTATAGTGTACTCCTAGCATAGTAATGGCCCCCTTCCTATTCCTCAACTCCACCCACAGACTCAATTTCCAACCCCTCCATGTTATCCTCCCTCTGCATCACTGTGATCTGCTCCCTAACTAACAGCACCACTCCCCCGCCCCTTTTCAACCCTCCCCTATCACACCTAAAACACTTATACCCTGGAATATTTAGCTGCCGGTCCTGCTCCTCCTTTAACATCCAGCCCCCTTCCTTCCCTCTGAGGCATTCCCTCTTCCCCTTGTGCCCTTTCCACCTCAGTTGGTGCCTTACCCCTGCTATCTTGAGAGACTCCCCCTGGGGTGGCCTTTGGAACAGTACTCCTCTTCTTTTTCCCCTTCCTAACTGTAACCCACCCATCCCCCCTCCTTGGCTCTGGGATCCCCTCTTGAATCTGGTTCCTATTCATTAATGCCTCATTTTCCCTTGACTACAAATAAATCCTCCAGCCTCAGCTCCAGTTGTCTAACCCCCGGGCCCTTAAACGCTGCAACTCCAGACATTTGGTGCAGATGTGGACTCTCCGGAGCTGCTGTGTCTCCAGGAACTCCCACATATTGCACCTTACACAGCTGACACTTCTCCCCATGGACCCTGCCATTTATTTGACCACCCTAGACATATGGACACAAATGGAAAAATTTGACCAGTATCTCACCTTGCTTAACCCTGTCTCGCCTAAGCCGTGTGAGCCAAAGCCCTTGCAGTACTCACTCAGCACCCACCTCACACCACTGCCCACTCCCAACGCTGCTCGCTGAGTACTGTGGCCTTGTCTTTATACTCGCTCACAGTTTTGGGCGCCGTACTTATGCAAGGATATTTTGGCCTTGGAGGGAGTGCAGAGGAGGTTTACTAGGCTCATACCGGGGTTGAGGGGGTTGAGTTGAGGAGAGGCTGAATAAACTAGGCTTGTACTCGTTCGAGTTTAGAAGAATGAGGGGAGATCTCATTGAGACGTATGAGATGATGATTGGGATGGATAGGATAGAGGTGGGGAGCCTCTTCCTGCTCAGAAAGGACAGTAGGACTAGAGGGCACAGCCTCAAGATAAAGGGGGGGGGGGGCGGTTTAGAACAGAGTTGAGGAGGAATTTCTTCACTCAAAGGGTGGTGAATCTCTGGAATTCTCTGCCCGTTGAAGTGGTGGAGGCTGCCTCGCTAAATATTTTTAAAACGCAGGTTGATGGGTTTTTGATAAGAGAGGGTATTAAGGGTTATGGGGAGAGGGCGGGAATGTGGAACTGAGCAGCGACAGATCAGCCATGATCTTATTGAATGACGGGGCAGGCTCGAAGGGCTAGATGGCCTACTCCTGCTCCTATTTCTTATTTTCTTATGTTACGTTCTTCCTAACAGCCCTTGCGCCGAGGACCCGTTACGGAAAGGACAAAAGGAAAAAGAAACCCACATCCCAGGAATGCAATTTAAAAAAACACACAGTACACTTCCCTAGGGAGGCGAAGGTTGAGAGGCGACCTGATAGAAGTTTATAAAATGTTGAGAGGAATAGATAGGGTGGACTCTCAGAGGCTATTTCCCCGGGTTGAAATGGTCGCTACGAGAGGACACAGATTTAAGGTGCGGGGAGGGAAGTACAGAGGTGATGTTAGGGGTAAGGTTTTCACTCAGAGGGTGGTGAGTGAATGGAATTGGCTGCCGTCATCGGTGGTGGAGGCGAACTCGTCTTTTAAAAGACTTCTGGATGAGTATATGGGGTTTCATGGGATTGGGGGTTATAGATAGGTCTATAGATTGGTGGGGTTGATGTGATCGGCGCAACTCGAGGGCCGAAGGGCCTGTTTGTGCTGTAATGTTCTATGTTCTATGTTCTATGTACACTCGCAATTTACACTCACCAGCCACCAGTACACTGCTCCAGAGAACAATGATGTTGTAAGTGCATCCAGATATATTTTAAAGAATGTGAGGCCACCCACCCCCTCCTCCCTCCCAGGCAACGCATTGCAGACCATCACCACCCTCTGGGTAAAAAAAAATCCTCACCCCCCCCCACCCCAAACCTCCTTACCCCCCACCTTGAAACAATGTCCCCTCGTGACTGACCCTCAGGTAAGGGGAACAGTTGCTCCTTATCCACTCTGCCCTTGACCCTCATAATCTTGTTCACCTCGATCAGGTCCCCCCTCAGTCTTCTGTGCTAAACGTTAATAACCCAAACCCACACAAACACTTTTCATAACGTAGATCTCCCGTCCAAGGCAGCATCTTAGTGCTGCATCCCCTCCAGTGTAATCACATCCTTCCTACAATGTGTCGATGGGAACGGCACACAGTGCTCTAGCTGGGGTTTCATCAAAGTTCAATACAACTCCAACATTACTTCCCTGTATTTGTAATCTATGTACTGTACTTAACGTGATCCTTGGGGATTTTTTTCATTACTTAGAGTGATCATTGGAGAGCATGTCGCTATTTAGAGTGATCCTTGTAGACCATGTCAGTATTGAGACTGACCCATGGGGACTGTATGATTATTTAGAATGATCCTTGGGGATTGTGTCAGTATTTCGAGTAATCCTTGGGGACTGTGTCACGATTTAGATTGATCGTTGGGGATTTTGTCACTATTTTGTGTGTTCCTTGTGGATTGTTCTCCTATTTGCTGCATCTACAATCAGTGTATTCAATTGGACAGTGTAGATGGAGATTTCCCGTATATCTCAGACTGTGCTGCACCTACAGTCAGGGTATTTGATGAGGCAGTATAGAGGGAGATTTCCTGTGTATCTCAGAATGTGTTGCATCTACAATCTGGCTATTTCATGCCACAGTGTAGTTAGAGATTTCCTGTGCATCGCAGACATCTAAACTCAGTGTACTTGATGGCCTAGTGTAGAGGGAGATTTTCTGTGTATCTCAGACAATTCTGCATCTACAAACATGGTATTTGATGGGACAGTGTAGACTCTGACTGAAGATGTTCTATTCTGTTCTCATTGTCACTGTTATACAAACACCAGGTTAAGGATGTAATGTGCTTAAGTCAAATGGCTTGAAATATCTCTGTGTTTTTAATCCTTTTCATCAACTGCCAGCGAGCCTCTGTATGTTACTCACGAGTTCACAACTCAATGAAGTTAATGTAATGAGTAGTGAACTACTCAATCTTATCTCTTGTAAGATTGGACCTCAGTGAAGGTGATCTCTCTGAAATAATGTTTATTGGGAGTAAGAGTTCGAGTGTCATTAACCAAAGTGCAATATCTGACACCCAGTGAACAAGTGTTGTAGGGTATATTTGTCAGTGTAAAATTGTACTGACTTTCACCTGAATGGAATATCTGATTGAAGTCTCCATTAATATCTGGCACTATCTGTCCATGTAGAATTGTATTGTACTTAGGAAAAGAATTGGAATGAAATACGTTGGTTCAATTTTAAGTATATACTATTTTAATTTGATGAGTGAGATTCCCATTCAATGGGGCTGCCTCAGTCTTTCATCTTTTGAACATGTTGAAAAAAGGAAGAGTTTGGCTTTGTTTGATGGTCAGTGTGTGATGTGAAATTTCTCCATACCTCGGGTTTGTGTTGAAAAGCAAGAGGTTTCAGCTCGTTCCTGATCAAACCTGTTATAATCAGAATTCAGTGATTGTCAAAGATTTTGTGATTTGTTCACATTTCCATTAATCTATGAATGAATTCCAATATTTTTTTCAGGTTGTTTTGGTTCTGTTTAACTGTGTTGCTTCTTAAAGCGATTTGTGAATTGATCACCTGGAGTCCTAAATTCCTTGAAAACATTCAGATACTCGATTTCTAGAGAGTGATTGGGAAACATATTGTTCTGATCAGACATTGACACTGAGCTGTGGTGAAATTAATTTCCGATTCTAATACCCAATTTGCAAGTTTATAATTGATTATTAGTGTGTTATTGTGTTGAGTTGTATTCTTCCATTCTGCTCATTCTTATTCTGAGTTTGGATTGGTTTGCAAATTTTGAAATTATCATTTTGTTTCCTGATGTCATATTGTTGATGTAAGTGGTGAAGGACAGTTATCCCAGCGCTAATCATTGTGGAAAACAACTTCCACCTTCCAGCAATCAGAGGAAAATCCCTTTAACTCCCACTCGCTGTGTTGTATTTTTGTAACCAGCTTCCAGTCATCCTGCTGCTGGTCCTCGCACTCGCAGACTCGCTCATGAGTCTGTTCAGCCTTAACTTCCGGAAGATGCCTAGAAACACCTTGTTTCGGCTACGTTGACCATATCATTCCTGATAATTGCTAAAATTATTCAATGAAATCTGTCAAGAATGATCTTAATTTTAGAATATCTGCTGAATGTTCTTCATCACAGCCTGTGTTACTTGACGGATTAATTCTTTTTTTAATGTTGAGATTAACTCAACATGAAAACTCAACAACTCTTTGGATTTGTTTTAATTTGATTTCTGTTTAAACTCAAGGAAAAAAAATACACCTTCTATTCTTTTCCATTCCAGTGAGTAACGTCTGATGATCAGATGCTGAAGAAGGCAGACACGACAGTTTTCTTTATTAGCTGATGTGTAGAAGGTAGAAGCAGGGAGGTCATGATGGAGATCTATGAAACACTCATTTGTCTTCAGTGACAGGACTGTGAGGAGTACTCCAGCCTCACTAGAAAGAGGATGTGATTGCTCCGGAAGGGATGCAAAGGAGATTCACCAGGATGTTACCTGGGCCACAGTTTACCTGCAGTGAAGACAGTCTGGTTAGGCTCGGGCTACTTTCCTTATCACAGTGAACACCGAGCGTGGTCACCACTGACATGTACAAAAGTAAGAGGAACATAGCTCGGATAGTTCAAAAGAAACTTTATCCCCTCAGCAGAGGGGTCAATGTCCAAGGTGTGTAGATTATGGTCAACAGCAGGAGGGTTAGGGGGGGCTCTGAGGAAAATAAAATCTTCCAGTGTAATTTCAGAAATCTTGCTGGTCATCCTGCATTGCAAGATCCCAACATCACTCTGCAATGTGGGAGCAGCCAGATTTAAAACACAATTGTAGGTGTGAATTGGTGAAAAGCTAAAACACATCACAGATTCATGATTTTGGGGAAAGTGATGGGATTGAGGGTGGATCAATCTCTTGGTCCTGATAATCTTAATTCCAGAGTACTTAAGGAAGTCTTCCTGGGAATCGCAGACCCAGTGGTGGTTACTTTACAAGTTCATTGGATTCCGGGCTGGTTCCTACAGATTGGAGGGTAACTAAATGCAAGCCGACTATTCAGACATGGACGTGTAGAGAAAATGGTGAAATATAGACCAGTGAGCCTAACATCAGTGCTGGGGAATTTGCAAGAGTCAAATTTCAAGGATTTCACAAGGCATTTGGAAGGCAGTGCCATAATCAGACAAAATCAGCATGGATTTACTAAAGGGAAATCATGATTGGAATATCTTGGAATTGTTTAAGGGTGGAACTAGTCGAGTAGACCACAGGGAAACAGTGGATGTGGTTTATTCAGTCTTCCAGAAGACTTCCAGTCTTCCTCAATGCATCATCTCCAAATTTGCAGATGGTACACAGCTGAATGGGAGGGTGAGCTGTGAGGAAGATGAAGAGAATATTCAGCGTGATTTGGACAGGGCTGAGTGTAGTCATACACATGGCAGATGAAGTTTAACATGGATCACTGCGATGATATTGAATCCATTAGGAAGTCAAATTATTACTTGAATGGTTATAAGTTGAGAGAGGTGGATACTGATCAAAACCTAGGTCTCCTTGTGCATCATTCACCACAAGGAACCAGGCAGGTACTTCAGGCAGTGATTAGAACATAGAACATTACAGCGCAGAACAGGCCCTGCGGCCCACGATGTTGCGCCGACCAGTTACAAAACAATGACCCACTAATCTAAACCAATCCCTTATCGTCCATAAACCTATCCAGGATCTCTTAAACGCCCCCAAACTAGGCGCATTTACAACTGCAGCAGGCAGGGCATTCGAATACCTCACCACCCTCTGGGTAAAGAACCTACCCCTGACATGCGTCCTATAATTACCACCCCTTAATTTAAAGCCATGCCCCCTCGTGCTAGATTTCTCCATCAGATGGAACCAAATGGTCTGTAACCTTTCATGGTTCCTATTTAGAGATTTGCTGCAATTTATAAAGCATTGCTGAGGCCACACCTGGAGATGTTTGCACAGTTTTGGTGTCCTTATCTGAGGAAGGATGTCCTTGCTATCGAGGAACAATAGCACCAGTTTACCAGGCTGTTTCCTGAGATGGCAGGTCTGTCATACGAGGAGAGATTCGATTGGTTAGGATTAGAGTCAATGGAAAATTGGAGAGTGAGAGGGAACCTCATAGAAACGTATTAAATTCCAACAGAATGAGGCGGAGTCGATTCAGAAAGAATGGTACCAATGCTGGGGGAGTTGAGAACTAGGGGTCATAGATTTAGGATTAGGACAAACCTCTTGGACACTGAGACACAGAGACATTGAGACTCTGAGCCAATGAGACACAGTGACAGAAAGGCACAGAGACTCTGAGACACTGAGACTCAGAGACACAGATAGATAGAGTCAATGAGACTCTGAGACACAGAGACACTGAGACCCAGAGACCCTGAGACACAGAGACAGTGAGACTCTGAGACACTGAGGCACAGAGACACTGAGGTTCTGAGACTGAGACACAGAGACACAGAGACACTGAGACACTGACACACTGAGACACTGATACACTGAGACACTGAAATACTGAGATGCAGAGACACAGAGATACTGAGACCCAGAGACTCTGAGACACTGAGACACAGAGAGACTGAGACGGAGTTGTGGTCACTATTGTGGTCACATGTTCACCTACCGCAACCTCAACCACCTGATCCGGCTCATTTCCCAGAACTTCCCAGTATCACCCCCTCTCTAGTCGGGCTATCTACATATTGCTCCAAGGACCCTTCCAACACACATCTTACGAATTCCTCCCTGTCCGAACCCCCAGCTCTAGGCACCTTCCAATCCATCCCAGGGAGATTCAAATCTCCCACTACAAGAACCCTGTTCGTCCTACACTTATCCAAAATGTCCCTACAGATACCCTCTTCCACTGCCCGCGGGCTGTCGGGCGGCCTATAGTGTACTCCTAGCATAGTAATGGCCCCCTTCCTATTCCTCAACTCCACCCACAGACTCAATTTCCAACCCCTCCATGTTATCCTCCCTCTGCACCACTGTGATCTGCTCCCTAACTAACAGGCCACTCCCCCGCCTCTTTTCAACCCTCCCCTATCACACCTAAAACACTTATACCCTGGAATATTTAGCTGCCGGTCCTGCTCCTCCTTTAACCACGACTCTGTCACTGCCACCACATCTAAATTCCTCGCGAACATCAAGGCCCTAAGTTCATCGAACTTTCCCGTCACACTCCTCGCATTAAAACAGATGCACCAAAGGCCCTCAGGCCCTCTTGGATCCTCCTTCTCCTGGGGGATTTCCCTGTCAACTAGACTTCCCCTGACATCCAACTCATTCCCAGTGCCTGAGCTGTCTCTCTCCTCCCCACCCCCCCTCCATACTAGTTTAGACCCTGCCTAAACATTCCTGCTAACCTCCCAGTTAAAATACGTGTCCCCTTCCCATTTAAGTGTTCCCTATCCCTCTTATACAAGTGCCCTTCCTTTGCAAAGACTTCCCAAAGGTCAACAAAACTAAAACCCTCTGTCCTGCACCAATCCCTCAGCCACACATTCAGCTGCAGGATCTCATTATTTTTATCCCTGCTATCACTGGGTACTGGCAGCAGCCCAGAGATCGCCACCCTGGAGGCCCTACACTTCAAACTGGCTCCCAACTCCCTGAACTGCCTATGTATATCCCTCCTGTTCTTCCTTCCTATGTCCCTCTCTCCTACATGTATAATTACATCTGCCTGGGTCCCTTGGCCCTTCAAGATTCCCTCTACCCTCTCCGATACATCCTGTACCCCAGCTCCAGGGAGGCAGACCACCATCCTGGAATCCCACTTTTGCCCACAGAACCGCCTATCAATTCATTCCTCTAACCCTCCCGACCCCCACCACTATCTCACATCCAGCCCCCTTCCTTCCCTCTGAGGCATTCCCTCTTCCCCTTGTGCCCTTTCCACCTCAGTTGGTGCCTTACCCCTGCTATCTTGAGAGACTCCCCCTGGGATGGCCTTTGGAACAGTACTCCTCTTCTTTTTCCCCTTCCTAACTGTAACCCACCCATCCCCCCTCCTTGGCTCTGGGATCCCCTCTTGAATCTGGTTCCTATTCATTAATGCCTCATTTTCCCTTGACTACAAATAAATCCTCCAGCCTCAGCTCCAGTTGTCTAACCCCCGGGCCCTTAAACGCTGCAACTCCAGACATTTGGTGCAGATGTGGACTCTCCGGAGCTGCTATGTCTCCAGGAACTCCCACATATTGCACCTTACACAGCTGACACGTCTCCCCATGGACCCTGCCATTTATTTGACCACCCTAGACATATGGACATAAATGGAAAAATTTGACCAGTATCTCACCTTGCTTAACCCTGTCTCGCCTAAGCCCTGTGAGCTAAAGCCCTTGCAGTACTCACTCAGCACCCACCTCACACCACTGCCCACTCCCAACGCTGCTCGCTGTCTACTGTGGCCTTGTCTTTATACTCGCTCACAGTTTTGGGCGCCGTACTTACGCAAGGATATTTTGGCCTTGGAGGGAGTGCAGAGGAGGTTTACTAGGCTCATATCGGGGTTGAGGGGGTTGAGTTGAGGAGAGGATGAATAAACTAGGCTTGTACTCGTTCGAGTTTAGAAGAATGAGGGGAGATCTCATTGAGACGTATAAGATGATGATTGGGATGGATAGGATAGAGGTGGAGAGCCTCTTCCTGCTCAGAAAGGACAGTAGGACTAGAGGGCACAGCCTCAAGATAAAGGCGGGGGGGGGGGGACGGTTTAGAACAGAGTTGAGGAGGAATTTCTTCACTCAAAGGGTGGTGAATCTCTGGAATTCTCTGCCCGTTGAAGTGGTGGAGGCTGCCTCGCTAAATATTTTTAAAACGCAGGTTGATGGGTTTTTGATAAGAGAGGGTATTAAGGGTTATGGGGAGAGGGCGGGAATGTGGAACTGAGCAGCGACAGATCAGCCATGATCTTATTGAATGACGGGGCAGGCTCGAAGGGCTAGATGGCCTACTCCTGCTCCTATTTCTTATTTTCTTATGTTACGTTCTTCCTAACAGCCCTTGCGCCGAGGACCCGTTACGGAAAGGACAAAAGGAAAAAGAAACCCACATCCCAGGAATGCAATTTAAAAAAAACACAGTACACTTCCCTAGGGAGGCGAAGGTTGAGAGGCGACCTGATAGAAGTTTATAAAATGTTGAGAGGAATAGATAGGGTGGACTCTCAGAGGCTATTTCCCCGGGTTGAAATGGTCGCTACGAGAGGACACAGATTTAAGGTGCGGGGAGGGAAGTACAGAGGTGATGTTAGGGGTAAGTTTTTCACTCAGAGGGTGGTGAGTGAATGGAATTGGCTGCGTCGTCGGTGGTGGAGGCGAACTCGCTGGGGTCTTTTAAAAGACTTCTGGATGAGTATATGGGGTTTAATGGGATTGGGGGTTATAGATAGGTCTATAGATTGGTGGGGTTGATGTGATCGGCGCAACTCGAGGGCCGAAGGGCCTGTTTGTGCTGTAATGTTCTATGTTCTATGTTCTATGTACACTCGCAATTTACACTCACCAGCCACCAGTACACTGCTCCAGAGAACAATGATGTTGTAAGTGCATCCAGATATATTTTAAAGAATGTGAGGCCACCCACCCCCACCTCCCTCCCAGGCAACGCATTGCAGACCATCACCACCCTCTGGGTAAAAAATAATCCTCACCCCCCCCCACCCCAAACCTCCTTACCCCCACCGTGAAACAATGTCCCCTCGTGACTGACCCTCAGGTAAGGGGAACAGTTGCTCCTTATCCACTCTGCCCTTGACCTTCATAATCTTGTTCACCTCGATCAGGTCCCCCCTCAGTCTTCTGTGCTAAACGTTAATAACCCAAACCCACACAAACACTTTTCATAACGTAGATCTCCCGTCCAAGGCAGCATCTTAGTGCTGCATCCCCTCCAGTGTAATCACATCCTTCCTACAATGTGTCGATGGGAACGGCACACAGTGCTCTAGCTGGGGTTTCATCAAAGTTCAATACAACTCCAACATTACTTCCCTGTATTTGTAATCTATGTACTGTACTTAACGTGATCCTTGGGGATTTTTTTCATTACTTAGAGTGATCATTGGAGAGCATGTCGCTATTTAGAGTGATCCTTGTAGACCATGTCAGTATTGAGACTGACCCATGGGGACTGTATGATTATTTAGAATGATCCTTGGGGATTGTGTCAGTATTTCGAGTAATCCTTGGGGACTGTGTCACGATTTAGATTGATCGTTGGGGATTTTGTCACTATTTTGTGTGTTCCTTGTGGATTGTTCTCCTATTTGCTGCATCTACAATCAGTGTATTCAATTGGACAGTGTAGATGGAGATTTCCCATATATCTCAGACTGTGCTGCACCTACAGTCAGGGTATTTGATGAGGCAGTATAGAGGGAGATTTCCTGTGTATCTCAGAATGTGTTGCATCTACAATCTGGCTATTTCATGCCACAGTGTAGTTAGAGATTTCCTGTGGATCGCAGACATCGAAACTCAGTGTACTTGATGGCCCAGTGTAGAGGGAGATTTTCTGTGTATCTCAGACAATTCTGCATCTACAAACATGGTATTTGATGGGACAGTGTAGACTCTGACTGAAGATGTTCTATTCTGTTCTCATTGTCACTGTTATACAAACACCAGGTTAAGGATGTAATGTGCTTAAGTCAAATGGCTTGAAATATCTCTGTGTTTTTAATCCTTTTCATCAACTGCCAGCGAGCCTCTGTATGTTACTCACGAGTTCACAACTCAATGAAGTTAATGTAATGAGTAGTGAACTACTCAATCTTATCTCTTGTAAGATTGGACCTCAGTGAAGGTGATCTCTCTGAAATAATGTTTATTGGGAGTAAGAGTTCGAGTGTAATTAACCAAAGTGCAATATCTGACACCCAGTGAACAAGTGTTGCAGGGTATATTTGTCAGTGTAAAATTGTACTGACTTTCACCTGAATGGAATATCTGATTGAAGTCTCCATTAATATCTGGCACTATCTGTCCATGTAGAATTGTATTGTACTTAGGAAAAGAATTGGAATGAAATACGTTGGTTCAATTTTAAGTGTATACTATTTTAATTTGATGAGTGAGATTCCCATTCAATGGGGCTGCCTCAGTCTTTCATCTTTTGAACATGTTGAAAAAAGGAAGAGTTTGGATTTGTTTGATGGTCAGTGTGTGATGTGAAATTTCTCCATACCTCGGGTTTGTGTTGAAAAGCAAGAGGTTTCAGCTCGTTCCTGATATTTAACCAAACCTGTTATAATCTGTACAGAATTCAGTGATTGTCAAAGATTTTGTGATTTGTTCACATTTCCATTAATCTATAAATGAATTCCAATATTTTTTTCAGGTTGTTTTGGTTCTGTTTAACTGTGTTGCTTCTTAAAGCGATTTGTGAATTGATCACCTGGAGTCCTAAATTCCTTGAAAACATTCAGATACTCGATTTCTAGAGAGTGATTGGGAAACATATTGTTCTGATCAGACATTGACACTGAGCTGTGGTGAAATTCATTTCCGATTCTAATACCCAATTTGCAAGTTTATAATTGATTATTAGTGTGTTATTGTGTTGAGTTGTATTCTTCCATTCTGCTCATTCTTATTCTGAGTTTGGATTGGTTTGCAAATTTTGAAATTATCATTTTGTTTCCTGATGTCATATTGTTGATGTAAGTGGTGAAGGACAGTTATCCCAGCGCTAATCATTATGGAAAACAACTTCCACCTTCCAGCAATCAGAGGAAAATCCCTTTAACTGTGTTGTATTTTTGTAACCAGCTTCCAGTCATCCTGCTGCTGGTCCTCGCACTCGTAGACTCGCTCATGAGTCTGTTCAGCCTTAACTTCCGGAAGATGCCTAGAAACATCTTGTTTCGGCTACGTTGACCATATCATTCCTGATAATTGCTAAAATTATTCAATGAAATCTGTCAAGAATGATCTTAATTTTAGAATATCTGCTGAATGTTCTTCATCACAGCCTGTGTTACTTGACGTATTAATTCTTTTTTTAATGTTGAGATTAACTCAACATGAAAACTCAACAACTCTTTGGATTTGTTTTAATTTGATTTCTGTTTAAACTCAAGGAAAAAAAATAAACCTTCTATTGTTTTCCATTCCAGTGAGTAACGTCTGATGATCAGATGCTGAAGAAGGCAGACACGACAGTTTTCTTTATTAGCTGATGTGTAGAAGGTAGAAGCAGGGAGGTCATGATGGAGATCTATGAAACACTCATTTGTCTTCAGTGACAGGACTGTGAGGAGTACTCCAGCCTCACTAGAAAGAGGATGTGATTGCTCCGGAAGGGATGCAAAGGAGATTCACCAGGATGTTACCTGGGCCACAGTTTCCCTGCAGTGAAGACAGTCTGGTTAGGCTCGGGCTGCTTTCCTTATCACAGTGAACACCGAGCGTGGTCACCACTGACATGTACAAAAGTAAGAGGAACATAGCTCGGATAGTTCAAAAGAAACTTTATCCCCTCAGCAGAGGGGTCAATGTCCAAGGTGTGTAGATTATGGTCAACAGCAGGAGGGTTAGGGGGGGCTCTGAGGAAAATAAAATCTTCCAGTGTAATTTCAGAAATCTTGCTGGTCATCCTGCATTGCAAGATCCCAACATCACTCTGCAATGTGGGAGCAGCCAGATTTAAAACACAATTGTAGGTGTGAATTGGTGAAAAGCTAAAACACATCACAGATTCATGATTTTGGGGAAAGTGATGGGATTGAGGGTGGATCAATCTCTTGGTCCTGATAATCTTCATTCCAGAGTACTTAAGGAAGTCTTCCTGGGAATCGCAGACCCAGTGGTGGTTACTTTACAAGTTTATTGAATTCCGGGCTGGTTCCTACAGATTGGAGGGTAACTAAATGCAAGCTGACTATTCAGACATGGACGTGAAGAGAAAATGGTGAAATATAGCCCAGTGAGCCTAACATCAGTGCTGGGGAATTTGCAAGAGTCAAATTTCAAGGATTTCACAAGGCATTTGGAAGGCAGTGCTATAATCAGACAAAATCAGCATGGATTTACTGAAGGGAAATCATGATTGGAATATCTTGGAATTGTTTAAGGGTGGAACTAGTCGAGTAGACCACAGGGAAACAGTGGATGTGGTTTATTCAGTCTTCCAGAAGACTTCCAGTCTTCCTCAATGCATCATCTCCAAATTTGCAGATGGTACACAGCTGAATGGGAGGGTGAGCTGTGAGGAAGATGAAGAGAATATTCAGCGTGATTTGGACATGGCAGATGAAGTTTAACATGGATCACTGCGATGATATTGAATCTATTAGAAAGTCAAATTATTACTTGAATGGTTATAAGTTGAGAGAGGTGGATACTGATCAAAACCTAGGTCTCCTTGTGCATCATTCACCACAAGGAACCAGGCAGGTACTTCAGGCAGTGATTAGAACATAGAACATTACAGCGCAGAACAGGCCCTTCGGCCCACGATGTTGCGCCGACCAGTTACAAAACAATGACCCACTAATCTAAACCAATCCCTTATCGTCCATAAACCTATCCAGGATCTCTTAAACGCCCCCAAACTAGGCGCATTTACAACTGCAGCAGGCAGGGCATTCGAATACCTCACCACCCTCTGGGTAAAGAACCTACCCCTGACATCCGTCCTATAACTACCACCCCTTAATTTAAAGCCATGCCCCCTCGTGCTAGATTTCTCCATCAGATGGAACCAAATGGTCTGTAACCTTTCATGGTTCCTATTTAGAGATAGGGATGATTTGCTGCAATTTATAAAGCATTGCTGAGGCCACACCTGGAGATGTTTGTGCAGTTTTGGTGTCCTTATCTGAGGAAGGATGTCCTTGCTATCGAGGAACAACAGCACCAGTTTACCAGGCTGTTTCCTGAGATGGCAGGTCTGTCATACGAGGAGAGATTCGATTGGTTAGGATTAGAGTCAATGGAAAATTGGAGAGTGAGAGGGAACCTCATAGAAACGTATTAAATTCCAACAGAATGAGGCGGAGTCGATTCAGAAAGAATGGTACCAATGCCGGGGGAGTTGAGAACTAGGGGTCATAGATTTAGGATTAGCACAAACCTCTTGGACACTGAGACACAGAGACATTGAGACTCTGAGACAATGAGACACAGTGACAGAAAGGCACAGAGACTCTGAGACACTGAGACTCAGAGACACAGATAGATAGAGTCAATGAGACTCTGAGACACAGAGACACTGAGACCCAGAGACCCTGAGACACAGAGACAGTGAGACTCTGAGACACCGAGGCACAGAGACACTGAGGTTCTGAGACTGAGACACAGAGACACTGAGACACTGATACACTGAGACTTTGATACACTGAGACACTGAAATACTGAGATGCAGAGACACAGAGATACTGAGACACAGAGACCCAGAGACTCTGAGACACTGAGACACAGAGAGACTGAGACGGAGTTGTGGTCACTATTGTGGTCACATGTTCACCTACCGCAACCTCAACCACCTGATCCGGCTCATTTCCCAGAACTTCCCAGTATCACCCCCTCTCTAGTCGGGCTATCTACATATTGCTCCAAGGACCCTTCCAACACACATCTTACGAATTCCTCCCTGTCCGAACCCCCAGCTCTAGGCACCTTCCAATCCATCCCAGGGAGATTCAAATCTCCCACTACAACAACCCTGTTCGTCCTACACTTATCCAAAATGTCCCTACATATACCCTCTTCTCCTGCCCGCGGGCTGTCGGGCAGCCTATAGCCATTACTCCTAGCATAGTAATGGCCCCCTTCCTATTCCTCAACTCCACCCACAGACTCAATTTCCAACCCCTCCATGTTATCCTCCCTCTGCACCACTGTGATCTGCTCCCTAACTAACAGGCCACTCCCCCGCCTCTTTTCAACCCTCCCCTATCACACCTAAAACACTTATACCCTGGAATATTTAGCTGCCGGTCCTGCTCCTCCTTTAACCACGACTCTGTCACTGCCACCACATCTAAATTCCTCGCGAACATCAAGGCCCTAAGTTCATCCAACTTTCCCGTCACACTCCTCGCATTAAAACAGATGCACCAAAGACCCTCAGGCCCTCTTGGATCCTTCTTCTCCTGGGGGATTTCCCTGTCAACTAGACTTCCCCTGACATCCAACTCATTCCCAGTGCCTGAGCTGTCTCTCTCCTCCCCACCCCCCCTCCATACTAGTTTAGACCCTGCCTAAACATTCCAGCTAACCTCCCAGCTAAAATACGTGTCCCCTTCCCATTTAAGTGTTCCCTATCCCTCTTATACAAGTGCCCTTCCTTTGCAAAGACTTCCCAAAGGTCAACAAAACTAAAACCCTCTGTCCTGCACCAATCCCTCAGCCACACATTCAGCTGCAGGATCTCATTATTTTTATCCCTGCTATCGCTGGGTACTGGCAGCAGCCCAGAGATCGCCACCCTGGAGGCCCTACACTTCAAACTGGCTCCCAACTCCCTGAACTGCCTATGTATATCCCTCCTGCTCTTCCTTCCTATGTCCCTCTCTCCTACATGTATAATTACATCTGCCTGGGTCCCTTGGCCCTTCAAGATTCCCTCTACCCTCTCCGATACATCCTGTACCCCAGCTCCAGGGAGGCAGACCACCATCCTGGAATCCCACTTTTGCCCACAGAACCGCCTATCAATTCATTCCTCTAACCCTCCCGACCCCCACCACTATCTCACATCCAGCCCCCTTCCTTCCCTCTGAGGCATTCCCTCTTCCCCTTGTGCCCTTTCCACCTCAGTTGGTGCCTTACCCCTGCTATCTTGAGAGACTCCCCCTGGGGTGGCCTTTGGAACAGTACTCCTCTTCTTTTTCCCCTTCCTAACTGTAACCCACCCATCCCCCCTCCTTGGCTCTGGGATCCCCTCTTGAATCTGGTTCCTATTCATTAATGCCTCATTTTCCCTTGACTAAAAATAAATCCTCCAGCCTCAGCTCCAGTTGTCTAACCCCCGGGCCCTTAAACGCTGCAACTCCAGACATTTGGTGCAGATGTGGACTCTCCGGAGCTGCTATGTCTCCAGGAACTCCCATATATTGCACCTTACACAGCTGACACTTCTCCCCATGGACCCTGCCATTTATTTGACCACCCTAGACATATGGACACAAATGGAAAAATTTGACCAGCATCTCACCTTGCTTAACCCTGTCTTGCCTAAGCCCTGTGAGCCAAAGCCCTTGCAGTACTCACTCAGCACCCACCTCACACCACTGCCCACTCCCAACGCTGCTCGCTGTCTACTGTGGCCTTGTCTTTATACTCGCTCACAGTTTTGGGCGCCGTACTTACGCAAGGATATTTTGGCCTTGGAGGGAGTGCAGAGGAGGTTTACTAGGCTCATACCGGGGTTGAGTTGAGGAGAGGTTGAATAAACTAGGCTTGTACTCGTTCGAGTTTAGAAGAATGAGGGGAGATCTCATTGAGACGTATAAGATGATGATTGGGATGGATAGGATAGAGGTGGAGAGCCTCTTCCTGCTCAGAAAGGACAGTAGGACTAGAGGGCACAGCCTCAAGATAAAGGGGGGGGGGGGACGGTTTAGAACAGAGTTGAGGAGGAATTTCTTCACTCAAAGGGTGGTGAATCTCTGGAATTCTCTGCCCGTTGAAGTGGTGGAGGCTGCCTCGCTAAATATTTTTAAAACGCAGGTTGATGGGTTTTTGATAAGAGAGGGGATTAACGGTTATGGGGAGAGGGGGGGAATGTGGAACTGAGCAGCGACAGATCAGCCATGATCTTATTGAATGACGGGGCAGGCTCGAAGGGCTAGATGGCCTACTCCTGCTCCTATTTCTTATTTTCTTATGTTACGTTCTTCCTAACAGCCCTTGCGCCGAGGTCCCGTTACGGAAAGGACAAAAGGAAAAAGAAACCCACATCCCAGGAATGCAATTTAAAAAAACACACAGTACACTTCCCTAGGGAGGCGAAGGTTGAGAGGCGACCTGATAGAAGTTTATAAAATGTTGAGAGGAATAGATAGGGTGGACTCTCAGAGGCTATTTCCCCGGGTTGAAATGGTCGCTACGAGAGGACACAGATTTAAGGTGCGGGGAGGGAAGTACAGAGGTGATATTAGGGGTAAGTTTTTCACTCAGAGGGTGGTGAGTGAATGGAATTGGCTGCCGTCGTCGGTGGTGGAGGCGAACTCGTCTTTTAAAAGACTTCTGGATGAGTATATGGGGTTTCATGGGATTGGGGGTTATAGATAGGTCTATAGATTGGTGGGGTTGATGTGATCGGCGCAACTCGAGGGCCGAAGGGCCTGTTTGTGCTGTAATGTTCTATGTTCTATGTTCTATGTACACTCGCAATTTACACTCACCAGCCACCAGTACACTGCTCCAGAGAACAATGATGTTGTAAGTGCATCCAGATATATTTTAAAGAATGTGAGGCCACCCACCCCCACCTCCCTCCCAGGCAACGCATTGCAGACCATCACCACCCTCTGGGTAAAAAAATAATCCTCACCCCCCCCACCCCAAACCTCCTTACCCCCCACCGTGAAACAATGTCCCCTCGTGACTGACCCTCAGGTAAGGGGAACAGTTGCTCCTTATCCACTCTGCCCTTGACCCTCATAATCTTGTTCACCTCGATCAGGTCCCCCCTCAGTCTTCTGTGCTAAACGTTAATAACCCAAACTCACACAAACACTTTTCATAACGTAGATCTCCCGTCCAAGGCAGCATCTTAGTGCTGCATCCCCTCCAGTGTAATCACATCCTTCCTACAATGTGTCGATGGGAACGGCACACAGTGCTCTAGCTGGGGTTTCATCAAAGTTCAATCAACTCCAACATTACTTCCCTGTATTTGTAATCTATGTACTGTACTTAACGTGATCCTTGGGGATTTTTTTCATTACTTAGAGTAATCATTGGAGAGCATGTCGCTATTTAGAGTGATCCTTGTAGACCATGTCAGTATTGAGACTGACCCATGGGGACTGTATGATTATTTAGAATGATCCTTGGGGATTGTGTCAGTATTTCGAGTAATCCTTGGGGACTGTGTCACGATTTAGATTGATCGTTGGGGATTTTGTCACTATTTTGTGTGTTCCTTGTGGATTGTTCTCCTATTTGCTGCATCTACAATCAGTGTATTCAATTGGACAGTGTAGATGGAGATTTCCCATATATCTCAGACTGTGCTGCACCTACAGTCAGGGTATTTGATGAGGCAGTATAGAGGGAGATTTCCTGTGTATCTCAGAATGTGTTGCATCTACAATCTGGCTATTTCATGCCACAGTGTAGTTAGAGATTTCCTGTGCATCGCAGACATCTAAACTCAGTGTACTTGATGGCCCAGTGTAGAGGGAGATTTTCTGTGTATCTCAGACAATTCTGCATCTACAAACATGGTATTTGATGGGACAGTGTAGACTCTGACTGAAGATGTTCTATTCTGTTCTCATTGTCACTGTTATACAAACACCAGGTTAAGGATGTAATGTGCTTAAGTCAAATGGCTTGAAATATCTCTGTGTTTTTAATCCTTTTCATCAACTGCCAGCGAGCCTCTGTATGTTACTCACGAGTTCACAACTCAATGAAGTTAATGTAATGAGTAGTGAACTACTCAATCTTATCTCTTGTAAGATTGGACCTCAGTGAAGGTGATCTCTCTGAAATAATGTTTATTGGGAGTAAGAGTTCGAGTGTCATTAACCAAAGTGCAATATCTGACACCCAGTGAACAAGTGTTGCAGGGTATATTTGTCAGTGTAAAATTGTACTGACTTTCACCTGAATGGAATATCTGATTGAAGTCTCCATTAATATCTGGCACTATCTGTCCATGTAGAATTGTATTGTACTTAGGAAAAGAATTGGAATGAAATACGTTGGTTCAATTTTAAGTATATACTATTTTAATTTGATGAGTGAGATTCCCATTCAATGGGGCTGCCTCAGTCTTTCATCTTTTGAACATGTTGAAAAAAGGAAGAGTTTGGCTTTGTTTGATGGTCAGTGTGTGATGTGAAATTTCTCCATACCTCGGGTTTGTGTTGAAAAGCAAGAGGTTTCAGCTCGTTCCTGATATTTAATCAAACCTGTTATAATCTGTACAGAATTCAGTGATTGTCAAAGATTTTGTGATTTGTTCACATTTCCATTAATCTATAAATGAATTCCAATATTTTTTTCAGGTTGTTTTGGTTCTGTTTAACTGTGTTGCTTCTTAAAGCGATTTGTGAATTGATCACCTGGAGTCCTAAATTCCTTGAAAACATTCAGATACTCGATTTCTAGAGAGTGATTGGGAAACATATTGTTCTGATCAGACATTGACACTGAGCTGTGGTGAAATTCATTTCCGATTCTAATACCCAATTTGCAAGTTTATAATTGATTATTAGTGTGTTATTGTGTTGAGTTGTATTCTTCCATTCTGCTCATTCTTATTCTGAGTTTGGATTGGTTTGCAAATTTTGAAATTATCATTTTGTTTCCTGATGTCATATTGTTGATGTAAGTGGTGAAGGACAGTTATCCCAGCGCTAATTATTGTGGAAAACAACTTCCACCTTCCAGCAATCAGAGGAAAATCCCTTTAACTCCCACTCGCTGTGTTGTATTTTTGTAACCAGCTTCCAGTCATCCTGCTGCTGGTCCTCGCACTCGTAGACTCGCTCATGAGTCTGTTCAGCCTTAACTTCCGGAAGATGCCTAGAAACACCTTGTTTCGGCTACGTTGACCATATCATTCCTGATAATTGCTAAAATTATTCAATGAAATCTGTCAAGAATGATCTTAATTTTAGAATATCTGCTGAATGTTCTTCATCACAGCCTGTGTTACTTGACGGATTAATTCTTTTTTTAATGTTGAGATTAACTCAACATTAAAACTCAACAACTCTTTGGATTTGTTTTAATTTGATTTCTGTTTAAACTCAAGGAAAAAAAATAAACCTTCTATTGTTTTCCATTCCAGTGAGTAACGTCTGATGATCAGATGCTGAAGAAGGCAGACACGACAGTTTTCTTTATTAGCTGATGTGTAGAAGGTAGAAGCAGGGAGGTCATGATGGAGATCTATGAAACACTCATTTGTCTTCAGTGACAGGACTGTGAGGAGTACTCCAGCCTCACTAGAAAGAGGATGTGATTGCTCCGGAAGGGATGCAAAGGAGATTCACCAGGATGTTACCTGGGCCACAGTTTCCCTGCAGTGAAGACAGTCTGGTTAGGCTCGGGCTGCTTTCCTTATCACAGTGAACACCGAGCGTGGTCACCACTGACATGTACAAAAGTAAGAGGAACATAGCTCGGATAGTTCAAAAGAAACTTTATCCCCTCAGCAGAGGGGTCAATGTCCAAGGTGTGTAGATTATGGTCAACAGCAGGAGGGTTAGGGGGGGCTCTGAGGAAAATAAAATCTTCCATTGTAATTTCAGAAATCTTGCTGGTCATCCTGCATTGCAAGATCCCAACATCACTCTGCAATGTGGGAGCAGCCAGATTTAAAACACAATTGTAGGTGTGAATTGGTGAAAAGCTAAAACACATCACAGATTCATGATTTTGGGGAAAGTGATGGGATTGAGGGTGGATCAATCTCTTGGTCCTGATAATCTTCATTCCAGAGTACTTAAGGAAGTCTTCCTGGGAATCGCAGACCCAGTGGTGGTTACTTTACAATTTTATTGGATTCTGGGCTGGTTCCTACGGATTGGAGGGTAACTAAATGCAAGCCGACTATTCAGACATGGACGTGAAGAGAAAATGGTGAAATATAGCCCAGTGAGCCTAACATCAGTGCTGGGGAATTTGCAAGAGTCAAATTTCAAGGATTTCACAACTCAGCATTTGGAAGGCAGTGCCATAATCAGACAAAATCAGCATGGATTTACTAAAGGGAAATCATGATTGGAATATCTTGGAATTGTTTAAGGGTGGAACTAGTCGAGTCGACCACAGGGAAACAGTGGATGTGGTTTATTCAGTCTTCCAGAAGAGTTACTCAATGCATCATCTCCAAATTTGCAGATGGTACACAGCTGAATGGGAGGGTGAGCTGTGAGGAAGATGAAGAGAATATTCAGCGTGATTTGGACAGGGCTGAGTGTAGTCATACACATGGCAGATAAAGTTTAACATGGATCACTGCGATGATATTGAATCTATTAGGAAGTCAAATTATTACTTGAATGGTTAAAAGTTGAGAGAGGTGGATACTGATCAAAACCTAGGTCTCCTTGTGCATCATTCACCACAAGGAACCAGGCAGGTACTTCAGGCAGTGATTAGAACATAGAACATTACAGCACAGAACAGGCCCTTCGGCCCATGATGTTGCGCCGACCAGTTACAAAACAATGACCCGCTAACCTAAACCAATCCCTTATCGTCCGTAAACCTATCCAGGATCTCTTAAACGCCCCCAAACTAGGCGCATTTACAATTGCAGCAGGCAGGGCATTCGAATACCTCACCACCCTCTGGGTAAAGAACCTATCCCTGACATCCGTCCTATAACTACCACCCCTTAACTTAAAGCCATGCCCCCTCGTGGTAGATTTCTCCATCAGATGGAACCAAATAAGCATAAGCAACAGTTCTTTGAAGTAACATCCTGTTTTATCAAATAAATTGAATGGACTTCATCTCCTGCTGTGCCCAAAGTCAAAGAAGACAAAGACAAAGAACAAAACAGCACGGGAAACAGGCCCTTCGGCCCAACGAGCCCGCGCCGCCGTCCCATGGTCAGTGACCTATTCATGACTCTAGTTTATGCCTAATGTGTGAGGATCAGGGAGGTCCAATATAGGGACAATTTGGTACCCAATCAATCAGCCTAAAAGCACATTTTTGGGATGTGGGGGGAAACCGGAGCACCCGGAGGAAACCCACGCAACCACGGGGAGAACGCGCAAACTCCCACAGACACAGGCCCAAATCCATGTGTCCGCACAGCAACAGAGATAGTCTCTGAGCTGTCATGATGCCCTCGAGATGGTAAGTGCCTGTGGATAAAAATTTCATTATTAAAGACTCTATATCCCTGAGACTAAAACTGACCCCAAGCCTAATAGCGAGGCATCTTGAGGGGAATTGCTTGATAGAGCAGACGCAACACGGTTTCATTAAAGGGAAGTCGTGTCTGACAAATTTACTGGAGTTCTATGAGGATGTGTCTAGGGCAGTGGATGGAGGAGAGCCGGTGGATGTGGTCTTTCTGGATTTTCAGAAGGCGTTTGACAAGGTACCTCACAAGAGGTTATTGCAGTAGGTCAGGGGACATGGAGTTGGGGGTAGGGTGTTAGCGTGGATAGAGGATTGGTTGTCAAATAGGAGGCAGAGAGTGGGGGTCAATGGATGCTATTCGGATTGGCGGTTGGTGACTAGTGGGGTGCCCCAGGGGTCAGTGCTGGGGCCTCAGCTATTTACCATTTATATAGATGATCTGGAGGAGGGAACCGAGTGCAGGGTGTCAAAATTTGCTGATGACACCAAGATTGGGGGAAAGGCAAATTGTGCGGAGGGTGTGGAGAGTCTGCAGAAGGATCTAGATAGGCTGGGCGAATGGGCCAGGAAATGGCAAATGGAATTTAATGTTGGCAAGTGTGAGGTGGTCCACTTTGGTAGGAGGAATGGTAGGAAGGACTATTACTTACGGGGCGAAAAACTGCAGCAGGCGACGGTGTAGAGGGACCTCGGGGTCCTTGTGCATGAGTCGCAAAAACCCAGCTTGCAGGTGCAGCAGGTGGTCAGGAAGGCGAATGGGATGCTGGCCTTCATAGCGAAGGGGATTGAATATAAAAGTAGGGAGGTCTTGCTGCAGCTGTATAGGGCATTGGTGAGGCCGCAGCTGGAGTACTGTGTGCAGTTTTGGGCGCCGCACCTGCGCAAGGATGTTTTGGCCCTGGAGGGAGTGCAGAGGAGGTTTACTCGGCTGATACCGGAGTTGAGGGGATTGAGCTATGAGGAGAGGCTGAATAAACTAGGCTTGTACTCGTTAGAGTTTAGAAGAATGAGGGGAGATCTCATTGAGACGTATAAGATGATGAATGGGATGGATAGGATAGAGGTGGAGAGACTGTTCCCGCTCAAAAAAGACAGTAGGACTAGGGGGCACAGCCTCAAGATAAAGGGGGGGGCGGTTTAGAACAGAGTTGAGGAGGAACTTCTTCACTCAAAGGGTGTTGAATCTCTGGAATTCTCTGCCTGTTGAAGTGGTGGAGGCTGCCTCGCTAAATATTTTTTAGAAACGGGTTGATGGGTTTTTGATAAGAGAAGGGATTAAGGGTTATGGGGAGAGGGCGGGAAGGTGGAGCTGAGTCACGACAGATCAGCCATGATCTTATTGAATGGCGGGGCAGGCTCGAGGGGCCAGATGGCCTACTCCTGCTCCTATTTCTTATGTTTTTATGTTCTTATGTCTCTCTCGGGCCCTGTGTCTGTCTCTCGGTCCCTGTGTCTCTCTAGTGCCCTGTCTCTCTCTCTCGGTCCCTGTGTCTCTCTCGGTCCCTGTCACTCTCTCGGTTCCTGTGTCTCTCTCAGTCCCTATGTCTCTAACTCGGCCCCTATGTCTCTCTCTCGGTCCCTGTGTCGCTCACTCAGTCCCTCTGTCTCTCTCTCGGTCCCTGTGTCTTACTCTCAATCCCTGTGTCTCACTCCCAGTCCCTGTGTCTCTCTCTTTCCCTGTATCTCTCTCGGTCCCTGTGTCTCTCTCGGTCACTGTGTATCATTGTCGGTCCCTGTGTCTCTCTCTCGGTCCCTGTGTCTCTCTCTCTTGGTCTCTGTGTCTCTCTTTCGTTCCCTGTGTCTCTCTCTCGGTCCCTGTGTCTCTCACTCAGTCGCTCTGTCTCTCTCTCGGTCTTTGTGTCTCTCTTGGTCACTGTGTCTCTCTCTCGGTCCCTTTGTCTCTCTCGGTCCCTGTGTCTCTCACTCGGTCCCTGACTCTCTCTCGGTCCCTGTGTCTCTCTGTCGGTTCCTGCGTCTCTCACTCGGTCCCTGTGTCTCTCTCTCAGTGCCTGTGTCTCTCTCGGTCCCTGTGTCTCTCTAGGAACCTGTGTCTCTCCCTCGGTCCCTGTGTCTCTCTCTCAGTCCCTGTGTCTCTCCCTCGGTCCCTGTGTCTCTCTCGGTCCCTGTGTCTCTCTCTCGGTCGCTGTATCTCTCTCTCTCGATCCCTGTGTCTCTCTCAGTCACTGTGTCTCTCTCGGTCCCTGTGTCTCTCTCTCGGTCCCTGTGTCTCTCTCTCTCGATCCCTGTGTCTCTCTCAGTCACTGTGTCTCTCTCGGTCCCTGTGTCTCTCTCTCGGTCCCTGTGTCTCTCACTCGGTCCCTGTGTCTCTCTAGGTCCCTGTGTCTCTCTCTCGGTCCCTGTGTCTCTCTCTCTCGATCCCTGTGTCTCTCTCAGTCACTGTCTCTCTCTCGGTCCCTGTGTCTCTCTCAGTCCCTGTCTCTCGCTCGGTCCCTGTCACTCTCTCGGTCCCTGTGTCTCTCCCTCGGTCCCTACGTCTCTCTCTCTCGGTTCCTGTGTCTCTCTCTCGGTCCCTGTGTCTCACTCGGTCCCTGTGTCTCTCTCTCGGTCCCTGTATCTCTCTCTCGGTCGCTGTGTCTCTCTCTCTCGATCCTTTGTCTCTCTCAGTCACTGTGTCTCTCTCGGTCCCTGTGTCTATCTCTCGGTCCCTGTGTCTCTCTCTCTCGATCCCTGTGTCTCTCTCAGTCACTGTGTCTCTCTTGGTCCCTGTGTCTCTCTCTCGGTCCCTGTGACTCTCTCTCGGTCCCTGTGTCTGTCTCGGTCCCTATGGCTCTCTCTCGGTCCCTGTGTCTCATTCTCGGTCCCTGTGTCTCTCTCAGTCACTGTGTTTCTCTTGGTCCCTGTGTCTCTCTCTCGGTCCCTGTGTCTCTCTCGCTCCCTGTCTCTCTCTCGGAACCTGTGTCACTCTCGGTCCCTGTGTCTCTCACTCGGTCATTGTGTCTCTCTCTCAGTCCCTGTGTCTCTCTCGGTCCCTGTGTCTCCCTCGATCCCTGTGTCTCTCTCGGTCCCTGTGTCACACTTGGTCCCTGTCTCTCTCTCTCGGTCATTGTGTCTCTCTCTCGGTCCCTGTGTCTCCCTCGATCCCTGTGACTCTCCCGGTCCCTATGTATCTCTCACGGTCCCTGTGTCTCTGTCTCGGTCCCTGTGTCTCTCTCAGTCCCTGTCTCTCGCTCGGTCCCTGTCACTCTCTCGGTCCCTGTGTCTCTCCCTCGGTCCCTCCGTCTCTCTCTCGGTTCCTGTGCCTCTCTCTCGGTCCCTGTGTCTCACTCGGTCCCTGTGTCTCTCTCTCGGTCCCTGTATCTCTCTCTCGGTCGCTGTGTCTCTCTCTCTCAATCCCTGTGTCTCTCTCAGTCACTGTGTCTCTCTCGGTCCCTGTGTCTCTCTCTCGGTCCCTGTGTCTCTCTCTCTCGATCCCTGTGTCTCTCTCAGTCACTGTGTCTCTCTCGGTCCCTGTGTCTCTCTCTCGGTCCCTGTGTCTCTCACTCGGTCCCTGTGTCTCTCTCGGTCCCTGTGTCTCTCTCTCGGTCCCTGTTTCTCTCTCTTGGTCCCTGTGTCTCTCTCTTGGTCCCTGTGTTTCTCACTCGGTCCCTGTGTCTCTCTCGGTCACTGTGCCTCTCTCTCAGTCCCAGTGTCTCTCACTAGGTCCCTGTGTCACTCTTGGTCCCTGTCTCTCTCTCTCGGTCATTGTGTCTCTCTCTCAGTCCCTGTGTCTCTCTCGGTCCCTGTGTCTCCCTCGATCCCTGTGTCTCTCTCGGTCCCTGTGTCACACTTGGTCCCTGTCTCTCTCTCTCGGTCATTGTGTCTCTCTCTCGGTCCCTGTGTCTCCCTCGATCCCTGTGACTCTCCCAGTCCCTGTGTCTCTCTCACGGTCCCTGTGTCTCTCTCTCGGTCACTGTGTCTCTCTCAGTCCCTGTCTCTCGCTCGGTCCCTGTCACTCTCTCGGTCCCTGTGTCTCTCCCTCGGTCCCTGCGTCTCTCTCTCGGTTCCTGTGTCTCTGTCTCGGTCCCTGTGTCTCACTCGGTCCCTGTGTCTCTCTCTCGGTCCCTGTGTCTCTCTCTCGGTCGCTGTGTCTCTCTCTCTCGATCCCTGTGTCTCTCTCAGTCACTGTGTCTCTCTCGGTCCCTGTGTCTCTCTCTCGTTCCCTGTGTCTCTCTCTCTCGATCCCTGTGTCTCTCTCAGTCACTGTGTCTCTCTCGGTCCCTGTGTTTCTCACTCGGTCCCTGTGTCTCTCTCTTGGTCCCTGTGTGTCTCTCTTGGTCCCTGTGTCTCTCAGTCCCTGTGACTCTCTCGGTTCCTTGTGTCTCTCTCGGTCCCTGTGTCTCTCTCTCGGTCCCTGTGTCTCTCTCTCCATCCCTGTGTCTCTCACTCGATCCCTGTCTCTCACTCGGTCCCTGTGTCTCTCTCTCGGTCCCTGTGTCTCCCTCGGTCCCTGTGTCTCTCTCTCCATCCCTGTGTCTCTCACTCGATCCCTGTCTCTCACTCGGTCCCTGTGTCTCTCTCTCGGTCCCTGTGTCTCTCTCGGTTCCTGTGTCTCTCTCAGTCACTGTGTCTCTCTCGGTCCCTGTGTCTATCTCTCGGTCCCTGTGTCTCTCTCTCTCGATCCCTGTGTCTCTCTCAGTCACTGTGTCTCTCTTGGTCCCTGTGTCTCTCTCTCGGTCCCTGTGACTCTCTCTCGGTCCCTGTGTCTGTCTCGGTCCCTATGGCTCTCTCTCGGTCCCTGTGTCTCATTCTCGGTCCCTGTGTCTCTCTCAGTCACTGTGTTTCTCTTGGTCCCTGTGTCTCTCTCTCGGTCCCTGTGTCTCTCTCGCTCCCTGTCTCTCTCTCGGAACCTGTGTCACTCTCGGTCCCTGTGTCTCTCACTCGGTCATTGTGTCTCTCTCTCAGTCCCTGTGTCTCTCTCGGTCCCTGTGTCTCCCTCGATCCCTGTGTCTCTCTCGGTCCCTGTGTCACACTTGGTCCCTGTCTCTCTCTCTCGGTCATTGTGTCTCTCTCTCGGTCCCTGTGTCTCCCTCGATCCCTGTGACTCTCCCGGTCCCTATGTATCTCTCACGGTCCCTGTGTCTCTGTCTCGGTCCCTGTGTCTCTCTCAGTCCCTGTCTCTCGCTCGGTCCCTGTCACTCTCTCGGTCCCTGTGTCTCTCCCTCGGTCCCTCCGTCTCTCTCTCGGTTCCTGTGCCTCTCTCTCGGTCCCTGTGTCTCACTCGGTCCCTGTGTCTCTCTCTCGGTCCCTGTATCTCTCTCTCGGTCGCTGTGTCTCTCTCTCTCAATCCCTGTGTCTCTCTCAGTCACTGTGTCTCTCTCGGTCCCTGTGTCTCTCTCTCGGTCCCTGTGTCTCTCTCTCTCGATCCCTGTGTCTCTCTCAGTCACTGTGTCTCTCTCGGTCCCTGTGTCTCTCTCTCGGTCCCTGTGTCTCTCACTCGGTCCCTGTGTCTCTCTCGGTCCCTGTGTCTCTCTCTCGGTCCCTGTTTCTCTCTCTTGGTCCCTGTGTCTCTCTCTTGGTCCCTGTGTTTCTCACTCGGTCCCTGTGTCTCTCTCGGTCACTGTGCCTCTCTCTCAGTCCCAGTGTCTCTCACTAGGTCCCTGTGTCACTCTTGGTCCCTGTCTCTCTCTCTCGGTCATTGTGTCTCTCTCTCAGTCCCTGTGTCTCTCTCGGTCCCTGTGTCTCCCTCGATCCCTGTGTCTCTCTCGGTCCCTGTGTCACACTTGGTCCCTGTCTCTCTCTCTCGGTCATTGTGTCTCTCTCTCGGTCCCTGTGTCTCCCTCGATCCCTGTGACTCTCCCGGTCCCTGTGTCTCTCTCACGGTCCCTGTGTCTCTCTCTCGGTCCCTGTGTCTCTCTCAGTCCCTGTCTCTCGCTCGGTCCCTGTCACTCTCTCGGTCCCTGTGTCTCTCCCTCGGTCCCTGCGTCTCTCTCTCGGTTCCTGTGTCTCTGTCTCGGTCCCTGTGTCTCACTCGGTCCCTGTGTCTCTCTCTCGGTCCCTGTGTCTCTCTCTCGGTCGCTGTGTCTCTCTCTCTCGATCCCTGTGTCTCTCTCAGTCACTGTGTCTCTCTCGGTCCCTGTGTCTCTCTCTCGTTCCCTGTGTCTCTCTCTCTCGATCCCTGTGTCTCTCTCAGTCACTGTGTCTCTCTCGGTCCCTGTGTTTCTCACTCGGTCCCTGTGTCTCTCTCTTGGTCCCTGTGTGTCTCTCTTGGTCCCTGTGTCTCTCAGTCCCTGTGACTCTCTCGGTTCCTTGTGTCTCTCTCGGTCCCTGTGTCTCTCTCTCGGTCCCTGTGTCTCTCTCTCCATCCCTGTGTCTCTCACTCGATCCCTGTCTCTCAGTCGGTCCCTGTGTCTCTCTCTCGGTCCCTGTGTCTCCCTCGGTCCCTGTCTCTCACTCGGTCCCTGTGTCTCTCTCGGTTCCTTGTGTGTCTCTCTCGGTCCCTGTGTCTCTCTCTCGGTACCTGCGTCTCTCTTAGTCACTGTGTCTCTCTCGGTCCCTGTGTCTCTCTCGGTCCCTGTGTCTCTCTTGGTCCCTGTGTCTCTCTGTCGGTTCCTGCGTCTCTCACTCGGTCCCTGTGTCTCTCTCTCAGTCCCTGTGTCTCTCTCGGTCCCTGTGTCTCTCTAGGAACCTGTGTCTCTCCCTCGGTCCCTGTGTCTCTCTCTCAGTCCCTGTGTCTCTCTTTTGGTCCCTGTGTCTCTCACACGGTCCCTGTGTCTCTCTCGGTCCCTGTATCTCTCTCTCGGTCCCTGTGTCTCTCTCTCGGTCCCTGTGTCTCTCTCTTGGTCCCTGTGTCTCTCTCTTGGTCCCTGTGTTTCTCACTCGGTCCCTGTGTCTCTCTCGGTCACTGTGCCTCTCTCTCAGTCCCTGTGTCTCTCACTAGGTCCCTGTGTCACTCTTGGTCCCTGTCTCTCTCTCTCGGTCATTGTGTCTCTCTCTCAGTCCCTGTGTCTCTCTCGGTCCCTGTGTCTCCCTCGATCCCTGTGTCTCTCTCGGTCCCTGTGTCACACTTGGTCCCTGTCTCTCTCTCTCGGTCATTGTGTCTCTCTCTCGGTCCCTGTGTCTCCCTCGATCCCTGTGACTCTCCCGGTCCCTGTGTCTCTCTCACGGTCCCTGTGTCTCTCTCTCGGTCACTGTGTCTCTCTCAGTCCCTGTCTCTCGCTCGGTCCCTGTCACTCTCTCGGTCCCTGTGTCTCTCCCTCGGTCCCTGCGTCTCTCTCTCGGTTCCTGTGTCTCTCTCTCGGTCCCTGTGTCTCACTCGGTCCCTGTGTCTCTCTCTCGGTCCCTGTGTCTCTCTCTCGGTCGCTGTGTCTCTCTCTCTCGATCCCTGTGTCTCTCTCAGTCACTGTGTCTCTCTTGGTCCCTGTGTCTCTCTCTCGGTCCCTGTGTCTCTCTCTCTCGATCCCTGTGGCTCTCTCAGTCACTGTGTCTCTCTCGGTCCCTGTGTCTCTCTCTCAGTCCCTGTGTCTCTCACTCGGTCCCTGTGTCTCTCTCTCTCGATCCCTGTGTCTCTCTCAGTCACTGTGTCTCTCTTGGTCCCTGTGTTTCTCACTCGGTCCCTGTGTCTCTCTCTTGGTCCCTGTGTGTCTCTCTTGGTCCCTGTGTCTCTCAGTCCCTGTGACTCTCTCGGTTCCTTGTGTCTCTCTCGGTCCCTGTGTCTCTCTCTCGGTCCCTGTGTCTCTCTCTCCATCCCTGTGTCTCTCACTCGATCCCTGTCTCTCACTCGGTCCCTGTGTCTCTCTCTCGGTCCCTGTGTCTCCCTCGGTCCCTGTGTCTCTCTCTCCATCCCTGTGTCTCTCACTCGATCCCTGTCTCTCACTCGGTCCCTGTGTCTCTCTCTCGGTCCCTGTGTCTCTCTCGGTTCCTGTGTCTCTCTCAGTCACTGTGTCTCTCTCGGTCCCTGTGTCTATCTCTCGGTCCCTGTGTCTCTCTCTCTCGATCCCTGTGTCTCTCTCAGTCACTGTGTCTCTCTTGGTCCCTGTGTCTCTCTCTCGGTCCCTGTGACTCTCTCTCGGTCCCTGTGTCTGTCTCGGTCCCTATGGCTCTCTCTCGGTCCCTGTGTCTCATTCTCGGTCCCTGTGTCTCTCTCAGTCACTGTGTTTCTCTTGGTCCCTGTGTCTCTCTCTCGGTCCCTGTGTCTCTCTCGCTCCCTGTCTCTCTCTCGGAACCTGTGTCACTCTCGGTCCCTGTGTCTCTCACTCGGTCATTGTGTCTCTCTCTCAGTCCCTGTGTCTCTCTCGGTCCCTGTGTCTCCCTCGATCCCTGTGTCTCTCTCGGTCCCTGTGTCACACTTGGTCCCTGTCTCTCTCTCTCGGTCATTGTGTCTCTCTCTCGGTCCCTGTGTCTCCCTCGATCCCTGTGACTCTCCCGGTCCCTATGTATCTCTCACGGTCCCTGTGTCTCTGTCTCGGTCCCTGTGTCTCTCTCAGTCCCTGTCTCTCGCTCGGTCCCTGTCACTCTCTCGGTCCCTGTGTCTCTCCCTCGGTCCCTCCGTCTCTCTCTCGGTTCCTGTGCCTCTCTCTCGGTCCCTGTGTCTCACTCGGTCCCTGTGTCTCTCTCTCGGTCCCTGTATCTCTCTCTCGGTCGCTGTGTCTCTCTCTCTCAATCCCTGTGTCTCTCTCAGTCACTGTGTCTCTCTCGGTCCCTGTGTCTCTCTCTCGGTCCCTGTGTCTCTCTCTCTCGATCCCTGTGTCTCTCTCAGTCACTGTGTCTCTCTCGGTCCCTGTGTCTCTCTCTCGGTCCCTGTGTCTCTCACTCGGTCCCTGTGTCTCTCTCGGTCCCTGTGTCTCTCTCTCGGTCCCTGTTTCTCTCTCTTGGTCCCTGTGTCTCTCTCTTGGTCCCTGTGTTTCTCACTCGGTCCCTGTGTCTCTCTCGGTCACTGTGCCTCTCTCTCAGTCCCAGTGTCTCTCACTAGGTCCCTGTGTCACTCTTGGTCCCTGTCTCTCTCTCTCGGTCATTGTGTCTCTCTCTCAGTCCCTGTGTCTCTCTCGGTCCCTGTGTCTCCCTCGATCCCTGTGTCTCTCTCGGTCCCTGTGTCACACTTGGTCCCTGTCTCTCTCTCTCGGTCATTGTGTCTCTCTCTCGGTCCCTGTGTCTCCCTCGATCCCTGTGACTCTCCCGGTCCCTGTGTCTCTCTCACGGTCCCTGTGTCTCTCTCTCGGTCCCTGTGTCTCTCTCAGTCCCTGTCTCTCGCTCGGTCCCTGTCACTCTCTCGGTCCCTGTGTCTCTCCCTCGGTCCCTGCGTCTCTCTCTCGGTTCCTGTGTCTCTGTCTCGGTCCCTGTGTCTCACTCGGTCCCTGTGTCTCTCTCTCGGTCCCTGTGTCTCTCTCTCGGTCGCTGTGTCTCTCTCTCTCGATCCCTGTGTCTCTCTCAGTCACTGTGTCTCTCTCGGTCCCTGTGTCTCTCTCTCGTTCCCTGTGTCTCTCTCTCTCGATCCCTGTGTCTCTCTCAGTCACTGTGTCTCTCTCGGTCCCTGTGTTTCTCACTCGGTCCCTGTGTCTCTCTCTTGGTCCCTGTGTGTCTCTCTTGGTCCCTGTGTCTCTCAGTCCCTGTGACTCTCTCGGTTCCTTGTGTCTCTCTCGGTCCCTGTGTCTCTCTCTCGGTCCCTGTGTCTCTCTCTCCATCCCTGTGTCTCTCACTCGATCCCTGTCTCTCAGTCGGTCCCTGTGTCTCTCTCTCGGTCCCTGTGTCTCCCTCGGTCCCTGTCTCTCACTCGGTCCCTGTGTCTCTCTCGGTTCCTTGTGTGTCTCTCTCGGTCCCTGTGTCTCTCTCTCGGTACCTGCGTCTCTCTTAGTCACTGTGTCTCTCTCGGTCCCTGTGTCTCTCTCGGTCCCTGTGTCTCTCTTGGTCCCTGTGTCTCTCTGTCGGTTCCTGCGTCTCTCACTCGGTCCCTGTGTCTCTCTCTCAGTCCCTGTGTCTCTCTCGGTCCCTGTGTCTCTCTAGGAACCTGTGTCTCTCCCTCGGTCCCTGTGTCTCTCTCTCAGTCCCTGTGTCTCTCTTTTGGTCCCTGTGTCTCTCACACGGTCCCTGTGTCTCTCTCGGTCCCTGTATCTCTCTCTCGGTCCCTGTGTCTCTCTCTCGGTCCCTGTGTCTCTCTCTTGGTCCCTGTGTCTCTCTCTTGGTCCCTGTGTTTCTCACTCGGTCCCTGTGTCTCTCTCGGTCACTGTGCCTCTCTCTCAGTCCCTGTGTCTCTCACTAGGTCCCTGTGTCACTCTTGGTCCCTGTCTCTCTCTCTCGGTCATTGTGTCTCTCTCTCAGTCCCTGTGTCTCTCTCGGTCCCTGTGTCTCCCTCGATCCCTGTGTCTCTCTCGGTCCCTGTGTCACACTTGGTCCCTGTCTCTCTCTCTCGGTCATTGTGTCTCTCTCTCGGTCCCTGTGTCTCCCTCGATCCCTGTGACTCTCCCGGTCCCTGTGTCTCTCTCACGGTCCCTGTGTCTCTCTCTCGGTCACTGTGTCTCTCTCAGTCCCTGTCTCTCGCTCGGTCCCTGTCACTCTCTCGGTCCCTGTGTCTCTCCCTCGGTCCCTGCGTCTCTCTCTCGGTTCCTGTGTCTCTCTCTCGGTCCCTGTGTCTCACTCGGTCCCTGTGTCTCTCTCTCGGTCCCTGTGTCTCTCTCTCGGTCGCTGTGTCTCTCTCTCTCGATCCCTGTGTCTCTCTCAGTCACTGTGTCTCTCTCGGTCCCTGTGTCTCTCTCTCGGTCCCTGTGTCTCTCTCTCTCGATCCCTGTGGCTCTCTCAGTCACTGTGTCTCTCTCGGTCCCTGTGTCTCTCTCTCAGTCCCTGTGTCTCTCACTCGGTCCCTGTGTCTCTCTCTCTCGATCCCTGTGTCTCTCTCAGTCACTGTGTCTCTCTTGGTCCCTGTGTCTCTCTCTCGGTCCCTGTGACTCTCTCTCGGTCCCTGTGTCTGTCTCGGTCCCTATGGCTCTCTCTCGGTCCCTGTGTCTCATTCTCGGTCCCTGTGTCTCTCTCAGTCACTGTGTTTCTCTTGGTCCCTGTGTCTCTCTCTCGGTCCCTGTGTCTCTCTCGCTCCCTGTCTCTCTCTCGGAACCTGTGTCACTCTCGGTCCCAGTGTCTCTCACTCGGTCATTGTGTCTCTCTCTCAGTCCCTGTGTCTCTCTCGGTCCCTGTGTCTCTCTCGATCCCTGTGTCTCTCTCGGTCCCTGTGTCACACTTGGTCCCTGTCTCTCTCTCTCGGCCATTGTGTCTCTCTCTCGGTCCCTGTGTCTCTCTCGATCCCTGTGACTCTCCCGGTCCCTATGTCTCTCTCACGGTCCCTGTGTCTCTCTCTCGGTCCCTGTGTCTCTCTCAGTCCCTGTCTCTCGCTCGGTCCCTGTCACTCTCTCGGTCCCTGTGTCTCTCCCTCGGTCCCTCCGTCTCTCTCTCGGTTCCTGTGTCTCTCTCTCGGTTCCTGTGTCTCTCTCTCGGACCCTGTGTCTCACTCGGTCCCTGTGTCTCTCTCTCGGTCCCTGTATCTCTCTCTCGGTCGCTGTGTCTCTCTCTCTCGATCCCTGTGTCTCTCTCAGTCACTGTGTCTCTCTCGGTCCTTGGGTCTCTCTCTCGGTCCCTGTGTCTCTCTCTCTCGATCCCTGTGTCTCTCTCAGTCACTGTGTCTCTCTCGGTCCTTGGGTCTCTCTCTCGGTCCCTGTGTCTCTCTCTCTCGATCCCTGTGTCTCTCTCAGTCACTGTGTCTCTCTCGGTCCCTGTGTCTCTCTCTCGGTCCCTGTGTCTCTCTCTCTCGATCCCTGTGTCTCTCTCAGTCACTGTGTCTCTCTTGGTCCCTGTGTCTCTCTCTCGGTCCCTGTGACTCTCTCTCGGTCCCTGTGTCTGTCTCGGTCCCTATGGCTCTCTCTCGGTCCCTGTGTCTCATTCTCGGTCCCTGTGTCTCTCTCAGTCACTGTGTTTCTCTTGGTCCCTGTGTCTCTCTCTCGGTCCCTGTGTCTCTCTCGCTCCCTGTCTCTCTCTCGGAACCTGTGTCACTCTCGGTCCCTGTGTCTCTCACTCGGTCATTGTGTCTCTCTCTCAGTCCCTGTGTCTCTCTCGGTCCCTGTGTCTCCCTCGATCCCTGTGTCTCTCTCGGTCCCTGTGTCACACTTGGTCCCTGTCTCTCTCTCTCGGTCATTGTGTCTCTCTCTCGGTCCCTGTGTCTCTCTCGATCCCTGTGACTCTCCCGGTCCCTATGTCTCTCTCACGGTCCCTGTGTCTCTCTCTCGGTCCCTGTGTCTCTCTCAGTCCCTGTCTCTCGCTCGGTCCCTGTCACTCTCTCGGTCCCTGTGTCTCTCCCTCGGTCCCTCCGTCTCTCTCTCGGTCCCTGTGTCTCTCTCTCGGTCCCTGTATCTCTCTCTCGGTCGCTGTGTCTCTCTCTCTCGATCCCTGTGTCTCTCTCAGTCACTGTGTCTCTCTCGGTCCCTGTGTCTCTCTCTCGGTCCCTGTGTCTCTCTCTCTCGATCCCTGTGTCTCTCTCAGTCACTGTGTCTCTCTCGGTCCCTGTGTCACTCACTCGGTCCCTGTGTCTCTCACTCGGTCCCTGTGTCTCTCTCGGTCCCTGTGTCTCTCTCTCGGTCCCTGTGTCTCTCTCTTGGTCCCTGTATCTCTCTCTTGGTCCCTGTGTTTCTCACTCGGTCCCTGTGTCTCTCTCGGTCACTGTGCCTCTCTCGATCCCTGTGACTCTCCCGGTCCCTATGTCTCTCTCACGGTCCCTGTGTCTCTCTCTCGGTCCCTGTGTCTCTCTCAGTCCCTGTCTCTCGCTCGGTCCCTGTCACTCTCTCGGTCCCTGTGTCTCTCCCTCGGTCCCTCCGTCTTTCTCTCGGTCCCTGTGTCTCTCTCTCGGTCCCTGTATCTCTCTCTCGGTCGCTGTGTCTCTCTCTCTCGATCCCTGTGTCTCTCTCAGTCACTGTGTCTCTCTCGGTCCCTGTGTCTCTCTCTCGGTCCCTGTGTCTCTCTCTCTCGATCCCTGTGTCTCTCTCAGTCACTGTGTCTCTCTCGGTCCCTGTGTCACTCACTCGGTCCCAGTGTCTCTCACTAGGTCCCTGTGTCACTCTTGGTCCCTGTCTCTCTCTCTCGGTCATTGTGTCTCTCTCTCAGTCCCTGTGTCTCTCTCGGTCCCTGTGTCTCCCTCGATCCCTGTGTCTCTCTCGGTCCCTGTGTCACACTTGGTCCCTGTCTCTCTCTCTCGGTCATTGTGTCTCTCTCTCGGTCCCTGTGTCTCCCTCGATCCCTGTGACTCTCCCGGTCCCTGTGTCTCTCTCACGGTCCCTGTGTCTCTCTCTCGGTCCCTGTGTCTCTCTCAGTCCCTGTCTCTCGCTCGGTCCCTGTCACTCTCTCGGTCCCTGTGTCTCTCCCTCGGTCCCTGCGTCTCTCTCTCGGTCCCTGTGTCTCTCTCTCGGTCCCTGTATCTCTCTCTCGGTCGCTGTGTCTCTCTCTCTCGATCCCTGTGTCTCTCTCAGTCACTGTGTCTCTCTCGGTCCCTGTGTCTCTCTCTCGGTCCCTGTGTCTCTCTCTCTCGATCCCTGTGTCTCTCTCAGTCACTGTGTCTCTCTCGGTCCCTGTGTCTCTCTCTCGGTCCCTGTGTCTCTCACTCGGTCCCTATGTCTCTCTCGGTCCCTGTGTCTCTCTCTCGGTCCCTGTGTCTCTCTCTCGGTCCCTGTATCTCTCTCTCGGTCGCTGTGTCTCTCTCTCTCGATCCCTGTGTCTCTCTCAGTCACTGTGTCTCTCTCGGTCCCTGTGTCTCTCTCTCGGTCCCTGTGTCTCTCTCTCTCGATCCCTGTGTCTCTCTCAGTCACTGTGTCTCTCTCGGTCCCTGTGTCTCTCTCTCGGTCCCTGTGTCTCTCACTCGGTCCCTATGTCTCTCTCGGTCCCTGTGTCTCTCTCTCGGTCCCTGTGTCTCTCTCTCTCGATCCCTGTGTCTCTCTCAGTCACTGTGTCTCTCTTGGTCCCTGTGTCTCTCTCTCGGTCCCTGTGACTCTCTCTCGGTCCCTGTGTCTGTCTCGGTCCCTATGGCTCTCTCTCGGTCCCTGTGTCTCATTCTCGGTCCCTGTGTCTCTCTCAGTCACTGTGTTTCTCTTGGTCCCTGTGTCTCTCTCTCGGTCCCTGTGTCTCTCTCGCTCCCTGTCTCTCTCTCGGAACCTGTGTCACTCTCGGTCCCTGTGTCTCTCACTCGGTCATTGTGTCTCTCTCTCAGTCCCTGTGTCTCTCTCGGTCCCTGTGTCTCCCTCGATCCCTGTGTCTCTCTCGGTCCCTGTGTCACACTTGGTCCCTGTCTCTCTCTCTCGGTCATTGTGTCTCTCTCTCGGTCCCTGTGTCTCTCTCGATCCCTGTGACTCTCCCGGTCCCTATGTCTCTCTCACGGTCCCTGTGTCTCTCTCTCGGTCCCTGTGTCTCTCTCAGTCCCTGTCTCTCGCTCGGTCCCTGTCACTCTCTCGGTCCCTGTGTCTCTCCCTCGGTCCCTCCGTCTCTCTCTCGGTCCCTGTGTCTCTCTCTCGGTCCCTGTATCTCTCTCTCGGTCGCTGTGTCTCTCTCTCTCGATCCCTGTGTCTCTCTCAGTCACTGTGTCTCTCTCGGTCCCTGTGTCTCTCTCTCGGTCCCTGTGTCTCTCTCTCTCGATCCCTGTGTCTCTCTCAGTCACTGTGTCTCTCTCGGTCCCTGTGTCTCTCTCTCGGTCCCTGTGTCTCTCACTCGGTCCCTATGTCTCTCTCGGTCCCTGTGTCTCTCTCTCGGTCCCTGTGTCTCTCTCTCTCGATCCCTGTGTCTCTCTCAGTCACTGTGTCTCTCTTGGTCCCTGTGTCACTCTCTCGGTCCCTGTGACTCTCTCTCGGTCCCTGTGTCTGTCTCGGTCCCTATGGCTCTCTCTCGGTCCCTGTGTCTCTCTCTCAGTCCCTGTGTCTCTCTCGGTCCCTGTGTCTCCCTCGATCCCTGTGTCTCTCCCGGTCCCTGTGTCACTCTTGGTCCCTGTCTCTCTCTCTCGGTCATTGTGTCTCTCTCTCGGTCCCTGTGTCACCCTCGATCCCTGTGACTCTCCCGGTCCCTATGTCTCTCTCATGGTCCCTGTGTCTCTCTCAGTCCCTGTCTCTCGCTCGGTCCCTGTCACTCTCTCGGTCCCTGTGCCTCTCTCAGTCACTGTGTCTCTCTCTCGGTCCCTGTGTCTCTCTCGGTCCCTGTGTCTCTCTCTCGGTCCCTGTGTCTCTCACTCGGTCCCTGTGTCTCTCTCTCGGTCCCTGTGTCTCTCTCTCGGTCCCTGTGTCTCTCTCGGTCCCTGTGTCTCTCTCTCGGTCCCTGTGTCTCTCTCTTGGTCCCTGTGTCTCTCTCTCGGTCCCTGTGTCTCTCTCTTGGTCCCTGTGTCTCTCTCGGTCCCTGTGTCTCTCTCTCGGTCCCTGTGTCTCTCTCGGTCCCTGTGTCTCTCTCTCGGTCCCTGTGTCTCTCACTCGGTCCCTGTGTCTCTCTCTCGGTCCCTGTGTCTCTCTCTTGGTCCCTGTGTCTCTCACTCGGTCCCTGTGTCTCTCTCGGTCCCTGTGTCTCTCTCTCGGTCCCTGTGTCTCTCTCTTGGTCCCTGTGTCTCTCACTCGGTCCCTGTGTCTCTCTCGGTGACTGTGTCTCTCTCTCGGTCCCTGTGTCTCTCTCTTGGTCCCTGTGTTTCTCACTCGGTCCCTGTGTCTCTCTCGGTCACTGTGCCTCTCTCTCAGTCCCAGTGTCTCTCACTAGGTCCCTGTGTCACTCTTGGTCCCTGTCTCTCTCTCTCGGTCATTGTGTCTCTCCCTCAGTCCCTGTGTCTCTCTCGGTCCCTGTCACTCTCTCGGTCCCTGTGTCTCCCTCGATCCCTGTGTCTCTCTCGGTCCCTGTGTCACACTTGGTCCCTGTCTCTCTCTCTCGGTCATTGTGTCTCTCTCTCGGTCCCTGTGTCTCCCTCGATCCCTGTGACTCTCCCGGTCCCTGTGTCTCTCTCACGGTCCCTGTGTCTCTCTCTCAGTCCCTGTGTCTCTCTCAGTCCCTGTCTCTCGCTCGGTCCCTGTCACTCTCTCGGTCCCTGTGTCTCTCCCTCGGTCCCTGTGTCTCTCTCTCGGTTCCTGTGTCTCTCTCTCGGTCCCTGTGTCTCACTCGGTCCCTGTGTCTCTCTCTCGGTCCCTGTGTCTCTCTCTCGGTCACTGTGTCTCTCTCTCTCGATCCCTGTGTCTCTCTCAGTCACTGTGTCTCTCTCGGTCCCTGTGTCTCTCTCTCGGTCCCTGTGTCTCTCTCTCTCGATCCCTGTGTCTCTCTCAGTCACTGTGTTTCTCTCGGTCCCTGTGTCTCTCTCTCGGTCCCTGTGTCTCTCACTCGGTCCCTATGTCTCTCTCGGTCCCTGTGTCTCTCTCTCGGTCCCTGTGTCTCTCTGTCTCGATCCCTGTGTCTCTCTCAGTCACTGTGTCTCTCTTGGTCCCTGTGTCACTCTCTCGGTCCCTGTGACTCTCTCTCGGTCCCTGTGTCTGTCTCGGTCCCTATGGCTCTCTCTCGGTCCCTGTGTCTCTCTCTCAGTCCCTGTGTCTCTCTCGGTCCCTGTGTCTCCCTCGATCCCTGTGTCTCTCTCGGTCCCTGTGTCACTCTTGGTCCCTGTCTCTCTCTCTCGGTCATTGTGTCTCTCTCTCGGTCCCTGTGTCTCCCTCGATCCCTGTGACTCTCCCGGTCCCTATGTCTCTCTCATGGTCCCTGTGTCTCTCTCTCGGTCCCTGTGTCTCTCTCAGTCCCTGTCTCTTGCTCGGTCCCTGTCACTCTCTCGGTCCCTGTGTCTCTCCGTCGGTCCCTGCGTCTCTCTCAGTCCCTGTCTCTCGCTCGGTCCCTGTGTCTCTCTCAGTCACTGTGTCTCTCTTGGTCCCTGTGTCTCTCTCTCGGTCCCTGTGTCTCTCTCGGTCCCCGTATCTCTCTCGGTCCCTGTGTCTCTCTCGGTCCCTGTCTCTCACTCGGTCCCTGTGTCTCTCTCGGTCCCTGTGCCTCTCTCTCAGTCCCTGTGTCTCTCACTAGGTCCCTGTGTCACTCTTGGTCCCTGTCTCTCTCTCTCGGTCATTGTGTCTCTCTCTCAGTCCCTGTGTCTCTCTCGGTCCCTGTGTCTCTCTCGGTCCCTGTCTCTCTCTCAGTTACTGTGTCTCTCTCGATCCCTGTCTCTCTCTCGGTCCCTCTCTCTCTCTCGGTCCCTGTCTCTCTCTCGGTCCCTGTCTCTCTCTCGGTCCCTGTGTCTCTCTCAGTCCCTGTGTCTCTCTCTCGGTCCCTGTATCTCTCTCCCGGTCCCTGTCTCCCTCGGTCCCTGTGTCTTACTCGGTCCCGGTGTCACTCACTCGGTCCCTGTGTCGCTCTCGGTCCTTGTGTGTCTCTCTCGGTCCCTGTGTCTCTCTCTCGGTCCCTATGTCTCTCTCAGTCACTGTTGCTCTCTCGGTCCCTGTGTCTCTCACTCGGTCCCTGTGTCTCTCTCGGTCCCTGTGTCTCTCTCTCGGTCCCTGTGTCTCTCTCTCACGATCCCTGTGTCTCTCTCAGTCACTGTGTCTCTCTTGGTCCCTGTGTCTCTCTGTCGGTTCCTGCGTCTCTCACTCGGTCCCTGTGTCTCTCTCTCAGTCCCTGTGTCTCTCTCGGTCTCTGTGTCTCTCTTTTGGTCCCTGTGTCTCTCACACGGTCCCTGTGTCTCTCTCGGTTCCTGTGTCTCTCTCTTGGTCCCTGTATCTCTCTCTTGGTCCCTGTGTTTCTCACTCGGTCCCTGTGTCTCTCTCGGTCACTGTGCCTCTCTCGATCCCTGTGACTCTCCCGGTCCCTATGTCTCTCTCACGGTCCCTGTGTCTCTCTCTCGGTCCCTGTGTCTCTCTCAGTCCCTGTCTCTCGCTCGGTCCCTGTCACTCTCTCGGTCCCTGTGTCTCTCCCTCGGTCCCTCCGTCTTTCTCTCGGTCCCTGTGTCTCTCTCTCGGTCCCTGTATCTCTCTCTCGGTCGCTGTGTCTCTCTCTCTCGATCCCTGTGTCTCTCTCAGTCACTGTGTCTCTCTCGGTCCCTGTGTCTCTCTCTCGGTCCCTGTGTCTCTCTCTCTCGATCCCTGTGTCTCTCTCAGTCACTGTGTCTCTCTCGGTCCCTGTGTCACTCACTCGGTCCCAGTGTCTCTCACTAGGTCCCTGTGTCACTCTTGGTCCCTGTCTCTCTCTCTCGGTCATTGTGTCTCTCTCTCAGTCCCTGTGTCTCTCTCGGTCCCTGTGTCTCCCTCGATCCCTGTGTCTCTCTCGGTCCCTGTGTCACACTTGGTCCCTGTCTCTCTCTCTCGGTCATTGTGTCTCTCTCTCGGTCCCTGTGTCTCCCTCGATCCCTGTGACTCTCCCGGTCCCTGTGTCTCTCTCACGGTCCCTGTGTCTCTCTCTCGGTCCCTGTGTCTCTCTCAGTCCCTGTCTCTCGCTCGGTCCCTGTCACTCTCTCGGTCCCTGTGTCTCTCCCTCGGTCCCTGCGTCTCTCTCTCGGTCCCTGTGTCTCTCTCTCGGTCCCTGTATCTCTCTCTCGGTCGCTGTGTCTCTCTCTCTCGATCCCTGTGTCTCTCTCAGTCACTGTGTCTCTCTCGGTCCCTGTGTCTCTCTCTCGGTCCCTGTGTCTCTCTCTCTCGATCCCTGTGTCTCTCTCAGTCACTGTGTCTCTCTCGGTCCCTGTGTCTCTCTCTCGGTCCCTGTGTCTCTCACTCGGTCCCTATGTCTCTCTCGGTCCCTGTGTCTCTCTCTCGGTCCCTGTGTCTCTCTCTCGGTCCCTGTATCTCTCTCTCGGTCGCTGTGTCTCTCTCTCTCGATCCCTGTGTCTCTCTCAGTCACTGTGTCTCTCTCGGTCCCTGTGTCTCTCTCTCGGTCCCTGTGTCTCTCTCTCTCGATCCCTGTGTCTCTCTCAGTCACTGTGTCTCTCTCGGTCCCTGTGTCTCTCTCTCGGTCCCTGTGTCTCTCACTCGGTCCCTATGTCTCTCTCGGTCCCTGTGTCTCTCTCTCGGTCCCTGTGTCTCTCTCTCTCGATCCCTGTGTCTCTCTCAGTCACTGTGTCTCTCTTGGTCCCTGTGTCTCTCTCTCGGTCCCTGTGACTCTCTCTCGGTCCCTGTGTCTGTCTCGGTCCCTATGGCTCTCTCTCGGTCCCTGTGTCTCATTCTCGGTCCCTGTGTCTCTCTCAGTCACTGTGTTTCTCTTGGTCCCTGTGTCTCTCTCTCGGTCCCTGTGTCTCTCTCGCTCCCTGTCTCTCTCTCGGAACCTGTGTCACTCTCGGTCCCTGTGTCTCTCACTCGGTCATTGTGTCTCTCTCTCAGTCCCTGTGTCTCTCTCGGTCCCTGTGTCTCCCTCGATCCCTGTGTCTCTCTCGGTCCCTGTGTCACACTTGGTCCCTGTCTCTCTCTCTCGGTCATTGTGTCTCTCTCTCGGTCCCTGTGTCTCTCTCGATCCCTGTGACTCTCCCGGTCCCTATGTCTCTCTCACGGTCCCTGTGTCTCTCTCTCGGTCCCTGTGTCTCTCTCAGTCCCTGTCTCTCGCTCGGTCCCTGTCACTCTCTCGGTCCCTGTGTCTCTCCCTCGGTCCCTCCGTCTCTCTCTCGGTCCCTGTGTCTCTCTCTCGGTCCCTGTATCTCTCTCTCGGTCGCTGTGTCTCTCTCTCTCGATCCCTGTGTCTCTCTCAGTCACTGTGTCTCTCTCGGTCCCTGTGTCTCTCTCTCGGTCCCTGTGTCTCTCTCTCTCGATCCCTGTGTCTCTCTCAGTCACTGTGTCTCTCTCGGTCCCTGTGTCTCTCTCTCGGTCCCTGTGTCTCTCACTCGGTCCCTATGTCTCTCTCGGTCCCTGTGTCTCTCTCTCGGTCCCTGTGTCTCTCTCTCTCGATCCCTGTGTCTCTCTCAGTCACTGTGTCTCTCTTGGTCCCTGTGTCACTCTCTCGGTCCCTGTGACTCTCTCTCGGTCCCTGTGTCTGTCTCGGTCCCTATGGCTCTCTCTCGGTCCCTGTGTCTCTCTCTCAGTCCCTGTGTCTCTCTCGGTCCCTGTGTCTCCCTCGATCCCTGTGTCTCTCCCGGTCCCTGTGTCACTCTTGGTCCCTGTCTCTCTCTCTCGGTCATTGTGTCTCTCTCTCGGTCCCTGTGTCACCCTCGATCCCTGTGACTCTCCCGGTCCCTATGTCTCTCTCATGGTCCCTGTGTCTCTCTCAGTCCCTGTCTCTCGCTCGGTCCCTGTCACTCTCTCGGTCCCTGTGCCTCTCTCAGTCACTGTGTCTCTCTCTCGGTCCCTGTGTCTCTCTCGGTCCCTGTGTCTCTCTCTCGGTCCCTGTGTCTCTCACTCGGTCCCTGTGTCTCTCTCTCGGTCCCTGTGTCTCTCTCTCGGTCCCTGTGTCTCTCTCGGTCCCTGTGTCTCTCTCTCGGTCCCTGTGTCTCTCTCTTGGTCCCTGTGTCTCTCTCTCTGTCCCTGTGTCTCTCTCTTGGTCCCTGTGTCTCTCTCGGTCCCTGTGTCTCTCTCTCGGTCCCTGTGTCTCTCTCGGTCCCTGTGTCTCTCTCTCGGTCCCTGTGTCTCTCACTCGGTCCCTGTGTCTCTCTCTCGGTCCCTGTGTCTCTCTCTTGGTCCCTGTGTCTCTCACTCGGTCCCTGTGTCTCTCTCGGTCCCTGTGTCTCTCTCTCGGTCCCTGTGTCTCTCTCTTGGTCCCTGTGTCTCTCACTCGGTCCCTGTGTCTCTCTCGGTGACTGTGTCTCTCTCTCGGTCCCTGTGTCTCTCTCTTGGTCCCTGTGTTTCTCACTCGGTCCCTGTGTCTCTCTCGGTCACTGTGCCTCTCTCTCAGTCCCAGTGTCTCTCACTAGGTCCCTGTGTCACTCTTGGTCCCTGTCTCTCTCTCTCGGTCATTGTGTCTCTCCCTCAGTCCCTGTGTCTCTCTCGGTCCCTGTCACTCTCTCGGTCCCTGTGTCTCCCTCGATCCCTGTGTCTCTCTCGGTCCCTGTGTCACACTTGGTCCCTGTCTCTCTCTCTCGGTCATTGTGTCTCTCTCTCGGTCCCTGTGTCTCCCTCGATCCCTGTGACTCTCCCGGTCCCTGTGTCTCTCTCACGGTCCCTGTGTCTCTCTCTCAGTCCCTGTGTCTCTCTCAGTCCCTGTCTCTCGCTCGGTCCCTGTCACTCTCTCGGTCCCTGTGTCTCTCCCTCGGTCCCTGTGTCTCTCTCTCGGTTCCTGTGTCTCTCTCTCGGTCCCTGTGTCTCACTCGGTCCCTGTGTCTCTCTCTCGGTCCCTGTGTCTCTCTCTCGGTCACTGTGTCTCTCTCTCTCGATCCCTGTGTCTCTCTCAGTCACTGTGTCTCTCTCGGTCCCTGTGTCTCTCTCTCGGTCCCTGTGTCTCTCTCTCTCGATCCCTGTGTCTCTCTCAGTCACTGTGTTTCTCTCGGTCCCTGTGTCTCTCTCTCGGTCCCTGTGTCTCTCACTCGGTCCCTATGTCTCTCTCGGTCCCTGTGTCTCTCTCTCGGTCCCTGTGTCTCTCTGTCTCGATCCCTGTGTCTCTCTCAGTCACTGTGTCTCTCTTGGTCCCTGTGTCACTCTCTCGGTCCCTGTGACTCTCTCTCGGTCCCTGTGTCTGTCTCGGTCCCTATGGCTCTCTCTCGGTCCCTGTGTCTCTCTCTCAGTCCCTGTGTCTCTCTCGGTCCCTGTGTCTCCCTCGATCCCTGTGTCTCTCTCGGTCCCTGTGTCACTCTTGGTCCCTGTCTCTCTCTCTCGGTCATTGTGTCTCTCTCTCGGTCCCTGTGTCTCCCTCGATCCCTGTGACTCTCCCGGTCCCTATGTCTCTCTCATGGTCCCTGTGTCTCTCTCTCGGTCCCTGTGTCTCTCTCAGTCCCTGTCTCTTGCTCGGTCCCTGTCACTCTCTCGGTCCCTGTGTCTCTCCGTCGGTCCCTGCGTCTCTCTCAGTCCCTGTCTCTCGCTCGGTCCCTGTGTCTCTCTCAGTCACTGTGTCTCTCTTGGTCCCTGTGTCTCTCTCTCGGTCCCTGTGTCTCTCTCGGTCCCCGTATCTCTCTCGGTCCCTGTGTCTCTCTCGGTCCCTGTCTCTCACTCGGTCCCTGTGTCTCTCTCGGTCCCTGTGCCTCTCTCTCAGTCCCTGTGTCTCTCACTAGGTCCCTGTGTCACTCTTGGTCCCTGTCTCTCTCTCTCGGTCATTGTGTCTCTCTCTCAGTCCCTGTGTCTCTCTCGGTCCCTGTGTCTCTCTCGGTCCCTGTCTCTCTCTCAGTTACTGTGTCTCTCTCGATCCCTGTCTCTCTCTCGGTCCCTCTCTCTCTCTCGGTCCCTGTCTCTCTCTCGGTCCCTGTCTCTCTCTCGGTCCCTGTGTCTCTCTCAGTCCCTGTGTCTCTCTCTCGGTCCCTGTATCTCTCTCCCGGTCCCTGTCTCCCTCGGTCCCTGTGTCTTACTCGGTCCCGGTGTCACTCACTCGGTCCCTGTGTCGCTCTCGGTCCTTGTGTGTCTCTCTCGGTCCCTGTGTCTCTCTCTCGGTCCCTATGTCTCTCTCAGTCACTGTTGCTCTCTCGGTCCCTGTGTCTCTCACTCGGTCCCTGTGTCTCTCTCGGTCCCTGTGTCTCTCTCTCGGTCCCTGTGTCTCTCTCTCACGATCCCTGTGTCTCTCTCAGTCACTGTGTCTCTCTTGGTCCCTGTGTCTCTCTGTCGGTTCCTGCGTCTCTCACTCGGTCCCTGTGTCTCTCTCTCAGTCCCTGTGTCTCTCTCGGTCTCTGTGTCTCTCTTTTGGTCCCTGTGTCTCTCACACGGTCCCTGTGTCTCTCTCGGTTCCTGTGTCTCTCTGTCAGTCCCTGTGTCTCTCACTCGGTCCCTGTGTCTCTCTCGTTCCCTGTCTCTCTCTCGGTCCCTGTGTCACTCTCAGTCCCTGTGTCTCTCTCTCGGTCCCTGTGTCTCTCTCTTGGTCCCTGTGTCTCTCTCTTGGTCCCTGTGTTTCTCACTCGGTCCCTGTGTCTCTCTCGGTCACTGTGCCTCTCTCTCAGTCCCTGTGTTTCTCACTAGGTCCCTGTGTCACTCTTGGTCCCTGTCTCTCTCTCTGTCATTGTGTCTCTCTCTGAGTCCCTGTGTCTCTCTCGGTCCCTGTGTCTCCCTCGATTCCTGTGTCTCTCTCAGTCCCTGTGTCACTCTTGGTCGCTGTCTCTCTCTCTCTCGGTCATTGTATCTCTCTCTCGGTCCCTGTGTCTCCCTCGATCCCTGTGTCTCTCCCGGTCCCTATGTCTCTCTCACCGACCCTCTGTCTCTCTCTCGGTCCCTGTGTCTCTCTCTCAGTCACTGTGTCTCTCTCTCAGTCACTGTGTCTCTCTCGATCCCTGTGTCTCTCTCGGTCCCTATCTCTCTCTCGGTCACTGTGTCTCTCTCGGTCCCTGTGTCTCTCTCGGTCCCTGTGTCTCTCTCTCTCAATCCCTGTGTCTCTCTCAGTCACTGTGTCTCTCTCGGTCCCTGTGTCTCTCTCTCGGTCCCTGTGTCTCTCTCTCCAGATCCCTGTGTCTCTCTCAGTCACTGTGTCTCTCTTGGTCCCTGTGTCTCTCTCTCGGTCCCTGTGTCTCTCTCGGTCCCCGTATCTCTCTCGGTCCCTGTGTCTCTCTCGGTCCCTGTCTCTCACTCGGTCCCTGTGTCTCTCTCGGTCCCTGTGCCTCTCTCTCAGTCCCTGTGTCTCTCACTAGGTCCCTGTGTCACTCTTGGTCCCTGTCTCTCTCTCTCGGTCATTGTGTCTCTCTCTCAGTCCCTGTGTCTCTCTCGGTCCCTGTGTCTCTCTCGGTCCCTGTCTCTCTCTCAGTCACTGTGTCTCTCTCGATCCCTGTCTCTCTCTCGGTCCCTCTCTCTCTCTCGGTCCCTGTCTCTCTCTCGGTCCCTGTCTCTCTCTCGGTCCCTGTTTCTCTCTCGGTCCCTGTCTCTCTCTCAGTCACTGTGTCTCTCTCGATCCCTGTCTCTCTCTCGGTCCCTCTCTCTCTCTCGGTCCCTGTCTCTCTCTCGGTCCCTGTCTCTCTCTCGGAACCTGTGTCACTCTCGGTCCCTGTGTCTCTCACTCGGTCATTGTGTCTCTCTCTCAGTCCCTGTGTCTCTCTCGGTCCCTGTGTCTCCCTCGATCCCTGTGTCTCTCTCGGTCCCTGTGTCACACTTGGTCCCTGTCTCTCTCTCTCGGTCATTGTGTCTCTCTCTCGGTCCCTGTGTCTCCCTCGATCCCTGTGACTCTCCCGGTCCCTATGTATCTCTCACGGTCCCTGTGTCTCTGTCTCGGTCCCTGTGTCTCTCTCAGTCCCTGTCTCTCGCTCGGTCCCTGTCACTCTCTCGGTCCCTGTGTCTCTCCCTCGGTCCCTCCGTCTCTCTCTCGGTTCCTGTGCCTCTCTCTCGGTCCCTGTGTCTCACTCGGTCCCTGTGTCTCTCTCTCGGTCCCTGTATCTCTCTCTCGGTCGCTGTGTCTCTCTCTCTCAATCCCTGTGTCTCTCTCAGTCACTGTGTCTCTCTCGGTCCCTGTGTCTCTCTCTCGGTCCCTGTGTCTCTCTCTCTCGATCCCTATGTCTCTCTCAGTCACTGTGTCTCTCTCGGTCCCTGTGTCTCTCTCTCGGTCCCTGTGTCTCTCACTCGGTCCCTGTGTCTCTCTCGGTCCCTGTGTCTCTCTCTCGGTCCCTGTTTCTCTCTCTTGGTCCCTGTGTCTCTCTCTTGGTCCCTGTGTTTCTCACTCGGTCCCTGTGTCTCTCTCGGTCACTGTGCCTCTCTCTCAGTCCCAGTGTCTCTCACTAGGTCCCTGTGTCACTCTTGGTCCCTGTCTCTCTCTCTCGGTCAGTGTGTGTCTCTCTCAGTCCCTGTGTCACTCTCGGTCCCTGTGTCTCCCTCGATCCCTGTGTCTCTCTCGGTCCCTGTGTCACACTTGGTCCCTGTCTCTCTCTCTCGGTCATTGTGTCTCTCTCTCGGTCCCTGTGTCTCCCTCGATCCCTGTGACTCTCCCGGTCCCTGTGTCTCTCTCACGGTCCCTGTGTCTCTCTCTCGGTCCCTGTGTCTCTCTCAGTCCCTGTCTCTCGCTCGGTCCCTGTCACTCTCTCGGTCCCTGTGTCTCTCCCTCGGTCCCTGCGTCTCTCTCTCGGTTCCTGTGTCTCTGTCTCGGTCCCTGTGTCTCACTCGGTCCCTGTGTCTCTCTCTCGGTCCCTGTGTCTCTCTCTCGGTCGCTGTGTCTCTCTCTCTCGATCCCTGTGTCTCTCTCAGTCACTGTGTCTCTCTCGGTCCCTGTGTCTCTCTCTCGGTCCCTGTGTCTCTCTCTCTCGATCCCTGTGTCTCTCTCAGTCACTGTGTCTCTCTCGGTCCCTGTGTTTCTCACTCGGTCCCTGTGTCTCTCTCTTGGTCCCTGTGTGTCTCTCTTGGTCCCTGTGTCTCTCAGTCCCTGTGACTCTCTCGGTTCCTTGTGTCTCTCTCGGTCCCTGTGTCTCTCTCTCGGTCCCTGTGTCTCTCTCTCCATCCCTGTGTCTCTCACTCGATCCCTGTCTCTCAGTCGGTCCCTGTGTCTCTCTCTCGGTCCCTGTGTCTCCCTCGGTCCCTGTCTCTCACTCGGTCCCTGTGTCTCTCTCGGTTCCTTGTGTGTCTCTCTCGGTCCCTGTGTCTCTCTCTCGGTACCTGCGTCTCTCTTAGTCACTGTGTCTCTCTCGGTCCCTGTGTCTCTCTCGGTCCCTGTGTCTCTCTTGGTCCCTGTGTCTCTCTGTCGGTTCCTGCGTCTCTCAGTCGGTCCCTGTGTCTCTCTCTCAGTCCCTGTGTCTCTCTCGGTCCCTGTGTCTCTCTAAGAACCTGTGTCTCTCCCTCGGTCCCTGTGTCTCTCTCTCAGTCCCTGTGTCTCTCTTTTGGTCCCTGTGTCTCTCACACGGTCCCTGTGTCTCTCTCGCTCCCTGTATCTCTCTCTCGGTCCCTGTGTCTCTCTCTCGGTCCCTGTGTCTCTCTCTTGGTCCCTGTGTCTCTCTCTTGGTCCCTGTGTTTCTCACTCGGTCCCTGTGTCTCTCTCGGTCACTGTGCCTCTCTCTCAGTCCCTGTGTCTCTCACTAGGTCCCTGTGTCACTCTTGGTCCCTGTCTCTCTCTCTCGGTCATTGTGTCTCTCTCTCAGTCCCTGTGTCTCTCTCGGTCCCTGTGTCTCCCTCGGTCCCTGTGTCTCTCTCGGTCCCTGTGTCACACTTGGTCCCTGTCTATCTCTCTCGGTCATTGTGTCTCTCTCTCGGTCCCTGTGTCTCCCTCGATCCCTGTGACTCTCCCGGTCCCTGTGTCTCTCTCACGGTCCCTGTGTCTCTCTCTCGGTCACTGTGTCTCTCTCAGTCCCTGTCTCTCGCTCGGTCCCTGTCACTCTCTCGGTCCCTGTGTCTCTCCCTCGGTCCCTGCGTCTCTCTCTCGGTTCCTGTGTCTCTCTCTCGGTCCCTGTGTCTCACTCGGTCCCTGTGTCTCTCTCTCGGTCCTTGTGTCTCTCTCTCGGTCCCTGTGTCTCTCTCTCTCGATCCCTGCGTCTCTCTCAGTCACTGTGTCTCTCTCGGTCCCTGTGTCTCTCTCTCAGTCCCTGTGTCTCTCACTCGGTCCCTGTGTCTCTCTCTCTCGATCCCTGTGTCTCTCTCAGTCACTGTGTCTCTCTTGGTCCCTGTGTCTCTCTCTCGGTCCCTGTGACTCTCTCTCGGTCCCTGTGTCTGTCTCGGTCCCTATGGCTCTCTCTCGGTCCCTGTGTCTCATTCTCGGTCCCTGTGTCTCTCTCAGTCACTGTGTTTCTCTTGGTCCCTGTGTCTCTCTCTCGGTCCCTGTGTCTCTCTCGCTCCCTGTCTCTCTCTCGGAACCTGTGTCACTCTCGGTCCCTGTGTCTCTCACTCGGTCATTGTGTCTCTCTCTCAGTCCCTGTGTCTCTCTCGGTCCCTGTGTCTCTCTCGATCCCTGTGTCTCTCTCGGTCCCTGTGTCACACTTGGTCCCTGTCTCTCTCTCTCGGTCATTGTGTCTCTCACTCGGTCCCTGTGTCTCTCTCGGTCCCTGTGTCTCTCTCTCGGTCCCTGTGTCTCTCTCTTGGTCCCTGTGTCTCTCACTCGGTCCCTGTGTCTCTCTCGGTGACTGTGTCTCTCTCTCGGTCCCTGTGTCTCTCTCTTGGTCCCTGTGTTTCTCACTCGGTCCCTGTGTCTCTCTCGGTCACTGTGCCTCTCTCTCAGTCCCAGTGTCTCTCACTAGGTCCCTGTGTCACTCTTGGTCCCTGTCTCTCTCTCTCGGTCATTGTGTCTCTCCCTCAGTCCCTGTGTCTCTCTCGGTCCCTGTCACTCTCTCGGTCCCTGTGTCTCCCTCGATCCCTGTGTCTCTCTCGGTCCCTGTGTCACACTTGGTCCCTGTCTCTCTCTCTCGGTCATTGTGTCTCTCTCTCGGTCCCTGTGTCTCCCTCGATCCCTGTGACTCTCCCGGTCCCTGTGTCTCTCTCACGGTCCCTGTGTCTCTCTCTCAGTCCCTGTGTCTCTCTCAGTCCCTGTCTCTCGCTCGGTCCCTGTCACTCTCTCGGTCCCTGTGTCTCTCCCTCGGTCCCTGTGTCTCTCTCTCGGTTCCTGTGTCTCTCTCTCGGTCCCTGTGTCTCACTCGGTCCCTGTGTCTCTCTCTCGGTCCCTGTGTCTCTCTCTCGGTCACTGTGTCTCTCTCTCTCGATCCCTGTGTCTCTCTCAGTCACTGTGTCTCTCTCGGTCCCTGTGTCTCTCTCTCGGTCCCTGTGTCTCTCTCTCTCGATCCCTGTGTCTCTCTCAGTCACTGTGTCTCTCTCGGTCCCTGTGTCTCTCTCTCGGTCCCTGTGTCTCTCACTCGGTCCCTATGTCTCTCTCGGTCCCTGTGTCTCTCTCTCGGTCCCTGTGTCTCTCTGTCTCGATCCCTGTGTCTCTCTCAGTCACTGTGTCTCTCTTGGTCCCTGTGTCACTCTCTCGGTCCCTGTGACTCTCTCTCGGTCCCTGTGTCTCTCTCGGTCCCTATGGCTCTCTCTCGGTCCCTGTGTCTCTCTCTCAGTCCCTGTGTCTCTCTCGGTCCCTGTGTCTCCCTCGATCCCTGTGTCTCTCTCGGTCCCTGTGTCACTCTTGGTCCCTGTCTCTCTCTCTCGGTCATTGTGTCTCTCTCTCGGTCCCTGTGTCTCCCTCGATCCCTGTGACTCTCCCGGTCCCTATGTCTCTCTCATGGTCCCTGTGTCTCTCTCTCGGTCCCTGTGTCTCTCTCAGTCCCTGTCTCTTGCTCGGTCCCTGTCACTCTCTCGGTCCCTGTGTCTCTCCGTCGGTCCCTGCGTCTCTCTCAGTCCCTGTCTCTCGCTCGGTCCCTGTGTCTCTCTCAGTCACTGTGTCTCTCTTGGTCCCTGTGTCTCTCTCTCGGTCCCTGTGTCTCTCTCGGTCCCCGTATCTCTCTCGGTCCCTGTGTCTCTCTCGGTCCCTGTCTCTCACTCGGTCCCTGTGTCTCTCTCGGTCCCTGTGCCTCTCTCTCAGTCCCTGTGTCTCTCACTAGGTCCCTGTGTCACTCTTGGTCCCTGTCTCTCTCTCTCGGTCATTGTGTCTCTCTCTCAGTCCCTGTGTCTCTCTCGGTCCCTGTGTCTCTCTCGGTCCCTGTCTCTCTCTCAGTTACTGTGTCTCTCTCGATCCCTGTCTCTCTCTCGGTCCCTCTCTCTCTCTCGGTCCCTGTCTCTCTCTCGGTCCCTGTCTCTCTCTCGGTCCCTGTGTCTCTCTCAGTCCCTGTGTCTCTCTCTCGGTCCCTGTATCTCTCTCCCGGTCCCTGTCTCCCTCGGTCCCTGTGTCTTACTCGGTCCCGGTGTCACTCACTCGGTCCCTGTGTCGCTCTCGGTCCTTGTGTGTCTCTCTCGGTCCCTGTGTCTCTCTCTCGGTCCCTATGTCTCTCTCAGTCACTGTTGCTCTCTCGGTCCCTGTGTCTCTCACTCGGTCCCTGTGTCTCTCTCGGTCCCTGTGTCTCTCTCTCGGTCCCTGTGTCTCTCTCTCACGATCCCTGTGTCTCTCTCAGTCACTGTGTCTCTCTTGGTCCCTGTGTCTCTCTGTCGGTTCCTGCGTCTCTCACTCGGTCCCTGTGTCTCTCTCTCAGTCCCTGTGTCTCTCTCGGTCTCTGTGTCTCTCTTTTGGTCCCTGTGTCTCTCACACGGTCCCTGTGTCTCTCTCGGTTCCTGTGTCTCTCTGTCAGTCCCTGTGTCTCTCACTCGGTCCCTGTGTCTCTCTCGTTCCCTGTCTCTCTCTCGGTCCCTGTGTCTCTCTCTCGGTCCCTGTGTCTCTCTCTCTCGATCCCTGTGTCTCTCTCAGTCACTGTGTCTCTCTCGGTCCCTGTGTCTCTCTCTCGGTCCCTGTGTCTCTCACTCGGTCCCTATGTCTCTCTCGGTCCCTGTGTCTCTCTCTCGGTCCCTGTGTCTCTCTCTCTCGATCCCTGTGTCTCTCTCAGTCACTGTGTCTCTCTTGGTCCCTGTGTCACTCTCTCGGTCCCTGTGACTCTCTCTCGGTCCCTGTGTCTGTCTCGGTCCCTATGGCTCTCTCTCGGTCCCTGTGTCTCTCTCTCAGTCCCTGTGTCTCTCTCGGTCCCTGTGTCTCCCTCGATCCCTGTGTCTCTCCCGGTCCCTGTGTCACTCTTGGTCCCTGTCTCTCTCTCTCGGTCATTGTGTCTCTCTCTCGGTCCCTGTGTCTCCCTCGATCCCTGTGACTCTCCCGGTCCCTATGTCTCTCTCATGGTCCCTGTGTCTCTCTCAGTCCCTGTCTCTCGCTCGGTCCCTGTCACTCTCTCGGTCCCTGTGCCTCTCTCAGTCACTGTGTCTCTCTCTCGGTCCCTGTGTCTCTCTCGGTCCCTGTGTCTCTCTCTCGGTCCCTGTGTCTCTCACTCGGTCCCTGTGTCTCTCTCTCGGTCCCTGTGTCTCTCTCTCGGTCCCTGTGTCTCTCTCGGTCCCTGTGTCTCTCTCTCGGTCCCTGTGTCTCTCTCTTGGTCCCTGTGTCTCTCTCTCGGTCCCTGTGTCTCTCTCTTGGTCCCTGTGTCTCTCTCGGTCCCTGTGTCTCTCTCTCGGTCCCTGTGTCTCTCTCGGTCCCTGTGTCTCTCTCTCGGTCCCTGTGTCTCTCACTCGGTCCCTGTGTCTCTCTCTCGGTCCCTGTGTCTCTCTCTTGGTCCCTGTGTCTCTCACTCGGTCCCTGTGTCTCTCTCGGTCCCTGTGTCTCTCTCTCGGTCCCTGTGTCTCTCTCTTGGTCCCTGTGTCTCTCACTCGGTCCCTGTGTCTCTCTCGGTGACTGTGTCTCTCTCTCGGTCCCTGTGTCTCTCTCTTGGTCCCTGTGTTTCTCACTCGGTCCCTGTGTCTCTCTCGGTCACTGTGCCTCTCTCTCAGTCCCAGTGTCTCTCACTAGGTCCCTGTGTCACTCTTGGTCCCTGTCTCTCTCTCTCGGTCATTGTGTCTCTCCCTCAGTCCCTGTGTCTCTCTCGGTCCCTGTCACTCTCTCGGTCCCTGTGTCTCCCTCGATCCCTGTGTCTCTCTCGGTCCCTGTGTCACACTTGGTCCCTGTCTCTCTCTCTCGGTCATTGTGTCTCTCTCTCGGTCCCTGTGTCTCCCTCGATCCCTGTGACTCTCCCGGTCCCTGTGTCTCTCTCACGGTCCCTGTGTCTCTCTCTCAGTCCCTGTGTCTCTCTCAGTCCCTGTCTCTCGCTCGGTCCCTGTCACTCTCTCGGTCCCTGTGTCTCTCCCTCGGTCCCTGTGTCTCTCTCTCGGTTCCTGTGTCTCTCTCTCGGTCCCTGTGTCTCACTCGGTCCCTGTGTCTCTCTCTCGGTCCCTGTGTCTCTCTCTCGGTCACTGTGTCTCTCTCTCTCGATCCCTGTGTCTCTCTCAGTCACTGTGTCTCTCTCGGTCCCTGTGTCTCTCTCTCGGTCCCTGTGTCTCTCTCTCTCGATCCCTGTGTCTCTCTCAGTCACTGTGTTACTCTCGGTCCCTGTGTCTCTCTCTCGGTCCCTGTGTCTCTCACTCGGTCCCTATGTCTCTCTCGGTCCCTGTGTCTCTCTCTCGGTCCCTGTGTCTCTCTGTCTCGATCCCTGTGTCTCTCTCAGTCACTGTGTCTCTCTTGGTCCCTGTGTCACTCTCTCGGTCCCTGTGACTCTCTCTCGGTCCCTGTGTCTGTCTCGGTCCCTATGGCTCTCTCTCGGTCCCTGTGTCTCTCTCTCAGTCCCTGTGTCTCTCTCGGTCCCTGTGTCTCCCTCGATCCCTGTGTCTCTCTCGGTCCCTGTGTCACTCTTGGTCCCTGTCTCTCTCTCTCGGTCATTGTGTCTCTCTCTCGGTCCCTGTGTCTCCCTCGATCCCTGTGACTCTCCCGGTCCCTATGTCTCTCTCATGGTCCCTGTGTCTCTCTCTCGGTCCCTGTGTCTCTCTCAGTCCCTGTCTCTTGCTCGGTCCCTGTCACTCTCTCGGTCCCTGTGTCTCTCCGTCGGTCCCTGCGTCTCTCTCAGTCCCTGTCTCTCGCTCGGTCCCTGTGTCTCTCTCAGTCACTGTGTCTCTCTTGGTCCCTGTGTCTCTCTCTCGGTCCCTGTGTCTCTCTCGGTCCCCGTATCTCTCTCGGTCCCTGTGTCTCTCTCGGTCCCTGTCTCTCACTCGGTCCCTGTGTCTCTCTCGGTCCCTGTGCCTCTCTCTCAGTCCCTGTGTCTCTCACTAGGTCCCTGTGTCACTCTTGGTCCCTGTCTCTCTCTCTCGGTCATTGTGTCTCTCTCTCAGTCCCTGTGTCTCTCTCGGTCCCTGTGTCTCTCTCGGTCCCTGTCTCTCTCTCAGTTACTGTGTCTCTCTCGATCCCTGTCTCTCTCTCGGTCCCTCTCTCTCTCTCGGTCCCTGTCTCTCTCTCGGTCCCTGTCTCTCTCTCGGTCCCTGTGTCTCTCTCAGTCCCTGTGTCTCTCTCTCGGTCCCTGTATCTCTCTCCCGGTCCCTGTCTCCCTCGGTCCCTGTGTCTTACTCGGTCCCGGTGTCACTCACTCGGTCCCTGTGTCGCTCTCGGTCCTTGTGTGTCTCTCTCGGTCCCTGTGTCTCTCTCTCGGTCCCTATGTCTCTCTCAGTCACTGTTGCTCTCTCGGTCCCTGTGTCTCTCACTCGGTCCCTGTGTCTCTCTCGGTCCCTGTGTCTCTCTCTCGGTCCCTGTGTCTCTCTCTCACGATCCCTGTGTCTCTCTCAGTCACTGTGTCTCTCTTGGTCCCTGTGTCTCTCTGTCGGTTCCTGCGTCTCTCACTCGGTCCCTGTGTCTCTCTCTCAGTCCCTGTGTCTCTCTCGGTCTCTGTGTCTCTCTTTTGGTCCCTGTGTCTCTCACACGGTCCCTGTGTCTCTCTCAGTTCCTGTGTCTCTCTGTCAGTCCCTGTGTCTCTCACTCGGTCCCTGTGTCTCTCTCGTTCCCTGTCTCTCTCTCGGTCCCTGTGTCACTCTCAGTCCCTGTGTCTCTCTCTCGGTCCCTGTGTCTCTCTCTTGGTCCCTGTGTCTCTCTCTTGGTCCCTGTGTTTCTCACTCGGTCCCTGTGTCTCTCTCGGTCACTGTGCCTCTCTCTCAGTCCCTGTGTTTCTCACTAGGTCCCTGTGTCACTCTTGGTCCCTGTCTCTCTCTCTGTCATTGTGTCTCTCTCTGAGTCCCTGTGTCTCTCTCGGTCCCTGTGTCTCCCTCGATTCCTGTGTCTCTCTCAGTCCCTGTGTCACTCTTGGTCGCTGTCTCTCTCTCTCTCGGTCATTGTATCTCTCTCTCGGTCCCTGTGTCTCCCTCGATCCCTGTGTCTCTCCCGGTCCCTATGTCTCTCTCACCGACCCTCTGTCTCTCTCTCGGTCCCTGTGTCTCTCTCTCAGTCACTGTGTCTCTCTCTCAGTCACTGTGTCTCTCTCGATCCCTGTCTCTCTCTCGGTCCCTGTCTCTCTCTCGGTCCCTGTGTCTCTCTCGGTCCCTGTCTCTCTCTCGGTCCCTATGTCTCTCTCGGTCCCTATCTCTCTCTCGGTCACTGTGTCTCTCTCGGTCCCTGTGTCTCTCTCGGTCCCTGTGTCTCTCTCTCTCAATCCCTGTGTCTCTCTCAGTCACTGTGTCTCTCTCGGTCCCTGTGTCTCTCTCTCGGTCCCTGTGTCTCTCTCTCCAGATCCCTGTGTCTCTCTCAGTCACTGTGTCTCTCTTGGTCCCTGTGTCTCTCTCTCGGTCCCTGTGTCTCTCTCGGTCCCCGTATCTCTCTCGGTCCCTGTGTCTCTCTCGGTCCCTGTCTCTCACTCGGTCCCTGTGTCTCTCTCGGTCCCTGTGCCTCTCTCTCAGTCCCTGTGTCTCTCACTAGGTCCCTGTGTCACTCTTGGTCCCTGTCTCTCTCTCTCGGTCATTGTGTCTCTCTCTCAGTCCCTGTGTCTCTCTCGGTCCCTGTGTCTCTCTCGGTCCCTGTCTCTCTCTCAGTCACTGTGTCTCTCTCGATCCCTGTCTCTCTCTCGGTCCCTCTCTCTCTCTCGGTCCCTGTCTCTCTCTCGGTCCCTGTCTCTCTCTCGGTCCCTGTTTCTCTCTCGGTCCCTGTCTCTCTCTCAGTCACTGTGTCTCTCTCGATCCCTGTCTCTCTCTCGGTCCCTCTCTCTCTCTCGGTCCCTGTCTCTCTCTCGGTCCCTGTCTCTCTCTCGGAACCTGTGTCACTCTCGGTCCCTGTGTCTCTCACTCGGTCATTGTGTCTCTCTCTCAGTCCCTGTGTCTCTCTCGGTCCCTGTGTCTCCCTCGATCCCTGTGTCTCTCTCGGTCCCTGTGTCACACTTGGTCCCTGTCTCTCTCTCTCGGTCATTGTGTCTCTCTCTCGGTCCCTGTGTCTCCCTCGATCCCTGTGACTCTCCCGGTCCCTATGTATCTCTCACGGTCCCTGTGTCTCTGTCTCGGTCCCTGTGTCTCTCTCAGTCCCTGTCTCTCGCTCGGTCCCTGTCACTCTCTCGGTCCCTGTGTCTCTCCCTCGGTCCCTCCGTCTCTCTCTCGGTTCCTGTGCCTCTCTCTCGGTCCCTGTGTCTCACTCGGTCCCTGTGTCTCTCTCTCGGTCCCTGTATCTCTCTCTCGGTCGCTGTGTCTCTCTCTCTCAATCCCTGTGTCTCTCTCAGTCACTGTGTCTCTCTCGGTCCCTGTGTCTCTCTCTCGGTCCCTGTGTCTCTCTCTCTCGATCCCTATGTCTCTCTCAGTCACTGTGTCTCTCTCGGTCCCTGTGTCTCTCTCTCGGTCCCTGTGTCTCTCACTCGGTCCCTGTGTCTCTCTCGGTCCCTGTGTCTCTCTCTCGGTCCCTGTTTCTCTCTCTTGGTCCCTGTGTCTCTCTCTTGGTCCCTGTGTTTCTCACTCGGTCCCTGTGTCTCTCTCGGTCACTGTGCCTCTCTCTCAGTCCCAGTGTCTCTCACTAGGTCCCTGTGTCACTCTTGGTCCCTGTCTCTCTCTCTCGGTCAGTGTGTGTCTCTCTCAGTCCCTGTGTCACTCTCGGTCCCTGTGTCTCCCTCGATCCCTGTGTCTCTCTCGGTCCCTGTGTCACACTTGGTCCCTGTCTCTCTCTCTCGGTCATTGTGTCTCTCTCTCGGTCCCTGTGTCTCCCTCGATCCCTGTGACTCTCCCGGTCCCTGTGTCTCTCTCACGGTCCCTGTGTCTCTCTCTCGGTCCCTGTGTCTCTCTCAGTCCCTGTCTCTCGCTCGGTCCCTGTCACTCTCTCGGTCCCTGTGTCTCTCCCTCGGTCCCTGCGTCTCTCTCTCGGTTCCTGTGTCTCTGTCTCGGTCCCTGTGTCTCACTCGGTCCCTGTGTCTCTCTCTCGGTCCCTGTGTCTCTCTCTCGGTCGCTGTGTCTCTCTCTCTCGATCCCTGTGTCTCTCTCAGTCACTGTGTCTCTCTCGGTCCCTGTGTCTCTCTCTCGGTCCCTGTGTCTCTCTCTCTCGATCCCTGTGTCTCTCTCAGTCACTGTGTCTCTCTCGGTCCCTGTGTTTCTCACTCGGTCCCTGTGTCTCTCTCTTGGTCCCTGTGTGTCTCTCTTGGTCCCTGTGTCTCTCAGTCCCTGTGACTTTCTCGGTTCCTTGTGTCTCTCTCGGTCCCTGTGTCTCTCTCTCGGTCCCTGTGTCTCTCTCTCCATCCCTGTGTCTCTCACTCGATCCCTGTCTCTCACTCGGTCCCTGTGTCTCTCTCTCGGTCCCTGTGTCTCCCTCGGTCCCTGTCTCTCACTCGGTCCCTGTGTCTCTCTCGGTTCCTTGTGTGTCTCTCTCGGTCCCTGTGTCTCTCTCTCGGTACCTGCGTGTCTCTTAGTCACTGTGTCTCTCTCGGTCCCTGTGTCTCTCTCGGTCCCTGTGTCTCTCTTGGTCCCTGTGTCTCTCTGTCGGTTCCTGCGTCTCTCACTCGGTCCCTGTGTCTCTCTCTCAGTCCCTGTGTCTCTCTCGGTCCCTGTGTCTCTCTAAGAACCTGTGTCTCTCCCTCGGTCCCTGTGTCTCTCTCTCAGTCCCTGTGTCTCTCTTTTGGTCCCTGTGTCTCTCACACGGTCCCTGTGTCTCTCTCGGTCCCTGTATCTCTCTCTCGGTCCCTGTGTCTCTCTCTCGGTCCCTGTGTCTCTCTCTTGGTCCCTGTGTCTCTCTCTTGGTCCCTGTGTTTCTCACTCGGTCCCTGTGTCTCTCTCGGTCACTGTGCCTCTCTCTCAGTCCCTGTGTCTCTCACTAGGTCCCTGTGTCACTCTTGGTCCCTGTCTCTCTCTCTCGGTCATTGTGTCTCTCTCTCAGTCCCTGTGTCTCTCTCGGTCCCTGTGTCTCCCTCGGTCCCTGTGTCTCTCTCGGTCCCTGTGTCACACTTGGTCCCTGTCTATCTCTCTCGGTCATTGTGTCTCTCTCTCGGTCCCTGTGTCTCCCTCGATCCCTGTGACTCTCCCGGTCCCTGTGTCTCTCTCACGGTCCCTGTGTCTCTCTCTCGGTCACTGTGTCTCTCTCAGTCCCTGTCTCTCGCTCGGTCCCTGTCACTCTCTTGGTCCCTGTGTCTCTCCCTCGGTCCCTGCGTCTCTCTCTCGGTTCCTGTGTCTCTCTCTCGGTCCCTGTGTCTCACTCGGTCCCTGTGTCTCTCTCTCGGTCCCTGTGTCTCTCTCTCGGTCGCTGTGCCTCTCTCTCTCGATCCCTGTGTCTCTCTCAGTCACTGTGTCTCTCTCGGTCCCTGTTCTCTCTCTCGGTCCCTGTGTCTCTCTCTCTCGATCCCTGCGTCTCTCTCAGTCACTGTGTCTCTCTCGGTCCCTGTGTCTCTCTCTCAGTCCCTGTGTCTCTCACTCGGTCCCTGTGTCTCTCTCTCTCGATCCCTGTGTCTCTCTCAGTCACTGTGTCTCTCTTGGTCCCTGTGTCTCTCTCTCGGTCCCTGTGACTCTCTCTCGGTCCCTGTGTCTGTCTCGGTCCCTATGGCTCTCTCTCGGTCCCTGTGTCTCATTCTCGGTCCCTGTGTCTCTCTCAGTCACTGTGTTTCTCTTGGTCCCTGTGTCTCTCTCTCGGTCCCTGTGTCTCTCTCGCTCCCTGTCTCTCTCTCGGAACCTGTGTCACTCTCGGTCCCTGTGTCTCTCACTCGGTCATTGTGTCTCTCTCTCAGTCCCTGTGTCTCTCTCGGTCCCTGTGTCTCTCTCGATCCCTGTGTCTCTCTCGGTCCCTGTGTCACACTTGGTCCCTGTCTCTCTCTCTCGGTCATTGTGTCTCTCTCTCGGTCCCTGTGTCTCTCTCGATCCCTGTGACTCTCCCGGTCCCTATGTCTCTCTCACGGTCCCTGTGTCTCTCTCTCGGTCCCTGTGTCTCTCTCAGTCCCTGTCTCTCGCTCGGTCCCTGTCACTCTCTCGGTCCCTGTGTCTCTCCCTCGGTCCCTCCGTCTCTCTCTCGGTTCCTGTGTCTCTCTCTCGGTCCCTGTGTCTCACTCGGTCCCTGTGTCTCTCTCTCGGTCCCTGTATCTCTCTCTCGGTCGCTGTGTCTCTCTCTCTCGATCCCTGTGTCTCTCTCAGTCACTGTGTCTCTCTCGGTCCTTGTGTCTCTCTCTCGGTCCCTGTGTCTCTCTCTCTCGATCCCTGTGTCTCTCTCAGTCACTGTGTCTCTCTCGGTCCCTGTGTCTCTCTCTCGGTCCCTGTGTCTCTCTCTCTCGATCCCTGTGTCTCTCTCAGTCACTGTGTCTCTCTTGGTCCCTGTGTCTCTCTCTCGGTCCCTGTGACTCTCTCTCGGTCCCTGTGTCTGTCTCGGTCCCTATGGCTCTCTCTCGGTCCCTGTGTCTCATTCTCGGTCCCTGTGTCTCTCTCAGTCACTGTGTTTCTCTTGGTCCCTGTGTCTCTCTCTCGGTCCCTGTGTCTCTCTCGCTCCCTGTCTCTCTCTCGGAACCTGTGTCACTCTCGGTCCCTGTGTCTCTCACTCGGTCATTGTGTCTCTCTCTCAGTCCCTGTGTCTCTCTCGGTCCCTGTGTCTCCCTCGATCCCTGTGTCTCTCTCGGTCCCTGTGTCACACTTGGTCCCTGTCTCTCTCTCTCGGTCATTGTGTCTCTCTCTCGGTCCCTGTGTCTCTCTCGATCCCTGTGACTCTCCCGGTCCCTATGTCTCTCTCACGGTCCCTGTGTCTCTCTCTCGGTCCCTGTGTCTCTCTCAGTCCCTGTCTCTCGCTCGGTCCCTGTCACTCTCTCGGTCCCTGTGTCTCTCCCTCGGTCCCTCCGTCTCTCTCTCGGTCCCTGTGTCTCTCTCTCGGTCCCTGTATCTCTCTCTCGGTCGCTGTGTCTCTCTCTCTCGATCCCTGTGTCTCTCTCAGTCACTGTGTCTCTCTCGGTCCCTGTGTCTCTCTCTCGGTCCCTGTGTCTCTCTCTCTCGATCCCTGTGTCTCTCTCAGTCACTGTGTCTCTCTCGGTCCCTGTGTCTCTCACTCGGTCCCTGTGTCTCTCACTCGGTCCCTGTGTCTCTCTCGGTCCCTGTGTCTCTCTCTCGGTCCCTGTGTCTCTCTCTTGGTCCCTGTGTCTCTCTCTTGGTCCCTGTGTTTCTCACTCGGTCCCTGTGTCTCTCTCGGTCACTGTGCCTCTCTCTCAGTCCCAGTGTCTCTCACTAGGTCCCTGTGTCACTCTTGGTCCCTGTCTCTCTCTCTCGGTCATTGTGTCTCTCTCTCAGTCCCTGTGTCTCTCTCGGTCCCTGTGTCTCCCTCGATCCCTGTGTCTCTCTCGGTCCCTGTGTCACACTTGGTCCCTGTCTCTCTCTCTCGGTCATTGTGTCTCTCTCTCGGTCCCTGTGTCTCCCTCGATCCCTGTGACTCTCCCGGTCCCTGTGTCTCTCTCACGGTCCCTGTGTCTCTCTCTCGGTCCCTGTGTCTCTCTCAGTCACTGTGTCTCTCTCGGTCCCTGTGTCTCTCTCTCGGTCCCTGTGTCTCTCTCTCTCGATCCCTGTGTCTCTCTCAGTCACTGTGTCTCTCTCGGTCCCTGTGTCTCTCTCTCGGTCCCTGTGTCTCTCACTCGGTCCCTATGTCTCTCTCGGTCCCTGTGTCTCTCTCTCGGTCCCTGTGTCTCTCTCTCGGTCCCTGTATCTCTCTCTCGGTCGCTGTGTCTCTCTCTCTCGATCCCTGTGTCTCTCTCAGTCACTGAGTCTCTCTCGGTCCCTGTGTCTCTCTCTCTCGATCCCTGTGTCTCTCTCAGTCACTGTGTCTCTCTCGGTCCCTGTGTCTCTCTCTCGGTCCCTGTGTCTCTCACTCGGTCCCTATGTCTCTCTCGGTCCCTGTGTCTCTCTCTCGGTCCCTGTGTCTCTCTCTCTCGATCCCTGTGTCTCTCTCAGTCACTGTGTCTCTCTTGGTCCCTGTGTCTCTCTCTCGGTCCCTGTGACTCTCTCTCGGTCCCTGTGTCTGTCTCGGTCCCTATGGCTCTCTCTCGGTCCCTGTGTCTCATTCTCGGTCCCTGTGTCTCTCTCAGTCACTGTGTTTCTCTTGGTCCGTGTGTCTCTCTCTCGGTCCCTGTGTCTCTCTCGCTCCCTGTCTCTCTCTCGGAACCTGTGTCACTCTCGGTCCCTGTGTCTCTCACTCGGTCATTGTGTCTCTCTCTCAGTCCCTGTGTCTCTCTCGGTCCCTGTGTCTCCCTCGATCCCTGTGTCTCTCTCGGTCCCTGTGTCACACTTGGTCCCTGTCTCTCTCTCTCGGTCATTGTGTCTCTCTCTCGGTCCCTGTGTCTCTCTCGATCCCTGTGACTCTCCCGGTCCCTATGTCTCTCTCACGGTCCCTGTGTCTCTCTCTCGGTCCCTGTGTCTCTCTCAGTCCCTGTCTCTCGCTCGGTCCCTATGGCTCTCTCTCGGTCCCTGTGTCTCTCTCTCAGTCCCTGTGTCTCTCTCGGTCCCTGTGTCTCCCTCGATCCCTGTGTCTCTCCCGGTCCCTGTGTCACTCTTGGTCCCTGTCTCTCTCTCTCGGTCATTGTGTCTCTCTCTCGGTCCCTGTGTCTCCCTCGATCCCTGTGACTCTCCCGGTCCCTATGTCTCTCTCATGGTCCCTGTCTCTCGCTCGGTCCCTGTCACTCTCTCGGTCCCTGTGCCTCTCTCAGTCACTGTGTCTCTCTCTCGGTCCCTGTGTCTCTCTCGGTCCCTGTGTCTCTCTCTCGGTCCCTGTGTCTCTCACTCGGTCCCTGTGTCTCTCTCTCGGTCCCTGTGTCTCTCTCTCGGTCCCTGTGTCTCTCTCGGTCCCTGTGTCTCTCTCTCGGTCCCTGTGTCTCTCTCTTGGTCCCTGTGTCTCTCTCTCCGTCCCTGTGTCTCTCTCTTGGTCCCTGTGTCTCTCTCGGTCCCTGTGTCTCTCTCTCGGTCCCTGTGTCTCTCTCGGTCCCTGTGTCTCTCTCTCGGTCCCTGTGTCTCTCACTCGGTCCCTGTGTCTCTCTCTCGGTCCCTGTGTCTCTCTCTTGGTCCCTGTGTCTCTCACTCGGTCCCTGTGTCTCTCTCGGTCCCTGTGTCTCTCTCTCGGTCCCTGTGTCTCTCTCTTGGTCCCTGTGTCTCTCACTCGGTCCCTGTGTCTCTCTCGGTGACTGTGTCTCTCTCTCGGTCCCTGTGTCTCTCTCTTGGTCCCTGTGTTTCTCACTCGGTCCCTGTGTCTCTCTCGGTCACTGTGCCTCTCTCTCAGTCCCAGTGTCTCTCACTAGGTCCCTGTGTCACTCTTGGTCCCTGTCTCTCTCTCTCGGTCATTGTGTCTCTCCCTCAGTCCCTGTGTCTCTCTCGGTCCCTGTCACTCTCTCGGTCCCTGTGTCTCCCTCGATCCCTGTGTCTCTCTCGGTCCCTGTGTCACACTTGGTCCCTGTCTCTCTCTCTCGGTCATTGTGTCTCTCTCTCGGTCCCTGTGTTTCCCTCGATCCCTGTGACTCTCCCGGTCCCTGTGTCTCTCTCACGGTCCCTGTGTCTCTCTCTCAGTCCCTGTGTCTCTCTCAGTCCCTGTCTCTCGCTCGGTCCCTGTCACTCTCTCGGTCCCTGTGTCTCTCCCTCGGTCCCTGTGTCTCTCTCTCGGTTCCTGTGTCTCTCTCTCGGTCCCTGTGTCTCACTCGGTCCCTGTGTCTCTCTCTCGGTCCCTGTGTCTCTCTCTCGGTCACTGTGTCTCTCTCTCTCGATCCCTGTGTCTCTCTCAGTCACTGTGTCTCTCTCGGTCCCTGTGTCTCTCTCTCGGTCCCTGTGTCTCTCTCTCTCGATCCCTGTGTCTCTCTCAGTCACTGTGTCTCTCTCGGTCCCTGTGTCTCTCTCTCGGTCCCTGTGTCTCTCACTCGGTCCCTATGTCTCTCTCGGTCCCTGTGTCTCTCTCTCGGTCCCTGTGTCTCTCTGTCTCGATCCCTGTGTCTCTCTCAGTCACTGTGTCTCTCTTGGTCCCTGTGTCACTCTCTCGGTCCCTGTGACTCTCTCTCGGTCCCTGTGTCTGTCTCGGTCCCTATGGCTCTCTTTCGGTCCCTGTGTCTCTCTCTCAGTCCCTGTGTCTCTCTCGGTCCCTGTGTCTCCCTCGATCCCTGTGTCTCTCTCGGTCCCTGTGTCACTCTTGGTCCCTGTCTCTCTCTCTCGGTCATTGTGTCTCTCTCTCGGTCCCTGTGTCTCCCTCGATCCCTGTGACTCTCCCGGTCCCTATGTCTCTCTCATGGTCCCTGTGTCTCTCTCTCGGTCCCTGTGTCTCTCTCAGTCCCTGTCTCTTGCTCGGTCCCTGTCACTCTCTCGGTCCCTGTGTCTCTCCGTCGGTCCGTGCGTCTCTCTCAGTCCCTGTCTCTCGCTCGGTCCCTGTGTCTCTCTCAGTCACTGTGTCTCTCTTGGTCCCTGTGTCTCTCTCTCGGTCCCTGTGTCTCTCTCGGTCCCCGTATCTCTCTCGGTCCCTGTGTCTCTCTCGGTCCCTGTCTCTCACTCGGTCCCTGTGTCTCTCTCGGTCCCTGTGCCTCTCTCTCAGTCCCTGTGTCTCTCACTAGGTCCCTGTGTCACTCTTGGTCCCTGTCTCTCTCTCTCGGTCATTGTGTCTCTCTCTCAGTCCCTGTGTCTCTCTCGGTCCCTGTGTCTCTCTCGGTCCCTGTCTCTCTCTCAGTCACTGTGTCTCTCTCGATCCCTGTCTCTCTCTCGGTCCCTCTCTCTCTCTCGGTCCCTGTCTCTCTCTCGGTCCCTGTCTCTCTCTCGGTCCCTGTGTCTCTCTCAGTCCCTGTGTCTCTCTCTCGGTCCCTGTATCTCTCTCCCGGTCCCTGTCTCCCTCGGTCCCTGTGTCTTACTCGGTCCCGGTGTCACTCACTCGGTCCCTGTGTCGCTCTCGGTCCTTGTGTGTCTCTCTCGGTCCCTGTGTCTCTCTCTCGGTCCCTATGTCTCTCTCAGTCACTGTGTCTCTCTCGGTCCCTGTGTCTCTCACTCGGTCCCTGTGTCTCTCTCGGTCCCTGTGTCTCTCTCTCGGTCCCTGTGTCTCTCTCTCACGATCCCTGTGTCTCTCTCAGTCACTGTGTCTCTCTTGGTCCCTGTGTCTCTCTGTCGGTTCCTGCGTCTCTCACTCGGTCCCTGTGTCTCTCTCTCAGTCCCTGTGTCTCTCTCGGTCTCTGTGTCTCTCTTTTGGTCCCTGTGTCTCTCACACGGTCCCTGTGTCTCTCTCGGTTCCTGTGTCTCTCTGTCAGTCCCTGTGTCTCTCACTCGGTCCCTGTGTCTCTCTCGTTCCCTGTCTCTCTCTCGGTCCCTGTGTCACTCTCAGTCCCTGTGTCTCTCTCTCGGTCCCTGTGTCTCTCTCTTGGTCCCTGTGTCTCTCTCTCGGTCCCTGTGTCTCCCTCGATCCCTGTGTCTCTCCCGGTCCCTATGTCTCTCTCACCGACCCTCTGTCTCTCTCTCGGTCCCTGTGTCTCTCTCTCAGTCACTGTGTCTCTCTCTCAGTCACTGTGTCTCTCTCGATCCCTGTCTCTCTCTCGGTCCCTGTCTCTCTCTCGGTCCCTGTGTCTCTCTCGGTCCCTGTCTCTCTCTCGGTCCCTATGTCTCTCTCGGTCCCTATCTCTCTCTCGGTCACTGTGTCTCTCTCGGTCCCTGTGTCTCTCTCGGTCCCTGTGTCTCTCTCTCTCGATCCCTGTGTCTCTCTCAGTCACTGTGTCTCTCTCGGTCCCTGTGTCTCTCTCTCTCGGTCCCTGTGTCTCTCTCTCCAGATCCCTGTGTCTCTCTCAGTCACTGTGTCTCTCTTGGTCCCTGTGTCTCTCTCTCGGTCCCTGTGTCTCTCTCGGTCCCCGTATCTCTCTCGGTCCCTGTGTCTCTCTCGGTCCCTGTCTCTCACTCGGTCCCTGTGTCTCTCTCGGTCCCTGTGCCTCTCTCTCAGTCCCTGTGTCTCTCACTAGGTCCCTGTGTCACTCTTGGTCCCTGTCTCTCTCTCTCGGTCATTGTGTCTCTCTCTCAGTCCCTGTGTCTCTCTCGGTCCCTGTGTCTCTCTCGGTCCCTGTCTCTCTCTCAGTCACTGTGTCTCTCTCGATCCCTGTCTCTCTCTCGGTCCCTCTCTCTCTCTCGGTCCCTGTCTCTCTCTCGGTCCCTGTCTCTCTCTCGGTCCTTGTGTCTCTCTCGGTCCCTGTCTCTCTCTCAGTCACTGTGTCTCTCTTGATCCCTGTCTCTCTCTCGGTCCCTGTCTCTCTCTCGGTCCCTGTGTCTCTCTCGGTCCCTGTCTCTCTCTCGGTCCCTGTCTCTCTCTCGGTCCCTGTGACTCTCTCGGTCCCTATCTCTCTCGCGGTCACTGTGTCTCACTAGGTCCGTGTCTGTCTCTCAAACCCTCTGTCTCTCTCGGTCCCTGTCTCTCTCTCGGTCCCTGTATCTCTCTCTCGGACCTTGTGTCTCTCTCGGTCCCTGTGTCTCTGTCTCTCGATCCCTGTCTCTCTCTCGGTCCCTGTATCTCTCCCTCGGTCCCTGTGTCTCTCTCGGTCCCTGTGTCTCTCTCTCTGTCTCTGTGTCTCTCTCAGTCACTGTGTCTCTCTCGGTCCCTGTGTCTCTCTCGGTCCCTGTGTCTCTCACTCGATCCCTGTGTCTCTCTCGGTCCCTGTGTCTCTCTCTCGGTCCCTCTGTCTCACTCGCTCCCTGTCTCTCTCTCGGAACCTGTGTCTCTCCCTCAGTCCCTGTGTCTCTCTCTCTGTCCCTGTGTCTCTCTCCTGTTCCCTGTGTCTCTCACTCGGTCCCTGTGTCTCTCTCGGTCCCTGTGTCTCTCTCTCTCAGTCCCTGTGTCTCTCACTCGGTCCCTGTGTCTCTCTCTCGGTCCCTGTGTCTCTCTCGGTCCCTGTGTCTCTCTCAGTCCCTGTGTCTCGCTCTCGGTCCCTGTATCTCTCTCCCGGTCCCTGTCTCCCTCGGTCCCTGTGTCTTACTCGGTCCCGGTGTCACTCACTCGGTCCCTGTGTCGCTCTCGGTCCTTGTGTGTCTCTCTCGGTCCCTGTGTCTCTCTCTCGGTCCCTATGTCTCTCTCAGTCACTGTGTCTCTCTCGGTCCCTGTGTCTCGCTCGGTCCCTGTGTCTCACTCTGTCCCTGTGTGTCTCTCGGTCCCTGTGTCTCTCTCTCGTTCCCTGTGTCTCACTCGGTCCCTGTGTCTCTCTCTCGGTCCCTGTGTCTCTCACTCGGTCCCTGTGTCTCTCTCTCTCTCGATCCCTGTGTCTCTCTCAGTCACTGTGTCTCTCTCGGTCCCTGTGTCTCTCTCTCGGTCCCTGTGTCTCTCTCTCTCGATCCCTGTGTCTCTCTCAGTCACTGTGTCTCTCTCGGTCCCTGTGTCTCTCTCTCGGTCCCTGTGTCTCTCACTCGGTCCCTGTGTCTCTCTCGGTCCCTGTGTCTCTCTCTCGGTCCCTGTGTCTCTCTCTCTCGATCCTTGTGTCTCTCTCTCTCTCTCAATCCCTGTGTCTCTCTCAGTCACTGTGTCTCTCTCGGTCCCTGTGTCTCTCTCTCGGTCCCTGTGTCTCTCACTCGGTCCCTGTGTCTCTCTCTCAGTCCCTGTGTCTCTCCCTCGGTCCCTGAGTCTCTCGGTCCCTGTCTCTCTTTCGTTCCCTGTGTCTCTCTCTCGGTCCCTGTGTCTCTCACTCAGTCGCTCTGTCTCTCTCTCGGTCTTAGTGCCTCTCTTGGTCACTGTGTCTCTCTCTCGGTCCCTTTGTCTCTCTCGGTCCCTGTGTCTCACTTTCGGTCCCTGTGTCTCTCTTGGTCCCTGTGTCTCTCTGTCGGTTCCTGCGTCTCTCACTCGGTCCCTGTGTCTCTCTCTCACTGCCTGTGTCTCTCTCGGTCCCTGTGTCTCTCTAGGAACCTGTGTCTCTCCCTCGGTCCCTGTGTCTCTCTCTCAGTCCCTGTGTCTCTCCCTCGGTCCCTGTGTCTCTCGGTCCCTGTCTCTCTTTTGGTCCCTGTGTCTCTCACACGGTCCCTGTGTCTCTCTCGGTCCCTGTGTTTCTCACTCGGTCCCTGTGTCTCTCTCTTGGTCCCTGTGTCTCTCTCTTGGTCCCTGTGTCTCTCACTCAGTCACTGTGTCTCTCTCGGTTCCTTGTGTCGCTCTCGGTCCCTGTCTCTCTCTCGGTCCCTGTCTCTCCCTCGGTCCCTGTGTCTCTCGGTCCCTGTCTCTCTTTCGTTCCCTGTGTCTCTCTCTCGGTCCCTGTGTCTATCCCTCAGTCGCTCTGTCTCTCTCTCGGTCTTTGTGCCTCTCTTGGTCACTGTGTCTCTGTCTCGGTCCCTTTGTCTCTCTCAGTCCCTGTGTCCCACTTTCGGTCCCTGTGTCTCTCTTGGTCCCTGTGTCTCTCTGTCGGTTCCTGCGTCTCTCTCACTCAGTCCCTGTGTCTCTCTCGGTCCCTGTGTCTCTCTAGGAACCTGTGTCTCTCCCTCGGTCCCTGTGTCTCTCTCTCAGTCCCTGTGTCTCTCCCTCGGTCCCTGTGTCTCTCGGTCCCTGTCTCTCTTTTGGTCCCTGTGTCTCTCTCTTGGTCCCTGTGTCTCTCTCTTGGTCCCTGTGTCTCTCACTCAGTCCCTGTGTCTCTCTCGGTTCCTTGTGTCGCTCTCGGTCCCTGTCTCTCTCTCGGTCCCTGTGTCTCTCTCTCCGTCCCTGTGTCTCTCACTCGATCCCTGTCTCTCACTCGGTCCCTGTGTCTCTCTCTCGGTCCCTGTGTCTCCCTCGGTTCCTTGTGTGTCTCTCTCGGTCCCTGTGTCTCTCTCGGTTCCTTGTGTGTCTCTCTCGGTCCCTGTGTCTCTCTCTCGGGTCCTGTTTCTCTCTTGGTCCCTGTGTCTCTCTCTCAGTCACTGTGTCTCTCTTGGTCCCTGTGTCTCTCTGTCGGTTCCTGCGTCTCTCACTCGGTCCCTGTGTCTCTCTCTCAGTCCCTGTGTCTCTCTCGGTCCCTGTGTCTCTCTAGGAACCTGTGTCTCTCACTCGGTCCCTGTGTCTCTCTCTCAGTCCCTGTGTCTCTCTCGGTCCCTGTGTCTCTCTAGGAACCTGTGTCTCTCCCTCGGTCCCTGTGTCTCTCTCTCGGTACCTGTTTCTCTCTTGGTCCCTGTGTCTCTCTCTCAGTCACTGTGTCTCTCTTGGTCCCTGTGTCTCTCTGTCGGTTCCTGCGTCTCTCACTCGGTCCCTGTGTCTCTCTCTCAGTCCCTGTGTCTCTCTCGGTCCCTGTGTCTCTCTAGGAACCTGTGTCTCTCCCTCGGTCCTTGTGTCTCTCTCGGTCCCTGTATCTCTCTCTCGGTCCCTGTGTCTCTCTCTCGGTCACTGTGCCTCTCTCTCAGTCCCTGTGTCTCTCACTAGGTCCCTGTGTCACTCTTGGTCCCTGTCTCTCTCACTCGGTCATTGTGTCTCTCTCTCAGTCCCTGTGACTCTCTTGGTCCCTGTGTCTCCCTCGATCCCTGTGTCTCTCTCGGTCCCTGTGTCACTCTTGGTCCCTGTCTCTCTCTCTCGGTCATTGTGTCTCTCTCTCGGTCCCTGTGTCTCCCTCGATCCCTGTGACTCTCCCGGTCCCTATGTCTCTCTCACGGTCCCTGTGTCTCTCTCTCGGTCCCTGTGTCTCTCTCAGTCCCTGTCTCTCGCTCGGTCCCTGTCACTCTCTCGGTCCCTGTGTCTCTCCATCGGTGCCTGCGTCTCTCTCTCGGTTCATGTGTCTCTCTCTCGGTCCCTGTGTCTCACTCGGTCCCTGTGTCTCTCTCTCGGTCCCTGTGTCTCTCTCTCGGTCGCTGTGTCTCTCTCTCTCGATCCCTGTGTCTCTCTCAGTCACTGTGTCTCTCTCGGTCCCTGTGTCTCTCTCTCGGTCCCTGTGTCTCTCTCTCTCGATCCCTGTGTCTCTCTCAGTCACTGTGTCTCTCTCGGTCCCTGTGTCTCTCTCTCGGTCCCTGTGTCTCTCACTCGGTCCCTGTGTCTCTCTCGGTCCCTGTGTCTCTCTCTCGGTCCCTGTGTCTCTCACTCTGTCCCTGAGTCTCATTCTCGGTCCCTGTATCTCTCTCGGTCCCTGTGTCTCTCTCGGTCCCTGTGTCTCTCTCTCTCGATCCCTGTGTCTCTCTCAGTCACTGTGTCTCTCTCGGTCCCTGTGTCTCTCTCTCGGTCCCTGTGTCTCTCACTCGGTCCCTGTGTCTCTCTCTCGGTCCCTGTGTCTCTCTCTCGGTCCCTGTGTCTCTCTCGGTCCCTGTGTCTCTCACTCGGTCCCTGTGTCTCTCTCGGTCCCTGTGTCTCCCTCGATCCCTGTGTCTCTCTCGGTCCCTGTGTCTCCCTCGATCCCTGTGTCTCTCTCGGTCCCTGTGTCACTCTTGGTCCCTGTCTCTCTCTCTCGGTCGTTGTGTCTCTCTCTCGGTCCCTGTGTCTCCCTCGATCCCTGTGTCTCTCTCGGTCCCTGTGTCACACTTGGTCCCTGTCTCTCTCTCTCGGTCATTGTGTCTCTCTCTCGGTCCCTGTGTCTCCCTCGATCCCTGTGACTCTCCCGGTCCCTGTGTCTCTCTCACGGTCCCTGTGCCTCTCTCTCGGTCCCTGTGTCTCTCTCAGTCCCTGTCTCTCGCTCGGTCCCTGTCACTCTCTCGGTCCCTGTGTCTCTCCCTCGGTCCCTGCGTCTCTCTCTCGGTTCCTGTGTCTCTCTCTCGGTCCCTGTGTCTCATTCGGTCCCTGTGTCTCTCTCTCGTTCCCTGTGTCTCTCTCTCGGTCGCTGTGTCTCTCTCTCTCGATCCCTGTGTCTCTCTCAGTCACTGTGTCTCTCTCGGTCCCTGTGTCTCTCTCTCGGTCCCTGTGTCTCTCACTCGGTCCCTGTGTCTCTCTCTCGGTCCCTGTGTTTCTCACTCGGTCCCTGTGTCTCTCTCGGTCACTGTGCCTCTCTCAGTCCCAGTGTCTCTCACTAGGTCCCTGTGTCACTCTTGGTCCCTGTCTCTCTCTCTCGGTCATTGTGTCTCTCCCTCAGTCCCTGTGTCTCTCTCGATCCCTGTGTCTCTCTCGGTCCCTGTGTGACACTTGGTCCCTGTCTCTCTCTCTCGGTCATTGTGTCTCTCTCTCGGTCCCTGTGTCTCCCTCGATCCCTGTGACTCTCCCGGTCCCTGTGTCTCTCTCACGGTCCCTGTGTCTCTCTCTCAGTCCCTGTGTCTCTCTCAGTCCCTGTCTCTCGCTCGGTCCCTGTCACTCTCTCGGTCATTGTGTCTCTCTCTCGGTCCCTGTGTCTCCCTCGATCCCTGTGTCTCTCCCTCGGTCCCTGTGTCTCTCTCTCGGTTCCTGTGTCTCTCTCTCGGTCCCTGTGTCTCACTCGGTCCCTGTGTCTCTCTCTCGGTCCCTGTGTCTCTCTCTCGGTCACTGTGTCTCTCTCTCTCGATCCCTGTGTCTCTCTCAGTCACTGTGTCTCTCTCGGTCCCTGTGTCTCTCTCTCGGTCCCTGTGTCTCTCTCTCTCGATCCCTGTGTCTCTCTCAGTCACTGTGTCTCTCTCGGTCCCTGTGTCTCTCTCTCGGTCCCTGTGTCTCTCACTCGGTCCCTATGTCTCTCTCGGTCCCTGTGTCTCTCTCTCGGTCCCTGTGTCTCTCTGTCTCGATCCCTGTGTCTCTCTCAGTCACTGTGTCTCTCTTGGTCCCTGTGTCACTCTCTCGGTCCCTGTGACTCTCTCTCGGTCCCTGTGTCTGTCTCGGTCCCTATGGCTCTCTCTCGGTCCCTGTCACTCTCTCGGTCATTGTGTCTCTCTCTCGGTCCCTGTGTCTCCCTCGATCCCTGTGTCTCTCCCTCGGTCCCTGTGTCTCTCTCTCGGTTCCTGTGTCTCTCTCTCGGTCCCTGTGTCTCACTCGGTCCCTGTGTCTCTCTCTCGGTCCCTGTGTCTCTCTCTCGGTCACTGTGTCTCTCTCTCTCGATCCCTGTGTCTCTCTCAGTCACTGTGTCTCTCTCGGTCCCTGTGTCTCTCTCTCGGTCCCTGTGTCTCTCTCTCTCGATCCCTGTGTCTCTCTCAGTCACTGTGTCTCTCTCGGTCCCTGTGTCTCTCTCTCGGTCCCTGTGTCTCTCACTCGGTCCCTATGTCTCTCTCGGTCCCTGTGTCTCTCTCTCGGTCCCTGTGTCTCTCTGTCTCGATCCCTGTGTCTCTCTCAGTCACTGTGTCTCTCTTGGTCCCTGTGTCACTCTCTCGGTCCCTGTGACTCTCTCTCGGTCCCTGTGTCTCTCTCGGTCCCTATGGCTCTCTCTCGGTCCCTGTGTCTCTCTCTCAGTCCCTGTGTCTCTCTCGGTCCCTGTGTCTCCCTCGATCCCTGTGTCTCTCTCGGTCCCTGTGTCACTCTTGGTCCCTGTCTCTCTCTCTCGGTCATTGTGTCTCTCTCTCGGTCCCTGTGTCTCCCTCGATCCCTGTGACTCTCCCGGTCCCTATGTCTCTCTCATGGTCCCTGTGTCTCTCTCTCGGTCCCTGTGTCTCTCTCAGTCCCTGTCTCTTGCTCGGTCCCTGTCACTCTCTCGGTCCCTGTGTCTCTCCGTCGGTCCCTGCGTCTCTCTCAGTCCCTGTCTCTCGCTCGGTCCCTGTGTCTCTCTCAGTCACTGTGTCTCTCTTGGTCCCTGTGTCTCTCTCTCGGTCCCTGTGTCTCTCTCGGTCCCCGTATCTCTCTCGGTCCCTGTGTCTCTCTCGGTCCCTGTCTCTCACTCGGTCCCTGTGTCTCTCTCGGTCCCTGTGCCTCTCTCTCAGTCCCTGTGTCTCTCACTAGGTCCCTGTGTCACTCTTGGTCCCTGTCTCTCTCTCTCGGTCATTGTGTCTCTCTCTCAGTCCCTGTATCACTCTCGGTCCCTGTGTCTCCCTCGATCCCTGTGTCTCTCTCAGTCCCTGTGTCTCCCTCGGTCCCTGTGTCTCTCTCGGTCCCTGTCTCTCACTCGGTCCCTGTGTGTCTCTCGGCCCCCGTCCCTCTCTCTCGGTCCCTGTGTCTCTCTCGGTCCCTGTGTCTCTCTCGGTCCCTGTCTCTCTCTCAGTCACTGTGTCTCTCTCGATCCCTGTCTCTCTCTCGGTCCCTCTCTCTCTCTCGGTCCCTGTCTCTCTCTCGGTCCCTGTCTCTATCTCGGTCCCTGTGTCTCTCTCGGTCCCTGTCTCTCTCTCAGTCACTGTGTCTCTCTCGATCCCTGTCTCTCTCTCGGTCCCTGTCTCTCTCTCGGTCCCTGTGTCTCTCTCGGTCCCTGTGTCTCTCTCGGTCCCTGTGTCTCTCTCTCGGTCTCTGTGTCTCTCTCAGTCACTGTGTCTCTCTCGGTCCCTGTGTCTCTCTCGGTCCCTGTGTCTCTCACTCGATCCCTGTGTCTCTCTCGGTCCCTGTGTCCCTCTCTCGGTCCCTATGTCTCACTCGCTCCCTGTCTCTCTCTCGGAACCTGTGTCTCTCCCTCAGTCCCTGTGTCTCTCTCTCTGTCCCTGTGTCTCTCTCCTGTTCCCTGTGTCTCTCACTCGGTCCCTGTGTCTCTCTCGGTCCCTGTGTCTCTCTCTCTCAGTCCCTGTGTCTCTCACTCGGGCCCTGTGTCTCTCTCTCGGTCCCTGTGTCTCTCTCGGTCCCTGTGTCACTCTCAGTCCCTGTGTCTCTCTCTCGGTCCCTGTGTCTCTCTCCCGGTCCCTGTGTCTCCCTCGGTCCCTGTGTCTTACTCGGTCCCGGTGTCACTCACTCGGTCCCTGTGTCGCTCTCGGTCCTTGTGTGTCTCTCTCGGTCCCTGTGTCTCTCTCTCGGTCCCTATGTCTCTCTCAGTCACTGTGTCTCTCTCGGTCCCTGTGTCTCGCTCGGTCCCTGTGTCTCACTCTGTCCCTGTGTGTCTCTCGGTCCCTGTGTCTCTCTCTCGTTCCCTGTGTCTCACTCGGTCCCTGTGTCTCTCTCTCGGTCCCTGTGTCTCTCACTCGGTCCCTGTGTCTCTCTCTCTCTCGATCCCTGTGTCTCTCTCAGTCACTGTGTCTCTCTCGGTCCCTGTGTCTCTCTCTCGGTCCCTGTGTCTCTCTCTCTCGATCCCTGTGTCTCTCTCAGTCACTGTGTCTCTCTCGGTCCCTGTGTCTCTCTCTCGGTACCTGTGTCTCTCACTCGGTCCCTGTGTCTCTCTCGGTCCCTGTGTCTCTCTCTCGGTCCCTGTGTCTCTCTCTCTCGATCCTTGTGTCTCTCTCTCTCTCTCTCGATCCCTGTGTCTCTCTCAGTCACTGTGTCTCTCTCGTTCCCTGTGTCTCTCTCTCGGTCCCTGTGTCTCTCACTCGGTCCCTGTGTCTCTCTCTCAGTCCCTGTGTCTCTCCCTCGGTCCCTGAGTCTCTCGGTCCCTGTCTCTCTTTCGTTCCCTGTGTCTCTCTCTCGGTCCCTGTGTCTCTCACTCAGTCGCTCTGTCTCTCTCTCGGTCTTAGTGCCTCTCTTGGTCACTGTGTCTCTCTCTCGGTCCCTTTGTCTCTCTCGGTCCCTGTGTCTCACTTTCGGTCCCTGTGTCTCTCTTGGTCCCTGTGTCTCTCTGTCGGTTCCTGCGTCTCTCACTCGGTCCCTGTGTCTCTCTCTCACTGCCTGTGTCTCTCTCGGTCCCAGTGTCTCTCTAGGAACCTGTGTCTCTCCCTCGGTCCCTGTGTCTCTCTCTCAGTCCCTGTGTCTCTCCCTCGGTCCCTGTGTCTCTCGGCCCCTGTCTCTCTCTCTCGGTCCCTGTGTCTCTCTCGGTCCCTGTCTCTCTCTCAGTCACTGTGTCTCTCTCGATCCCTGTCTCTCTCTCGGTCCCTGTCTCTCTCTCGGTCCCTGTCTCTCTCTCGGTCCCTGTGTCTCTCTCGGTCCCTGTGTCTCTCTCTCGGTCTCTGTGTCTCTCTCAGTCACTGTGTCTCTCTCGGTCCCTGTCTCTCTCTCGGTCCCTGTGTCTCTCACTCGATCCCTGTGTCTCTCTCGGTCCCTGTGTCTCTCTCTCGGTCCCTATGTCTCACTCGCTCCCTGTCTCTCTCTCGGAACCTGTGTCTCTCCCTCAGTCCCTGTGTCTCTCTCTCTGTCCCTGTGTCTCTCTCCTGTTCCCTGTGTCTCTCACTCGGTCCCTGTGTCTCTCTCGGTCCCTGTGTCTCTCTCTCTCAGTCCCTGTGTCTCTCACTCGGTCCCTGTGTCTCTCTCTCGGTCCCTGTGTCTCTCTCGGTCCCTGTGTCTCTCTCAGTCCCTGTGTCTCTCTCTCGGTCCCTGTGTCTCTCTCCCGGTCCCTGTGTCTCCCTCGGTCCCTGTGTCTTACTCGGTCCCGGTGTCACTCACTCGGTCCCTGTGTCTCTCTCGGTCCTTGTGTGTCTCTCTCGGTCCCTGTGTCTCTCTCTCGGTCCCTATGTCTCTCTCAGTCACTGTGTCTCTCTCGGTCCCTGTGTCTCGCTCGGTCCCTGTGTCTCACTCTGTCCCTGTGTGTCTCTCGGTCCCTGTGTCTCTCTCTCGTTCCCTGTGTCTCACTCGGTCCCTGTGTCTCTCTCTCGGTCCCTGTGTCTCTCTCTCGGTCACTGTGTCTCTCTCTCTCGATCCCTGTGTCTCTCTCAGTCACTGTGTCTCTCTCGGTCCCTGTGTCTCTCTCTCGGTCCCTGTGTCTCTCTCTCTCGATCCCTGTGTCTCTCTCAGTCACTGTGTCTCTCTCGGTCGCTGTGTCTCTCTCTCGGTCCCTGTGTCTCTCACTCGGTCCCTATGTCTCTCTCGGTCCCTGTGTCTCTCTCTCGGTCCCTGTGTCTCTCTGTCTCGATCCCTGTGTCTCTCTCAGTCACTGTGTCTCTCTTGGTCCCTGTGTCACTCTCTCGGTCCCTGTGACTCTCTCTCGGTCCCTGTGTCTCTCTCGGTCCCTATGGCTCTCTCTCGGTCCCTGTGTCTCTCTCTCAGTCCCTGTGTCTCTCTCGGTCCCTGTGTCTCCCTCGATCCCTGTGTCTCTCTCGGTCCCTGTGTCACTCTTGGTCCCTGTCTCTCTCTCTCGGTCATTGTGTCTCTCTCTCGGTCCCTGTGTCTCCCTCGATCCCTGTGACTCTCCCGGTCCCTATGTCTCTCTCATGGTCCCTGTGTCTCTCTCTCGGTCCCTGTGTCTCTCTCAGTCCCTGTCTCTTGCTCGGTCCCTGTCACTCTCTCGGTCCCTGTGTCTCTCCGTCGGTCCCTGCGTCTCTCTCAGTCCCTGTCTCTCGCTCGGTCCCTGTGTCTCTCTCAGTCACTGTGTCTCTCTTGGTCCCTGTGTCTCTCTCTCGGTCCCTGTGTCTCTCTCGGTCCCCGTATCTCTCTCGGTCCCTGTGTCTCTCTCGGTCCCTGTCTCTCACTCGGTCCCTGTGTCTCTCTCGGTCCCTGTGCCTCTCTCTCAGTCCCTGTGTCTCTCACTAGGTCCCTGTGTCACTCTTGGTCCCTGTCTCTCTCTCTCGGTCATTGTGTCTCTCTCTCAGTCCCTGTATCACTCTCGGTCCCTGTGTCTCCCTCGATCCCTGTGTCTCTCTCAGTCCCTGTGTCTCCCTCGGTCCCTGTGTCTCTCTCGGTCCCTGTCTCTCACTCGGTCCCTGTGTGTCTCTCGGCCCCCGTCCCTCTCTCTCGGTCCCTGTGTCTCTCTCGGTCCCTGTGTCTCTCTCGGTCCCTGTCTCTCTCTCAGTCACTGTGTCTCTCTCGATCCCTGTCTCTCTCTCGGTCCCTCTCTCTCTCTCGGTCCCTGTCTCTCTCTCGGTCCCTGTCTCTATCTCGGTCCCTGTGTCTCTCTCGGTCCCTGTCTCTCTCTCAGTCACTGTGTCTCTCTCGATCCCTGTCTCTCTCTCGGTCCCTGTCTCTCTCTCGGTCCCTGTGTCTCTCTCGGTCCCTGTGTCTCTCTCGGTCCCTGTGTCTCTCTCTCGGTCTCTGTGTCTCTCTCAGTCACTGTGTCTCTCTCGGTCCCTGTGTCTCTCTCGGTCCCTGTGTCTCTCACTCGATCCCTGTGTCTCTCTCGGTCCCTGTGTCCCTCTCTCGGTCCCTATGTCTCACTCGCTCCCTGTCTCTCTCTCGGAACCTGTGTCTCTCCCTCAGTCCCTGTGTCTCTCTCTCTGTCCCTGTGTCTCTCTCCTGTTCCCTGTGTCTCTCACTCGGTCCCTGTGTCTCTCTCGGTCCCTGTGTCTCTCTCTCTCAGTCCCTGTGTCTCTCACTCGGTCCCTGTGTCTCTCTCTCGGTCCCTGTGTCTCTCTCGGTCCCTGTGTCTCTCTCAGTCCCTGTGTCTCTCTCTCGGTCCCTGTGTCTCTCTCCCGGTCCCTGTGTCTCCCTCCGTCCCTGTGTCTTACTCGGTCCCGGTGTCACTCACTCGGTCCCTGTGTCGCTCTCGGTCCTTGTGTGTCTCTCTCGGTCCCTGTGTCTCTCTCTCGGTCCCTATGTCTCTCTCAGTCACTGTGTCTCTCTCGGTCCCTGTGTCTCGCTCGGTCCCTGTGTCTCACTCTGTCCCTGTGTGTCTCTCGGTCCCTGTGTCTCTCTCTCGTTCCCTGTGTCTCACTCGGTCCCTGTGTCTCTCTCTCGGTCCCTGTGTCTCTCACTCGGTCCCTGTGTCTCTCTCTCTCTCGATCCCTGTGTCTCTCTCAGTCACTGTGTCTCTCTCGGTCCCTGTGTCTCTCTCTCGGTCCCTGTGTCTCTCTCTCTCGATCCCTGTGTCTCTCTCAGTCACTGTGTCTCTCTCGGTCCCTGTGTCTCTCTCTCGGTCCCTGTGTCTCTCACTCGGTCCCTGTGTCTCTCTCGGTCCCTGTGTCTGTCTCTCGGTCCCTGTGTCTCTCTCTCTCGATCCTTGTGTCTCTCTCTCTATCCCTGTGTCTCTCTCAGTCACTGTGTCTCTCTCGGTCCCTGTGTCTCTCTCTCGGTCCCTGTGTCTCTCACTCGGTCCCTGTGTCTCTCTCTCAGTCCCTGTGTCTCTCCCTCGGTCCCTGAGTCTCTCGGTCCCTGTCTCTCTTTCGTTCCCTGTGTCTCTCTCTCGGTCCCTGTGTCTCTCACTCAGTCGCTCTGTCTCTCTCTCGGTCTTAGTGCCTCTCTTGGTCACTGTGTCTCTCTCTCGGTCCCTTTGTCTCTCTCGGTCCCTGTGTCTCACTTTCGGTCCCTGTGTCTCTCTTGGTCCCTGTGTCTCTCTGTCGGTTCCTGCGTCTCTCACTCGGTCCCTGTGTCTCTCTCTCACTGCCTGTGTCTCTCTCGGTCCCAGTGTCTCTCTAGGAACCTGTGTCTCTCCCTCGGTCCCTGTGTCTCTCTCTCAGTCCCTGTGTCTCTCCCTCGGTCCCTGTGTCTCTCGGTCCCTGTCTCTCTTTTGGTCCCTGTGTCTCTCACACGGTCCCTGTGTCTCTCTCGGTCCCTGTGTTTCTCACTCGGTCCCTGTGTCTCTCTCTTGGTCCCCATGTCTCTCTCAGGGTCCCTGTGTCTCTCCCTCGGTACCTGTGTCTCTCTCAGTCCCTGTCTCTCACTCGGTCCCTGTCACTCTCTCGGTCCCTGTGTCTCTCCCTCGGTCCCTGCGTCTCTCTTTCGGTTCCTGTGTCTCTCTCTCGGTCTCTGTCTCACTCGGTCCCTGTGTCTCTCTCGGTCCCCGTATCTCTCTCGGTCCCTGTGTCTCTCTCGGACCCTGTGTCTCTCTCGGTCCCTGTGTCTCTCACTTGGTCCCTGTGTCTCTCTCGGTCCCTGTGCCTCTCTCTCAGTCCCTGTGTCTCTCACTAGGTCCCTGTGTCACTCTTGGTCCCTGTCTCTCTCTCTCGGTCATTGTGTCTCTCTCTCAGTCCCTGTGTCTCCCTCGATCCCTGTGTCTCTCTCAGTCCCTGTGTCTCCCTCGGTCCCTGTGTCTCTCTCGGTCCCTGTCTCTCACTCGGTCCCTGTGTGTCTCTCGGCCCCTGTCTCTCTCTCTCGGTCCCTGTGTCTCTCTCGGTCCCTGTGTCTCTCTCGGTCCCTGTCTCTCTCTCAGTCACTGTGTCTCTCTCGATCCCTGTCTCTCTCTCGGTCCCTGTCTCTCTCTCGGTCCCTGTGTCTCTCTCGGTCCCTGTCTCTCTCTCGGTCCCTGTGTCTCTCTCGGTCCCTATCTCTCTCTCGGTCACTGTGTCTCACTAGGTCCGTGTCTGTCTCTCGAACCCTCTGTCTCTCTCGGTCCCTGTCTCTCTCTCGGTCCCTGTATCTCTCTCTCGGACCTTGTGTCTCTCTCGGTCCCTGTGTCTCTCTCTCTCGATCCCTGTCTCTCTCTCGGTCCCTGTATCTCTCTCTCGGTCCCTGTGTCTCTCTCGGTCCCTGTGTCTCTCTCTCGGTCTCTGTGTCTCTCTCAGTCACTGTGTCTCTCTCAGTCCCTGTGTCTCTATCGGTCCCTGTGTCTCTCACTCGATCCCTGTGTCTCTCTCGGTCCCTCTGTCTCTCTCTCGGTCCCTATGTCTCACTCGCTCCCTGTCTCTCTCTCGGAACCTGTGTCTCTCCCTCAGTCCCTGTGTCTCTCTCTCTGTCCCTGTGTCTCTTTCCTGTTCCCTGTGTCTCTCACTCGGTCCCTGTGTATCTCTCGGTCCCTGTGTCTCTCTCTCTCAGTCCCTGTGTCTCTCACTCGGTCCCTGTGTCTCTCTCTCGGTCCCTGTGTCTCTCTCGGTCCCTGTGTCTCTCTCAGTCCCTGTGTCTCTCTCTCGGTCCCTGTGTCTCTCTCCCGGTCCCTGTGTCTCCCTCGGTCCCTGTGTCTTACTCGGTCCCGGTGTCACTCACTCGGTCCCTGTGTCTCTCTCGGTCCTTGTGTGTCTCTCTCGGTCCCAGTGTCTCTCTCTCGGTCCCTATGTGTCTCTCTCGGTCCCTGTGTCTCGCTCGGTCCCTGTGTCTCACTCTGTCCCTGTGTCTCTCTCGGTCCCTGTGTCTCTCTCTCGTTCCCTGTGTCTCACTCGGTCCCTGTGTCTCTCTCTCGGTCCCTGTGTCTCTCTCTCGGTCCCTGTGTCTCTCTCTCTCGATCCCTGTGTCTCTCTCAGTTACTGTGTCTCCATCGGTCCCTGTGTCTCTCTCTCGGTCCCTGTGTCTCTCTCTCTCGATCCCTGTGTCTCTCTCAGTCACTGTGTCTCTCTCGGTCCCTGTGTCTCTCTCTCGGTCCCTGTGTCTCCCACTCGGTCCCTGTGTCTCTCTCGGTCCCTGTGTCTCTCTCTCGGTCCCTGTGTCTCTCTCTCTCGATCCTTGTGTCTCGCTCAGTCACTGTGTCTCTCTCGGTCCCTGTGTCTCTCTCTCGGTCCCTGTGTCTCCCACTCGGTCCCTGTGTCTGTCTCGGTCCCGATGGCTCTCTCTCGGTCCCTGCGTCTCTCTCGCTCCCTGTCTCTCTCTCGGAATCTGTGTCTCTCTCGGTCCCTGAGTCTCATTCTCGGTCCCTGTATCTCTTTCGGTCCCTGTGTCTCTCTCGCTCCCTGTGTCTCTCTCTCTCGATCCCTGTGTCTCTCTCAGTCACTGTGTCTCTCTCGGTCCCTGTGTCTCTCTCTCGGTCCCTGTGTCTCTCACTCGGTCCCTGTGTCTCTCTCGGTCCCTGTGTCTCTCTCTCGGTCCCTGTGTCTCTCTCTCTCGGTCACTGTGTCTCAATAGGTCCGAGTCTGTCTCTCGAACCCTGTGTCTCTCTCAGTCACTGTGTCTCTCTCGGCCCCTGTGTCTCTCTCGGTCCCTGTGTCTCTCACTCGATCCCTGTGTCTCTCTCGGTCCCTGTGTCTCTCTCTCGGTCCCTGTGTCTCTCTCGGTCCCTGTGTCTCTCTCTCGGTCTCTGTGTCTCTCTCAGTCACTGTGTCTCTCTCGGTCCCTGTGTCTCTCTCGGTCCCTGTGTCTCTCACTCGATCCCTGTGTCTCTCTCGGTCCCTGTGTCTCTCTCTCGGTCCCTATGTCTCACTCGCTCCCTGTCTCTCTCTCGGAACCTGTGTCTCTCCCTCAGTCCCTGTGTCTCTCTCTCTGTCCCTGTGTCTCTTTCCTGTTCCCTGTGTCTCTCACTCGGTCCCTGTGTCTCTCTCGGTCCCTGTGTCTCTCTCTCTCAGTCCCTGTGTCTCTCACTCGGTCCGTGTGTCTCTCTCTCGGTCCCTGTGTCTCTCTCGGTCCCTGTGTCTCTCTCAGTCCCTGTGTCTCTCTCTCGGTCCCTGTGTCTCTCTCCCGGTCCCTGTGTCTCCCTCGGTCCCTGTGTCTTACTCGGTCCCGGTGTCACTCACTCGGTCCCTGTGTCTCTCTCGGTCCTTGTGTGTCTCTCTCGGTCCCTGTGTCTCTCTCTCGGTCCCTATGTCTCTCTCAGTCACTGTGTCTCTCTCGGTCCCTGTGTCTCGTTCGGTCCCTGTGTCTCACTCTGTCCCTGTGTCTCTCTCGGTCCCTGTGTCTCTCTCTCGTTCCCTGTGTCTCACTCGGTCCCTGTGTCTCTCTCTCGGTCCCTGTGTCTCTCTCTCGGTCCCTGTGTCTCTCTCTCTCGATCCCTGTGTCTCTCTCAGTCACTGTGTCTCCATCGGTCCCTGGGTCTCTCTCTCGGTCCCTGTGTCTCTCTCTCTCGATCCTTGTGTCTCTCTCAGTCACTGTGTCTCTCTTGGTCCCTGTGTCTCTCTCTCGGTCCCTGTGACTCTCTCTCGGTCCCTGTGTCTGTCTCGGTCCCTATGGCTCTCTCTCGGTCCCTGCGTCTCATTCTCGGTCCCTGTGTCTCTCTCAGTCACTGTGTCTCTCTTGGTCCCTGTGTCTCTCTCTCGGTCCCTGTGTCTCTCTCGCTCCCTGTCTCTCTCTCGGAACCTGTGTCTCTCTCGGTCCCTGTGACTCTCACTCGGTCCCTGTGTCTCTCTCAGTCCCTATGACTCTCTCTCGGTCCCTGAGTCTCATTCTCGGTCCCTGTATCTCTTTCGGTCCCTGTGTCTCTCTCGCTCCCTGTGTCTCTCTCTCTCGATCCCTGTGTCTCTCTCAGTCACTGTGTCTCTCTCGGTCCCTGTGTCTCTCTCTCGGTCCCTGTGTCTCTCACTCGGTCCCTGTGTCTCTCTCAGTCCCTGTGTCTCTCTCTCGGTCCCTGTGTCTCTCTCTCTCGATCCCTGTGTCTCTCTCAGTCACTGTGTCTCTCTCAGTCCCTGTGTCTCTCTCTCGGTCCCTGTGTCTCTCACTCGGTCCCTGTGTCTCTCGCTCTCGATTCCTGTGTCTCTCTCATTCGCTGTGTCTCTCTTGGTCCCTGTGTCTCTCTCTCGGTCCCTGTGACTCTCCCTCGGTCCCGGTGCCTCTCTCTCAGTTCCTGTGTCTCTCTCTTGGTCCCTGTGTCTCTCACTCAATCCCTGTGTCTCTCTCGGTCCCTGTGTCTCTCTCTCAGTCCCTGTGTCTCTCACTCGGTCCCTGTGTCTCTCTCGGTCCCTGTGTCTCTCTCTCAGTCCCTGTGTCTCTCACTCGGTCCCTGTATCCCTCTCGGTCCCTGTCTCTCTCTCGGTCCCTGTGTCTCTCTTGGTCCCTATCTCTCTCTCAGTCACTGTGTCTCAAGAGGTCCGAGTCTGTCTCTCGAACCCTCTGTCTCTCTCGGTCCCTGTGTCTCTCACTATGTCCCTGTGTCTCTCTCGGTCCTTATTACTCTCTCTCGGTCCCTGTGTCTCATTATCGGTCCCTGTGTCTCTCTCAGTCACTGTGTCTCCCTCGGTCCCTGTGTCTCTCAGTCGGTCCCTGTGTCTCTCTTAGTCACTGTGTCTCTCTTGGTCCCTGTGTCTCTCTCTCGATCCCTGTGTCTCTCTCGTTCCCTGTCTCTCTCTCGGTCCCTGTGTCACTCTCGGTCCCTGTGTCTCTCTCTCGGTCCCTGTGTCTCTCTCTTGGTCCCTGTGTCTCTCTCTTGATCCCTGTGTCTCTCTCTCGGTCCCTGTGTCTCTCTCTCGGTCCCTGTGTCTCTCTTAGTCACTGTGTCTCTCTCGGTCCCTGTGTCTCTCTCGGTCCCTGTGTCTCTCTCTCGGTCCCTGTGTCTCTCTCTCTCTCGATCCCTGTGTCTCTCTCAGTCACTGTGTCTCTCTTGGTCCCTGTGTCTCTCTGTCGGTTCCTGCGTCTCTCACTCGGTCACTGTGTCTCTCTCTCAGTCCCTGTGTCTCTCTCGGTCTCTGTGTCTCTCTTTTGGTCCCTGTGTCTCTCTTTTGGTCCCTGTGTCTCTCTCGGTTCCTGTGTCTCTCTGCCAGTCCCTGTGTCTCTCACTCGGTCCCTGTTCTCTCTCTTGGTCCCTGTGTCTCTCTCTTGGTCCCTGTGTTTCTCACTCGGTCCCTGTGTCTCTCTCGGTCACTGTGCCTCTCTCTCAGTCCCTGTGTTTCTCACTAGGTCCCTGTGTCACTCTTGGTCCCTGTCTCTCTCTCTCGGTCATTGTGTCTCTCTCTGAGTCCCTGTGTCTCTCTCGGTCCCTGTGTCTCCCTCGATTCCTGTGTCTCTCTCAGTCCCTGTGTCACTCTTGGTCGCTGTCTCTCTCTCTCGGTCATTGTATCTCTCTCTCGGTCCCTGGTCTCCCTCGATCCCTGTGTCTCTCCCGGTCCCTATGTCTCTCTCACCGACCCTCTGTCTCTCTCTCGGTCCCTGTGTCTCTCTCTCAGTCACTGTGTCTCTCTCTCAGTCACTGTGTCTCTCTCGATCCCTGTCTCTCTCTCGGTCCCTGTCTCTCTCTCGGTCCCTGTGTCTCTCTTGGTCCCTGTCTCTCTCTCGGTCCCTGTGTCTCTCTCGGTCCCTATCTCTCTCTCGGTCACTGTGTCTCTCTCGGTCCCTGTGTCTCTCTCGGTCCCTGTGTCTCTCTCTTGGTCCCTGTGTCTCTCTCAGTCACTGTGTCTTTCTCGGTCCCTGTGTCTCTCTCTCGGTCCCTGTGTCTCTCTCTCTCGATCCCTGTGTCTCTCTCAGTCACTGTGTCTCTCCCGGTCCCTGTGTCTCTCTCTCGGTCCCTGTGTCTCTCACTCGGTCCCTGTGTCTCTCTCGGTCCCTGTGTCTCTCTCTCGGTCCCTGTGTCTCTCTCTCACGATCCCTGTGTCTCTCTCAGTCACTGTGTCTCTCTCGGTCTCTGTGTCTCTCTCTCGGTCCCTGTGTCTCTCACTCGGTCCCTGGGTCTCTCTCGGTCCCTGTGTCTCTCTCTCGGTCCCTGTGTCTCTCTCTCTCGATCCCTGTGTCTCTCTCAGTCACTGTGTCTCTCTTGGTCCCTGTGTCTCTCTCTCGGTCCCTGTGACTCTCCCTTGGTACCTGTGTCTCTCTCTCTCGGTTCCTGTGTCTCTCTCTTGGTCCCTTTGTCTCTCACTCGGTCCCTGTGTCTCTCTCTTGGTCCCTTTGTCTCTCACTCGGTCCCTGTGTCTCTCTCGGTCCCAGTGTCTCTCTCTCAGTCTCTGTGTCTCTCACTCGGTCCCTGTATCTCTCTCGGTCCCTGTCTCTCTCTCGGTCCCTGTGTCTCTCTCGGTCACTATCTCTCTCTCGGTCACTGTGTCTCACTAGGTTCGTGTCTGTCTCTCGAACCCTCTGTCTCTCTCGGTCCCTGTGTCTCTCACTCTGTCCCTGTGTCTCTCTCGTTCCTTATTACTCTCTCTCGGTCCCTGTGTCTCATTATCGGTCCCTGTGTCTCTCTCAGTTACTGTGTCTCCCTCGGTCCCTGTGTCTCTCACTCGGTCCCTGTGTCTCTCTTAGTCACTGTGTCTCTCTCGGTCCCTGTGTCTCTCTCTCGGTCTCAGTGTCTCTCTTAGTCACTGTGTCTCTCTCGGTCCCTGTGTCTCTCTCGGTCCCTGTGTCTCTCTCTCGGTCCCTGTGTCTCTCTCTCTCGATCCCTGTGTCTCTCTCAGTCACTGTGTCTCTCTTGGTCCCTGTGTCTCTCTGTCGTTTCCTGCGTCTCTCACTCGGTCCCTGTGTCTCTCTCTCAGTCCCTGTGTCTCTCTCGGTCCCTGTGTCTCTCTAGGAACCTGTGTCTCTCCCTCGGTCCCTGTGTCTCTCTCTCAGTCCCTGTGTCTCTCTCTCAGTCCCTGTGTCTCTCTTTTGGTCCCTGTGTCTCTCTTTTGGTCCCTGTGTCTCTCTCGGTCCCTGTGTCTCTCTCTCGTTCCCTGTGTCTCTCTCGTTCCCTGTGTCTCTCACTCGGTCCCTGTGTCTCTCTCGTTCCCTGTCTCTCTCTCGGTCCCTGTGTCACTCTCGGTCCCTGTGTCTCTCTCTCCGTCCCTGTGTCTCTCTCTCGGTCCCTGTGTCTCTCTCTTGGTCCCTGTGTTTCTCACTCGGTCCCTGTGTCTCTCTCGGTCACTGTGCCTCTCTCTCAGTCCCTGTGTCTCTCACTAGGTCCCTGTGTCACTCTTGGTCCCTGTCTCTCTCTCTCGGTCATTGTGTCTCTCTCTCAGTCCCTGTGTCTCTCTCGGTCTCTGTGTCTCTCTCTCGGTCCCTGTCTCTCTCACTCAGTCCCTCTGTCTCTCTCTCGGTCTTTGTGTCTCTCTTGGTCACTGTCTCTCTCTAGGTCCGTGTGTCTCTCTCGGTCCCTGTGTCTCTCACTCGGTCCCTGACTCTCTCTCGGTCCCTGTGTCTATCTCGGTCCCTGTCTCTCCCTCTAGGTTCGTGTGTCTCTCTCGGTCCCTGTATCTCTCTCGGTCCCTGTGTCTCTCTCGGTCTCTGTGTATCATTCTCGGTTCCTGTGTATCATTCTCGGTCCCTGTGTCTCTCTCTCTCGGTCTCTGTGTCCCTCTCTCGGTCCCTGTGTCTCTCTCTCGGTCCCTGTTTCTCTCTCAGTCCCTGTGTCTCTCTCGGTTCCTGTGTCTCTCTGTCAGTCCCTGTGTCTCTCACTCGGTCCCTGTGTCTCTCTCGTTCCCTGTCTCTCTGTCGGTCCCTGTGTCACTCTCAGTCCCTGTGTCTCTCTCTCGGTCCCTGTGTCTCTCTCTTGGTCCCTGTGTCTCTCTCTTGGTCCCTGTGTTTCTCACTCGGTCCCTGTGTCTCTCTCGGTCACTGTGCCTCTCTCTCAGTCCCTGTGTTTCTCACTAGGTCCCTGTGTCACTCTTGGTCCCTGTCTCTCTCTCTCGGTCATTGTGTCTCTCTCTGAGTCCCTGTGTCTCTCTCGGTCCCTGTGTCTCCCTCGATTCCTGTGTCTCTCTCAGTCCCTGTGTCACTCTTGGTCGCTGTCTCTCTCTCTCTCGGTCATTGTATCTCTCTCTCGGTCCCTGTGTCTCCCTCGATCCCTGTGTCTCTCCCGGTCCCTATGTCTCTCTCACCGACCCTCTGTCTCTCTCTCGGTCCCTGTGTCTCTCTCTCAGTCACTGTGTCTCTCTCTCAGTCACTGTGTCTCTCTCGATCCCTGTCTCTCTCTCGGTCCCTGTCTCACTCTCGGTCCCTGTGTCTCTCTCGGTCCCTATCTCTCTCTCGGTCACTGTGTCTCTCTCGGTCCCTGTGTCTCTCTCGGTCCCTGTGTCTCTCTCTCTCGATCCCTGTGTCTCTCTCAGTCACTGTGTCTCTCTCGGTCCCTGTGTCTCTCTCTCGGTCCCTGTGTCTCTCTCTCTCGATCCCTGTGTCTCTCTCAGTCACTGTGTCTCTCTCGGTCCCTGTGTCTCTCTCTCGGTCCCTGTGTCTCTCACTCGGTCCCTGTGTCTCTCTCGGTCTCTGTGTCTCTCTCTCGGTCCCTGTGTCTCTCTCTCACGATCCCTGTGTCTCTCTCAGTCACAGTGTCTCTCTCGGTCTCTGTGTCTCTCTCTCGGTCCCTGTGTCTCTCACTCGGTCCCTGTGTCTCTCTCGGTCCCTGTGACTCTCTCTCGGTCCCTGTGTCTCTCTCTCTCGATCCCTGTGTCTCTCTCAGTCACTGTATCTCTCTTGGTCCCTGTGTCTCTCTCTCGGTCCCTGTGTCTCATTATCGGTCCCTGTGTCTCTCTCAGTTACTGTGTCCCCCTCGGTCCCTGTGTCTCTCACTCGGTCCCTGTGTCTCTCTTAGTCACTGTGTCTCTCTCGGTCCCTGTGTCTCTCTCTCGGTCCCAGTGTCTCTCTTAGTCACTGTGTCTCTCTCGGTCCCTGTGTCTCTCTCGGTCCCTGTGTCTCTCTCTCGGTCCCTGTGTCTCTCTCTCTCGATCCCTGTGTCTCTCTCAGTCACTGTGTCTCTCTTGGTCCCTGTGTCTCTCTGTCGTTTCCTGCGTCTCTCACTCGGTCCCTGTGTCTCTCTCTCAGTCCCTGTGTCTCTCTCGGTCCCTGTGTCTCTCTAGGAACCTGTGTCTCTCCCTCGGTCCCTGTGTCTCTCTCTCAGTCCCTGTGTCTCTCTCTCAGTACCTGTGTCTCTCTTTTGGTCCCTGTGTCTCTCTTTTGGTCCCTGTGTCTCTCTCGGTCCCTGTGTCTCTCTCTCGTTCCCTGTGTCTCTCTCGGTCCCTGTGTCACTCTTGGACCCTGTCTCTCTCTCTCGGTCACTGTGTCTCTCTCTCGGTCCCTGTGTCTCCCTCGATCCCTGTGACACTCCCGGTCCCTATGTCTCTCTCAGGGTCCCTGTGTCTCTCCCTCGGTACCTGTGTCTCTCTTTCGGTTCCTGTGTCTCTCTCTCGGTCCCTGTCTCACTCGGTCCCTGTGTCTCTCTCGGTCCCCGTATCTCTCTCGGTCCCTGTGTCTCTCTCGGTCCCTGTGTCTCTCTCGGTCCCTGTGTCTCTCACTTGGTCCCTGTGTCTCTCTCGGTCCCTGTGCCTCTCTCTCAGTCCCTGTGTCTCTCACTAGGTCCCTGTGTCACTCTTGGTCCCTGTCTCTCTCTCTCGGTCATTGTGTCTCTCTCTCAGTCCCTGTGTCTCCCTCGATCCCTGTGTCTCTCTCAGTCCCTGTGTCTCCCTCGGTCCCTGTGTCTCTCTCGGTCCCTGTCTCTCACTCGGTCCCTGTGTGTCTCTCGGCCCCTGTCTCTCTCTCTCGGTCCCTGTGTCTCTCTCGGTCCCTGTGTCTCTCTCGGTCCCTGTCTCTCTCTCAGTCACTGAGTCTCTCTCGATCCCTGTCTCTCTCTCGGTCCCTGTCTCTCTCTCGGTCCCTGTCTCTCTCTCGGTCCCTGTGTCTCTCTCGGTCCCTGTCTCTCTCTCAGTCACTGTGTCTCTCTCGATCCCTGTCTCTCTCTCGGTCCCTGTCTCTCTTTCGGTCCCTGTGTCTCTCTCGGTCCCTGTCTCTCTCTCGGTCCCTGTGTCTCTCTCGGTCCCTATCTCTCTCTCGGTCACTGTGTCTCACTAGGTCCGTGTCTGTCTCTCGAACCCTCTGTCTCTCTCGGTCCCTGTCTCTCTCTCGGTCCCTGTATCTCTCTCTCGGACCTTGTGTCTCTCTCGGTCCCTGTGTCTCTCTCTCTCTATCCCTGTCTCTCTCTCGGTCCCTGTATCTCTTTCTCGGTCCCTGTGTCTCTCTCGGTCCCTGTGTCTCTCTCTCGGTCTCTGTGTCTCTCTCAGTCACTGTGTCTCTCTCGGTCCCTGTGTCTCTCTCGGTCCCTGTGTCTCTCACTCGATCCCTGTGTCTCTCTCGGTCCCTCTGTCTCTCTCTCGGTCCCTATGTCTCACTCGCTCCCTGTCTCTCTCTCGGAACCTGTGTCTCTCCGTCAGTCCCTGTGTCTCTCTCTCTGTCCCTGTGTCTCTTTCCTGTTCCCTGTGTCTCGCACTCGGTCCCTGTGTCTCTCTCTCGGTCCCTGTGTCTCTCTCGGTCCCTGTGTCTCTCTCAGTCCCTGTGTCTCTATCTCGGTCCCTGTGTCTCTCTCCCGGTCCCTGTGTCTCCCTCGGTCCCTGTGTCTTACTCGGTCCCGGTGTCACTCACTCGGTCCCTGTGTCTCTCTCGGTCCTTGTGTGTCTCTCTCGGTCCCTGTGTCTCTCTCTCGGTCCCTATGTCTCTCTCAGTCACTGTGTCTCTCTCGGTCCCTGTGTCTCGTTCGGTCCCTGTGTCTCACTCTGTCCCTGTGTCTCTCTCGGTCCCTGTGTCTCTCTCTCGTTCCCTGTGTCTCACTCGGTCCCTGTGTCTCTCTCTCGGTCCCTGTGTCTCTCTCTCGGTCCCTGTGTCTCTCTCTCTCGATCCCTGTGTCTCTCTCAGTCACTGTGTCTCCATCGGTCCCTGGGTCTCTCTCTCTCGGTCCCTGTGTCTCTCTCTCTCGATCCCTGTGTCTCTCTCAGTCACTGTGTCTCTCTCGGTCCCTGTGTCTCTCTCTCGGTCCCTGTGTCTCTCACTCGGTCCCTGTGTCTCTCTCGGTCCCTGTGTCTCTCTCTCGGTCCCTGTGTCTCTCTCTCTCGATCCTTGTGTCTCTCTCAGTCACTGTGTCTCTCTTGGTCCCTGTGTCTCTCTCTCGGTCCCTGTGACTCTCTCTCGGTCCCTGTGTCTGTCTCGGTCCCTATGGCTCTCTCTCGGTCCCTGCGTCTCATTCTCGGTCCCTGTGTCTCTCTCAGTCACTGTGTCTCTCTTGGTCCCTGTGTCTCTCTCTCGGTCCCTGTGTCTCTCTCGCTCCCTGTCTCTCTCTCGGAACCTGTGTCTCTCTCGGTCCCTGTGTCTCTCACTCGGTCCCTGTGTCTCTCTCAGTCCCTATGACTCTCTCTCGGTCCCTGAGTCTCATTCTCGGTCCCTGTATCTCTTTCGGTCCCTGTGTCTCTCTCGCTCCCTGTGTCTCTCTCTCTCGATCCCTGTGTCTCTCTCAGTCACTGTGTCTCTCTCGGTCCCTGTGTCTCTCTCTCGGTCCCTGTGTCTCTCACTCGGTCCCTGTGTCTCTCTCGGTCCCTGTGTCTCTCTCTCGGTCCCTGTGTCTCTCTCTCTCGATCCCTGTGTCTCTCTCAGTCACTGTGTCTCTCTCAGTCCCTGTGTCTCTCTCTCGGTCCCTGTGTCTCTCACTCGGTCCCTGTGTCTCTCACTCGGTCCCTGTGTCTCTCTCTCTCGATTCCTGTGTCTCTCTCATTCGCTGTGTCTCTCTTGGTCCCTGTGTCTCTCTCTCGGTCCCTGTGACTCTCCCTCGGTCCCGGTGCCTCTCTCTCGGTTCCTGTGTCTCTCTCTTGGTCCCTGTGTCTCTCACTCGATCCCTCTGTCTCTCTCGGTCCCTGTGTCTCTCTCTCAGTCCCTGTGTCTCTCACTCGGTCCCTGTATCCCACTCGGTCCCTGTCTCTCTCTCGGTCCCTGTGTCTCTCTTGGTCCCTATCTCTCTCTCGGTCACTGTGTCTCAATAGGTCCGAGTCTGTCTCTCGAACCCTCTGTCTCTCTCGGTCCCTGTGTCTCTCACTATGTCCCTGTGTCTCTCTCGGTCCTTATTACTCTCTCTCGGTCCCTGTGTCTCATTATCGGTCCCTGTGTCTCTCTCAGTCACTGTGTCTCCCTCGGTCCCTGTGTCTCTCAGTCGGTCCCTGTGTCTCTCTTAGTCACTGTGTCTCTCTTGGTCCCTGTGTCTCTCTCTCGATCCCTGTGTCTCTCTCGTTCCCTGTCTCTCTCTCGGTCCCTGTGTCACTCTCGGTCCCTGTGTCTCTCTCTCGGTCCCTGTGTCTCTCTCTTGGTCCCTGTGTCTCTCTCTTGATCCCTGTGTCTCTCTCTCGGTCCCTGTGTCTCTCTCTCGGTCCCTGTGTCTCTCTTAGTCACTGTGTCTCTCTCGGTCCCTGTGTCTCTCTCGGTCCCTGTGTCTCTCTCTCGGTCCCTGTGTCTCTCTCTCTCTCGATCCCTGTGTCTCTCTCAGTCACTGTGTCTCTCTTGGTCCCTGTGTCTCTCTGTCGGTTCCTGCGTCTCTCACTCGGTCACTGTGTCTCTCTCTCAGTCCCTGTGTCTCTCTCGGTCTCTGTGTCTCTCTTTTGGTCCCTGTGTCTCTCTTTTGGTCCCTGTGTCTCTCTCGGTTCCTGTGTCTCTCTGTCAGTCCCTGTGTCTCTCACTCGGTCCCTGTTCTCTCTCTTGGTCCCTGTGTCTCTCTCTTGGTCCCTGTGTTTCTCACTCGGTCCCTGTGTCTCTCTCGGTCACTGTGCCTCTCTCTCAGTCCCTGTGTTTCTCACTAGGTCCCTGTGTCACTCTTGGTCCCTGTCTCTCTCTCTCGGTCATTGTGTTTCTCTCTGAGTCCCTGTGTCTCTCTCGGTCCCTGTGTCTCCCTCGATTCCTGTGTCTCTCTCAGTCCCTGTGTCACTCTTGGTCGCTGTCTCTCTCTCTCTCGGTCATTGTATCTCTCTCTCGGTCCCTGGTCTCCCTCGATCCCTGTGTCTCTCCCGGTCCCTATGTCTCTCTCACCGACCCTCTGTCTCTCTCTCGGTCCCTGTGTCTCTCTCTCAGTCACTGTGTCTCTCTCTCAGTCACTGTGTCTCTCTCGATCCCTGTCTCTCTCTCGGTCCCTGTCTCTCTCTCGGTCCCTGTGTCTCTCTCGGTCCCTGTCTCTCTCTCGGTCCCTGTGTCTCTCTCGGTCCCTATCTCTCTCTCGGTCACTGTGTCTCTCTCGGTCCCTGTGTCTCTCTCGGTCCCTGTGTCTCTCTCTCTCGATCCCTGTGTCTCTCTCGGTCACTGTGTCTCTCTCGGTCCCTGTGTCTCTCTCTCGGTCCCTGTGTCTCTCTCTCTCGATCCCTGTGTCTCTCTCAGTCACTGTGTCTCTCTCGGTCCCTGTGTCTCTCTCTCGGTCCCTGTGTCTCTCACTCGGTCCCTGTGTCTCTCTCGGTCCCTGTGTCTCTCTCTCGGTCCCTGTGTCTCTCTCACGATCCCTGTGTCTCTCTCAGTCACTGTGTCTCTCTCGGTCTCTGTGTCTCTCTCTCGGTCCCTGTGTCTCTCACTCGGTCCCTGGGTCTCTCTCGGTCCCTGTGTCTCTCTCTCGGTCCCTGTGTATCTCTCTCTCGATCCCTGTGTCTCTCTCAGTCACTGTGTCTCTCTTGGTCCCTGTGTCTCTCTCTCGGTCCCTGTGACTCTCCCTTGGTATCTGTGTCTCTCTCTCGGTTCCTGTGTCTCTCTCTTGGTCCCTTTGTCTCTCACTCGGTCCCTGTGTCTCTCTCTTGGTCCCTTTGTCTCTCACTCGGTCCCTGTGTCTCTCTCGGTCCCAGTGTCTCTCTCTCAGTCTCTGTGTCTCTCACTCGGTCCCTGTATCTCTCTCGGTCCCTGTCTCTCTCTCGGTCCCTGTGTCTCTCTCGGTCACTATCTCTCTCTCGGTCACTGTGTCTCACTAGGTTCGTGTCTGTCTCTCGAACCCTCTGTCTCTCTCGGTCCCTGTGTCTCTCACTCTGTCCCTGTGTCTCTCTCGTTCCTTATTACTCTCTCTCGGTCCCTGTGTCTCATTATCGGTCCCTGTGTCTCTCTCAGTTACTGTGTCTCCCTCGGTCCCTGTGTCTCTCACTCGGTCCCTGTGTCTCTCTTAGTCACTGTGTCTCTCTCGGTCCCTGTGTCTCTCTCTCGGTCTCAGTGTCTCTCTTAGTCACTGTGTCTCTCTCGGTCCCTGTGTCTCTCTTGGTCCCTGTGTCTCTCTCTCGGTCCCTGTGTCTCTCTCTCTCGATCCCTGTGTCTCTCTCAGTCACTGTGTCTCTCTTGGTCCCTGTGTCTCTCTGTCGTTTCCTGCGTCTCTCACTCGGTCCCTGTGTCTCTCTCTCAGTCCCTGTGTCTCTCTCGGTCCCTGTGTCTCTCTAGGAACCTGTGTCTCTCCCTCGGTCCCTGTGTCTCTCTCTCAGTCCCTGTGTCTCTCTCTCAGTCCCTGTGTCTCTCTTTTGGTCCCTGTGTCTCTCTTTTGGTCCCTGTGTCTCTCTCGGTCCCTGTGTCTCTCTCTCGTTCCCTGTGTCTCTCTCGTTCCCTGTGTCTCACACTCGGTCCCTGTGTCTCTCTCGTTCCCTGTCTCTCTCTCGGTCCCTGTGTCACTCTCGGTCCCTGTGTCTCTCTCTCCGTCCCTGTGTCTCTCTCTCGGTCCCTGTGTCTCTCTCTTGGTCCCTGTGTTTCTCACTCGGTCCCTGTGTCTCTCTCGGTCACTGTGCCTCTCTCTCAGTCCCCGTGTCTCTCACTAGGTCCCTGTGTCACTCTTGGTCCCTGTCTCTCTCTCTCGGTCATTGTGTCTCTCTCTCAGTCCCTGTGTCTCTCTCGGTCTCTGTGTCTCTCTCTCGGTCCCTGTCTCTCTCACTCAGTCCCTCTGTCTCTCTCTCGGTCTTTGTGTCTCTCTTGGTCACTGTCTCTCTCTAGGTCCGTGTGTCTCTCTCGGTCCCTGTGTCTCTCACTCGGTCCCTGACTCTCTCTCGGTCCCTGTGTCTATCTCGGTCCCTGTCTCTCCCTCTAGGTCCGTGTGTCTCTCTCGGTCCCTGTATCTCTCTCGGTCCCTGTGTCTCTCTCGGTCTCTGTGTATCATTCTCGGTTCCTGTGTATCATTCTCGGTCCCTGTGTCTCTCTCTCTCGGTCTCTGTGTCCCTCTCTCGGTCCCTGTGTCTCTCTCTCGGTCCCTGTTTATCTCTCAGTCCCTGTGTCTCTCTCGGTTCCTGTGTCTCTCTGTCAGTCCCTGTGTCTCTCACTCGGTCCCTGTGTCTCTCTCGTTCCCTGTCTCTCTCTCGGTCCCTGTGTCACTCTCAGTCCCTGTGTCTCTCTCTCGGTCCCTGTGTCTCTCTCTTGGTCCCTGTGTCTCTCTCTTGGTCCCTGTGTTTCTCACTCGGTCCCTGTGTCTCTCTCGGTCACTGTGCCTCTCTCTCAGTCCCTGTGTTTCTCACTAGGTCCCTGTGTCACTCTTGGTCCCTGTCTCTCTCTCTCGGTCATTGTGTCTCTCTCTGAGTCCCTGTGTCTCTCTCGGTCCCTGTGTCTCCCTCGATTCCTGTGTCTCTCTCAGTCCCTGTGTCACTCTTGGTCGCTGTCTCTCTCTCTCTCGGTCATTGTATCTCTCTCTCGGTCCATGTGTCTCCCTCGATCCCTGTGTCTCTCCCGGTCCCTATGTCTCTCTCACCGACCCTCTGTCTCTCTCTCGGTCCCTGTGTCTCTCTCTCAGTCACTGTGTCTCTCTCTCAGTCACTGTGTCTCTCTCGATCCCTGTCTCTCTCTCGGTCCCTGTCTCACTCTCGGTCCCTGTGTCTCTCTCGGTCCCTATCTCTCTCTCGGTCACTGTGTCTCTCTCGGTCCCTGTGTCTCTCTCGGTCCCTGTGTCTCTCTCTCTCGATCCCTGTGTCTTTCTCAGTCACTGTGTCTCTCTCGGTCCCTGTGTCTCTCTCTCGGTCCCTGTGTCTCTCTCTCTCGATCCCTCTGTCTCTCTCAGTCACTGTGTCTCTCTCGGTCCCTGTGTCTCTCTCTCGGTCCCTGTGTCTCTCACTCGGTCCCTGTGTCTCTCTCGGTCCCTGTGTCTCTCTCTCGGTCCCTGTGTCTCTCTCTCACGATCCCTGTGTCTCTCTCAGTCATTGTGTCTCTCTCGGTCTCTGTGTCTCTCTCTCAGTCCCTGTGTCTCTCACTCGGTCCCTGTGTCTCTCTCTCTCGATCCCTGTGTCTCTCTCAGTCACTGTGTCTCTCTTGGTCCCTGTGTCTCTCTCTCGGTCCCTGTGTCTCATTATCGGTCCCTGTGTCTCTCTCAGTTACTGTGTCTCCCTCGGTCCCTGTGTCTCTCACTCGGTCCCTGTGTCTCTCTTAGTCACTGTATCTCTCTCGGTCCCTGTGTCTCTCTCTCGGTCCCAGTGTCTCTCTTAGTCACTGTGTCTCTCTCGTTCCCTGTCTCTCTCTCGGTCCCTGTGTCACTCTCAGTCACTGTGTCTCTCTTGGTCCCTGTGTCTCTCTCTCGGTCCCTGTGTCTCATTATCGGTCCCTGTGTCTCTCTCAGTTACTGTGTCTCCCTCGGTCCCTGTGTCTCTCACTCGGTCCCTGTGTCTCTCTTAGTCACTGTATCTCTCTCGGTCCCTGTGTCTCTCTCTCGGTCCCTGTGTCTCTCTCTCGGTCCCTGTGTCTCTCACTCGGTCCCTGTGTCTCTCTCGGTCCCTGTGTCTCTCTCTCGGTCCCTGTGTCTCTCTCTCACGATCCCTGTGTCTCTCTCAGTCACTGTGTCTCTCTCAGTCACTGTGTCTCTCTCGGTCCCTGTGTCTCTCTCTCGGTCCCTGTGTCTCTCTCTCTCGATCCCTCTGTCTCTCTCAGTCACTGTGTCTCTCTCGGTCCCTGTGTCTCTCACTCGGTCCCTGTGTCTCTCTCGGTCCCTGTGTCTCTCTCTCGGTCCCTGTGTCTCTCTCTCACGATCCCTGTGTCTCTCTCAGTCACTGTGTCTCTCTCGGTCTCTGTGTCTCTCTCTCGGTCCCTGTGTCTCTCTCTCGGTCCCTGTGTCTCTCTCTCTCGATCCCTGTGTCTCTCTCAGTCACTGTGTCTCTCTTGGTCCCTGTGTCTCTCTCTCGGTCCCTGTGTCTCATTATCGGTCCCTGTGTCTCTCTCAGTTACTGTGTCTCCCTCGGTCCCTGTGTCTCTCACTCGGTCCCTGTGTCTCTCTTAGTCACTGTATCTCTCTCGGTCCCTGTGTCTCTCTCTCGGTCCCAGTGTCTCTCTTAGTCACTGTGTCTCTCTCGGTCCCTGTGTCTCTCTCGGTCCCTGTGTCTCTCTCTCGGTCCCTGTGTCTCTCTCGATCCCTGTGTCTCTCTCAGTCACTGTGTCTCTCTTGGTCCCTGTGTCTCCCTGTCGTTTCCTGCGTCTCTCACTCGGTCCCTGTGTCTCTCTCTCAGTCCCTGTGTCTCTCTCGGTCCCTGTGTCTCTCTAGGAACCTGTGTCTCTCCCTCGGTCCCTGTGTCTCTCTCTCAGTCCCTGTGTCTCTCTCTCAGTCCCTGTGTCTCTCTTTTGGTCCCTGTGTCTCTCTTTTGGTCCCTGTGTCTCTCTCGGTCCCTGTGTCTCTCTCTCGTTCCCTGTGTCTCTCTCGGTCCCTGTGTCACTCTTGGTCCCTGTCTCTCTCTCTCGGTCACTGTGTCTCTCTCTCGGTCCCTGTGTCTCCCTCGATCCCTGTGACACTCCCGGTCCCTATGTCTCTCTCAGGGTCCCTGTGTCTCTCCCTCGGTACCTGTGTCTCTCTCAGTCCCTGTCTCTCACTCGGTCCCTGTCACTCTCTCGGTCCCTGTGTCTCTCCCTCGGTCCCTGCGTCTCTCTTTCGGTTCCTGTGTCTCTCTCTCGGTCCCTGTCTCACTCGGTCCCTGTGTCTCTCTCGGTCCCCGTATCTCTCTCGGTCCCTGTGTCTCTCTCGGTCCCTGTGTCTCTCTCGGTCCCTGTGTCTCTCACTTGGTCCCTGTGTCTCTCTCGGTCCCTGTGCCTCTCTCTCAGTCCCTGTGTCTCTCACTAGGTCCCTGTGTCACTCTTGGTCCCTGTCTCTCTCTCTCGGTCATTGTGTCTCTCTCTCAGTCCCTGTGTCTCCCTCGATCCCTGTGTCTCTCTCAGTCCCTGTGTCTCCCTCGGTCCCTGTGTCTCTCTCGGTCCCTGTCTCTCACTCGGTCCCTGTGTGTCTCTCGGCCCCTGTCTCTCTCTCTCGGTCCCTGTGTCTCTCTCGGTCCCTGTGTCTCTCTCGGTCCCTGTCTCTCTCTCAGTCACTGTGTCTCTCTCGATCCCTGTCTCTCTCTTGGTCCCTGTCTCTCTCTCGGTCCCTGTGTCTCTCTCGGTCCCTGTCTCTCTCTCGGTCCCTGTGTCTGTCTCGGTCCCTATCTCTCTCTCGGTCACTGTGTCTCACTAGGTCCGTGTCTGTCTCTCGAACCCTCTGTCTCTCTCGGTCCCTGTCTCTCTCTCGGTCCCTGTATCTCTCTCTCGGACCTTGTGTCTCTCTCGGTCCCTGTGTCTCTCTCTCTCTATCCCTGTCTCTCTCTCGGTCCCTGTATCTCTCTCTCGGTCCCTGTGTCTCTCTCGGTCCCTGTGTCTCTCTCTCGGTCTCTGTGTCTCTCTCAGTCACTGTGTCTCTCTCGGTCCCTGTGTCTCTCTCGGTCCCTGTGTCTCTCTCTCGGTCCCTGTGTCTCTCTCTCTCGATCCTTGTGTCTCTCTCAGTCACTGTGTCTCTCTTGGTCCCTGTGTCTCTCTCTCGGTCCCTGTGACTCTCTCTCGGTCCCTGTGTCTGTCTCGGTCCCTATGGCTCTCTCTCGGTCCCTGCGTCTCATTCTCGGTCCCTGTGTCTCTCTCAGTCACTGTGTCTCTCTTGGTCCCTGTGTCTCTCTCTCGGTCCCTGTGTCTCTCTCGCTCCCTGTCTCTCTCTCGGAACCTGTGTCTCTCTCGGTCCCTGTGTCTCTCACTCGGTCCCTGTGTCTCTCTCAGTCCCTATGACTCTCTCTCGGTCCCTGAGTCTCATTCTCGGTCCCTGTATCTCTTTCGGTCCCTGTGTCTCTCTCGCTCCCTGTGTCTCTCTCTCTCGATCCCTGTGTCTCTCTCAGTCACTGTGTCTCTCTCGGTCCCTGTGTCTCTCTCTCGGTCCCTGTGTCTCTCACTCGGTCCCTGTGTCTCTCTCGGTCCCTGTGTCTCTCTCTCGGTCCCTGTGTCTCTCTCTCTCGATCCCTGTGTCTCTCTCAGTCACTGTGTCTCTCTCAGTCCCTGTGTCTCTCTCTCGGTCCCTGTGTCTCTCACTCGGTCCCTGTGTCTCTCACTCGGTCCCTGTGTCTCTCTCTCTCGATTCCTGTGTCTCTCTCATTCGCTGTGTCTCTCTTGGTCCCTGTGTCTCTCTCTCGGTCCCTGTGACTCTCCCTCGGTCCCGGTGCCTCTCTCTCGGTTCCTGTGTCTCTCTCTTGGTCCCTGTGTCTCTCACTCGATCACTCTGTCTCTCTCGGTCCCTGTGTCTCTCTCTCAGTCCCTGTGTCTCTCACTCGGTCCCTGTATCCCTCTCGGTCCCTGTCTCTCTCTCGGTCCCTGTGTCTCTCTTGGTCCCTATCTCTCTCTCGGTCACTGTGTCTCAATAGGTCCGAGTCTGTCTCTCGAACCCTCTGTCTCTCTCGGTCCCTCTGTCTCTCACTATGTCCCTGTGTCTCTCTCGGTCCTTATTACTCTCTCTCGGTCCCTGTGTCTCATTATCGGTCCCTGTGTCTCTCTCAGTCACTGTGTCTCCCTCGGTCCCTGTGTCTCTCAGTCGGTCCCTGTGTCTCTCTTAGTCACTGTGTCTCTCTTGGTCCCTGTGTCTCTCTCTCGATCCCTGTGTCTCTCTCGTTCCCTGTCTCTCTCTCGGTCCCTGTGACACTCTCGGTCCCTGTGTCTCTCTCTCGGTCCCTGTGTCTCTCTCTTGGTCCCTGTGTCTCTCTCTTGATCTCTGTGTCTCTCTCTCGGTCCCTGTGTCTCTCTCTCGGTCCCTGTGTCTCTCTTAGTCACTGTGTCTCTCTCGGTCCCTGTGTCTCTCTCGGTCCCTGTGTCTCTCTCTCGGTCCCTGTGTCTCTCTCTCTCTCGATCCCTGTGTCTCTCTCAGTCACTGTGTCTCTCTTGGTCCCTGTGTCTCTCTGTCGGTTCCTGCGTCTCTCACTCGGTCACTGTGTCTCTCTCTCAGTCCCTGTGTCTCTCTCGGTCTCTGTGTCTCTCTTTTGGTCCCTGTGTCTCTCTTTTGGTCCCTGTGTCTCTCTCGGTTCCTGTGTCTCTCTGTCAGTCCCTGTGTCTCTCACTCGGTCCCTGTTCTCTCTCTTGGTCCCTGTGTCTCTCTCTTGGTCCCTGTGTTTCTCACTCGGTCCCTGTGTCTCTCTCGGTCACTGTGCCTCTCTCTCAGTCCCTGTGTTTCTCACTAGGTCCCTGTGTCACTCTTGGTCCCTGTCTCTCTCTCTCGGTCATTGTGTCTCTCTCTGAGTCCCTGTGTCTCTCTCGGTCCCTGTGTCTCCCTCGATTCCTGTGTCTCTCTCAGTCCCTGTGTCACTCTTGGCCGCTGTCTCTCTCTCTCTCGGTCATTGTATCTCTCTCTCGGTCCCTGGTCTCCCTCGATCCCTGTGTCTCTCCCGGTCCCTATGTCTCTCTCACCGACCCTCTGTCTCTCTCTCGGTCCCTGTGTCTCTCTCTCAGTCACTGTGTCTCTCTCTCAGTCACTGTGTCTCTCTCGATCCCTGTCTCTCTCTCGGTCCCTGTCTCTCTCTCGGTCCCTGTGTCTCTCTCGGTCCCTGTCTCTCTCTCGGTCCCTGTGTCTCTCTCGGTCCCTATCTCTCTCTCGGTCACTGTGTCTCTCTCGGTCCCTGTGTCTCTCTCGGTCCCTGTGTCTCTCTCTCTCGATCCCTGTGTCTCTCTCGGTCACTGTGTCTCTCTCGGTCCCTGTGTCTCTCTCTCGGTCCCTGTGTCTCTCTCTCTCGATCCCTGTGTCTCTCTCAGTCACTGTGTCTCTCTCGGTCCCTGTGTCTCTCTCTCGGTCCCTGTGTCTCTCACTCGGTCCCTGTGTCTCTCTCGGTCCCTGTGTCTCTCTCTTGGTCCCTGTGTCTCTCTCTCACGATCCCTGTGTCTCTCTCAGTCACTGTGTCTCTCTCGGTCTCTGTGTCTCTCTCTCGGTCCCTGTGTCTCTCACTCGGTCCCTGGGCCTCTCTCGGTCCCTGTGTCTCTCTCTCCGTCCCTGTGTATCTCTCTCTCGATCCCTGTGTCTCTCTCAGTCACTGTGTCTCTCTTGGTCCCTGTGTCTCTCTCTCGGTCCCTGTGACTCTCCCTTGGTATCTGTGTCTCTCTCTCGGTTCCTGTGTCTCTCTCTTGGTCCCTTTGTCTCTCACTCGGTCCCTGTGTCTCTCTCTTGGTCCCTTTGTCTCTCACTCGGTCCCTGTGTCTCTCTCGGTCCCAGTGTCTCTCTCTCAGTCTCTGTGTCTCTCACTCGGTCCCTGTATCTCTCTCGGTCCCTGTCTCTCTCTCGGTCCCTGTGTCTCTCTCGGTCACTATCTCTCTCTCGGTCACTGTGTCTCACTAGGTTCGTGTCTGTCTCTCGAACCCTCTGTCTCTCTCGGTCCCTGTGTCTCTCACTCTGTCCCTGTGTCTCTCTCGTTCCTTATTACTCTCTCTCGGTCCCTGTGTCTCATTATCGGTCCCTGTGTCTCTCTCAGTTACTGTGTCTCCCTCGGTCCCTGTGTCTCTCACTCGGTCCCTGTGTCTCTCTTAGTCACTGTGTCTCTCTCGGTCCCTGTGTCTCTCTCTCGGTCTCAGTGTCTCTCTTAGTCACTGTGTCTCTCTCGGTCCCTGTGTCTCTCTTGGTCCCTGTGTCTCTCTCTCGGTCCCTGTGTCTCTCTCTCTCGATCCCTGTGTCTCTCTCAGTCACTGTGTCTCTCTTGGTCCCTGTGTCTCTCTGTCGTTTCCTGCGTCTCTCACTCGGTCCCTGTGTCTCTCTCTCAGTCCCTGTGTCTCTCTCGGTCCCTGTGTCTCTCTAGGAACCTGTGTCTCTCCCTCGGTCCCTGTGTCTCTCTCTCAGTCCCTGTGTCTCTCTCTCAGTCCCTGTGTCTCTCTTTTGGTCCCTGTGTCTCTCTTTTGGTCCCTGTGTCTCTCTCGGTCCCTGTGTCTCTCTCTCGTTCCCTGTGTCTCTCTCGTTCCCTGTGTCTCACACTCGGTCCCTGTGTCTCTCTCGTTCCCTGTCTCTCTCTCGGTCCCTGTGTCACTCTCGGTCCCTGTGTCTCTCTCTCCGTCCCTGTGTCTCTCTCTCGGTCCCTGTGTCTCTCTCTTGGTCCCTGTGTTTCTCACTCGGTCCCTGTGTCTCTCTCGGTCACTGTGCCTCTCTCTCAGTCCCCGTGTCTCTCACTAGGTCCCTGTGTCACTCTTGGTCCCTGTCTCTCTCTCTCGGTCATTGTGTCTCTCTCTCAGTCCCTGTGTCTCTCTCGGTCTCTGTGTCTCTCTCTCGGTCCCTGTCTCTCTCACTCAGTCCCTCTGTCTCTCTCTCGGTCTTTGTGTCTCTCTTGGTCACTGTCTCTCTCTAGGTCCGTGTGTCTCTCTCGGTCCCTGTGTCTCTCACTCGGTCCCTGACTCTCTCTCGGTCCCTGTGTCTATCTCGGTCCCTGTCTCTCCCTCTAGGTCCGTGTGTCTCTCTCGGTCCCTGTATCTCTCTCGGTCCCTGTGTCTCTCTCGGTCTCTGTGTATCATTCTCGGTTCCTGTGTATCATTCTCGGTCCCTGTGTCTCTCTCTCTCGGTCTCTGTGTCCCTCTCTCGGTCCCTGTGTCTCTCTCTCGGTCCCTGTTTCTCTCTCAGTCCCTGTGTCTCTCTCGGTTCCTGTGTCTCTCTGTCAGTCCCTGTGTCTCTCACTCGGTCCCTGTGTCTCTCTCGTTCCCTGTCTCTCTCTCGGTCCCTGTGTCACTCTCAGTCCCTGTGTCTCTCTCTCGGTCCCTGTGTCTCTCTCTTGGTCCCTGTGTCTCTCTCTTGGTCCCTGTGTTTCTCACTCGGTCCCTGTGTCTCTCTCGGTCACTGTGCCTCTCTCTCAGTCCCTGTGTTTCTCACTAGGTCCCTGTGTCACTCTTGGTCCCTGTCTCTCTCTCTCGGTCATTGTGTCTCTCTCTGAGTCCCTGTGTCTCTCTCGGTCCCTGTGTCTCCCTCGATTCCTGTGTCTCTCTCAGTCCCTGTGTCACTCTTGGTCGCTGTCTCTCTCTCTCTCGGTCATTGTATCTCTCTCTCGGTCCATGTGTCTCCCTCGATCCCTGTGTCTCTCCCGGTCCCTATGTCTCTCTCACCGACCCTCTGTCTCTCTCTCGGTCCCTGTGTCTCTCTCTCAGTCACTGTGTCTCTCTCTCAGTCACTGTGTCTCTCTCGATCCCTGTCTCTCTCTCGGTCCCTGTCTCACTCTCGGTCCCTGTGTCTCTCTCGGTCCCTATCTCTCTCTCGGTCACTGTGTCTCTCTCGGTCCCTGTGTCTCTCTCGGTCCCTGTGTCTCTCTCTCTCGATCCCTGTGTCTTTCTCAGTCACTGTGTCTCTCTCGGTCCCTGTGTCTCTCTCTCGGTCCCTGTGTCTCTCTCTCTCGATCCCTCTGTCTCTCTCAGTCACTGTGTCTCTCTCGGTCCCTGTGTCTCTCTCTCGGTCCCTGTGTCTCTCACTCGGTCCCTGTGTCTCTCTCGGTCCCTGTGTCTCTCTCTCGGTCCCTGTGTCTCTCTCTCACGATCCCTGTGTCTCTCTCAGTCACTGTGTCTCTCTCGGTCTCTGTGTCTCTCTCTCGGTCCCTGTGTCTCTCACTCGGTCCCTGTGTCTCTCTCTCTCGATCCCTGTGTCTCTCTCAGTCACTGTGTCTCTCTTGGTCCCTGTGTCTCTCTCTCGGTCCCTGTGTCTCATTATCGGTCCCTGTGTCTCTCTCAGTTACTGTGTCTCCCTCGGTCCCTGTGTCTCTCACTCGGTCCCTGTGTCTCTCTTAGTCACTGTATCTCTCTCGGTCCCTGTGTCTCTCTCTCGGTCCCAGTGTCTCTCTTAGTCACTGTGTCTCTCTCGGTCCCTGTGTCTCTCTCGGTCCCTGTGTCTCTCTCTCGGTCCCTGTGTCTCTCTCTCTCGATCCCTGTGTCTCTCTCAGTCACTGTGTCTCTCTTGGTCCCTGTGTCTCTCTGTCGTTTCCTGCGTCTCTCACTCGGTCCCTGTGTCTCTCTCTCAGTCCCTGTGTCTCTCTCGGTCCCTGTGTCTCTCTAGGAACCTGTGTCTCTCCCTCGGTCCCTGTGTCTCTTTCTCAGTCCCTGTGTCTCTCTCTCAGTCCCTGTGTCTCTCTTTTGGTCCCTGTGTCTCTCTTTTGGTCCCTGTGTCTCTCTCGGTCCCTGTGTCTCTCTCTCGTTCCCTGTGTCTCTCTCGGTCCCTGTGTCACTCTTGGTCCCTGTCTCTCTCTCTCGGTCACTGTGTCTCTCTCTCGGTCCCTGTGTCTCCCTCGATCCCTGTGACACTCCCGGTCCCTATGTCTCTCTCAGGGTCCCTGTGTCTCTCCCTCGGTACCTGTGTCTCTCTCAGTCCCTGTCTCTCACTCGGTCCCTGTCACTCTCTCGGTCCCTGTGTCTCTCCCTCGGTCCCTGCGTCTCTCTTTCGGTTCCTGTGTCTCTCTCTCGGTCTCTGTCTCACTCGGTCCCGGTGTCTCTCTCGGTCCCCGTATCTCTCTCGGTCCCTGTGTCTCTCTCGGTCCCTGTGTCTCTCTCGGTCCCTGTGTCTCTCACTTGGTCCCTGTGTCTCTCTCGGTCCCTGTGCCTCTCTCTCAGTCCCTGTGTCTCTCACTAGGTCCCTGTGTCACTCTTGGTCCCTGTCTCTCTCTCTCGGTCATTGTGTCTCTCTCTCAGTCCCTGTGTCTCCCTCGATCCCTGTGTCTCTCTCAGTCCCTGTGTCTCCCTCGGTCCCTGTGTCTCTCTCGGTCCCTGTCTCTCACTCGGTCCCTGTGTGTCTCTCGGCCCCTGTCTCTCTCTCTCGGTCCCTGTGTCTCTCTCGGTCCCTGTGTCTCTCTCGGTCCCTGTCTCTCTCTCAGTCACTGTGTCTCTCTCGATCCCTGTCTCTCTCTCGGTCCCTGTCTCTCTCTCGGTCCCTGTGTCTCTCTCGGTCCCTGTCTCTCTCTCGGTCCCTGTGTCTCTCTCGGTCCCTATCTCTCTCTCGGTCACTGTGTCTCACTAGGTCCGTGTCTGTCTCTCGAACCCTCTGTCTCTCTCGGTCCCTGTCTCTCTCTCGGTCCCTGTATCTCTCTCTCGGACCTTGTGTCTCTCTCGGTCCCTGTGTCTCTCTCTCTCGATCCCTGTCTCTCTCTCGGTCCCTGTATCTCTCTCTCGGTCCCTGTGTCTCTCTCGGTCCCTGTGTCTCTCACTCGATCCCTGTGTCTCTCTCGGTCCCTCTGTCTCTCTCTCGGTCCCTATGTCTCACTCGCTCCCTGTCTCTCTCTCGGAACCTGTGTCTCTCCCTCAGTCCCTGTGTCTCTCTCTCTGTCCCTGTGTCTCTTTCCTGTTCCCTGTGTCTCTCACTCGGTCCCTGTGTATCTCTCGGTCCCTGTGTCTCTCTCTCTCAGTCCCTGTGTCTCTCACTCGGTCCCTGTGTCTCTCTCTCGGTCCCTGTGTCTCTCTCGGTCCCTGTGTCTCTCTCAGTCCCTGTGTCTCTCTCTCGGTCCCTGTGTCTCTCTCCCGGTCCCTGTGTCTCCCTCGGTCCCTGTGTCTTACTCGGTCCCGGTGTCACTCACTCGGTCCCTGTGTCTCTCTCGGTCCTTGTGTGTCTCTCTCGGTCCCAGTGTCTCTCTCTCGGTCCCTATGTGTCTCTCTCGGTCCCTGTGTCTCGCTCGGTCCCTGTGTCTCACTCTGTCCCTGTGTCTCTCTCGGTCCCTGTGTCTCTCTCTCGTTCCCTGTGTCTCACTCGGTCCCTGTGTCTCTCTCTCGGTCCCTGTGTCTCTCTCTCGGTCCCTGTGTCTCTCTCTCTCGATCCCTGTGTCTCTCTCAGTCCCTGTGTCTCCCTCGATCCCTGTGTCTCTCTCAGTCCCTGTGTCTCCCTCGGTCCCTGTGTCTCTCTCGGTCCCTGTCTCTCACTCGGTCCCTGTGTGTCTCTCGGCCCCTGTCTCTCTCTCTCGGTCCCTGTGTCTCTCTCGGTCCCTGTGTCTCTCTCGGTCCCTGTCTCTCTCTCAGTCACTGTGTCTCTCTCGATCCCTGTCTCTCTCTCGGTCCCTGTCTCTCTCTCGGTCCCTGTGTCTCTCTCGGTCCCTGTCTCTCTCTCGGTCCCTGTGTCTCTCTCGGTCCCTATCTCTCTCTCGGTCACTGTGTCTCACTAGGTCCGTGTCTGTCTCTCGAACCCTCTGTCTCTCTCGGTCCCTGTCTCTCTCTCGGTCCCTGTATCTCTCTCTCGGACCTTGTGTCTCTCTCGGTCCCTGTGTCTCTCTCTCTCGATCCCTGTCTCTCTCTCGGTCCCTGTATCTCTCTCTCGGTCCCTGTGTCTCTCTCGGTCCCTGTGTCTCTCTCTCGGTCTCTGTGTCTCTCTCAGTCACTGTGTCTCTCTCAGTCCCTGTGTCTCTCTTGGTCCCTGTGTCTCTCACTCGATCCCTGTGTCTCTCTCGGTCCCTCTGTCTCTCTCTCGGTCCCTATGTCTCACTCGCTCCCTGTCTCTCTCTCGGAACCTGTGTCTCTCCCTCAGTCCCTGTGTCTCTCTCTCTGTCCCTGTGTCTCTTTCCTGTTCACTGTGTCTCTCACTCGGTCCCTGTGTATCTCTCGGTCCCTGTGTCTCTCTCTCTCAGTCCCTGTGTCTCTCACTCGGTCCCTGTGTCTCTCTCTCGGTCCCTGTGTCTCTCTCGGTCCCTGTGTCTCTCTCAGTCCCTGTGTCTCTCTCTCGGTCCCTGTGTCTCTCTCGGTCCCTGTGTCTCTCTCAGTCCCTGTGTCTCTCTCTCGGTCCCTGTGTCTCTCACCCGGTCCCTGTGTCTCCCTCGGTCCCTGTGTCTTACTCGGTCCCGGTGTCACTCACTCGGTCCCTGTGTCTCTCTCGGTCCTTGTGTGTCTCTCTCGGTCCCAGTGTCTCTCTCTCGGTCCCTATGTGTCTCTCTCGGTCCCTGTGTCTCGCTCGGTCCCTGTGTCTCACTCTGTCCCTGTGTCTCTCTCGGTCCCTGTGTCTCTCTCTCGTTCCCTGTGTCTCACTCGGTCCCTGTGTCTCTCTCTCGGTCCCTGTGTCTCTCTCTCGGTCCCTGTGTCTCTCTCTCTCGATCCCTGTGTCTCTCTCAGTTACTGTGTCTCCATCGGTCCCTGTGTGTCTCTCTCGGTCCCTGTGTCTCTCTCTCTCGATCCCTGTGTCTCTCTCAGTCACTGTGTCTCTCTCGGTCCCTGTGTCTCTCTCTCGGTCCCTGTGTCTCCCACTCGGTCCCTGTGTCTCTCGCGGTCCCTGTGTCTCTCTCTCGGTCCCTGTGTCTCTCTCTCTCGATCCTTGTGTCTCGCTCAGTCACTGTGTCTCTCTCGGTCCCTGTGTCTCTCTCTCGGTCCCTGTGTCTCCCACTCGGTCCCTGTGTCTGTCTCGGTCCCGATGGCTCTCTCTCGGTCCCTGCGTCTCTCTCGCTCCCTGTCTCTCTCTCGGAATCTGTGTCTCTCTCGGTCCCTGTGTCTCTCACTCGGTCCCTGTGTCTCTCTCAGTCCCTATGACTCTCTCTCGGTCCCTGAGTCTCATTCTCGGTCCCTGTATCTCTTTCGGTCCCTGTGTCTCTCTCGCTCCCTGTGTCTCTCTCTCTCGATCCCTGTGTCTCTCTCAGTCACTGTGTCTCTCTCGGTCCCTGTGTCTCTCTCTCGGTCCCTGTGTCTCTCACTCGGTCCCTGTGTCTCTCTCGGTCCCTGTGTCTCTCTCTCGGTCCCTGTGTCTCTCTCTCTCGGTCACTGTGTCTCAATAGGTCCGAGTCTGTCTCTCGAACCCTGTGTCTCTCTCGGTCCCTGTGTCTCTCACTCGGTCCCTGTGTCTCTCTCAGTCCCTATGACTCTCTCTCGGTCCCTGAGTCTCATTCTCGGTCCCTGTATCTCTTTCGGTCCCTGTGTCTCTCTCGCTCCCTGTGTCTCTCTCTCTCGATCCCTGTGTCTCTCTCAGTCGCTGTGTCTCTCTCATTCGCTGTGTCTCTCTTGGTCCCTGTGTCTCTCTCTCGGTCCCTGTGACTCTCCCTCGGTCCCGGTGTCTCTCTCTCGGTTCCTGTGTCTCTCTCTTGGTCCCTGTGTCTCTCACTCGATCCCTGTGTCTCTCTCGGTCCCTGTGTCTCTCTCTCAGTCCCTGTGTCTCTCACTCGGTCCCTGTATCCCTCTCGGTCCCTGTCTCTCTCTCGGTCCCTGTGTCTCTCTTGGTCGCTATCTCTCTCTCGGTCACTGTGTCTCAATACGTCCGTGTCTGTCTCTCGAACCCTCTGTCTCTCTCGGTCCCTGTGTCTCTCACTCTGTCCCTGTGTCTCTCTCGTTCCCTGTCTCTCTCTCGGTCCCTGTGTCACTCTCGGTCCCTGTGTCTCTCTCTCCGTCCGTGTGTCTCTCTCTCGGTCCCTGTGTCTCTCTCTTGGTCCCTGTGTTTCTCACTCGGTCCCTGTGTCTCTCTCGGTCACTGTGCCTCTCTCTCAGTCCCCGTGTCTCTCACTAGGTCCCTGTGTCACTCTTGGTCCCTGTCTCTCTCTCTCGGTCATTGTGTCTCTCTCTCAGTCCCTGTGTCTCTCTCGGTCTCTGTGTCTCTCTCTCGGTCCCTGTCTCTCTCACTCAGTCCCTCTGTCTCTCTCTCGGTCTTTGTGTCTCTCTTGGTCACTGTCTCTCTCTAGGTCCGTGTGTCTCTCTCGGTCCCTGTGTCTCTCACTCGGTCCCTGACTCTCTCTCGGTCCCTGTGTCTATCTCGGTCCCTGTCTCTCCCTCTAGGTCCGTGTGTCTCTCTCGGTCCCTGTATCTCTCTCGGTCCCTGTGTCTCTCTCGGTCTCTGTGTATCATTCTCGGTTCCTGTGTATCATTCTCGGTCCCTGTGTCTCTCTCTCTCGGTCTCTGTGTCCCTCTCTCGGTCCCTGTGTCTCTCTCTCGGTCCCTGTTTCTCTCTCAGTCCCTGTGTCTCTCTCGGTTCCTGTGTCTCTCTGTCAGTCCCTGTGTCTCTCACTCGGTCCCTGTGTCTCTCTCGTTCCCTGTCTCTCTCTCGGTCCCTGTGTCACTCTCAGTCCCTGTGTCTCTCTCTCGGTCCCTGTGTCTCTCTCTTGGTCCCTGTGTCTCTCTCTTGGTCCCTGTGTTTCTCACTCGGTCCCTGTGTCTCTCTCGGTCACTGTGCCTCTCTCTGAGTCCCTGTGTCTCTCTCGGTCCCTGTGTCTCCCTCGATTCCTGTGTCTCTCTCAGTCCCTGTGTCACTCTTGGTCGCTGTCTCTCTCTCTCTCGGTCATTGTATCTCTCTCTCGGTCCATGTGTCTCCCTCGATCCCTGTGTCTCTCCCGGTCCCTATGTCTCTCTCACCGACCCTCTGTCTCTCTCTCGGTCCCTGTGTCTCTCTCTCAGTCACTGTGTCTCTCTCTCAGTCACTGTGTCTCTCTCGATCCCTGTCTCTCTCTCGGTCCCTGTCTCACTCTCGGTCCCTGTGTCTCTCTCGGTCCCTATCTCTCTCTCGGTCACTGTGTCTCTCTCGGTCCCTGTGTCTCTCTCGGTCCCTGTGTCTCTCTCTCTCGATCCCTGTGTCTTTCTCAGTCACTGTGTCTCTCTCGGTCCCTGTGTCTCTCTCTCGGTCCCTGTGTCTCTCTCTCTCGATCCCTCTGTCTCTCTCAGTCACTGTGTCTCTCTCGGTCCCTGTGTCTCTCTCTCGGTCCCTGTGTCTCTCACTCGGTCCCTGTGTCTCTCTCGGTCCCTGTGTCTCTCTCTCGGTCCCTGTGTCTCTCTCTCACGATCCCTGTGTCTCTCTCAGTCACTGTGTCTCTCTCGGTCTCTGTGTCTCTCTCTCAGTCCCTGTGTCTCTCACTCGGTCCCTGTGTCTCTCTCTCTCGATCCCTGTGTCTCTCTCAGTCACTGTGTCTCTCTTGGTCCCTGTGTCTCTCTCTCGGTCCCTGTGTCTCATTATCGGTCCCTGTGTCTCTCCCTCGGTACCTGTGTCTCTCTCAGTCCCTGTCTCTCACTCGGTCCCTGTCACTCTCTCGGTCCCTGTGTCTCTCCCTCGGTCCCTGCGTCTCTCTTTCGGTTCCTGTGTCTCTCTCTCGGTCCCTGTCTCACTCGGTCCCTGTGTCTCTCTCGGTCCCCGTATCTCTCTCGGTCCCTGTGTCTCTCTCGGTCCCTGTGTCTCTCTCGGTCCCTGTGTCTCTCACTTGGTCCCTGTGTCTCTCTCGGTCCCTGTGCCTCTCTCTCAGTCCCTGTGTCTCTCACTAGGTCCCTGTGTCACTCTTGGTCCCTGTCTCTCTCTCTCGGTCATTGTGTCTCTCTCTCAGTCCCTGTGTCTCCCTCGATCCCTGTGTCTCTCTCAGTCCCTGTGTCTCCCTCGGTCCCTGTGTCTCTCTCGGTCCCTGTCTCTCACTCGGTCCCTGTGTGTCTCTCGGCCCCTGTCTCTCTCTCTCGGTCCCTGTGTCTCTCTCGGTCCCTGTGTCTCTCTCGGTCCCTGTCTCTCTCTCAGTCACTGTGTCTCTCTCGATCCCTGTCTCTCTCTCGGTCCCTGTCTCTCTCTCGGTCCCTGTGTCTCTCTCGGTCCCTGTCTCTCTCTCGGTCCCTGTGTCTCTCTCGGTCCCTATCTCTCTCTCGGTCACTGTGTCTCACTAGGTCCGTGTCTGTCTCTCGAACCCTCTGTCTCTCTCGGTCCCTGTCTCTCTCTCGGTCCCTGTATCTCTCTCTCGGACCTTGTGTCTCTCTCGGTCCCTGTGTCTCTCTCTCTCGATCCCTGTCTCTCTCTCGGTCCCTGTATCTCTCTCTCGGTCCCTGTGTCTCTCTCGGTCCCTGTGTCTCTCTCTCGGTCTCTGTGTCTCTCTCAGTCACTGTGTCTCTCTCAGTCCCTGTGTCTCTCTCGGTCCCTGTGTCTCTCTCTCGGTCCCTGTGTCTCTCTCTCTCGATCCTTGTGTCTCTCTCAGTCACTGTGTCTCTCTTGGTCCCTGTGTCTCTCTCTCGGTCCCTGTGACTCTCTCTCGGTCCCTGTGTCTGTCTCGGTCCCTATGGCTCTCTCTCGGTCCCTGCGTCTCATTCTCGGTCCCTGTGTCTCTCTCAGTCACTGTGTCTCTCTTGGTCCCTGTGTCTCTCTCTCGGTCCCTGTGTCTCTCTCGCTCCCTGTCTCTCTCTCGGAACCTGTGTCTCTCTCGGTCCCTGTGTCTCTCACTCGGTCCCTGTGTCTCTCTCAGTCCCTATGACTCTCTCTCGGTCCCTGAGTCTCATTCTCGGTCCCTGTATCTCTTTCGGTCCCTGTGTCTCTCTCGCTCCCTGTGTCTCTCTCTCTCGATCCCTGTGTCTCTCTCAGTCACTGTGTCTCTCTCGGTCCCTGTGTCTCTCTCTCGGTCCCTGTGTCTCTCACTCGGTCCCTGTGTCTCTCTCGGTCCCTGTGTCTCTCTCTCGGTCCCTGTGTCTCTCTCTCTCGATCCCTGTGTCTCTCTCAGTCACTGTGTCTCTCTCAGTCCCTGTGTCTCTCTCTCGGTCCCTGTGTCTCTCACTCGGTCCCTGTGTCTCTCACTCGGTCCCTGTGTCTCTCTCTCTCGATTCCTGTGTCTCTCTCATTCGCTGTGTCTCTCTTGGTCCCTGTGTCTCTCTCTCGGTCCCTGTGACTCTCCCTCGGTCCCGGTGCCTCTCTCTCGGTTCCTGTGTCTCTCTCTTGGTCCCTGTGTCTCTCACTCGATCCCTCTGTCTCTCTCGGTCCCTGTGTCTCTCTCTCAGTCCCTGTGTCTCTCACTCGGTCCCTGTATCCCTCTCGGTCCCTGTCTCTCTCTCGGTCCCTGTGTCTCTCTTGGTCCCTATCTCTCTCTCGGTCACTGTGTCTCAATAGGTCCGAGTCTGTCTCTCGAACCCTCTGTCTCTCTCGGTCCCTCTGTCTCTCACTATGTCCCTGTGTCTCTCTCGGTCCTTATTACTCTCTCTCGGTCCCTGTGTCTCATTATCGGTCCCTGTGTCTCTCTCAGTCACTGTGTCTCCCTCGGTCCCTGTGTCTCTCAGTCGGTCCCTGTGTCTCTCTTAGTCACTGTGTCTCTCTTGGTCCCTGTGTCTCTCTCTCGATCCCTGTGTCTCTCTCGTTCCCTGTCTCTCTCTCGGTCCCTGTGTCACTCTCGGTCCCTGTGTCTCTCTCTCGGTCCCTGTGTCTCTCTCTTGGTCCCTGTGTCTCTCTCTTGATCTCTGTGTCTCTCTCTCGGTCCCTGTGTCTCTCTCTCGGTCCCTGTGTCTCTCTTAGTCACTGTGTCTCTCTCGGTCCCTGTGTCTCTCTCGGTCCCTGTGTCTCTCTCTCGGTCCCTGTGTCTCTCTCTCTCTCGATCCCTGTGTCTCTCTCAGTCACTGTGTCTCTCTTGGTCCCTGGGTCTCTCTGTCGGTTCCTGCGTCTCTCACTCGGTCACTGTGTCTCTCTCTCAGTCCCTGTGTCTCTCTCGGTCTCTGTGTCTCTCTTTTGGTCCCTGTGTCTCTCTTTTGGTCCCTGTGTCTCTCTCGGTTCCTGTGTCTCTCTGTCAGTCCCTGTGTCTCTCACTCGGTCCCTGTTCTCTCTCTTGGTCCCTGTGTCTCTCTCTTGGTCCCTGTGTTTCTCACTCGGTCCCTGTGTCTCTCTCGGTCACTGTGCCTCTCTCTCAGTCCCTGTGTTTCTCACTTGGTCCCTGTGTCACTCTTGGTCCCTGTCTCTCTCTCTCGGTCATTGTGTCTCTCTCTGAGTCCCTGTGTCTCTCTCGGTCCCTGTGTCTCCCTCGATTCCTGTGTCTCTCTCAGTCCCTGTGTCACTCTTGGTCGCTGTCTCTCTCTCTCTCGGTCATTGTATCTCTCTCTCGGTCCTTGGTCTCCCTCGATCCCTGTGTCTCTCCCGGTCCCTATGTCTCTCTCACCGACCCTCTGTCTCTCTCTCGGTCCCTGTGTCTCTCTCTCAGTCACTGTGTCTCTCTCTCAGTCACTGTGTCTCTCTCGATCCCTGTCTCTCTCTCGGTCCCTGTCTCTCTCTCGATCCCTGTCTCTCTCTCGGTCCCTGTGTCTCTCTCGGTCCCTGTCTCTCTCTCGGTCCCTGTGTCTCTCTCGGTCCCTATCTCTCTCTCGGTCACTGTGTCTCTCTCGGTCCCTGTGTCTCTCTCGGTCCCTGTGTCTCTCTCTCTCGATCCCTGTGTCTCTCTCGGTCACTGTGTCTCTCTCGGTCCCTGTGTCTCTCTCTCGGTCCCTGTGTCTCTCTCTCTCGATCCCTGTGTCTCTCTCAGTCACTGTGTCTCTCTCGGTCCCTGTGTCTCTCTCTCGGTCCCTGTGTCTCTCACTCGGTCCCTGTGTCTCTCTCGGTCCCTGTGTCTCTCTCTCGGTCCCTGTGTCTCTCTCTCACGATCCCTGTGTCTCTCTCAGTCACTGTGTCTCTCTCGGTCTCTGTGTCTCTCTCTCGGTCCCTGTGTCTCTCACTCGGTCCCTGGGTCTCTCTCGGTCCCTGTGTCTCTCTCTCGGTCCCTGTGTATCTCTCTCTCGATCCCTGTGTCTCTCTCAGTCACTGTGTCTCTCTTGGTCCCTGTGTCTCTCTCTCGGTCCCTGTGACTCTCCCTTGGTATCTGTGTCTCTCTCTCGGTTCCTGTGTCTCTCTCTTGGTCCCTTTGTCTCTCACTCGGTCCCTGTGTCTCTCTCTTGGTCCCTTTGTCTCTCACTCGGTCCCTGTGTCTCTCTCGGTCCCAGTGTCTCTCTCTCAGTCTCTGTGTCTCTCACTCGGTCCCTGTATCTCTCTCGGTCCCTGTCTCTCTCTCGGTCCCTGTGTCTCTCTCGGTCACTATCTCTCTCTCGGTCACTGTGTCTCACTAGGTTCGTGTCTGTCTCTCGAACCCTCTGTCTCTCTCGGTCCCTGTGTCTCTCACTCTGTCCCTGTGTCTCTCTCGTTCCTTATTACTCTCTCTCGGTCCCTGTGTCTCATTATCGGTCCCTGTGTCTCTCTCAGTTACTGTGTCTCCCTCGGTCCCTGTGTCTCTCACTCGGTCCCTGTGTCTCTCTTAGTCACTGTGTCTCTCTCGGTCCCTGTGTCTCTCTCTCGGTCTCAGTGTCTCTCTTAGTCACTGTGTCTCTCTCGGTCCCTGTGTCTCTCTTGGTCCCTGTGTCTCTCTCTCGGTCCCTGTGTCTCTCTCTCTCGATCCCTGTGTCTCTCTCAGTCACTGTGTCTCTCTTGGTCCCTGTGTCTCTCTGTCGTTTCCTGCGTCTCTCACTCGGTCCCTGTGTCTCTCTCTCAGTCCCTGTGTCTCTCTCGGTCCCTGTGTCTCTCTAGGAACCTGTGTCTCTCCCTCGGTCCCTGTGTCTCTCTCTCAGTCCCTGTGTCTCTCTCTCAGTCGCTGTGTCTCTCTTTTGGTCCCTGTGTCTCTCTTTTGGTCCCTGTGTCTCTCTCGGTCCCTGTGTCTCTCTCTCGTTCCCTGTGTCTCTCTCGTTCCCTGTGTCTCACACTCGGTCCCTGTGTCTCTCTTGTTCCCTGTCTCTCTCTCGGTCCCTGTGTCACTCTCGGTCCCTGTGTCTCTCTCTCCGTCCCTGTGTCTCTCTCTCGGTCCCTGTGTCTCTCTCTTGGTCCCTGTGTTTCTCACTCGGTCCCTGTGTCTCTCTCGGTCACTGTGCCTCTCTCTCAGTCCCCGTGTCTCTCACTAGGTCCCTGTGTCACTCTTGGTCCCTGTCTCTCTCTCTCGGTCATTGTGTCTCTCTCTCAGTCCCTGTGTCTCTCTCGGTCTCTGTGTCTCTCTCTCGGTCCCTGTCTCTCTCACTCAGTCCCTCTGTCTCTCTCTCGGTCTTTGTGTCTCTCTTGGTCACTGTCTCTCTCTAGGTCCGTGTGTCTCTCTCGGTCCCTGTGTCTCTCACTCGGTCCCTGACTCTCTCTCGGTCCCTGTGTCTATCTCGGTCCCTGTCTCTCCCTCTAGGTCCGTGTGTCTCTCTCGGTCCCTGTATCTCTCTCGGTCCCTGTGTCTCTCTCGGTCTATGTGTATCATTCTCGGTTCCTGTGTATCATTCTCGGTCCCTGTGTCTCTCTCTCTCGGTCTCTGTGTCCCTCTCTCGGTCCCTGTGTCTCTCTCTCGGTCCCTGTTTCTCTCTCAGTCCCTGTGTCTCTCTCGGTTCCTGTGTCTCTCTGTCAGTCCCTGTGTCTCTCACTCGGTCCCTGTGTCTCTCTCGTTCCCTGTCTCTCTCTCGGTCCCTGTGTCACTCTCAGTCCCTGTGTCTCTCTCTCGGTCCCTGTGTCTCTCTCTTGGTCCCTGTGTCTCTCTCTTGGTCCCTGTGTTTCTCACTCGGTCCCTGTGTCTCTCTCGGTCACTGTGCCTCTCTCTCAGTCCCTGTGTTTCTCACTAGGTCCCTGTGTCACTCTTGGTCCCTGTCTCTCTCTCTCGGTCATTGTGTCTCTCTCTGAGTCCCTGTGTCTCTCTCGGTCCCTGTGTCTCCCTCGATTCCTGTGTCTCTCTCAGTCCCTGTGTCACTCTTGGTCGCTGTCTCTCTCTCTCTCGGTCATTGTATCTCTCTCTCGGTCCATGTGTCTCCCTCGATCCCTGTGTCTCTCCCGGTCCCTATGTCTCTCTCACCGACCCTCTGTCTCTCTCTCGGTCCCTGTGTCTCTCTCTCAGTCACTGTGTCTCTCTCTCAGTCACTGTGTCTCTCTCGATCCCTGTCTCTCTCTCGGTCCCTGTCTCACTCTCGGTCCCTGTGTCTCTCTCGGTCCCTATCTCTCTCTCGGTCACTGTGTCTCTCTCGGTCCCTGTGTCTCTCTCGGTCCCTGTGTCTCTCTCTCTCGATCCCTGTGTCTTTCTCAGTCACTGTGTCTCTCTCGGTCCCTGTGTCTCTCTCTCGGTCCCTGTGTCTCTCTCTCTCGATCCCTCTGTCTCTCTCAGTCACTGTGTCTCTCTCGGTCCCTGTGTCTCTCTCTCGGTCCCTGTGTCTCTCACTCGGTCCCTGTGTCTCTCTCGGTCCCTGTGTCTCTCTCTCGGTCCCTGTGTCTCTCTCTCACGATCCCTGTGTCTCTCTCAGTCACTGTGTCTCTCTCGGTCTCTGTGTCTCTCTCTCGGTCCCTGTGTCTCTCACTCGGTCCCTGTGTCTCTCTCTCTCGATCCCTGTGTCTCTCTCAGTCACTGTGTCTCTCTTGGTCCCTGTGTCTCTCTCTCGGTCCCTGTGTCTCATTATCGGTCCCTGTGTCTCTCTCAGTTACTGTGTCTCCCTCGGTCCCTGTGTCTCTCACTCGGTCCCTGTGTCTCTCTTAGTCACTGTATCTCTCTCGGTCCCTGTGTCTCTCTCTCGGTCCCAGTGTCTCTCTTAGTCACTGTGTCTCTCTCGGTCCCTGTGTCTCTCTCGGTCCCTGTGTCTCTCTCTCGGTCCCTGTGTCTCTCTCTCTCGATCCCTGTGTCTCTCTCAGTCACTGTGTCTCTCTTGGTCCCTGTGTCTCTCTGTCGTTTCCTGCGTCTCTCACTCGGTCCCTGTGTCTCTCTCTCAGTCCCTGTGTCTCTCTCGGTCCCTGTGTCTCTCTAGGAACCTGTGTCTCTCCCTCGGTCCCTGTGTCTCTCTCTCAGTCCCTGTGTCTCTCTCTCAGTCCCTGTGTCTCTCTTTTGGTCCCTGTGTCTCTCTTTTGGTCCCTGTGTCTCTCTCGGTCCCTGTGTCTCTCTCTCGTTCCCTGTGTCTCTCTCGGTCCCTGTGTCACTCTTGGTCCCTGTCTCTCTCTCTCGGTCACTGTGTCTCTCTCTCGGTCCCTGTGTCTCCCTCGATCCCTGTGACACTCCCGGTCCCTATGTCTCTCTCAGGGTCCCTGTGTCTCTCCCTCGGTACCTGTGTCTCTCTCAGTCCCTGTCTCTCACTCGGTCCCTGTCACTCTCTCGGTCCCTGTGTCTCTCCCTCGGTCCCTGCGTCTCTCTTTCGGTTCCTGTGTCTCTCTCTCGGTCTCTGTCTCACTCGGTCCCTGTGTCTCTCTCGGTCCCCGTATCTCTCTCGGTCCCTGTGTCTCTCTCGGTCCCTGTGTCTCTCTCGGTCCCTGTGTCTCTCACTTGGTCCCTGTGTCTCTCTCGGTCCCTGTGCCTCTCTCTCAGTCCCTGTGTCTCTCACTAGGTCCCTGTGTCACTCTTGGTCCCTGTCTCTCTCTCTCGGTCATTGTGTCTCTCTCTCAGTCCCTGTGTCTCCCTCGATCCCTGTGTCTCTCTCAGTCCCTGTGTCTCCCTCGGTCCCTGTGTCTCTCTCGGTCCCTGTCTCTCACTCGGTCCCTGTGTGTCTCTCGGCCCCTGTCTCTCTCTCTCGGTCCCTGTGTCTCTCTCGGTCCCTGTGTCTCTCTCGGTCCCTGTCTCTCTCTCAGTCACTGTGTCTCTCTCGATCCCTGTCTCTCTCTCGGTCCCTGTCTCTCTCTCGGTCCCTGTGTCTCTCTCGGTCCCTGTCTCTCTCTCGGTCCCTGTGTCTCTCTCGGTCCCTATCTCTCTCTCGGTCACTGTGTCTCACTAGGTCCGTGTCTGTCTCTCGAACCCTCTGTCTCTCTCGGTCCCTGTCTCTCTCTCGGTCCCTGTATCTCTCTCTCGGACCTTGTGTCTCTCTCGGTCCCTGTGTCTCTCTCTCTCGATCCCTGTCTCTCTCTCGGTCCCTGTATCTCTCTCTCGGTCCCTGTGTCTCTCTCAGTCACTGTGTCTCTCTCTCAGTCCCTGTGTCTCTCTCGGTCCCTCTGTCTCTCACTCGATCCCTGTGTCTCTCTCGGTCCCTCTGTCTCTCTCTCGGTCCCTATGTCTCACTCGCTCCCTGTCTCTCTCTCGGAACCTGTGTCTCTCCCTCAGTCCCTGTGTCTCTCTCTCTGTCCCTGTGTCTCTTTCCTGTTCCCTGTGTCTCTCACTCGGTCCCTGTGTATCTCTCGGTCCCTGTGTCTCTCTCTCTCAGTCCCTGTGTCTCTCACTCGGTCCCTGTGTCTCTCTCTCGGTCCCTGTGTCTCTCTCGGTCCCTGTGTCTCTCTCAGTCCCTGTGTCTCTCTCTCGGTCCCTGTGTCTCTCTCCCGGTCCCTGTGTCTCCCTCGGTCCCTGTGTCTTACTCGGTCCCGGTGTCACTCACTCGGTCCCTGTGTCTCTCTCGGTCCTTGTGTGTCTCTCTCGGTCCCAGTGTCTCTCTCTCGGTCCCTATGTGTCTCTCTCGGTCCCTGTGTCTCGCTCGGTCCCTGTGTCTCACTCTGTCCCTGTGTCTCTCTCGGTCCCTGTGTCTCTCTCTCGTTCCCTGTGTCTCACTCGGTCCCTGTGTCTCTCTCTCGGTCCCTGTGTCTCTCTCTCGGTCCCTGTGTCTCTCTCTCTCGATCCCTGTGTCTCTCTCAGTTACTGTGTCTCCATCGGTCCCTGTGTCTCTCTCTCGGTCCCTGTGTCTCTCTCTCTCGGTCCCTGTGTCTCTCTCTCGTTCCCTGTGTCTCACTCGGTCCCTGTGTCTCTCTCTCGGTCCCTGTGTCTCTCTCTCGGTCCCTGTGTCTCTCTCTCTCGATCCCTGTGTCTCTCTCAGTTACTGTGTCTCTCTCTCGGTCCCTGTGTCTCCCACTCGGTCCCTGTGTCTCTCTCGGTCCCTGTGTCTCTCTCTCGGTCCCTGTGTCTCTCTCTCTCGATCCTTGTGTCTCGCTCAGTCACTGTGTCTCTCTCGGTCCCTGTGTCTCTCTCTCGGTCCCTGTGTCTCCCACTCGGTCCCTGTGTCTGTCTCGGTCCCGATGGCTCTCTCTCGGTCCCTGCGTCTCTCTCGCTCCCTGTCTCTCTCTCGGAATCTGTGTCTCTCTCGGTCCCTGTGTCTCTCACTCGGTCCCTGTGTCTCTCTCAGTCCCTATGACTCTCTCTCGGTCCCTGAGTCTCATTCTCGGTCCCTGTATCTCTTTCGGTCCCTGTGTCTCTCTCGCTCCCTGTGTCTCTCTCTCTCGATCCCTGTGTCTCTCTCAGTCACTGTGTCTCTCTCGGTCCCTGTGTCTCTCTCTCGGTCCCTGTGTCTCTCACTCGGTCCCTGTGTCTCTCTCGGTCCCTGTGTCTCTCTCTCGGTCCCTGTGTCTCTCTCTCTCGGTCACTGTGTCTCAATAGGTCCGAGTCTGTCTCTCGAACCCTGTGTCTCTCTCGGTCCCTGTGTCTCTCACTCGGTCCCTGTGTCTCTCTCAGTCCCTATGACTCTCTCTCGGTCCCTGAGTCTCATTCTCGGTCCCTGTATCTCTTTCGGTCCCTGTGTCTCTCTCGCTCCCTGTGTCTCTCTCTCTCGATCCCTGTGTCTCTCTCAGTCACTGTGTCTCTCTCATTCGCTGTGTCTCTCTTGGTCCCTGTGTCTCTCTCTCGGTCCCTGTGACTCTCCCTCGGTCCCGGTGTCTCTCTCTCGGTTCCTGTGTCTCTCTCTTGGTCCCTGTGTCTCTCACTCGATCCCTGTGTCTCTCTCGGTCCCTGTGTCTCTCTCTCAGTCCCTGTGTCTCTCACTCGGTCCCTGTATCCCTCTCGGTCCCTGTCTCTCTCTCGGTCCCTGTGTCTCTCTTGGTCCCTATCTCTCTCTCGGTCACTGTGTCTCAATACGTCCGAGTCTGTCTCTCGAACCCTCTGTCTCTCTCGGTCCCTGTGTCTCTCACTCTGTCCCTGTGTCTCTCTCGTTCCCTGTCTCTCTCTCGGTCCCTGTGTCACTCTCGGTCCCTGTGTCTCCCTCTCCGTCCGTGTGTCTCTCTCTCGGTCCCTGTGTCTCTCTCTTGGTCCCTGTGTTTCTCACTCGGTCCCTGTGTCTCTCTCGGTCACTGTGCCTCTCTCTCAGTCCCCGTGTCTCTCACTAGGTCCCTGTGTCACTCTTGGTCCCTGTCTCTCTCTCTCGGTCATTGTGTCTCTCTCTCAGTCCCTGTGTCTCTCTCGGTCTCTGTGTCTCTCTCTCGGTCCCTGTCTCTCTCACTCAGTCCCTCTGTCTCTCTCTCGGTCTTTGTGTCTCTCTTGGTCACTGTCTCTCTCTAGGTCCGTGTGTCTCTCTCGGTCCCTGTGTCTCTCACTCGGTCCCTGACTCTCTCTCGGTCCCTGTGTCTATCTCGGTCCCTGTCTCTCCCTCTAGGTCCGTGTGTCTCTCTCGGTCCCTGTATCTCTCTCGGTCCCTGTGTCTCTCTCGGTCTCTGTGTATCATTCTCGGTTCCTGTGTATCATTCTCGGTCCCTGTGTCTCTCTCTCTCGGTCTCTGTGTCCCTCTCTCGGTCCCTGTGTCTCTCTCTCGGTCCCTGTTTCTCTCTCAGTCCCTGTGTCTCTCTCGGTTCCTGTGTCTCTCTGTCAGTCCCTGTGTCTCTCACTCGGTCCCTGTGTCTCTCTCGTTCCCTGTCTCTCTCTCGGTCCCTGTGTCACTCTCAGTCCCTGTGTCTCTCTCTCGGTCCCTGTGTCTCTCTCTTGGTCCCTGTGTCTCTCTCTTGGTCCCTGTGTTTCTCACTCGGTCCCTGTGTCTCTCTCGGTCACTGTGCCTCTCTCTCAGTCCCTGTGTTTCTCACTAGGTCCCTGTGTCACTCTTGGTCCCTGTCTCTCTCTCTCGGTCATTGTGTCTCTCTCTGAGTCCCTGTGTCTCTCTCGGTCCCTGTGTCTCCATCGATTCCTGTGTCTCTCTCAGTCCCTGTGTCACTCTTGGTCGCTGTCTCTCTCTCTCTCGGTCATTGTATCTCTCTCTCGGTCCATGTGTCTCCCTCGATCCCTGTGTCTCTCCCGGTCCCTATGTCTCTCTCACCGACCCTCTGTCTCTCTCTCGGTCCCTGTGTCTCTCTCTCAGTCACTGTGTCTCTCTCTCAGTCACTGTGTCTCTCTCGATCCCTGTCTCTCTCTCGGTCCCTGTCTCACTCTCGGTCCCTGTGTCTCTCTCGGTCCCTATCTCTCTCTCGGTCACTGTGTCTCTCTCGGTCCCTGTGTCTCTCTCGGTCCCTGTGTCTCTCTCTCTCGATCCCTGTGTCTTTCTCAGTCACTGTGTCTCTCTCGGTCCCTGTGTCTCTCTCTCGGTCCCTGTGTCTCTCTCTCTCGATCCCTCTGTCTCTCTCAGTCACTGTGTCTCTCTCGGTCCCTGTGTCTCTCTCTCGGTCCCTGTGTCTCTCACTCGGTCCCTGTGTCTCTCTCGGTCCCTGTGTCTCTCTCTCGGTCCCTGTGTCTCTCTCTCACGATCCCTGTGTCTCTCTCAGTCACTGTGTCTCTCTCGGTCTCTGTGTCTCTCTCTCGGTCCCTGTGTCTCTCACTCGGTCCCTGTGTCTCTCTCTCTCGATCCCTGTGTCTCTCTCAGTCACTGTGTCTCTCTTGGTCCCTGTGTCTCTCTCTCGGTCCCTGTGTCTCATTATCGGTCCCTGTGTCTCTCTCAGTTACTGTGTCTCCCTCGGTCCCTGTGTCTCTCACTCGGTCCCTGTGTCTCTCTTAGTCACTGTATCTCTCTCGGTCCCTGTGTCTCTCTCTCGGTCCCAGTGTCTCTCTTAGTCACTGTGTCTCTCTCGGTCCCTGTGTCTCTCTCGGTCCCTGTGTCTCTCTCTCGGTCCCTGTGTCTCTCTCTCTCGATCCCTGTGTCTCTCTCAGTCACTGTGTCTCTCTTGGTCCCTGTGTCTCTCTGTCGTTTCCTGCGTCTCTCACTCGGTCCCTGTGTCTCTCTCTCGGTCCCTGTGTCTCTCACTCGGTCCCTGTGTCTCTCTCGGTCCCTGTGTCTCTCTCTCGGTCCCTGTGTCTCTCTCTCACGATCCCTGTGTCTCTCTCAGTCACTGTGTCTCTCTTGGTCTCTGTGTCTCTCTCTCAGTCCCTGTGTCTCTCACTCGGTCCCTGTGTCTCTCTCTCTCGATCCCTGTGTCTCTCTCAGTCACTGTGTCTCTCTTGGTCCCTGTGTCTCTCTCTCGGTCCCTGTGTCTCATTATCGGTCCCTGTGTCTCTCCCTCGGTACCTGTGTCTCTCTCAGTCCCTGTCTCTCACTCGGTCCCTGTCACTCTCTCGGTCCCTGTGTCTCTCCCTCGGTCCCTGCGTCTCTCTTTCGGTTCCTGTGTCTCTCTCTCGGTCCCTGTCTCACTCGGTCCCTGTGTCTCTCTCGGTCCCCGTATCTCTCTCGGTCCCTGTGTCTCTCTCGGTCCCTGTGTCTCTCTCGGTCCCTGTGTCTCTCACTTGGTCCCTGTGTCTCTCTCGGTCCCTGTGCCTCTCTCTCAGTCCCTGTGTCTCTCACTAGGTCCCTGTGTCACTCTTGGTCCCTGTCTCTCTCTCTCGGTCATTGTGTCTCTCTCTCAGTCCCTGTGTCTCCCTCGATCCCTGTGTCTCTCTCAGTCCCTGTGTCTCCCTCGGTCCCTGTGTCTCTCTCGGTCCCTGTCTCTCACTCGGTCCCTGTGTGTCTCTCGGCCCCTGTCTCTCTCTCTCGGTCCCTGTGTCTCTCTCGGTCCCTGTGTCTCTCTCGGTCCCTGTCTCTCTCTCAGTCACTGTGTCTCTCTCGATCCCTGTCTCTCTCTCGGTCCCTGTCTCTCTCTCGGTCCCTGTGTCTCTCTCGGTCCCTGTCTCTCTCTCGGTCCCTGTGTCTCTCTCGGTCCCTATCTCTCTCTCGGTCACTGTGTCTCACTAGGTCCGTGTCTGTCTCTCGAACCCTCTGTCTCTCTCGGTCCCTGTCTCTCTCTCGGTCCCTGTATCTCTCTCTCGGACCTTGTGTCTCTCTCGGTCCCTGTGTCTCTCTCTCTCGATCCCTGTCTCTCTCTCGGTCCCTGTATCTCTCTCTCGGTCCCTGTGTCTCTCTCGGTCCCTGTGTCTCTCTCTTGGTCTCTGTGTCTCTCTCAGTCACTGTGTCTCTCTCAGTCCCTGTGTCTCTCTCGGTCCCTGTGTCTCTCTCTCGGTCCCTGTGTCTCTCTCTCTCGATCCTTGTGTCTCTCTCAGTCACTGTGTCTCTCTTGGTCCCTGTGTCTCTCTCTCGGTCCCTGTGACTCTCTCTCGGTCCCTGTGTCTGTCTCGGTCCCTATGGCTCTCTCTCGGTCCCTGCGTCTCATTCTCGGTCCCTGTGTCTCTCTCAGTCACTGTGTCTCTCTTGGTCCCTGTGTCTCTCTCTCGGTCCCTGTGTCTCTCTCGCTCCCTGTCTCTCTCTCGGAACCTGTGTCTCTCTCGGTCCCTGTGTCTCTCACTCGGTCCCTGTGTCTCTCTCAGTCCCTATGACTCTCTCTCGGTCCCTGAGTCTCATTCTCGGTCCCTGTATCTCTTTCGGTCCCTGTGTCTCTCTCGCTCCCTGTGTCTCTCTCTCTCGATCCCTGTGTCTCTCTCAGTCACTGTGTCTCTCTCGGTCCCTGTGTCTCTCTCTCGGTCCCTGTGTCTCTCACTCGGTCCCTGTGTCTCTCTCGGTCCCTGTATCTCTCACTCGGTCCCTGTGTCTCTCTCTCTCGATCCCTGTGTCTCTCTCAGTCACTGTGTCTCTCTCAGTCCCTGTGTCTCTCTCTCGGTCCCTGTGTCTCTCACTCGGTCCCTGTGTCTCTCACTCGGTCCCTGTGTCTCTCTCTCTCGATTCCTGTGTCTCTCTCATTCGCTGTGTCTCTCTTGGTCCCTGTGTCTCTCTCTCGGTCCCTGTGACTCTCCCTCGGTCCCGGTGCCTCTCTCTCGGTTCCTGTGTCTCTCTCTTGGTCCCTGTGTCTCTCACTCGATCCCTCTGTCTCTCTCGGTCCCTGTGTCTCTCTCTCAGTCCCTGTGTCTCTCACTCGGTCCCTGTATCCCTCTCGGTCCCTGTCTCTCTCTCGGTCCCTGTGTCTCTCTTGGTCCCTATCTCTCTCTCTCGGTCACTGTGTCTCAATAGGTCCGAGTCTGTCTCTCGAACCCTCTGTCTCTCTCGGTCCCTCTGTCTCTCACTATGTCCCTGTGTCTCTCTCGGTCCTTATTACTCTCTCTCGGTCCCTGTGTCTCATTATCGGTCCCTGTGTCTCTCTCAGTCACTGTGTCTCCCTCGGTCCCTGTGTCTCTCAGTCGGTCCCTGTGTCTCTCTTAGTCACTGTGTCTCTCTTGGTCCCTGTGTCTCTCTCTCGATCCCTGTGTCTCTCTCGTTCCCTGTCTCTCTCTCGGTCCCTGTGTCACTCTCGGTCCCTGTGTCTCTCTCTCGGTCCCTGTGTCTCTCTCTTGGTCCCTGTGTCTCTCTCTTGATCTCTGTGTCTCTCTCTCGGTCCCTGTGTCTCTCTCTCGGTCCCTGTGTCTCTCTTAGTCACTGTGTCTCTCTCGGTCCCTGTGTCTCTCTCGGTCCCTGTGTCTCTCTCTCGGTCCCTGTGTCTCTCTCTCTCTCGATCCCTGTGTCTCTCTCAGTCACTGTGTCTCTCTTGGTCCCTGGGTCTCTCTGTCGGTTCCTGCGTCTCTCACTCGGTCACTGTGTCTCTCTCTCAGTCCCTGTGTCTCTCTCGGTCTCTGTGTCTCTCTTTTGGTCCCTGTGTCTCTCTTTTGGTCCCTGTGTCTCTCTCGGTTCCTGTGTCTCTCTGTCAGTCCCTGTGTCTCTCACTCGGTCCCTGTTCTCTCTCTTGGTCCCTGTGTCTCTCTCTTGGTCCCTGTGTTTCTCACTCGGTCCCTGTGTCTCTCTCGGTCACTGTGCCTCTCTCTCAGTCCCTGTGTTTCTCACTAGGTCCCTGTGTCACTCTTGGTCCCTGTCTCTCTCTCTCGGTCATTGTGTCTCTCTCTGAGTCCCTGTGTCTCTCTCGGTCCCTGTGTCTCCCTCGATTCCTGTGTCTCTCTCAGTCCCTGTGTCACTCTTGGTCGCTGTCTCTCTCTCTCTCGGTCATTGTATCTCTCTCTCGGTCCCTGGTCTCCCTCGATCCCTGTGTCTCTCCCGGTCCCTATGTCTCTCTCACCGACCCTCTGTCTCTCTCTCGGTCCCTGTGTCTCTCTCTCAGTCACTGTGTCTCTCTCTCAGTCACTGTGTCTCTCTCGATCCCTGTCTCTCTCTCGGTCCCTGTCTCTCTCTCGATCCCTGTCTCTCTCTCGGTCCCTGTGTCTCTCTCGGTCCCTGTCTCTCTCTCGGTCCCTGTGTCTCTCTCGGTCCCTATCTCTCTCTCGGTCACTGTGTCTCTCTCGGTCCCTGTGTCTCTCTCGGTCCCTGTGTCTCTCTCTCTCGATCCCTGTGTCTCTCTCGGTCACTGTGTCTCTCTCGGTCCCTGTGTCTCTCTCTCGGTCCCTGTGTCTCTCTCTCTCGATCCCTGTGTCTCTCTCAGTCACTGTGTCTCTCTCGGTCCCTGTGTCTCTCTCTCGGTCCCTGTGTCTCTCACTCGGTCCCTGTGTCTCTCTCGGTCCCTGTGTCTCTCTCTCGGTCCCTGTGTCTCTCTCTCACGATCCCTGTGTCTCTCTCAGTCACTGTGTCTCTCTCGGTCTCTGTGTCTCTCTCTCGGTCCCTGTGTCTCTCACTCGGTCCCTGGGTCTCTCTCGGTCCCTGTGTCTCTCTCTCGGTCCCTGTGTATCTCTCTCTCGATCCCTGTGTCTCTCTCAGTCACTGTGTCTCTCTTGGTCCCTGTGTCTCTCTCTCGGTCCCTGTGACTCTCCCTTGGTATCTGTGTCTCTCTCTCGGTTCCTGTGTCTCTCTCTTGGTCCCTTTGTCTCTCACTCGGTCCCTGTGTCTCTCTCTTGGTCCCTTTGTCTCTCACTCGGTCCCTGTGTCTCTCTCGGTCCCAGTGTCTCTCTCTCAGTCTCTGTGTCTCTCACTCGGTCCCTGTATCTCTCTCGGTCCCTGTCTCTCTCTCGGTCCCTGTGTCTCTCTCGGTCACTATCTCTCTCTCGGTCACTGTGTCTCACTAGGTTCGTGTCTGTCTCTCGAACCCTCTGTCTCTCTCGGTCCCTGTGTCTCTCACTCTGTCCCTGTGTCTCTCTCGTTCCTTATTACTCTCTCTCGGTCCCTGTGTCTCATTATCGGTCCCTGTGTCTCTCTCAGTTACTGTGTCTCCCTCGGTCCCTGTGTCTCTCACTCGGTCCCTGTGTCTCTCTTAGTCACTGTGTCTCTCTCGGTCCCTGTGTCTCTCTCTCGGTCTCAGTGTCTCTCTTAGTCACTGTGTCTTTCTCGGTCCCTGTGTCTCTCTTGGTCCCTGTGTCTCTCTCTCGGTCCCTGTGTCTCTCTCTCTCGATCCCTGTGTCTCTCTCAGTCACTGTGTCTCTCTTGGTCCCTGTGTCTCTCTGTCGTTTCCTGCGTCTCTCACTCGGTCCCTGTGTCTCTCTCTCAGTCCCTGTGTCTCTCTCGGTCCCTGTGTCTCTCTAGGAACCTGTGTCTCTCCCTCGGTCCCTGTGTCTCTCTCTCAGTCCCTGTGTCTCTCTCTCAGTCCCTGTGTCTCTCTTTTGGTCCCTGTGTCTCTCTTTTGGTCCCTGTGTCTCTCTCGGTCCCTGTGTCTCTCTCTCGTTCCCTGTGTCTCTCTCGTTCCCTGTGTCTCACACTCGGTCCCTGTGTCTCTCTTGTTCCCTGTCTCTCTCTCGGTCCCTGTGTCACTCTCGGTCCCTGTGTCTCTCTCTCCGTCCCTGTGTCTCTCTCTCGGTCCCTGTGTCTCTCTCTTGGTCCCTGTGTTTCTCACTCGGTCCCTGTGTCTCTCTCGGTCACTGTGCCTCTCTCTCAGTCCCCGTGTCTCTCACTAGGTCCCTGTGTCACTCTTGGTCCCTGTCTCTCTCTCTCGGTCATTGTGTCTCTCTCTCAGTCCCTGTGTCTCTCTCGGTCTCTGTGTCTCTCTCTCGGTCCCTGTCTCTCTCACTCAGTCCCTCTGTCTCTCTCTCTCGGTCTTTGTGTCTCTCTTGGTCACTGTCTCTCTCTAGGTCCGTGTGTCTCTCTCGGTCCCTGTGTCTCTCACTCGGTCCCTGACTCTCTCTCGGTCCCTGTGTCTATCTCGGTCCCTGTCTCTCCCTCTAGGTCCGTGTGTCTCTCTCGGTCCCTGTATCTCTCTCGGTCCCTGTGTCTCTCTCGGTCTATGTGTATCATTCTCGGTTCCTGTGTATCATTCTCGGTCCCTGTGTCTCTCTCTCTCGGTCTCTGTGTCCCTCTCTCGGTCCCTGTGTCTCTCTCTCGGTCCCTGTTTCTCTCTCAGTCCCTGTGTCTCTCTCGGTTCCTGTGTCTCTCTGTCAGTCCCTGTGTCTCTCACTCGGTCCCTGTGTCTCTCTCGTTCCCTGTCTCTCTCTCGGTCCCTGTGTCACTCTCAGTCCCTGTGTCTCTCTCTCGGTCCCTGTGTCTCTCTCTTGGTCCCTGTGTCTCTCTCTTGGTCCCTGTGTTTCTCACTCGGTACCTGTGTCTCTCTCGGTCACTGTGCCTCTCTCTCAGTCCCTGTGTTTCTCACTAGGTCCCTGTGTCACTCTTGGTCCCTGTCTCTCTCTCTCGGTCATTGTGTCTCTCTCTGAGTCCCTGTGTCTCTCTCGGTCCCTGTGTCTCCCTCGATTCCTGTGTCTCTCTCAGTCCCTGTGTCACTCTTGGTCGCTGTCTCTCTCTCTCTCGGTCATTGTATCTCTCTCTCGGTCCATGTGTCTCCCTCGATCCCTGTGTCTCTCCCGGTCCCTATGTCTCTCTCACCGACCCTCTGTCTCTCTCTCGGTCCCTGTGTCTCTCTCTCAGTCACTGTGTCTCTCTCTCAGTCACTGTGTCTCTCTCGATCCCTGTCTCTCTCTCGGTCCCTGTCTCACTCTCGGTCCCTGTGTCTCTCTCGGTCCCTATCTCTCTCTCGGTCACTGTGTCTCTCTCGGTCCCTGTGTCTCTCTCGGTCCCTGTGTCTCTCTCTCTCGATCCCTGTGTCTTTCTCAGTCACTGTGTCTCTCTCGGTCCCTGTGTCTCTCTCTCGGTCCCTGTGTCTCTCTCTCTCGATCCCTCTGTCTCTCTCAGTCACTGTGTCTCTCTCGGTCCCTGTGTCTCTCTCTCGGTCCCTGTGTCTCTCACTCGGTCCCTGTGTCTCTCTCGGTCCCTGTGTCTCTCTCTCGGTCCCTGTGTCTCTCTCTCACGATCCCTGTGTCTCTCTCAGTCACTGTGTCTCTCTCGGTCTCTGTGTCTCTCTCTCGGTCCCTGTGTCTCTCACTCGGTCCCTGTGTCTCTCTCTCTCGATCCCTGTGTCTCTCTCAGTCACTGTGTCTCTCTTGGTCCCTGTGTCTCTCTCTCGGTCCCTGTGTCTCATTATCGGTCCCTGTGTCTCTCTCAGTTACTGTGTCTCCCTCGGTCCCTGTGTCTCTCACTCGGTACCTGTGTCTCTCTTAGTCACTGTATCTCTCTCGGTCCCTGTGTCTCTCTCTCGGTCCCAGTGTCTCTCTTAGTCACTGTGTCTCTCTCGGTCCCTGTGTCTCTCTCGGTCCCTGTGTCTCTCTCTCGGTCCCTGTGTCTCTCTCTCTCGATCCCTGTGTCTCTCTCAGTCACTGTGTCTCTCTTGGTCCCTGTGTCTCTCTGTCGTTTCCTGCGTCTCTCACTCGGTCCCTGTGTCTCTCTCTCAGTCCCTGTGTCTCTCTCGGTCCCTGTGTCTCTCTAGGAACCTGTGTCTCTCCCTCGGTCCCTGTGTCTCTCTCTCAGTCCCTGTGTCTCTCTCTCAGTCCCTGTGTCTCTCTTTTGGTCCCTGTGTCTCTCTTTTGGTCCCTGTGTCTCTCTCGGTCCCTGTGTCTCTCTCTCGTTCCCTGTGTCTCTCTCGGTCCCTGTGTCACTCTTGGTCCCTGTCTCTCTCTCTCGGTCACTGTGTCTCTCTCTCGGTCCCTGTGTCTCCCTCGATCCCTGTGACACTCCCGGTCCCTATGTCTCTCTCAGGGTCCCTGTGTCTCTCCCTCGGTACCTGTGTCTCTCTCAGTCCCTGTCTCTCACTCGGTCCCTGTCACTCTCTCGGTCCCTGTGTCTCTCCCTCGGTCCCTGCGTCTCTCTTTCGGTTCCTGTGTCTCTCTCTCGGTCTCTGTCTCACTCGGTCCCTGTGTCTCTCTCGGTCCCCGTATCTCTCTCGGTCCCTGTGTCTCTCTCGGTCCCTGTGTCTCTCTCGGTCCCTGTGTCTCTCACTTGGTCCCTGTGTCTCTCTCGGTCCCTGTGCCTCTCTCTCAGTCCCTGTGTCTCTCACTAGGTCCCTGTGTCACTCTTGGTCCCTGTCTCTCTCTCTCGGTCATTGTGTCTCTCTCTCAGTCCCTGTGTCTCCCTCGATCCCTGTGTCTCTCTCAGTCCCTGTGTCTCCCTCGGTCCCTGTGTCTCTCTCGGTCCCTGTCTCTCACTCGGTCCCTGTGTGTCTCTCGGCCCCTGTCTCTCTCTCTCGGTCCCTGTGTCTCTCTCGGTCCCTGTGTCTCTCTCGGTCCCTGTCTCTCTCTCAGTCACTGTGTCTCTCTCGATCCCTGTCTCTCTCTCGGTCCCTGTCTCTCTCTCGGTCCCTGTGTCTCTCTCGGTCCCTGTCTCTCTCTCGGTCCCTGTGTCTCTCTCGGTCCCTATCTCTCTCTCGGTCACTGTGTCTCACTAGGTCCGTGTCTGTCTCTCGAACCCTCTGTCTCTCTCGGTCCCTGTCTCTCTCTCGGTCCCTGTATCTCTCTCTCGGACCTTGTGTCTCTCTCGGTCCCTGTGTCTCTCTCTCTCGATCCCTGTCTCTCTCTCGGTCCCTGTATCTCTCTCTCGGTCCCTGTGTCTCTCTCGGTCCCTGTGTCTCTCTCTCGGTCTCTGTGTCTCTCTCAGTCACTGTGTCTCTCTCAGTCCCTGTGTCTCTCTCGGTCCCTGTGTCTCTCACTCGATCCCTGTGTCTCTCTCGGTCCCTCTGTCTCTCTCTCGGTCCCTATGTCTCACTCGCTCCCTGTCTCTCTCTCGGAACCTGTGTCTCTCCCTCAGTCCCTGTGTCTCTCTCTCTGTCCCTGTGTCTCTTTCCTGTTCCCTGTGTCTCTCACTCGGTCCCTGTGTATCTCTCGGTCCCTGTGTCTCTCTCTCTCAGTCCCTGTGTCTCTCACTCGGTCCCTGTGTCTCTCTCTCGGTCCCTGTGTCTCTCTCGGTCCCTGTGTCTCTCTCAGTCCCTGTGTCTCTCTCTCGGTCCCTGTGTCTCTCTCCCGGTCCCTGTGTCTCCCTCGGTCCCTGTGTCTTACTCGGTCCCGGTGTCACTCACTCGGTCCCTGTGTCTCTCTCGGTCCTTGTGTGTCTCTCTCGGTCCCAGTGTCTCTCTCTCGGTCCCTATGTGTCTCTCTCGGTCCCTGTGTCTCGCTCGGTCCCTGTGTCTCACTCTGTCCCTGTGTCTCTCTCGGTCCCTGTGTCTCTTTCTCGTTCCCTGTGTCTCACTCGGTCCCTGTGTCTCTCTCTCGGTCCCTGTGTCTCTCTCTCGGTCCCTGTGTCTCTCTCTCTCGATCCCTGTGTCTCTCTCAGTTACTGTGTCTCCATCGGTCCCTGTGTCTCTCTCTCGGTCCCTGTGTCTCTCTCTCTCGATCCCTGTGTCTCTCTCAGTCACTGTGTCTCTCTCGGTCCCTGTGTCTCTCTCTCGGTCCCTGTGTCTCCCACTCGGTCCCTGTGTCTCTCTCGGTCCCTGTGTCTCTCTCTCGGTCCCTGTGTCTCTCTCTCTCGATCCTTGTGTCTCGCTCAGTCACTGTGTCTCTCTCGGTCCCTGTGTCTCTCTCTCGGTCCCTGTGTCTCCCACTCGGTCCCTGTGTCTGTCTCGGTCCCGATGGCTCTCTCTCGGTCCCTGCGTCTCTCTCGCTCCCTGTCTCTCTCTCGGAATCTGTGTCTCTCTCGGTCCCTGTGTCTCTCACTCGGTCCCTGTGTCTCTCTCAGTCCCTATGACTCTCTCTCGGTCCCTGAGTCTCATTCTCGGTCCCTGTATCTCTTTCGGTCCCTGTGTCTCTCTCGCTCCCTGTGTCTCTCTCTCTCGATCCCTGTGTCTCTCTCAGTCACTGTGTCTCTCTCGGTCCCTGTGTCTCTCTCTCGGTCCCTGTGTCTCTCACTCGGTCCCTGTGTCTCTCTCGGTCCCTGTGTCTCTCTCTCGGTCCCTGTGTCTCTCTCTCTCGGTCACTGTGTCTCAATAGGTCCGAGTCTGTCTCTCGAACCCTGTGTCTCTCTCGGTCCCTGTGTCTCTCACTCGGTCCCTGTGTCTCTCTCAGTCCCTATGACTCTCTCTCGGTCCCTGAGTCTCATTCTCGGTCCCTGTATCTCTTTCGGTCCCTGTGTCTCTCTCGCTCCCTGTGTCTCTCTCTCTCGATCCCTGTGTCTCTCTCAGTCACTGTGTCTCTCTCATTCGCTGTGTCTCTCTTGGTCCCTGTGTCTCTCTCTCGGTCCCTGTGACTCTCCCTCGGTCCCGGTGTCTCTCTCTCGGTTCCTGTGTCTCTCTCTTGGTCCCTGTGTCTCTCACTCGATCCCTGTGTCTCTCTCGGTCCCTGTGTCTCTCTCTCAGTCCCTGTGTCTCTCACTCGGTCCCTGTATCCCTCTCGGTCCCTGTCTCTCTCTCGGTCCCTGTGTCTCTCTTGGTCCCTATCTCTCTCTCGGTCACTGTGTCTCAATACGTCCGAGTCTGTCTCTCGAACCCTCTGTCTCTCTCGGTCCCTGTGTCTCTCACTCTGTCCCTGTGTCTCTCTCGTTCCCTGTCTCTCTCTCGGTCCCTGTGTCACTCTCGGTCCCTGTGTCTCCCTCTCCGTCCGTGTGTCTCTCTCTCGGTCCCTGTGTCTCTCTCTTGGTCCCTGTGTTTCTCACTCGGTCCCTGTGTCTCTCTCGGTCACTGTGCCTCTCTCTCAGTCCCCGTGTCTCTCACTAGGTCCCTGTGTCACTCTTGGTCCCTGTCTCTCTCTCTCGGTCATTGTGTCTCTCTCTCAGTCCCTGTGTCTCTCTCGGTCTCTGTGTCTCTCTCTCGGTCCCTGTCTCTCTCACTCAGTCCCTCTGTCTCTCTCTCGGTCTTTGTGTCTCTCTTGGTCACTGTCTCTCTCTAGGTCCGTGTGTCTCTCTCGGTCCCTGTGTCTCTCACTCGGTCCCTGACTCTCTCTCGGTCCCTGTGTCTATCTCGGTCCCTGTCTCTCCCTCTAGGTCCGTGTGTCTCTCTCGGTCCCTGTATCTCTCTCGGTCCCTGTGTCTCTCTCGGTCTCTGTGTATCATTCTCGGTTCCTGTGTATCATTCTCGGTCACTGTGTCTCTCTCTCTCGGTCTCTGTGTCCCTCTCTCGGTCCCTGTGTCTCTCTCTCGGTCCCTGTTTCTCTCTCAGTCCCTGTGTCTCTCTCGGTTCCTGTGTCTCTCTGTCAGTCCCTGTGTCTCTCACTCGGTCCCTGTGTCTCTCTCGTTCCCTGTCTCTCTCTCGGTCCCTGTGTCACTCTCAGTCCCTGTGTCTCTCTCTCGGTCCCTGTGTCTCTCTCTTGGTCCCTGTGTCTCTCTCTTGGTCCCTGTGTTTCTCACTCGGTCCCTGTGTCTCTCTCGGTCACTGTGCCTCTCTCTCAGTCCCTGTGTTTCTCACTAGGTCCCTGTGTCACTCTTGGTCCCTGTCTCTCTCTCTCGGTCATTGTGTCTCTCTCTGAGTCCCTGTGTCTCTCTCGGTCCCTGTGTCTCCCTCGATTCCTGTGTCTCTCTCAGTCCCTGTGTCACTCTTGGTCGCTGTCTCTCTCTCTCTCGGTCATTGTATCTCTCTCTCGGTCCATGTGTCTCCCTCGATCCCTGTGTCTCTCCCGGTCCCTATGTCTCTCTCACCGACCCTCTGTCTCTCTCTCGGTCCCTGTGTCTCTCTCTCAGTCACTGTGTCTCTCTCTCAGTCACTGTGTCTCTCTCGATCCCTGTCTCTCTCTCGGTCCCTGTCTCACTCTCGGTCCCTGTGTCTCTCTCGGTCCCTATCTCTCTCTCGGTCACTGTGTCTCTCTCGGTCCCTGTGTCTCTCTCGGTCCCTGTGTCTCTCTCTCTCGATCCCTGTGTCTTTCTCAGTCACTGTGTCTCTCTCGGTCCCTGTGTCTCTCTCTCGGTCCCTGTGTCTCTCTCTCTCGATCCCTCTGTCTCTCTCAGTCACTGTGTCTCTCTCGGTCCCTGTGTCTCTCTCTCGGTCCCTGTGTCTCTCACTCGGTCCCTGTGTCTCTCTCGGTCCCTGTGTCTCTCTCTCGGTCCCTGTGTCTCTCTCTCACGATCCCTGTGTCTCTCTCAGTCACTGTGTCTCTCTCGGTCTCTGTGTCTCTCTCTCGGTCCCTGTGTCTCTCACTCGGTCCCTGTGTCTCTCTCTCTCGATCCCTGTGTCTCTCTCAGTCACTGTGTCTCTCTTGGTCCCTGTGTCTCTCTCTCGGTCCCTGTGTCTCATTATCGGTCCCTGTGTCTCTCTCAGTTACTGTGTCTCCCTCGGTCCCTGTGTCTCTCACTCGGTCCCTGTGTCTCTCTTAGTCACTGTGTCTCTCTCGGTCCCTGTGTCTCTCTCTCGGTCCCAGTGTCTCTCTTAGTCACTGTGTCTCTCTCGGTCCCTGTGTCTCTCTCGGTCCCTGTGTCTCTCTCTCGGTCCCTGTGTCTCTCTCTCTCGATCCCTGTGTCTCTCTCAGTCACTGTGTCTCTCTTGGTCCCTGTGTCACTCTCAGTCCCTGTGTCTCTCTCTCGGTCCCTGTGTCTCTCTCTTGGTCCCTGTGTCTCTCTCTTGGTCCCTGTGTTTCTCACTCGGTCCCTGTGTCTCTCTCGGTCACTGTGCCTCTCTCTCAGTCCCCGTGTCTCTCACTAGGTCCCTGTGTCACTCTTGGTCCCTGTCTCTCTCTCTCGGTCATTGTGTCTCTCTCTCAGTCCCTGTGTCTCTCTCGGTCTCTGTGTCTCTCTCTCGGTCCCTGTCTCTCTCACTCAGTCCCTCTGTCTCTCTCTCGGTCTTTGTGTCTCTCTTGGTCACTGTCTCTCTCTAGGTCCGTGTGTCTCTCTCGGTCCCTGTGTCTCTCACTCGGTCCCTGACTCTCTCTCGGTCCCTGTGTCTATCTCGGTCCCTGTCTCTCCCTCTAGGTCCGTGTGTCTCTCTCGGTCCCTGTATCTCTCTCGGTCCCTGTGTCTCTCTCGGTCTCTGTGTATCATTCTCGGTTCCTGTGTATCATTCTCGGTCCCTGTGTCTCTCTCTCTCGGTCTCTGTGTCCCTCTCTCGGTCCCTGTGTCTCTCTCTCGGTCCCTGTTTCTCTCTCAGTCCCTGTGTCTCTCTCGGTTCCTGTGTCTCTCTGTCAGTCCCTGTGTCTCTCACTCGGTCCCTGTGTCTCTCTCGTTCCCTGTCTCTCTCTCGGTCCCTGTGTCACTCTCAGTCCCTGTGTCTCTCTATCGGTCCCTGTGTCTCTCTCTTGGTCCCTGTGTCTCTCTCTTGGTCCCTGTGTTTCTCACTCGGTCCCTGTGTCTCTCTCGGTCACTGTGCCTCTCTCTCAGTCCCTGTGTTTCTCACTAGGTCCCTGTGTCACTCTTGGTCCCTGTCTCTCTCTCTCGGTCATTGTGTCTCTCTCTGAGTCCCTGTGTCTCTCTCGGTCCCTGTGTCTCCCTCGATTCCTGTGTCTCTCTCAGTCCCTGTGTCACTCTTGGTCGCTGTCTCTCTCTCTCTCGGTCATTGTATCTCTCTCTCGGTCCATGTGTCTCCCTCGATCCCTGTGTCTCTCCCGGTCCCTATGTCTCTCTCACCGACCCTCTGTCTCTCTCTCGGTCCCTGTGTCTCTCTCTCAGTCACTGTGTCTCTCTCTCAGTCACTGTGTCTCTCTCGATCCCTGTCTCTCTCTCGGTCCCTGTCTCACTCTCGGTCCCTGTGTCTCTCTCGGTCCCTATCTCTCTCTCGGTCACTGTGTCTCTCTCGGTCCCTGTGTCTCTCTCGGTCCCTGTGTCTCTCTCTCTCGATCCCTGTATCTCTCTCAGTCACTGTGTCTCTCTCGGTCCCTGTGTCTCTCTCTCGGTCCCTGTGTCTCTCTCTCTCGATCCCTGTGTCTCTCTCAGTCACTGTGTCTCTCTCGGTCCCTGTGTCTCTCTCTCGGTCCCTGTGTCTCTCACTCGGTCCCTGTGTCTCTCTCGGTCTCTGTGTCTCTCTCTCGGTCCCTGTGTCTCTCTCTCACGATCCCTGTGTCTCTCTCAGTCACAGTGTCTCTCTCGGTCTCTGTGTCTCTCTCTCGGTCCCTGTGTCTCTCACTCGGTCCCTGTGTCTCTCTCGGTCCCTGTGACTCTCTCTCGGTCCCTGTGTCTCTCTCTCTCGATCCCTGTTTCTCTCTCAGTCACTGTGTCTCTCTTGGTCCCTGTGTCTCTCTCTCGGTCCCTGTGTCTCTCTTAGTCACTGTGTCTCTCTCGGTCCCTGTGTCTCTCTCTCGGTCCCAGTGTCTCTCTTAGTCACTGTGTCTCTCTCGGTCCCTGTGTCTCTCTCTCGGTCCCAGTGTGTCTCTTAGTCACTGTGTCTCTCTCGGTCCCTGTGTCTCTCTCGGTCCCTGTGTCTCTCTCTCGGTCCCTGTGTCTCTCTCTCTCGATCCCTGTGTCTCTCTCAGTCACTGTGTCTCTCTTGGTCCCTGTGTCTCTCTGTCGTTTCCTGCGTCTCTCACTCGGTCCCTGTGTCCCTCTCTCAGTCCCTGTGTCTCTCTCGGTCCCTGTGTCTCTCTAGGAACCTGTGTCTCTCCCTCGGTCCCTGTGTCTCTCTCTCAGTCCCTGTGTCTCTCTCTCAGTCCCTGTGTCTCTCTTTTGGTCCCTGTGTCTCTCTTTTGGTCCCTGTGTCTCTCTCGGTCCCTGTGTCTCTCTCTCGTTCCCTGTGTCTCTCTCGGTCCCTGTGTCACTCTTGGTCCCTGTCTCTCTCTCTCGGTCACTGTGTCTCTCTCTCGGTCCCTGTGTCTCCCTCGATCCCTGTGACACTCCCGGTCCCTATGTCTCTCTCAGGGTCCCTGTGTCTCTCCCTCGGTACCTGTGTCTCTCTCAGTCCCTGTCTCTCACTCGGTCCCTGTCACTCTCTCGGTCCCTGTGTCTCTCCCTCGGTCCCTGCATCTCTCTTTCGGTTCCTGTGTCTCTCTCTCGGTCCCTGTCTCACTCGGTCCCTGTGTCTCTCTCGGTCCCCGTATCTCTCTCGGTCCCTGTGTCTCTCTCGGTCCCTGTGTCTCTCTCGGTCCCTGTGTCTCTCACTTGGTCCCTGTGTCTCTCTCGGTCCCTGTGTCTCTCACTAGGTCCCTGTGACACTCTTGGTCCCTGTCTCTCTCTCTCGGTCATTGTGTCTCTCTCTCAGTCCCTGTGTCTCCCTCGATCCCTGTGTCTCTCTCAGTCCCTGTGTCTCCCTCGGTCCCTGTGTCTCTCTTGGTCCCTGTCTCTCACTCGGTCCCTGTGTGTCTCTCGGCCCCTGTCTCTCTCTCTCGGTCCCTGTGTCTCTCTCGGTCCCTGTGTCTCTCTCGGTCCCTGTCTCTCTCTCAGTCACTGTGTCTCTCTCGATCCCTGTCTCTCTCTCGGTCCCTGTCTCTCTCTCGGTCCCTGTCTCTCTCTCGGTCCCTGTGTCTCTCTCGGTCCCTGTCTCTCTCTCAGTCACTGTGTCTCTCTCGATCCCTGTCTCTCTCTCGGTCCCTGTCTCTCTCTCGGTCCCTGTGTCTCTCTCGGTCCCTGTCTCTCTCTCGGTCCCTGTGTCTCTCTCGGTCCCTATCTCTCTCTCGGTCACTGTGTCTCACTAGGTCCGTGTCTGTCTCTCGAACCCTCTGTCTCTCTCGGTCCCTGTCTCTCTCTCGGTCCCTGTATCTCTCTCTCGGACCTTGTGTCTCTCTCGGTCCCTGTGTCTCTCTCTCTCGATCCCTGTCTCTCTCTCGGTCCCTGTATCTCTCTCTCGGTCCCTGTGTCTCTCTCGGTCCCTGTGTCTCTCTCTCGGTCCCTATGTCTCACTCGCTCCCTGTCTCTCTCTTGGAACCTGTGTCTCTCCCTCAGTCCCTGTGTCTCGCTCTCTGTCCCTGTGTCTCTCTCCTGTTCCCTGTGTCTCTCACTCGGTCCCTGTGTCTCTCTCGGTCCCTGTGTCTCTCTCTCTCAGTCCCTGTGTCTCTCACTCGGTCCCTGTGTCTCTCTCTCGGTCCCTGTGTCTCTCTCGGTCCCTGTGTCTCTCTCTCGGTCTCTGTGTCTCTCTCAGTCACTGTGTCTCTCTCGGTCCCTGTGTCTCTCTCGGTCCCTGTGTCTCTCACTCGATCCCTGTGTCTCTCTCGGTCCCTCTGTCTCTCTCTCGGTCCCTATGTCTCACTCGCTCCCTGTCTCTCTCTCGGAACCTGTGTCTCTCCCTCAGTCCCTGTGTCTCTCTCTCTGTCCCTGTGTCTCTTTCCTGTTCCCTGTGTCTCGCACTCGGTCCCTGTGTCTCTCTCTCGGTCCCTGTGTCTCTCTCGGTCCCTGTGTCTCTCTCAGTCCCTGTGTCTCTATCTCGGTCCCTGTGTCTCTCTCCCGGTCCCTGTGTCTCCCTCGGTCCCTGTGTCTTACTCGGTCCCGGTGTCACTCACTCGGTCCCTGTGTCTCTCTCGGTCCTTGTGTGTCTCTCTCGGTCCCTGTGTCTCTCTCTCGGTCCCTATGTCTCTCTCAGTCACTGTGTCTCTCTCGGTCCCTGTGTCTCGTTCGGTCCCTGTGTCTCACTCTGTCCCTGTGTCTCTCTCGGTCCCTGTGTCTCTCTCTCGTTCCCTGTGTCTCACTCGGTCCCTGTGTCTCTCTCTCGGTCCCTGTGTCTCTCTCTCGGTCCCTGTGTCTCTCTCTCTCGATCCCTGTGTCTCTCTCAGTCACTGTGTCTCCATCGGTCCCTGGGTCTCTCTCTCTCGGTCCCTGTGTCTCTCTCTCTCGATCCCTGTGTCTCTCTCAGTCACTGTGTCTCTCTCGGTCCCTGTGTCTCTCTCTCGGTCCCTGTGTCTCTCACTCGGTCCCTGTGTCTCTCTCGGTCCCTGTGTCTCTCTCTCGGTCCCTGTGTCTCTCTCTCTCGATCCTTGTGTCTCTCTCAGTCACTGTGTCTCTCTTGGTCCCTGTGTCTCTCTCTCGGTCCCTGTGACTCTCTCTCGGTCCCTGTGTCTGTCTCGGTCCCTATGGCTCTCTCTCGGTCCCTGCGTCTCATTCTCGGTCCCTGTGTCTCTCTCAGTCACTGTGTCTCTCTTGGTCCCTGTGTCTCTCTCTCGGTCCCTGTGTCTCTCTCGCTCCCTGTCTCTCTCTCGGAACCTGTGTCTCTCTCGGTCCCTGTGTCTCTCACTCGGTCCCTGTGTCTCTCTCAGTCCCTATGACTCTCTCTCGGTCCCTGAGTCTCATTCTCGGTCCCTGTATCTCTTTCGGTCCCTGTGTCTCTCTCGCTCCCTGTGTCTCTCTCTCTCGATCCCTGTGTCTCTCTCAGTCACTGTGTCTCTCTCGGTCCCTGTGTCTCTCTCTCGGTCCCTGTGTCTCTCACTTGGTCCCTGTGTCTCTCTCGGTCCCTGTGTCTCTCTCTCGGTCCCTGTGTCTCTCTCTCTCGATCCCTGTGTCTCTCTCAGTCACTGTGTCTCTCTCAGTCCCTGTGTCTCTCTCTCGGTCCCTGTGTCTCTCACTCGGTCCCTGTGTCTCTCACTCGGTCCCTGTGTCTCTCTCTCTCGATTCCTGTGTCTCTCTCATTCGCTGTGTCTCTCTTGGTCCCTGTGTCTCTCTCTCGGTCCCTGTGACTCTCCCTCGGTCCCGGTGCCTCTCTCTCGGTTCCTGTGTCTCTCTCTTGGTCCCTGTGTCTCTCACTCGATCCCTCTGTCTCTCTCGGTCCCTGTGTCTCTCTCTCAGTCCCTGTGTCTCTCACTCGGTCCCTGTATCCCTCTCGGTCCCTGTCTCTCTCTCGGTCCCTGTGTCTCTCTTGGTCCCTATCTCTCTCTCGGTCACTGTGTCTCAATAGGTCCGAGTCTGTCTCTCGAACCCTCTGTCTCTCTCGGTCCCTGTGTCTCTCACTATGTCCCTGTGTCTCTCTCGGTCCTTATTACTCTCTCTCGGTCCCTGTGTCTCATTATCGGTCCCTGTGTCTCTCTCAGTCACTGTGTCTCCCTCGGTCCCTGTGTCTCTCAGTCGGTCCCTGTATCTCTCTTAGTCACTGTGTCTCTCTTGGTCCCTGTGTCTCTCTCTCGATCCCTGTGTCTCTCTCGTTCCCTGTCTCTCTCTCGGTCCCTGTGTCACTCTCGGTCCCTGTGTCTCTCTCTCGGTCCCTGTGTCTCTCTCTTGGTCCCTGTGTCTCTCTCTTGATCCCTGTGTCTCTCTCTCGGTCCCTGTGTCTCTCTCTCGGTCCCTGTGTCTCTCTTAGTCACCGTGTCTCTCTCGGTCCCTGTGTCTCTCTCGGTCCCTGTGTCTCTCTCTCTGTCCCTGTGTCTCTCTCTCTCTCGATCCCTGTGTCTCTCTCAGTCACTGTGTCTCTCTTGGTCCCTGTGTCTCTCTGTCGGTTCCTGCGTCTCTCACTCGGTCACTGTGTCTCTCTCTCAGTCCCTGTGTCTCTCTCGGTCTCTGTGTCTCTCTTTTGGTCCCTGTGTCTCTCTTTTGGTCCCTGTGTCTCTCTCGGTTCCTGTGTCTCTCTGTCAGTCCCTGTGTCTCTCACTCGGTCCCTGTTCTCTCTCTTGGTCCCTGTGTCTCTCTCTTGGTCCCTGTGTTTCTCACTCGGTCCCTGTGTCTCTCTCGGTCACTGTGCCTCTCTCTCAGTCCCTGTGTTTCTCACTAGGTCCCTGTGTCACTCTTGGTCCCTGTCTCTCTCTCTCGGTCATTGTGTCTCTCTCTGAGTCCCTGTGTCTCTCTCGGTCCCTGTGTCTCCCTCGATTCCTGTGTCTCTCTCAGTCCTTGTGTCACTCTTGGTCGCTGTCTCTCTCTCTCGGTCATTGTATCTCTCTCTCGGTCCCTGGTCTCCCTCGATCCCTGTGTCTCTCCCGGTCCCTATGTCTCTCTCACCGACCCTCTGTCTCTCTCTCGGTCCCTGTGTCTCTCTCGCAGTCACTGTGTCTCTCTCTCAGTCACTGTGTCTCTCTCGATCCCTGTCTCTCTCTCGGTCCCTGTCTCTCTCTCGGTCCCTGTGTCTCTCTCGGTCCCTGTCTCTCTCTCGGTCCCTGTGTCTCTCTCGGTCCCTATCTCTCTCTCGGTCACTGTGTCTCTCTCGGTCCCTGTGTCTCTCTCGGTCCCTGTGTCTCTCTCTCTCGATCCCTGTGTCTCTCTCGGTCACTGTGTCTCTCTCGGTCCCTGTGTCTCTCTCTCGGTCCCTGTGTCTCTCTCTCTCGATCCCTGTGTCTCTCTCAGTCACTGTGTCTCTCTCGGTCCCTGTGTCTCTCTCTCGGTCCCTGTGTCTCTCACTCGGTCCCTGTGTCTCTCTCGGTCCCTGTGTCTCTCTCTCGGTCCCTGTGTCTCTCTCTCACGATCCCTGTGTCTCTCTCAGTCACTGTGTCTCTCTCGGTCTCTGTGTCTCTCTCTCGGTCCCTGTGTCTCTCACTCGGTCCCTGGGTCTCTCTCGGTCCCTGTGTCTCTCTCTCGGTCCCTGTGTATCTCTCTCTCGATCCCTGTGTCTCTCTCAGTCACTGTGTCTCTCTTGGTCCCTGTGTCTCTCTCTCGGTCCCTGTGACTCTCCCTTGGTATCTGTGTCTCTCTCTCGGTTCCTGTGTCTCTCTCTTGGTCCCTTTGTCTCTCACTCGGTCCCTGTGTCTCTCTCTTGGTCCCTTTGTCTCTCACTCGGTCCCTGTGTCTCTCTCGGTCCCAGTGTCTCTCTCTCAGTCTCTGTGTCTCTCACTCGGTCCCTGTATCTCTCTCGGTCCCTGTCTCTCTCTCGGTCCCTGTGTCTCTCTCGGTCACTATCTCTCTCTCGGTCACTGTGTCTCACTAGGTTCGTGTCTGTCTCTCGAACCCTCTGTCTCTCTCGGTCCCTGTGTCTCTCACTCTGTCCCTGTGTCTCTCTCGTTCCTTATTACTCTCTCTCGGTCCCTGTGTCTCATTATCGGTCCCTGTGTCTCTCTCAGTTACTGTGTCTCCCTCGGTCCCTGTGTCTCTCACTCGGTCCCTGTGTCTCTCTTAGTCACTGTGTCTCTCACGGTCTCTGTGTCTCTCTCTCGGTCTCAGTGTCTCTCTTAGTCACTGTGTCTCTCTCGGTCCCTGTGTCTCTCTTGGTCCCTGTGTCTCTCTCTCGGTCCCTGTGTCTCTCTCTCTCGATCCCTGTGTCTCTCTCAGTCACTGTGTCTCTCTTGGTCCCTGTGTCTCTCTGTCGTTTCCTGCGTCTCTCACTCGGTCCCTGTGTCTCTCTCTCAGTCCCTGTGTCTCTCTCGGTCCCTGTGTCTCTCTAGGAACCTGTGTCTCTCCCTCGGTCCCTGTGTCTCTCTCTCAGTCCCTGTGTCTCTCTCTCAGTCCCTGTGTCTCTCTTTTGGTCCCTGTGTCTCTCTTTTGGTCCCTGTGTCTCTCTCGGTCCCTGTGTCTCTCTCTCGTTCCCTGTGTCTCTCTCGTTCCCTGTGTCTCACACTCGGTCCCTGTGTCTCTCTCGTTCCCTGTCTCTCTCTCGGTCCCTGTGTCACTCTCGGTCCCTGTGTCTCTCTCTCCGTCCCTGTGTCTCTCTCTCGGTCCCTGTGTCTCTCTCTTGGTCCCTGTGTTTCTCACTCGGTCCCTGTGTCTCTCTCGGTCACTGTGCCTCTCTCTCAGTCCCCGTGTCTCTCACTAGGTCCCTGTGTCACTCTTGGTCCCTGTCTCTCTCTCTCGGTCATTGTGTCTCTCTCTCAGTCCCTGTGTCTCTCTCGGTCTCTGTGTCTCTCTCTCGGTCCCTGTCTCTCTCACTCAGTCCCTCTGTCTCTCTCTCGGTCTTTGTGTCTCTCTTGGTCACTGTCTCTCTCTAGGTCCGTGTGTCTCTCTCGGTCCCTGTGTCTCTCACTCGGTCCCTGACTCTCTCTCGGTCCCTGTGTCTATCTCGGTCCCTGTCTCTCCCTCTAGGTCCGTGTGTCTCTCTCGGTCCCTGTATCTCTCTCGGTCCCTGTGTCTCTCTCGGTCTCTGTGTATCATTCTCGGTTCCTGTGTATCATTCTCGGTCCCTGTGTCTCTCTCTCTCGGTCTCTGTGTCCCTCTCTCGGTCCCTGTGTCTCTCTCTCGGTCCCTGTTTCTCTCTCAGTCCCTGTGTCTCTCTCGGTTCCTGTGTCTCTCTGTCAGTCCCTGTGTCTCTCACTCGGTCCCTGTGTCTCTCTCGTTCCCTGTCTCTCTCTCGGTCCCTGTGTCACTCTCAGTCCCTGTGTCTCTCTCTCGGTCCCTGTGTCTCTCTCTTGGTCCCTGTGTCTCTCTCTTGGTCCCTGTGTTTCTCACTCGGTCCCTGTGTCTCTCTCGGTCACTGTGCCTCTCTCTCAGTCCCTGTGTTTCTCACTAGGTCCCTGTGTCACTCTTGGTCCCTGTCTCTCTCTCTCGGTCATTGTGTCTCTCTCTGAGTCCCTGTGTCTCTCTCGGTCCCTGTGTCTCCCTCGATTCCTGTGTCTCTCTCAGTCCCTGTGTCACTCTTGGTCGCTGTCTCTCTCTCTCTCGGTCATTGTATCTCTCTCTCGGTCCATGTGTCTCCCTCGATCCCTGTGTCTCTCCCGGTCCCTATGTCTCTCTCACCGACCCTCTGTCTCTCTCTCGGTCCCTGTGTCTCTCTCTCAGTCACTGTGTCTCTCTCTCGGTCCCTGTCTCTCTCTCGGTCCCTGTCTCTCGGTCCCTGTGTCTCTCTGTCTCGGTCCCTGTGTCTTTCTCAGTCCCAGTGTCTTTCTCGGTCCCTGTGTCTCACTCGGTCCCTGTGTCTCCCCCGGTGCCTGTCTCTCTCTCTCTCTGTCCCGGTGACTCTCTCTCGGTCACTGTGTCTCTCTCTCGGTCCCTGTGACTCTCTCGGTCCCTGCGTCTCTCTCTAGGTCCTTGTGTCTCTCTCGGTCCTTGTGTCTCTCTCTCGGTCCCTGTGTCTCTCTCCCTCGGTCCCTGTGTCTCACTCGGTCCCTGTGTCTCTCTCGGTCCCTGTGTCTCCCTCTCACCCCTGTGTCTCACTCGGTCCCTGTGTCTCTCTCGGTCCCTGTGTCTCTCTCTAGGTCCTTGTGTCTCTCTCCCTCTGTCCCTGTGTTTCTCTCCGCCCCTGTGTCTCTCTCTCAGTCCCTGTGTCCCTCTCGGTCCCTGTGTCTCACTCGGTCCCTGTGTCACTCTCACGGTCCCTGTCTCTCTCTCTCGGTCCCTATCTCTCTCTCTCGGTCACTGTGTTTCTCTCGGTCCCTGTGTCTCTCTCTCGGTCCCTGTTTCCCTCTCGGTCCCTGTGTCTCTCTCTTGCTCCCTGTGTCTTTCTCGGTCACTGTGTTTCTCTCGGTCCTTGTGTCTCTCTCTCGGTCCCTGTGTCTCTCACTCGGTCCCTGTGTCTCTCACTCGGTACCTGTCTCTGTCTCGGTCCCTGTGTCTCTCTCGGTCCCGGTGTCTCTCTCGTTCCCTGTGTTTCTCTCTTGCTCCCTGTGTCTTTCTCGGTCCCTGTGTCTCTCCCGGTCCCTGTCTTTCTCTCTCAGTCCCTGTGTCTCTCTCTCGGTCCCTGTGTCTCCCTCGGTCCGTGTGTCTCACTCGGTCCCTCTGTCTCTCTCGGTCCCTGTATCTCTCTCTCACCCCTGTGTCTCTCTCAGTCCTCGTGTCTCTCTTGGTCCCTGTGTCTCTCTCTCTCAGTCCCTGTGTCTCTCTCTCAATCCCTGTGTCTCTCTCTCGGTACCTGTGTCTCTCTCGGTCCCTGTGTCTCTCTCTCGGTCCGTCTGTCTCCCTCGGTCCGTGTGTCTCACTCGGTCCCTGTGTCTCACTCGGTCCCTGTGTCTCTCTCTGGGTCCCTGTGTCTCACTCGGTCCCTGTCACTCTCTCGGTCCCTGTGTCTCACTCGGTCCCTGTGTCTCTTTCTCGGTCCCTGTGTTTCTCTCTCAGTCCCTGTGTCTCTCACTCGGTCCCTGAGTCTCTCCCTTGGTCCCTGTGTCTCTCTCGGTCCCGATGTGTCTCTCGGTCCCTGTGTCTCCCTCGGTCCGTGTGTCTCACTCGGCCCCTGTGTCTCTCTCAGTCCCTGTGTCTCTCTCTCGGTGCCTGTGTCTCTCTCTCGGTCCCTCTGTCTCTCTCTCTCAGTCCCTGTGTCTCTCTCGGTCACTGTCTCTCTCTCGGTCCCTGTGTCTCTGTCGGTCTCTGTGTCTCACCCGGTCACTCTGTCTCTCTCGGTCCCTGTGTCTCTCTCGGTCCCTGTGTCTCTCTCTCTCAGTCCCTGTGTCTGTCTCGGTCACTGTCTCTCTCTCTCGGTCCCTGTGTCTCACTCGGTCCACATGTCTCTCACTCGGTCCCTGTCTCTCTCTTGGTCCCTGTGTCTCACTCGGTCCCTGTCTCTCTCTCTCTCAGATTCAGTGTCTCTGTCGGTCCCTGTGTCTCTCTCTCGGTCCCTGTGACTCTCTCGGTCCCTGTGTCTCTCTCTAGGTCCTTGTTTCTCTGTCGGTCCCTGTGTCTCTCTCTCTCGGTCCCTGTGTCTCTCTCTCTCGGTCCCTGTCACTCTCTCGGTCCCTCTGTCTCAATCGGTCCCTGTGTCTCTCTCTCGATCGCTGTCTCTCTCTCTCATTCCCTGTGTCTCTCTCTCTCAGTCCCTGTGTCTCTCTCGGTCCCTGTGTCTCTCTCTCGGTCCCTGTGTCTCTCTCTCGGTCCCTATCTCTCTCTCTGTCCTGGTGTCTCTCTCTCGGTCACTGTGTCTCTCTCTCAGTCGCTGTGTCTCTCTCTCGGTGCCTCTGTCTCTCTCTCGGTCCCTGTGTTTCTCTCAGTCCATGTGTCTCTCTCGGTCCCTGTGTCTCTCTCTCGGTCCCTGTGTCTCTCTCTCGGTCCCTGTGTCTCTTTCGGTCCCTGTGACACGCTCAGTCCCTGTGTCTCTCACTCGGTCCCTGTGTCTCTCTCTCGGTCCCTGTGTCTCTCTCCCCCGGTCCCTGTTTCTCTCTCGGTCCCTCTGTCTCTCTCGGACGCTGTGTCTCACTCGGTCCCTGTGTCTCGCTCGGTCCCTGTGTCTCCCTCTCACCCCTGTGTCTCACTCGTTCCCTGTGTCTCTCTCGGTCCTTGTGTCTATCTCTCGGTCCCTGTGTCTCTCTCTCTCAGTCCCTGTGTCTCTCTCGGTCACTGTCTCTCTCTCGGTCCCTGTGTCTCTCTCAGTCCCTGTGTCTCTCTCTCGGTCCCTGTGTCTCTCACTCGGTCCCTGTGTCTCTCTCTCAGTCCCTGTGTCTCTCTCTCAGTCCCTGTGTCTCTCTTTTGGTCCCTGTGTCTCTCTTTTGGTCCCTGTGTCTCTCTCGGTCCCTGTGTCTCTCTCTCGTTCCCTGTGTCTCTCTCGGTCCCTGTGTCACTCTTGGTCCCTGTCTCTCTCTCTCGGTCACTGTGTCTCTCTCTCGGTCCCTGTGTCTCCCTCGATCCCTGTGACACTCCCGGTCCCTATGTCTCTCTCAGGGTCCCTGTGTCTCTCCCTCGGTACCTGTGTCTCTCTCAGTCCCTGTCTCTCACTCGGTCCCTGTCACTCTCTCGGTCCCTGTGTCTCTCTCTCGGTCCCTGCGTCTCTCTTTCGGTTCCTGTGTCTCTCTCTCGGTCCCTGTCTCACTCGGTCCCTGTGTCTCTCTCGGTCCCCGTATCTCTCTCGGTCCCTGTGTCTCTCTCGGTCCCTGTGTCTCTCTCGGTCCCTGTGTCTCTCACTTGGTCCCTGTGTCTCTCTCGGTCCCTGTGTCTCTCACTAGGTCCCTGTGTCACTCTTGGTCCCTGTCTCTCTCTCTCGGTCATTGTGTCTCTCTCTCAGTCCCTGTGTCTCCCTCGATCCCTGTGTCTCTCTCAGTCCCTGTGTCTCCCTCGGTCCCTGTGTCTCTCTCGGTCCCTGTCTCTCACTCGGTCCCTGTGTGTCTCTCGGCCCCTGTCTCTCTCTCTCGGTCCCTGTGTCTCTCTCGGTCCCTGTGTCTCTCTCGGTCCCTGTCTCTCTCTCAGTCACTGTGTCTCTCTCGATCCCTGTCTCTCTCTCGGTCCCTGTCTCTCTCTCGGTCCCTGTCTCTCTCTCGGTCCCTGTGTCTCTCTCGGTCCCTGTCTCTCTCTCAGTCACTGTGTCTCTCTCGATCCCTGTCTCTCTCTCGGTCCCTGTCTCTCTCTCGGTCCCTGTGTCTCTCTCGGTCCCTGTCTCTCTCTCGGTCCCTGTGTCTCTCTCGGTCCCTATCTCTCTCTCGGTCACTGTGTCTCACTAGGTCCGTGTCTGTCTCTCGAACCCTCTGTCTCTCTCGGTCCCTGTCTCTCTCTCGGTCCCTGTATCTCTCTCTCGGACCTTGTGTCTCTCTCGGTCCCTGTGTCTCTCTCTCTCGATCCCTGTCTCTCTCTCGGTCCCTGTATCTCTCTCTCGGTCCCTGTGTCTCTCTCGGTCCCTGTGTCTCTCTCTCGGTCTCTGTGTCTCTCTCAGTCACTGTGTCTCTCTCGGTCCCTGTGTCTCTCTCGGTCCCTGTGTCTCTCACTCGATCCCTGTGTCTCTCTCGGTCCCTCTGTCTCTCTCTCGGTCCCTATGTCTCACTCGCTCCCTGTCTCTCTCTCGGAACCTGTGTCTCTCCCTCAGTCCCTGTGTCTCTCTCTCTGTCCCTGTGTCTCTTTCCTGTTCCCTGTGTCTCGCACTCGGTCCCTGTGTCTCTCTCTCGGTCCCTGTGTCTCTCTCGGTCCCTGTGTCTCTCTCAGTCCCTGTGTCTCTATCTCGGTCCCTGTGTCTCTCTCCCGGTCCCTGTGTCTCCCTCGGTCCCTGTGTCTTACTCGGTCCCGGTGTCACTCACTCGGTCCCTGTGTCTCTCTCGGTCCTTGTGTGTCTCTCTCGGTCCCTGTGTCTCTCTCTCGGTCCCTATGTCTCTCTCAGTCACTGTGTCTCTCTCGGTCCCTGTGTCTCGTTCGGTCCCTGTGTCTCACTCTGTCCCTGTGTCTCTCTCGGTCCCTGTGTCTCTCTCTCGTTCCCTGTGTCTCACTCGGTCCCTGTGTCTCTCTCTCGGTCCCTGTGTCTCTCTCTCGGTCCCTGTGTCTCTCTCTCTCGATCCCTGTGTCTCTCTCAGTCACTGTGTCTCCATCGGTCCCTGGGTCTCTCTCTCTCGGTCCCTGTGTCTCTCTCTCTCGATCCCTGTGTCTCTCTCAGTCACTGTGTCTCTCTCGGTCCCTGTGTCTCTCTCTCGGTCCCTGTGTCTCTCACTCGGTCCCTGTGTCTCTCTCGGTCCCTGTGTCTCTTTCTCGGTCCCTGTGTCTCTCTCTCTCGATCCTTGTGTCTCTCTCAGTCACTGTGTCTCTCTTGGTCCCTGTGTCTCTCTCTCGGTCCCTGTGACTCTCTCTCAGTCCCTGTGTCTGTCTCGGTCCCTATGGCTCTCTCTCGGTCCCTGCGTCTCATTCTCGGTCCCTGTGTCTCTCTCAGTCACTGTGTCTCTCTTGGTCCCTGTGTCTCTCTCTCGGTCCCTGTGTCTCTCTCGCTCCCTGTCTCTCTCTCGGAACCTGTGTCTCTCTCGGTCCCTGTGTCTCTCACTCGGTCCCTGTGTCTCTCTCAGTCCCTATGACTCTCTCTCGGTCCCTGAGTCTCATTCTCGGTCCTGTATCTCTTTCGGTCCTGTGTCTCTCTCGCTCCCTGTGTCTCTCTCTCTCGATCCCTGTGTCTCTCTCAGTCACTGTGTCTCTCTCGGTCCCTGTGTCTCTCTCTCGGTCCCTGTGTCTCTCACTTGGTCCCTGTGTCTCTCTCGGTCCCTGTGTCTCTCTCTCGGTCCCTGTGTCTCTCTCTCTCGATCCCTGTGTCTCTCTCAGTCACTGTGGCTCTCTCAGTCCCTGTGTCTCTCTCTCGGTCCCTGTGTCTCTCACTCGGTCCCTGTGTCTCTCACTCGGTCCCTGTGTCTCTCTCTCTCGATTCCTGTGTCTCTCTCATTCGCTGTGTCTCTCTTGGTCCGTGTCCGTCTCTCTCTCGGTCCCTGTGACTCTCCCTCGGTCCCGGTGCCTCTCTCTCGGTCCCTGTGTCTCTCTCTCAGTCCCTGTGTCTCTCACTCGGTCCCTGTATCCCTCTCGGTCCCTGTCTCTCTCTCGGTCCCTGTGTCTCTCTTGGTCCCTATCTCTCTCTCGGTCACTGTGTCTCAATAGGTCCGAGTCTGTCTCTCGAACCCTCTGTCTCTCTCGGTCCCTGTGTCTCTCACTATGTCCCTGTGTCTCTCTCGGTCCTTATTACTCTCTCTCGGTCCCTGTGTCTCATTATCGGTCCCTGTGTCTCTCTCAGTCACTGTGTCTCCCTCGGTCCCTGTGTCTCTCAGTCGGTCCCTGTGTCTCTCTTAGTCACTGTGTCTCTCTTGGTCCCTGTGTCTCTCTCTCGATCCCTGTGTCTCTCTCGTTCCCTGTCTCTCTCTCGGTCCCTGTGTCACTCTCGGTCCCTGTGTCTCTCTCTCGGTCCCTGTGTCTCTCTCTTGGTCCCTGTGTCTCTCTCTTGATCCCTGTGTCTCTCTCTCGGTCCCTGTGTCTCTCTCTCGTCCCTGTGTCTCTCTTAGTCACTGTGTCTCTCTCGGTCCCTGTGTCTCTCTCGGTCCCTGTGTCTCTCTCTCGGTCCCTGTGTCTCTCTCTCTCTCGATCCCTGTGTCTCTCTCAGTCACTGTGTCTCTCTTGGTCCCTGTGTCTCTCTGTCGGTTCCTGCGTCTCTCACTCGGTCACTGTGTCTCTCTCTCAGTCCCTGTGTCTCTCTCGGTCTCTGTGTCTCTCTTTTGGTCCCTGTGTCTCTCTTTGGTCCCTGTGTCTCTCTCGGTTCCTGTGTCTCTCTGTCAGTCCCTGTGTCTCTCACTCGGTCCCTGTTCTCTCTCTTGGTCCCTGTGTCTCTCTCTTGGTCCCTGTGTTTCTCACTCGGTCCCTGTGTCTCTCTCGGTCACTGTGCCTCTCTCTCAGTCCCTGTGTTTCTCACTAGGTCCCTGTGTCACTCTTGGTCCCTGTCTCTCTCTCTCGGTCATTGTGTCTCTCTCTGAGTCCCTGTGTCTCTCTCGGTCCCTGTGTCTCCCTCGATTCCTGTGTCTCTCTCAGTCCCTGTGTCACTCTTGGTCGCTGTCTCTCTCTCTCGGTCATTGTATCTCTCTCTCGGTCCCTGTCTCCCTCGATCCCTGTGTCTCTCCCGGTCCCTATGTCTCTCTCACCGACCCTCTGTCTCTCTCTCGGTCCCTGTGTCTCTCTCTCAGTCACTGTGTCTCTCTCTCAGTCACTGTGTCTCTCTCGATCCCTGTCTCTCTCTCGGTCCCTGTCTCTCTCTCGGTCCCTGTGTCTCTCTCGGTCCCTGTCTCTCTCTCGGTCCCTGTGTCTCTCTCGGTCCCTATCTCTCTCTCGGTCACTGTGTCTCTCTCGGTCCCTGTGTCTCTCTCGGTCCCTGTGTCTCTCTCTCTCGATCCCTGTGTCTCTCTCGGTCACTGTGTCTCTCTCGGTCCCTGTGTCTCTCTCTCGGTCCCTGTGTCCTCTCTCTCTCGATCCCTGTGTCTCTCTCAGTCACTGTGTCTCTCTCGGTCCCTGTGTCTCTCTCTCGGTCCCTGTGTCTCTCACTCGGTCCCTGTGTCTCTCTCGGTCCCTGTGTCTCTCTCTCGGTCCCTGTGTCTCTCTCTCACGATCCCTGTGTCTCTCTCAGTCACTGTGTCCTCTCTCGGTCTCTGTGTCTCTCTCTCGGTCCCTGTGTCTCTCACTCGGTCCCTGGGTCTACACAGTGAGCACGTGACTCTCTCTCGGTCCCTGTGTATCTCTCTCTCGATCCCTGTGTCTCTCTCAGTCACTGTGTCTCTCTTGGTCCCTGTGTCTCTCTCTCGGTCCCTGTGACTCTCCCTTGGTATCTGTGTCTCTCTCTCGGTTCCTGTGTCTCTCTCTTGGTCCCTTTGTCTCTCACTCGGTCCCTGTGTCTCTCTCTTGGTCCCTTTGTCTCTCACTCGGTCCCTGTGTCTCTCTCGGTCCCAGTGTCTCTCTCTCAGTCTCTGTGTCTCTCACTCGGTCCCTGTATCTCTCTCGGTCCCTGTCTCTCTCTCGGTCCCTGTGTCTCTCTCGGTCACTATCTCTCTCTCGGTCACTGTGTCTCACTAGGTTCGTGTCTGTCTCTCGAACCCTCTGTCTCTCTCGGTCCCTGTGTCTCTCACTCTGTCCCTGTGTCTCTCTCGTTCCTTATTACTCTCTCTCGGTCCCTGTGTCTCATTATCGGTCCCTGTGTCTCTCTCAGTTACTGTGTCTCCCTCGGTCCCTGTGTCTCTCACTCGGTCCCTGTGTCTCTCTTAGTCACTGTGTCTCTCTCGGTCCCTGTGTCTCTCTCTCGGTCTCAGTGTCTCTCTTAGTCACTGTGTCTCTCTCGGTCCCTGTGTCTCTCTTGGTCCCTGTGTCTCTCTCTCGGTCCCTGTGTCTCTCTCTCTCGATCCCTGTGTCTCTCTCAGTCACTGTGTCTCTCTTGGTCCCTGTGTCTCTCTGTCGTTTCCTGCGTCTCTCACTCGGTCCCTGTGTCTCTCTCTCAGTCCCTGTGTCTCTCTCGGTCCCTGTGTCTCTCTAGGAACCTGTGTCTCTCCCTCGGTCCCTGTGTCTCTCTCTCAGTCCCTGTGTCTCTCTCTCAGTCCCTGTGTCTCTCTTTTGGTCCCTGTGTCTCTCTTTTGGTCCCTGTGTCTCTCTCGGTCCCTGTGTCTCTCTCTCGTTCCCTGTGTCTCTCTCGTTCCCTGTGTCTCACACTCGGTCCCTGTGTCTCTCTCGTTCCCTGTCTCTCTCTCGGTCCCTGTGTCACTCTCGGTCCCTGTGTCTCTCTCTCCGTCCCTGTGTCTCTCTCTCGGTCCCTGTGTCTCTCTCTTGGTCCCTGTGTTTCTCACTCGGTCCCTGTGTCTCTCTCGGTCACTGTGCCTCTCTCTCAGTCCCCGTGTCTCTCACTAGGTCCCTGTGTCACTCTTGGTCCCTGTCTCTCTCTCTCGGTCATTGTGTCTCTCTCTCAGTCCCTGTGTCTCTCTCGGTCTCTGTGTCTCTCTCTCGGTCCCTGTCTCTCTCACTCAGTCCCTCTGTCTCTCTCTCGGTCTTTGTGTCTCTCTTGGTCACTGTCTCTCTCTAGGTCCGTGTGTCTCTCTCGGTCCCTGTGTCTCTCACTCGGTCCCTGACTCTCTCTCGGTCCCTGTGTCTATCTCGGTCCCTGTCTCTCCCTCTAGGTCCGTGTGTCTCTCTCGGTCCCTGTATCTCTCTCGGTCCCTGTGTCTCTCTCGGTCTCTGTGTATCATTCTCGGTTCCTGTGTATCATTCTCGGTCCCTGTGTCTCTCTCTCTCGGTCTCTGTGTCCCTCTCTCGGTCCCTGTGTCTCTCTCTCGGTCCCTGTTTCTCTCTCAGTCCCTGTGTCTCTCTCGGTTCCTGTGTCTCTCTGTCAGTCCCTGTGTCTCTCACTCGGTCCCTGTGTCTCTCTCGTTCCCTGTCTCTCTCTCGGTCCCTGTGTCACTCTCAGTCCCTGTGTCTCTCTCTCGGTCCCTGTGTCTCTCTCTTGGTCCCTGTGTCTCTCTCTTGGTCCCTGTGTTTCTCACTCGGTCCCCTGTGTCTCTCTCGGTCACTGTGCCTCTCTCTCAGTCCCTGTGTTTCTCACTAGGTCCCTGTGTCACTCTTGGTCCCTGTCTCTCTCTCTCGGTCATTGTGTCTCTCTCTGAGTCCCTGTGTCTCTCTCGGTCCCTGTGTCTCCCTCGATTCCTGTGTCTCTCTCAGTCCCTGTGTCACTCTTGGTCGCTGTCTCTCTCTCTCTCGGTCATTGTATCTCTCTCTCGGTCCATGTGTCTCCCTCGATCCCTGTGTCTCTCCCGGTCCCTATGTCTCTCTCACCGACCCTCTGTCTCTCTCTCGGTCCCTGTGTCTCTCTCTCAGTCACTGTGTCTCTCTCTCAGTCACTGTGTCTCTCTCGATCCCTGTCTCTCTCTCGGTCCCTGTCTCTCGGTCCCTGTGTCTCTCTGTCTCGGTCCCTGTGTCTTTCTCAGTCCCAGTATCTTTCTCGGTCCCTGTGTCTCACTCGGTCCTGTGTCTCCCCGGTGCCTGTCTCTCTCTCTCTCTGTCCCGGTGACTCTCTCTCGGTCACTGTGTCTCTCTCTCGGTCCCTGTGACTCTCTCGGTCCCTGCGTCTCTCTCTAGGTCCTTGTGTCTCTCTCGGTCCTTGTGTCTCTCTCTCGGTCCCTGTGTCTCTCTCCCTCGGTCCCTGTGTCTCACTCGGTCCCTGTGTCTCTCTCGGTCCCTGTGTCTCCCTCTCACCCCTGTGTCTCACTCGGTCCCTGTGTCTCTCTCGGTCCCTGTGTCTCTCTCTAGGTCCTTGTGTCTCTCTCCCTCTGTCCCTGTGTTTCTCTCCGCCCCTGTGTCTCTCTCTCAGTCCCTGTGTCCCTCTCGGTCCCTGTGTCTCACTCGGTCCCTGTGTCACTCTCACGGTCCCTGTCTCTCTCTCTCGGTCCCTATCTCTCTCTCTCGGTCACTGTGTTTCTCTCGGTCCCTGTGTCTTTCTCTCGGTCCCTGTTTCCCTCTCGGTCCCTGTGTCTCTCTCTTGCTCCCTGTGTCTTTCTCGGTCACTGTGTTTCTCTCGGTCCCTGTGTCTCTCTCTCGGTCCCTGTGTCTCTCACTCGGTCCCTGTGTCTCTCACTCGGTACCTGTCTCTGTCTCGGTCCCTGTGTCTCTCTCGGTCCCGGTGTCTCTCTCGTTCCCTGTGTTTCTCTCTTGCTCCCTGTGTCTTTCTCGGTCCCTGTGTCTCTCCCGGTCCCTGTCTCTCTCTCTCAGTCCCTGTGTCTCTCTCTCGGTCCCTGTGTCTCCCTCGGTCCGTGTGTCTCACTCGGTCCCTCTGTCTCTCTCGGTCCCTGTATCTCTCTCTCACCCCTGTGTCTCTCTCAGTCCTCGTGTCTCTCTTGGTCCCTGTGTCTCTCTCTCTCAGTCCCTGTGTCTCTCTCTCAATCCCTGTGTCTCTCTCTCGGTACCTGTGTCTCTCTCGGTCCCTGTGTCTCTCTCTCGGTCCGTCTGTCTCCCTCGGTCCGTGTGTCTCACTCGGTCCCTGTGTCTCACTCGGTCCCTGTGTCTCTCTCTGGGTCCCTGTGTCTCACTCGGTCCCTGTCACTCTCTCGGTCCCTGTGTCTCACTCGGTCCCTGTGTCTCTTTCTCGGTCCCTGTGTTTCTCTCTCAGTCCCTGTGTCTCTCACTCGGTCCCTGAGTCTCTCCCTTGGTCCCTGTGTCTCTCTCGGTCCCGATGTGTCTCTCGGTCCCTGTGTCTCCCTCGGTCCGTGTGTCTCACTCGGCCCTTGTGTCTCTCTCAGTCCCTGTGTCTCTCTCTCGGTGCCTGTGTCTCTCTCTCGGTCCCTCTGTCTCTCTCTCTCAGTCCCTGTGTCTCTCTCGGTCACTGTCTCTCTCTCGGTCCCTGTGTCTCTGTCGGTCTCTGTGTCTCACCCGGTCACTCTGTCTCTCTCGGTCCCTGTGTCTCTCTCGGTCCCTGTGTCTCTCTCTCTCAGTCCCTGTGTCTGTCTCGGTCACTGTCTCTCTCTCTCGGTCCCTGTGTCTCACTCGGTCCACATGTCTCTCACTCGGTCCCTGTCTCTCTCTTGGTCCCTGTGTCTCACTCGGTCCCTGTCTCTCTCTCTCTCAGATTCAGTGTCTCTGTCGGTCCCTGTGTCTCTCTCTCGGTCCCTGTGACTCTCTCGGTCCCTGTGTCTCTCTCTAGGTCCTTGTTTCTCTGTCGGTCCCTGTGTCTCTCTCTCTCGGTCCCTGTGTCTCTCTCTCTCGGTCCCTGTCACTCTCTCGGTCCCTCTGTCTCAATCGGTCCCTGTGTCTCTCTCTCGATCGCTGTCTCTCTCTCTCATTCCCTGTGTCTCTCTCTCTCAGTCCCTGTGTCTCTCTCGGTCCCTGTGTCTCTCTCTCGGTCCCTGTGTCTCTCTCTCGGTCCCTATCTCTCTCTCTGTCCTGGTGTCTCTCTCTCGGTCACTGTGTCTCTCTCTCAGTCGCTGTGTCTCTCTCTCGGTGCCTCTGTCTCTCTCTCGGTCCCTGTGTCTCTCTCAGTCCATGTGTCTCTCTCGATCCCTGTGTCTCTCTCTCGGTCCCTGTGTCTCTCTCTCGGTCCCTGTGTCTCTTTCGGTCCCTGTGACACGCTCAGTCCCTGTGTCTCTCACTCGGTCCCTGTGTCTCTCTCTCGGTCCCTGTGTCTCTCTCCCCCGGTCCCTGTTTCTCTCTCGGTCCCTCTGTCTCTCTCGGACGCTGTGTCTCACTCGGTCCCTGTGTCTCGCTCGGTCCCTGTGTCTCCCTCTCACCCCTGTGTCTCACTCGTTCCCTGTGTCTCTCTCGGTCCTTGTGTCTATCTCTCGGTCCCTGTGTCTCTCTCTCTCAGTCCCTGTGTCTCTCTCGGTCACTGTCTCTCTCTCGGTCCCTGTGTCTCTCTCAGTCCCTGTGTCTCTCTCGGTCCCTGTGTCTCACTCGGTCCCTGTGTCTCTCTCGGTCCCTGTGTCTCTCACTCGGTCCCTGTCTCTCTCTCGGTCCCTGTGTCTCAGTCGGTCCCTGTCTCTCTCTCTGTTTCAGTGTCTCTGTCGGTCCCTGTGTCTCACTCGGTCCCTGTCACTCTCTCGGTCCCTGTGTCACTCTCGGTCCCTGTGTCTCACTCGGTCCCTGTGTCTCACTCGGTCCCTGAGTCTCTCCCGGTCCCCGTGTCTCTCTCTCGGTCCTTGTGTGTCTCTCTCTCAGTCCCTGTGTCTCTCTCTCTCGGTCCCTGTGTCTCTCTCGGACCCTGTGTCTCTCTCTCGGTCCCTGTGTCTCTCTCTCTCGGTCCCTGTGTCTCTCTCGGTCCCTGTGTCTCTCTCTCTCGGTCCCTGTGTCTCTCTCTCTCGGTCCCTGTGTCTCTCACTCGGTCCCTGTGTCTCTCTCTCAGTCCCTGTGTCGCTCTCTCTCGGTCCCTGTGTCTCTCTCTCTCGGTCGCTGTGTTTCTCTCAGTCCCTGTGTCTCTCTCTCGGTCCCTGTGTCTCTCTCTCTCGGTGCCTGTGTCTCTCTCGGTCCCTGTGTCTACCTCTCGGTCCCTGTGTCTCTCTCGGTCCCTGTGACTCGCTCAGTCCCTGTGTCTCTCACTCGGTCCCTGTGGCTCTCTCCCGGTCCCTGTGTCTCTCCCTCTCGGTCCCTGTGTCTCTCTCGGTCCCTGTGTCTCTCTCTCGGTCGCTATGTCTCTCTAGGTCCCTGTGTCTCTCTCTCGGTCCCTGTCTCACTCTCGGTCCCTGTGTCTCTCTCGGTCCCTATCTCTCTCTCGGTCACTGTGTCTCTCTCGGTCCCTGTGTCTCTCTCGGTCCCTGTGTCTCTCTCTCTCGATCCCTGTGTCTTTCTCAGTCACTGTGTCTCTCTCGGTCCCGGTGTCTCTCTCTCGGTCCCTGTGTCTCTCTCTCTCGATCCCTCTGTCTCTCTCAGTCACTGTGTCTCTCTCGGTCCCTGTGTCTCTCTCTCGGTCCCTGTGTCTCTCACTCGGTCCCTGTGTCTCTCTCGGTCCCTGTGTCTCTCTCTCGGTCCCTGTGTCTCTCTCTCACGATCCCTGTGTCTCTCTCAGTCACTGTGTCTCTCTCGGTCTCTGTGTCTCTCTCTCGGTCCCTGTGTCTCTCACTCGGTCCCTGTGTCTCTCTCTCTCGATCCCTGTGTCTCTCTCAGTCACTGTGTCTCTCTTGGTCCCTGTGTCTCTCTCTCGGTCCCTGTGTCTCATTATCGGTCCCTGTGTCTCTCTCAGTTACTGTGTCTCCCTCGGTCCCTGTGTCTCTCACTCGGTCCCTGTGTCTCTCTTAGTCACTGTATCTCTCTCGGTCCCTGTGTCTCTCTCTCGGTCCCAGTGTCTCTCTTAGTCACTGTGTCTCTCTCGGTCCCTGTGTCTCTCTCGGTCCCTGTGTCTCTCTCTCGGTCCCTGTGTCTCTCTCTCTCGATCCCTGTGTCTCTCTCAGTCACTGTGTCTCTCTTGGTCCCTGTGTCTCTCTGTCGTTTCCTGCGTCTCTCACTCGGTCCCTGTGTCTCTCTCTCAGTCCCTGTGTCTCTCTCAGTCCCTGTGTCTCTCTAGGAACCTGTGTCTCTCCCTCGGTCCCTGTGTCTCTCTCTCAGTCCCTGTGTCTCTCTCTCAGTCCCTGTGTCTCTCTTTTGGTCCCTGTGTCTCTCTTTTGGTCCCTGTGTCTCTCTCGGTCCCTGTGTCTCTCTCTCGTTCCCTGTGTCTCTCTCGGTCCCTGTGTCACTCTTGGTCCCTGTCTCTCTCTCTCGGTCACTGTGTCTCTCTCTCGGTCCCTGTGTCTCCCTCGATCCCTGTGACACTCCCGGTCCCTATGTCTCTCTCACGGTCCCTGTGTCTCTCCCTCGGTACCTGTGTCTCTCTCAGTCCCTGTCTCTCACTCGGTCCCTGTCACTCTCTCGGTCCCTGTGTCTCTCCCTCGGTCCCTGCGTCTCTCTTTCGGTTCCTGTGTCTCTCTCTCGGTCCCTGTCTCACTCGGTCCCTGTGTCTCTCTCGGTCCCCGTATCTCTCTCGGTCCCTGTGTCTCTCTCGGTCCCTGTGTCTCTCTCGGTCCCTGTGTCTCTCACTTGGTCCCTGTGTCTCTCTCGGTCCCTGTGCCTCTCTCTCAGTCCCTGTGTCTCTCACTAGGTCCCTGTGTCACTCTTGGTCCCTGTCTCTCTCTCTCGGTCATTGTGTCTCTCTCTCAGTCCCTGTGTCTCCCTCGATCCCTGTGTCTCTCTCAGTCCCTGTGTCTCCCTCGGTCCCTGTGTCTCTCTCGGTCCCTGTCTCTCACTCGGTCCCTGTGTGTCTCTCGGCCCCTGTCTCTCTCTCTCGGTCCCTGTGTCTCTCTCGGTCCCTGTGTCTCTCTCGGTCCCTGTCTCTCTCTCAGTCACTGTGTCTCTCTCGATCCCTGTCTCTCTCTCGGTCCCTGTCTCTCTCTCGGTCCCTGTGTCTCTCTCGGTCCCTGTCTCTCTCTCGGTCCCTGTGTCTCTCTCGGTCCCTATCTCTCTCTCGGTCACTGTGTCTCACTAGGTCCGTGTCTGTCTCTCGAACCCTCTGTCTCTCTCGGTCCCTGTCTCTCTCTCGGTCCCTGTATCTCTCTGTCGGACCTTGTGTCTCTCTCGGTCCCTGTGTCTCTCTCTCTCGATCCCTGTCTCTCTCTCGGTCCCTGTATCTCTCTCTCGGTCCCTGTGTCTCTCTCGGTCCCTGTGTCTCTCTCTCGGTCTCTGTGTCTCTCTCAGTCACTGTGTCTCTCTCGGTCCCTGTGTCTCTCTCGGTCCCTGTGTCTCTCACTCGATCCCTGTGTCTCTCTCGGTCCCTCTGTCTCTCTCTCGGTCCCTATGTCTCACTCGCTCCCTGTCTCTCTCTCGGAACTTGTGTCTCTCCCTCAGTCCCTGTGTCTCTCTCTCTGTCCCTGTGTCTCTTTCCTGTTCCCTGTGTCTCTCACTCGGTCCCTGTGTATCTCTCGGTCCCTGTGTCTCTCTCTCTCAGTCCCTGTGTCTCTCACTCGGTCCCTGTGTCTCTCTCTCGGTCCCTGTGTCTCTCTCGGTCCCTGTGTCTCTCTCAGTCCCTGTGTCTCTCTCTCGGTCCCTGTGTCTCTCTCCCGGTCCCTGTGTCTCCCTCGGTCCCTGTGTCTTACTCGGTCCCGGTGTCACTCACTCGGTCCCTGTGTCTCTCTCGGTCCTTGTGTGTCTCTCTCGGTCCCAGTGTCTCTCTCTCGGTCCCTATGTGTCTCTCTCGGTCCCTGTGTCTCGCTCGGTCCCTGTGTCTCACTCTGTCCCTGTGTCTCTCTCGGTCCCTGTGTCTCTCTCTCGTTCCCTGTGTCTCACTCGGTCCCTGTGTCTCTCTCTCGGTCCCTGTGTCTCTCTCTCGGTCCCTGTGTCTCTCTCTCTCGATCCCTGTGTCTCTCTCAGTCACTGTGTCTCCATCGGTCCCTGTGTCTCTCTCTCGGTCCCTGTGTCTCTCTCTCTCGATCCCTGTGTCTCTCTCAGTCACTGTGTCTCTCTCGGTCCCTGTGTCTCTCTCTCGGTCCCTGTGTCTCCCACTCGGTCCCTGTGTCTCTCTCGGTCCCTGTGTCTCTCTCGGTCCCTGTGTCTCTCTCTCGGTCCCTGTGTCTCTCTCTCTCGATCCTTGTGTCTCGCTCAGTCACTGTGTCTCTCTCGGTCCCTGTGTCTCTCTCTCGGTCCCTGTGTCTCCCACTCGGTCCCTGTGTCTGTCTCGGTCCCGATGGCTCTCTCTGGGTCCCTGCGTCTCTCTCGCTCCCTGTCTCTCTCTCGGAATCTGTGTCTCTCTCGGTCCCTGTGTCTCTCACTCGGTCCCTGTGTCTCTCTCAGTCCCTATGACTCTCTCTCGGTCCCTGAGTCTCATTCTCGGTCCCTGTATCTCTTTCGGTCCCTGTGTCTCTCTCGCTCCCTGTGTCTCTCTCTCTCGATCCCTGTGTCTCTCTCAGTCACTGTGTCTCTCTCGGTCCCTGTGTCTCTCTCTCGGTCCCTGTGTCTCTCACTCGGTCCCTGTGTCTCTCTCGGTCCCTGTGTCTCTCTCTCGGTCCCTGTGTCTCTCTCTCTCGGTCACTGTGTCTCAATAGGTCCGAGTCTGTCTCTCGAACCCTGTGTCTCTCTCGGTCCCTGTGTCTCTCACTCGGTCCCTGTGTCTCTCTCAGTCCCTATGACTCTCTCTCGGTCCCTGAGTCTCATTCTCGGTCCCTGTATCTCTTTCGGTCCCTGTGTCTCTCTCGCTCCCTGTGTCTCTCTCTCTCGATCCCTGTGTCTCTCTCAGTCACTGTGTCTCTCTCATTCGCTGTGTCTCTCTTGGTCCCTGTGTCTCTCTCTCTCGGTCCCTGTGACTCTCCCTCGGTCCCGGTGTCTCTCTCTCGGTTCCTGTGTCTCTCTCTTGGTCCCTGTGTCTCTCACTCGATCCCTGTGTCTCTCTCGGTCCCTGTGTCTCTCTCTCAGTCCCTGTGTCTCTCACTCGGTCCCTGTATCCCTCTCGGTCCCTGTCTCTCTCTCGGTCCCTGTGTCTCTCTTGGTCCCTATCTCTCTCTCGGTCACTGTGTCTCAATAGGTCCGAGTCTGTCTCTCGAACCCTCTGTCTCTCTCGGTCCCTGTGTCTCTCACTCTGTCCCTGTGTCTCTCTCGTTCCCTGTCTCTCTCTCGGTCCCTGTGTCACTCTCGGTCCCTGTGTCTCTCTCTCCGTCCCTGTGTCTCTCTCTCGGTCCCTGTGTCTCTCTCTTGGTCCCTGTGTTTCTCACTCGGTCCCTGTGTCTCTCTCGGTCACTGTGCCTCTCTCTCAGTCCCCGTGTCTCTCACTAGGTCCCTGTGTCACTCTTGGTCCCTGTCTCTCTCTCTCGGTCATTGTGTCTCTCTCTCAGTCCCTGTGTCTCTCTCGGTCTCTGTGTCTCTCTCTCGGTCCCTGTCTCTCTCACTCAGTCCCTCTGTCTCTCTCTCGGTCTTTGTGTCTCTCTTGGTCACTGTCTCTCTCTTCGTCCATGTGTCTCTCTCGGTCCCTGTGTCTCTCACTCGGTCCCTGACTCTCTCTCGGTCCCTGTGTCTATCTCGGTCCCTGTCTCTCCCTCTAGGTCCGTGTGTCTCTCTCGGTCCCTGTGTCTCTCTCTCTCGGTCTCTGTGTCCCTCTCTCGGTCCCTGTGTCTCTCTCTCGGTCCCTGTTTCTCTCTCAGTCCCTGTGTCTCTCTCGGTTCCTGTGTCTCTCTGTCAGTCCCTGTGTCTCTCACTCGGTCCCTGTGTCTCTCTCGTTCCCTGTCTCTCTCTCGGTCCCTGTGTCACTCTCAGTCCCTGTGTCTCTCTCTCGGTCCCTGTGTCTCTCTCTTGGTCCCTGTGTCTCTCTCTTGGTCCCTGTGTTTCTCACTCGGTCCCTGTGTCTCTCTCGGTCACTGTGCCTCTCTCTCAGTCCCTGTGTTTCTCACTAGGTCCCTGTGTCACTCTTGGTCCCTGTCTCTCTCTCTCGGTCATTGTGTCTCTCTCTGAGTCCCTGTGTCTCTCTCGGTCCCTGTGTCTCCCTCGATTCCTGTGTCTCTCTCAGTCCCTGTGTCACTCTTGGTCGCTGTCTCTCTCTCTCTCGGTCATTGTATCTCTCTCTCGGTCCATGTGTCTCCCTCGATCCCTGTGTCTCTCCCGGTCCCTATGTCTCTCTCACCGACCCTCTGTCTCTCTCTCGGTCCCTGTGTCTCTCTCTCAATCACTGTGTCTCTCTCTCAGTCACTGTGTCTCTCTCGATCCCTGTCTCTCTCTCGGTCCCTGTCTCACTCTCGGTCCCTGTGTCTCTCTCGGTCCCTATCTCTCTCTCGGTCACTGTGTCTCTCTCGGTCCCTGTGTCTCTCTCGGTCCCTGTGTCTCTCTCTCTCGATCCCTGTGTCTTTCTCAGTCACTGTGTCTCTCTCGGTCCCTGTGTCTCTCTCTCGGTCCCTGTGTCTCTCTCTCTCGATCCCTCTGTCTCTCTCAGTCACTGTGTCTCTCTCGGTCCCTGTGTCTCTCTCTCGGTCCCTGTGTCTCTCACTCGGTCCCTGTGTCTCTCTCGGTCCCTGTGTCTCTCTCTCGGTCCCTGTGTCTCTCTCTCACGATCCCTGTGTCTCTCTCAGTCACTGTGTCTCTCTCGGTCTCTGTGTCTCTCTCTCGGTCCCTGTGTCTCTCACTCGGTCCCTGTGTCTCTCTCTCTCGATCCCTGTGTCTCTCTCAGTCACTGTGTCTCTCTTGGTCCCTGTGTCTCTCTCTCGGTCCCTGTGTCTCATTATCGGTCCCTGTGTCTCTCTCAGTTACTGTGTCTCCCTCGGTCCCTGTGTCTCTCACTCGGTCCCTGTGTCTCTCTTAGTCACTGTGTCTCTCTCGGTCCCTGTGTCTCTCTCTCGGTCCCAGTGTCTCTCTTAGTCACTGTGTCTCTCTTGGTCCCTGTGTCTCTCTGTCGTTTCCTGCGTCTCTCACTCGGTCCCTGTGTCTCTCTCTCAGTCCCTGTGTCTCTCTCGGTCCCTGTGTCTCTCTAGGAACCTGTGTCTCTCCCTCGGTCCCTGTGTCTCTCTCTCAGTCCCTGTGTCTCTCTCTCAGTCCCTGTGTCTCTCTTTTGGTCCCTGTGTCTCTCTTTTGGTCCCTGTGTCTCTCTCGGTCCCTGTGTCTCTCTCTCGTTCCCTGTGTCTCTCTCGGTCCCTGTGTCACTCTTGGTCCCTGTCTCTCTCTCTCGGTCACTGTGTCTCTCTCTCGGTCCCTGTGTCTCCCTCGATCCCTGTGACACTCCCGGTCCCTATGTCTCTCTCACGGTCCCTGTGTCTCTCCCTTGGTCCCTGCGTCTCTCTTTCGGTTCCTGTGTCTCTCTCTCGGTCCCTGTCTCACTCGGTCCCTGTGTCTCTCTCGGTCCCCGTATCTCTCTCGGTCCCTGTGTCTCTCTCGGTCCCTGTGTCTCTCTCGGTCCCTGTGTCTCTCACTTGGTCCCTGTGTCTCTCTCGGTCCCTGTGCCTCTCTCTCAGTCCCTGTGTCTCTCACTAGGTCCCTGTGTCACTCTTGGTCCCTGTCTCTCTCTCTCGGTCATTGTGTCTCTCTCTCAGTCCCTGTGTCTCCCTCGATCCCTGTGTCTCTCTCAGTCCCTGTGTCTCCCTCGGTCCCTGTGTCTCTCTCTGTCCCTGTCTCTCACTCGGTCCCTGTGTGTCTCTCGGCCCCTGTCTCTCTCTCTCGGTCCCTGTGTCTCTCTCGGTCCCTGTGTCTCTCTCGGTCCCTGTCTCTCTCTCAGTCACTGTGTCTCTCTCGATCCCTGTCTCTCTCTCGGTCCCTGTCTCTCTCTCGGTCCCTGTGTCTCTCTCGGTCCCTGTCTCTCTCTCGGTCCCTGTGTCTCTCTCGGTCCCTATCTCTCTCTCGGTCACTGTGTCTCACTAGGTCCGTGTCTGTCTCTCGAACCCTCTGTCTCTCTCGGTCCCTGTCTCTCTCTCGGTCCCTGTATCTCTGTCTCGGACCTTGTGTCTCTCTCGGTCCCTGTGTCTCTCTCTCTCGATCCCTGTCTCTCTCTCGGTCCCTGTATCTCTCTCTCGGTCCCTGTGTCTCTCTCGGTCCCTGTGTCTCTCTCTCGGTCTCTGTGTCTCTCTCAGTCACTGTGTCTCTCTCGGTCCCTGTGTCTCTCTCGGTCCCTGTGTCTCTCACTCGATCCCTGTGTCTCTCTCGGTCCCTCTGTCTCTCTCTCGGTCCCTATGTCTCACTCGCTCCCTGTCTCTCTCTCGGAACCTGTGTCTCTCCCTCAGTCCCTGTGTCTCTCTCTCTGTCCCTGTGTCTCTTTCCTGTTCCCTGTGTCTCTCACTCGGTCCCTGTGTATCTCTCGGTCCCTGTGTCTCTCTCTCTCAGTCCCTGTGTCTCTCACTCGGTCCCTGTGTCTCTCTCTCGGTCCCTGTGTCTCTCTCGGTCCCTGTGTCTCTCTCAGTCCCTGTGTCTCTCTCTCGGTCCCTGTGTCTCTCTCCCGGTCCCTGTGTCTCCCTCGGTCCCTGCGTCTTACTCGGTCCCGGTGTCACTCACTCGGTCCCTGTGTCTCTCTCGGTCCTTGTGTGTCTCTCTCGGTCCCTGTGTCTCTCTCTCGGTCCCTACGTGTCTCTCTCGGTCCCTGTGTCTCGCTCGGTCCCTGTGTCTCACTCTGTCCCTGTGTCTCTCTCGGTCCCTGTGTCTCTCTCTCGTTCCCTGTGTCTCACTCGGTCCCTGTGTCTCTCTCTCGGTCCCTGTGTCTCTCTCTCGGTCCCTGTGTCTCTCTCTCTCGATCCCTGTGTCTCTCTCAGTCACTGTGCCTCCATCGGTCCCTGTGTCTCTCTCTCGGTCCCTGTGTCTCTCTCTCTCCATCCCTGTGTCTCTCTCAGTCACTGTGTCTCTCTCGGTCCCTGTGTCTCTCTCTCGGTCCCTGTGTCTCCCACTCGGTCCCTGTGTCTCTCTCGGTCCCTGTGTCTCTCTCTCGGTCCCTGTGTCTCTCTCTCTCGATCCTTGTGTCTCGCTCAGTCACTGTGTCTCTCTCGGTCCCTGTGTCTCTCTCTCGGTCCCTGTGTCTCCCACTCGGTCCCTGTGTCTCTCTCGGTCCCTGTGTCTCTCTCTCGGTCCCTGCGTCTCATTCTCGGTCCCTGTGTCTCTCTCAGTCACTGTGTCTCTCTTGGTCCCTGTGTCTCTCTCTCGGTCCCTGTGTCTCTCTCGCTCCCTGTCTCTCTCTCGGAATCTGTGTCTCTCTCGGTCCCTGTGTCTCTCACTCGGTCCCTGTGTCTCTCTCAGTCCCTATGACTCTCTCTCGGTCCCTGAGTCTCATTCTCGGTCCCTGTATCTCTTTCGGTCCCTGTGTCTCTCTCGCTCCCTGTGTCTCTCTCTCTCGATCCCTGTGTCTCTCTCAGTCACTGTGTCTCTCTCGGTCCCTGTGTCTCTCTCTCGGTCCCTGTGTCTCTCACTCGGTCCCTGTGTCTCTCTCGGTCCCTGTGTCTCTCTCTCGGTCCCTGTGTCTCTCTCTCTCGGTCACTGTGTCTCAATAGGTCCGAGTCTGTCTCTCGAACCCTGTGTCTCTCTCGGTCCCTGTGTCTCTCACTCGGTCCCTGTGTCTCTCTCAGTCCCTATGACTCTCTCTCGGTCCCTGAGTCTCATTCTCGGTCCCTGTATCTCTTTCGGTCCCTGTGTCTCTCTCGCTCCCTGTGTCTCTCTCTCTCGATCCCTGTGTCTCTCTCAGTCACTGTGTCTCTCTCATTCGCTGTGTCTCTCTTGGTCCCTGTGTCTCTCTCTCGGTCCCTGTGACTCTCCCTCGGTCCCGGTGTCTCTCTCTCGGTTCCTGTGTCTCTCTCTTGGTCCCTGTGTCTCTCACTCGATCCCTGTGTCTCTCTCGGTCCCTGTGTCTCTCTCTCAGTCCCTGTGTCTCTCACTCGGTCCCTGTATCCCTCTCGGTCCCTGTCTCTCTCTCGGTCCCTGTGTCTCTCTTGGTCCCTATCTCTCTCTCGGTCACTGTGTCTCAATAGGTCCGAGTCTGTCTCTCGAACCCTCTGTCTCTCTCGGTTCCTGTGTCTCTCACTCTGTCCCTGTGTCTCTCTCGGTCCTTATTACTCTCTCTCGGTCCCTGTGTCTCATTATCGGTCCCTGTGTCTCTCTCAGTCACTGTGTCTCCCTCGGTCCCTGTGTCTCTCACTCGGTCCCTGTGTCTCTCTTAGTCACTGTGTCTCTCTTGGTCCCTGTGTCTCTCTCTCGATCCCTGTCTCTCTCTCGGTCCCTGTGTCACTCTCGGTCCCTGTGTCTCTCTCTCGGTCCCTGTGTCTCTCTCTTGGTCCCTGTGTCTCTCTCTTGATCCCTGTGTTTCTCACTCGGTCCCTGTGTCTCTCTCGGTCACTGTGCCTCTCTCTCAGTCCCTGTGTCTCTCACTAGGTCCCTGTGTCACTCTTGGTCCCTGTCTCTCTCTCTCTCGGTCCCTGTGTCTCTCTCGGTCCCTGTGTCTCTCGATCCCTGTCTCTCTCTCGGTCCCTGTCTCTCTCTCGGTCCCTGTGTCTCTCTCGGTCCCTGTCTCTCTCTCGGTCCCTGTGTCTCTCTCGGTCCCTATCTCTCTCTCGGTCACTGTGTCTCACTAGGTCCGTGTCTGTCTCTCGAACCCTCTGTCTCTCTCGGTCCCTGTCTCTCTCTCGGTCCCTGTATCTCTCTCTCGGACCTTGTGTCTCTCTCGGTCCCTGTGTCTCTCTCTCTCGATCCCTGTCTCTCTCTCGGTCCCTGTATCTCTCTCTCGGTCCCTGTGTCTCTCTCGGTCCCTGTGTCTCTCTCTCGGTCTCTGTGTCTCTCTCAGTCACTGTGTCTCTCTCGGTCCCTGTGTCTCTCTCGGTCCCTGTGTCTCTCACTCGATCCCTGTGTCTCTCTCGGTCCCTCTGTCTCTCTCTCGGTCCCTATGTCTCACTCGCTCCCTGTCTCTCTCTCGGAACCTGTGTCTCTCCCTCAGTCCCTGTGTCTCTCTCTCTGTCCCTGTGTCTCTTTCCTGTTCCCTGTGTCTCTCACTCGGTCCCTGTGTATCTCTCGGTCCCTGTGTCTCTCTCTCTCAGTCCCTGTGTCTCTCACTCGGTCCCTGTGTCTCTCTCTCGGTCCCTGTGTCTCTCTCGGTCCCTGTGTCTCTCTCAGTCCCTGTGTCTCTCTCTCGGTCCCTGTGTCTCTCTCCCGGTCCCTGTGTCTCCCTCGGTCCCTGCGTCTTACTCGGTCCCGGTGTCACTCACTCGGTCCCTGTGTCTCTCTCGGTCCTTGTGTGTCTCTCTCGGTCCCTGTGTCTCTCTCTCGGTCCCTATGTGTCTCTCTCGGTCCCTGTGTCTCGCTCGGTCCCTGTGTCTCACTCTGTCCCTGTGTCTCTCTCGGTCCCTGTGTCTCTCTCTCGTTCCCTGTGTCTCACTCGGTCCCTGTGTCTCTCTCTCGGTCCCTGTGTCTCTCTCTCGGTCCCTGTGTCTCTCTCTCTCGATCCCTGTGTCTCTCTCAGTCACTGTGTCTCCATCGGTCCCTGTGTCTCTCTCTCGGTCCCTGTGTCTCTCTCTCTCCATCCCTGTGTCTCTCTCAGTCACTGTGTCTCTCTCGGTCCCTGTGTCTCTCTCTCGGTCCCTGTGTCTCCCACTCGGTCCCTGTGTCTCTCTCGGTCCCTGTGTCTCTCTCTCGGTCCCTGTGTCTCTCTCTCTCGATCCTTGTGTCTCGCTCAGTCACTGTGTCTCTCTCGGTCCCTGTGTCTCTCTCTCGGTCCCTGTGTCTCCCACTCGGTCCCTGTGTCTCTCTCGGTCCCTGTGTCTCTCTCTCGGTCCCTGCGTCTCATTCTCGGTCCCTGTGTCTCTCTCAGTCACTGTGTCTCTCTTGGTCCCTGTGTCTCTCTCTCGGTCCCTGTGTCTCTCTCGCTCCCTGTCTCTCTCTCGGAATCTGTGTCTCTCTCGGTCCCTGTGTCTCTCACTCGGTCCCTGTGTCTCTCTCAGTCCCTATGACTCTCTCTCGGTCCCTGAGTCTCATTCTCGGTCCCTGTATCTCTTTCGGTCCCTGTGTCTCTCTCGCTCCCTGTGTCTCTCTCTCTCGATCCCTGTGTCTCTCTCAGTCACTGTGTCTCTCTCGGTCCCTGTGTCTCTCTCTCGGTCCCTGTGTCTCTCACTCGGTCCCTGTGTCTCTCTCGGTCCCTGTGTCTCTCTCTCGGTCCCTGTGTCTCTCTCTCTCGGTCACTGTGTCTCAATAGGTCCGAGTCTGTCTCTCGAACCCTGTGTCTCTCTCGGTCCCTGTGTCTCTCACTCGGTCCCTGTGTCTCTCTCAGTCCCTATGACTCTCTCTCGGTCCCTGAGTCTCATTCTCGGTCCCTGTATCTCTTTCGGTCCCTGTGTCTCTCTCGCTCCCTGTGTCTCTCTCTCTCGATCCCTGTGTCTCTCTCAGTCACTGTGTCTCTCTCATTCGCTGTGTCTCTCTTGGTCCCTGTGTCTCTCTCTCGGTCCCTGTGACTCTCCCTCGGTCCCGGTGTCTCTCTCTCGGTTCCTGTGTCTCTCTCTTGGTCCCTGTGTCTCTCACTCGATCCCTGTGTCTCTCTCGGTCCCTGTGTCTCTCTCTCAGTCCCTGTGTCTCTCACTCGGTCCCTGTATCCCTCTCGGTCCCTGTCTCTCTCTCGGTCCCTGTGTCTCTCTTGGTCCCTATCTCTCTCTCGGTCACTGTGTCTCAATAGGTCCGAGTCTGTCTCTCGAACCCTCTGTCTCTCTCGGTTCCTGTGTCTCTCACTCTGTCCCTGTGTCTCTCTCGGTCCTTATTACTCTCTCTCGGTCCCTGTGTCTCATTATCGGTCCCTGTGTCTCTCTCAGTCACTGTGTCTCCCTCGGTCCCTGTGTCTCTCACTCGGTCCCTGTGTCTCTCTTAGTCACTGTGTCTCTCTTGGTCCCTGTGTCTCTCTCTCGATCCCTGTCTCTCTCTCGGTCCCTGTGTCACTCTCGGTCCCTGTGTCTCTCTCTCGGTCCCTGTGTCTCTCTCTTGGTCCCTGTGTCTCTCTCTTGATCCCTGTGTTTCTCACTCGGTCCCTGTGTCTCTCTCGGTCACTGTGCCTCTCTCTCAGTCCCTGTGTCTCTCACTAGGTCCCTGTGTCACTCTTGGTCCCTGTCTCTCTCTCTCTCGGTCCCTGTGTCTCTCTCGGTCCCTGTGTCTCTCAGTCACTGTGTCTCTCTCGGTCCCTGTTTCTCTCTCCCGGTCCCTGTGTCTCTGACTCGGTCCCAGTGTCTCTCCCGGTCCCTATGACTCTCTCTCGGTCCCTGTGTCTCATTCTCGGTCCCTGTGTCTCTCTCAGTCACTGTGTCACTCTTGGTCCCTGTGTCTCTCTCTCGGTCCCTGTGTCTCTCTCCCGGTCCCTGTGTCTCTCTCGGTCCCTGTGTCTCTCTCTCGGTCCCTGTGTCTCTCACTCTGTCCCTGTGTCTCTCTCAGTCCTTATGACTCTCTCTCGGTCCCTGTGTCTCATTTTCGGTCCCTGTGTCTCTCTCAGTCACTGTGTCTCTCACTCAGTCCCTGTGTCTCTCTCGGTTCCTTGTGTATCTCTCGGTCCCTGTGTCTCTCTCGGTCCCTGTATCTCTCTCGGTCCCTCTGTCTCTCTCTCGGTCCCTGTGTCTCCCTCGGTCCCTGTCTCTCACTCGGTCCCTGTGTCTCATTCTCGGTCCCTGTGTCTCTCTCGGTTCCTTGTGTGTCTCTCTCGGTCCCTGTGTCTCTCTCTCGGTCCCTGTGTCTCTCTTAGTCACTGTGTCTCTCTCGGTCCCTGTGTCTCTCTCGGTCCCTGTGTCTCTCTCTCTCGATCCCTGTGTCTCTCTCAGTCACTGTGTCTCTCTTGGTCCCTGTGTCTCTCTCTCGGTCCCTGTGTCTCTCTCGCTCCCTGTCTCTCTCTCGGAACCTGTGTCTCTCTCGGTCCCTGTGTCTCTCACTCGGTCCCTGTGTCTCTCTCAGTCCCTATGACTCTCTCTCGGTCCCTGAGTCTCATTCTCGGTCCCTGTATCTCTTTCGGTCCCTGTGTCTCTCTCGCTCCCTGTGTCTCTCTCTCTCGATCCCTGTGTCTCTCTCAGTCACTGTGTCTCTCTCGGTCCCTGTGTCTCTCTCTCGGTCCCTGTGTCTCTCACTCGGTCCCTGTGTCTCTCACTCGGTCCCTGTGTCTCTCACTCGGTCCCTGTTTCTCTCTCTCTCGATTCCTGTGTCTCTCTCATTCGCTGTGTCTCTCTTGGTCCCTGTGTCTCTCTCTCGGTCCCTGTGACTCTCCCTCGGTCCCGGTGTCTCTCTCTCGGTTCCTGTGTCTCTCTCTTGGTCCCTGTGTCTCTCACTCGATCCCTGTGTCTCTCTCGGTCCCTGTGTCTCTCTCTCAGTCCCTGTGTCTCTCACTCGGTCCCTGTATCCCTCTCGGTCCCTGTCTCTCTCTCGGTCCCTGTGTCTCTCTTGGTCCCTATCTCTCTCTCGGTCACTGTGTCTCAATAGGTCCGAGTCTGTCTCTCGAACCCTCTGTCTCTCTCGGTCCCTGTGTCTCTCACTCTGTCCCTGTGTCTCTCTCGGTCCTTATTACTCTCTCTCGGTCCCTGTGTCTCATTATCGGTCCCTGTGACTCTCTCAGTCACTGTGTCTCCCTCGGTCCCTGTGTCTCTCACTCGGTCCCTGTGTCTCTCTTAGTCACTGTGTCTCTCTTGGTCCCTGTGTCTCTCTCGCGATCCCTGTGTCTCTCTCGTTCCCTGACTCTCTCTCGGTCCCTCTGTCACTCTCGGTCCCTGTGTCTCTCTCTCGGTCCCTGTGTCTCTCTCTTGGTCCCTGTGTCTCTCTCTTGATCCCTGTGTTTCTCACTCGGTCCCTGTGTCTCTCTCGGTCACTGTGCCTCTCTCTCAGTCCCCGTGTCTCTCACTAGGTCCCTGTGTCACTCTTGGTCCCTGTCTCTCTCTCACTCGGTCCCTGTGTCTCTCTCGGTCCCTGTGTCTCTCAGTCACTGTGTCTCTCTCGGTCCCTGTGTCTCTCTCTCGGTCCCTGTGTCTCTGACTCGGTCCCTGTGTCTCTCCCGGTCCCTATAACTCTCTCTCGCTCCCTGTGTCTCATTCTCGGTCCCTGTGTCTCTCTCAGTCACTGTGTCACTCTTGGTCCCTGTGTCTCTCTCTCGGTCCCTGTGTCTCTCTCCCGGTCCCTGTGTCTCTCTCGGTCCCTGTGTCTCTCTCTCGGTCCCTGTGTCTCTCACTCTGTCCCTGTGTCTCTCTCAGTCCTTATGACTCTCTCTCGGTCCCTGTGTCTCATTTTCGGTCCCTGTGTCTCTCTCAGTCACTGTGTCTCTCACTCAGTCCCTGTGTCTCTCTCGGTTCCTTGTGTATCTCTCGGTCCCTGTGTCTCTCTCGGTCCCTGTATCTCTCTCGGTCCCTCTGTCTCTCTCTCGGTCCCTGTGTCTCCCTCGGTCCCTGTCTCTCACTCGGTCCCTGTGTCTCATTCTCGGTCCCTGTGTCTCTCTCGGTTCCTTGTGTGTCTCTCTCGGTCCCTGTGTCTCTCTCTCGGTCCCTGTGTCTCTCTTAGTCACTGTGTCTCTCTCGGTCCCTGTGTCTCTCTCGGTCCCCGTGTCTCTCTCTCGGTCCCTGTGTCTCTCTCTCTCGATCCCTGTGTCTCTCTCAGTCACTGTGTCTCTCTTGGTCCCTGTGTCTCTCTGTCGGTTCCTGCGTCTCTCACTCGGTCACTGTGTCTCTCTCTCAGTCCCTGTGTCTCTCTCGGTCTCTATGTCTCTCTTTTGGTCCCTGTGTCTCTCTTTTGGTCCCTGTGTCTCTCTCGGTTCCTGTGTCTCTCTGTCAGTCCCTGTGTCTCTCACTCGATCCCTGTGTCTCTCTTTTGGTCCCTGTGTCTCTCACACGGTCCCTGTGTCGCTCTTTTGGTCCCTGTGTCTCTCACACGGTCCCTGTCTCTCTCTCGGTCCCTGTGTCACTCTCAGTCCCTGTGTCTCTCTCTCGGTCCCTGTGTCTCTCTCTTGGTCCCTGTGTCTCTCTCTTGGTCCCTGTGTTTCTCACTCGGTCCCTGTGTCTCTCTCGGTCACTGTGCCTCTCTCTCAGTCCCTGTGTTTCTCACTAGGTCCCTGTGTCACTCTTGGTCCCTGTCTCTCTCTCTCTCGGTCATTGTGTCTCTCTCTGAGTCCCTGTGTCTCTCTCGGTCCCTGTGTCTCCCTCGATTCCTGTGTCTCTCTCAGTCCCTGTGTCACTCTTGGTCGCTGTCTCTCTCTCTCGGTCATTGTATCTCTCTCTCGGTCCCTGGTCTCCCTCGATCCCTGTGTCTCTCCCGGTCCGTATGTCTCTCTCAACGACCCTCTGTCTCTCTCTCGGTCCCTGTGTCTCTCTCTCAGTCACTGTGTCTCTCTCTCAGTCACTGTGTCTCTCTCGATCCCTGTCTCTCTCTCGGTCCCTGTCTCTCTCTCGGTCCCTGTGTCTCTCTCGGTCCCTGTCTCTCTCTCGGTCCCTGTGTCTCTCTCGGTCCCTATCTCTCTCTCGGTCACTGTGTCTCTCTCGGTCCCTGTGTCTCTCTCGGTCCCTGTGTCTCTCTCTCTCGATCCCTGTGTCTCTCTCAGTCACTGTGTCTCTCTCGGTCCCTGTGTCTCTCTCTCGGTCCCTGTGTCTCTCTCTCTCGATCCCTGTGTCTCTCTCAGTCACTGTGTCTCTCTCGGTCCCTGTGTCTCTCTCTCGGTCCCTGTGTCTCTCACTCGGTCCCTGTGTCTCTCTCGGTCCCTGTGTCTCTCTCTTGGTCCCTGTGTCTCTCTCTCACGATCCCTGTGTCTCTCTCAGTCACTGTGTCTCTCTCGGTCTCTGTGTCTCTCTCTCAGTCCCTGTGTCTCTCACTCGGTCCCTGGGTCTCTCTCGGTCCCTGTGTCTCTCTCTCGGTCCCTGTGTCTCTCTCTCTCGATCCCTGTGTCTCTCTCAGTCACTGTGTCTCTCTTGGTCCCTGTGTCTCTCTCTCGGTCCCTGTGACTCTCCCTTGGTACCTGTGTCTCTCTCTCGGTTCCTGTGTCTCTCTCTTGGTCCCTTTGTCCCTCACTCGGTCCCTGTGTCTCTCTCTTGGTCCCTTTGTCTCTCACTCGGTCCCTGTGTCTCTCTCGGTCCCTGTGTCTCTCTCTCAGTCCCTGTGTCTCTCACTCGGTCCCTGTATCTCTCTCGGTCCCTGTCTCTCTCTCGGTCCCTGTGTCTCTCTCGGTCACTATCTCTCTCTCGGTCACTGTGTCTCACTAGGTTCGTGTCTGTCTCTCGAACCCTCTGTCTCTCTTGGTCCCTGTGTCTCTCACTCTGTCCCTGTGTCTCTCTCGTTCCTTATTACTCTCTCTCGGTCCCTGTGTCTCATTATCGGTCCCTCTGTCTCTCTCAGTTACTGTGTCTCCCTCGGTCCCTGTGTCTCTCATTCGCTCCCTGTGTCTCTCTTAGACACTGTGTCTCTCTCGGTCCCTGTGTCTCTCTCTCGGTCTCAGTGTCTCTCTTAGTCACTGTGTCTCTCTCGGTCCCTGTGTCTCTCTCGGTCCCTGTGTCTCTCTCTCGGTCCCTGTGTCTCTCTCTCTCGATCCCTGTGTCTCTCTCAGTCACTGTGTCTCTCTTGGTCCCTGTGTCTCTCTGTCGTTTCCTGCGTCTCTCACTCGGTCCCTGTGTCTCTCTCTCAGTCCCTGTGTCTCTCTCGGTCCCTGTGTCTCTCTAGGAACCTGTGTCTCCCCCTCGGTCCCTGTGTCTCTCTCTCAGTCCCTGTGTCTCTCTCTCAGTCCCTGTGTCTCTCTTTTGGTCCCTGTGTCTCTCTTTTGGTCCCTGTGTCTCTCTCGGTCCCTGTGTCTCTCTCGTTTCCTGCGTCTCTCACTCGGTCCCTGTGTCTCTCTCGTTCCCTGTCTCTCTCTCGGTCCCTGTGTCACTCTCGGTCCCTGTGTCTCTCTCTCGGTCCCTGTGTCTCTCTCTTGGTCCCTGTGTCTCTCTCTTGGTCCCTGTGTTTCTCATTCGGTCCCTGTGTCTCTCTCGGTCACTGTGCCTCTCTCTCAGTCCCTGTGTCTCTCTCTCGGTCCCTGTCTCACTCACTCAGTCCCTCTGTCTCTCTCTCGGTCTTTGTGTCTCTCTTGGTCACTGTCTCTCTCTAGGTCCGTGTGTCTCTCTCGGTCCCTGTGTCTCTCACACGGTCCCTGACTCTCTCTCGGTCCCTGTGTCTATCTCGGTCCCTGTCTCTCCCTCTATGTCCGTGTGTCTCTCTCGGTCCCTGTATCTCTCTCGGTCCCTGTGTCTCTCTCGGTCTCTGTGTATCATTCTCGGTTCCTGTGTATCATTCTCGGTCCCTGTGTCTCTCTCTCTCGGTCTCTGTGTCCCTCTCTCGGTCCCTGTGTCTCTCTCTCGGTCCCTGTTTCTCTCTCAGTCCCTGTGTGTCTCTCGGTCCCTGTCTCTCTCTAGGTCCCTGTGTCTCTCTTTCTCGGTCTCTGTGCCTTTCTCTCTCGGTCCCTGTGTCTCTCACTCGGTCCCTGTGTCTCACTCGGTCCCTGTGTCTCTCTCGGTCCCTGTGTCTGTCTCTCGTTCCCTGTGTCTCTCTCTCTCGGACCCTGTGTCTCTCTGGGTCCCTGTGTCTCTCTCTTGGTCCCTGTGTCTCTCACTCTGTCCCTGTGCCTCTCTCGGTCCCTGTGTCTCTCACTCGGTCCCTGTGTCTCTCTTGGATCCTTGTGTCTCTGTCTCGGTCCCTGTGTCTCTCTCGGTCCCTGTATCTCTCTCGGTCCCTGTGTCTCTCACTCTGTCCCTGTGTCTCTCACTCGGTCCCTGTGTCTCTCTCGGTCCCTGTGTCTCCCTCGGTCCCTGTGTCTCTCTCGGTCCCTGTGTCTCTCTCTCGGTCCCTGTTTCTCTCTCAGTCCCTGTGTGTCTCTCGGTCCCTGTCTCTCTCTAGGTCCCTGTGTCTCTCTTTCTCGGTCTCTGTGCCTCTCTCTCTCGGTCCCTGTGTCTCTCACTCGGTCCCTGTGTCTCACTCGGTCCCTGTGTCTCTCTCGGTCCCTGTGTCTGTCTCTCGGTCCCTGTGTCTCTCTCTCTCGGACCCTGTGTCTCTCTCTCTCGGTCTCTGTGTCCCTCTCTCGGTCCCTGTGTCTCTCTCTCGGTCCCTGTTTCTCTCTCAGTCCCTGTGTCTCTCTGTCAGTCCCTGTGTCTCTCACTCGATCCCTGTGTCTCTCTTTTGGTCCCTGTGTCTCTCACACGGTCCCTGTGTCGCTCTTTTGGTCCCTGTGTCTCTCACACGGTCCCTGTCTCTCTCTCGGTCCCTGTGTCACTCTCAGTCCCTGTGTCTCTCTCTCGGTCCCTGTGTCTCTCTCTTGGTCCCTGTGTCTCTCTCTTGGTCCCTGTGTTTCTCACTCGGTCCCTGTGTCTCTCTCGGTCACTGTGCCTCTCTCTCAGTCCCTGTGTTTCTCACTAGGTCCCTGTGTCACTCTTGGTCCCTGTCTCTCTCTCTCTCGGTCATTGTGTCTCTCTCTGAGTCCCTGTGTCTCTCTCGGTCCCTGTGTCTCCCTCGATTCCTGTGTCTCTCTCAGTCCCTGTGTCACTCTTGGTCGCTGTCTCTCTCTCTCGGTCATTGTATCTCTCTCTCGGTCCCTGGTCTCCCTCGATCCCTGTGTCTCTCCCGGTCCCTATGTCTCTCTCAACGACCCTCTGTCTCTCTCTCGGTCCCTGTGTCTCTCTCTCAGTCACTGTGTCTCTCTCTCAGTCACTGTGTCTCTCTCGATCCCTGTCTCTCTCTCGGTCCCTGTCTCTCTCTCGGTCCCTGTGTCTCTCTCGGTCCCTGTCTCTCTCTCGGTCCCTGTGTCTCTCTCGGTCCCTATCTCTCTCTCGGTCACTGTGTCTCTCTCGGTCCCTGTGTCTCTCTCGGTCCCTGTGTCTCTCTCTCTCGATCCCTGTGTCTCTCTCAGTCACTGTGTCTCTCTCGGTCCCTGTGTCTCTCTCTCGGTCCCTGTGTCTCTCTCTCTCGATCCCTGTGTCTCTCTCAGTCACTGTGTCTCTCTCGGTCCCTGTGTCTCTCTCTCGGTCCCTGTGTCTCTCACTCGGTCCCTGTGTCTCTCTCGGTCCCTGTGTCTCTCTCTTGGTCCCTGTGTCTCTCTCTCACGATCCCTGTGTCTCTCTCAGTCACTGTGTCTCTCTCGGTCTCTGTGTCTCTCTCTCAGTCCCTGTGTCTCTCACTCGGTCCCTGGGTCTCTCTCGGTCCCTGTGTCTCTCTCTCGGTCCCTGTGTCTCTCTCTCTCGATCCCTGTGTCTCTCTCAGTCACTGTGTCTCTCTTGGTCCCTGTGTCTCTCTCTCGGTCCCTGTGACTCTCCCTTGGTACCTGTGTCTCTCTCTCGGTTCCTGTGTCTCTCTCTTGGTCCCTTTGTCCCTCACTCGGTCCCTGTGTCTCTCTCTTGGTCCCTTTGTCTCTCACTCGGTCCCTGTGTCTCTCTCGGTCCCTGTGTCTCTCTCTCAGTCCCTGTGTCTCTCACTCGGTCCCTGTATCTCTCTCGGTCCCTGTCTCTCTCTCGGTCCCTGTGTCTCTCTCGGTCACTATCTCTCTCTCGGTCACTGTGTCTCACTAGGTTCGTGTCTGTCTCTCGAACCCTCTGTCTCTCTCGGTCCCTGTGTCTCTCACTCTGTCCCTGTGTCTCTCTCGTTCCTTATTACTCTCTCTCGGTCCCTGTGTCTCATTATCGGTCCCTGTGTCTCTCTCAGTTACTGTGTCTCCCTCGGTCCCTGTGTCTCTCACTCGCTCCCTGTGTCTCTCTTAGACACTGTGTCTCTCTCGGTCCCTGTGTCTCTCTCTCGGTCTCAGTGTCTCTCTTAGTCACTGTGTCTCTCTCGGTCCCTGTGTCTCTCTCGGTCCCTGTGTCTCTCTCTCGGTCCCTGTGTCTCTCTCTCTCGATCCCTGTGTCTCTCTCAGTCACTGTGTCTCTCTTGGTCCCTGTGTCTCTCTGTCGTTTCCTGCGTCTCTCACTCGGTCCCTGTGTCTCTCTCTCAGTCCCTGTGTCTCTCTCGGTCCCTGTGTCTCTCTAGGAACCTGTGTCTCCCCCTCGGTCCCTGTGCCTCTCTCTCAGTCCCTGTGTCTCTCTCTCAGTCCCTGTGTCTCTCTTTTGGTCCCTGTGTCTCTCTTTTGGTCCCTGTGTCTCTCTCGGTCCCTGTGTCTCTCTCGTTCCCTGCGTCTCTCACTCGGTCCCTGTGTCTCTCTCGTTCCCTGTCTCTCTCTCGGTCCCTGTGTCACTCTCGGTCCCTGTGTCTCTCTCTCGGTCCCTGTGTCTCTCTCTTGGTCCCTGTGTCTCTCTCTTGGTCCCTGTGTTTCTCATTTGGTCCCTGTGTCTCTATCGGTCACTGTGCCTCTCTCTCAGTCCCTGTGTCTCTCTCTCGGTCCCTGTCTCACTCACTCAGTCCCTCTGTCTCTCTCTCGGTCTTTGTGTCTCTCTTGGTCACTGTCTCTCTCTAGGTCCGTGTGTCTCTCTCGGTCCCTGTGTCTCTCACACGGTCCCTGACTCTCTCTCGGTCCCTGTGTCTCTCTCTCGGTCCCTGTGTCTCTCTCTCTCGATCCCTGTGTCTCTCTCAGTCACTGTGTCTCTCTTGGTCCCTGTGTCTCTCTCTCGGTCCCTGTGACTCTCCCTTGGTACCTGTGTCTCTCTCTCGGTTCCTGTGTCTCTCTCTTGGTCCCTTTGTCCCTCACTCGGTCCCTGTGTCTCTCTCTTGGTCCCTTTGTCTCTCACTCGGTCCCTGTGTCTCTCTCGGTCCCTGTGTCTCTCTCTCAGTCCCTGTGTCTCTCACTCGGTCCCTGTATCTCTCTCGGTCCCTGTCTCTCTCTCGGTCCCTGTATCTCTCTCGGTCACTATCTCTCTCTTGGTCACTGTGTCTCACTAGGTTCGTGTCTGTCTCTCGAACCCTCTGTCTCTCTCGGTCCCTGTGTCTCTCACTCTGTCCCTGTGTCTCTCTCGTTCCTTATTACTCTCTCTCGGTCCCTGTGTCTCATTATCGGTCCCTGTGTCTCTCTCAGTTACTGTGTCTCCCTCGGTCCCTGTGTCTCTCACTCGCTCCCTGTGTCTCTCTTAGACACTGTGTCTCTCTCGGTCCCTGTGTCTCTCTCTCGGTCTCAGTGTCTCTCTTAGTCACTGTGTCTCTCTCGGTCCCTGTGTCTCTCTCGGTCCCTGTGTCTCTCTCTCGGTCCCTGTGTCTCTCTCTCTCGATCCCTGTGTCTCTCTCAGTCACTGTGTCTCTCTTGGTCCCTGTGTCTCTCTGTCGTTTCCTGCGTCTCTCACTCGGTCCCTGTGTCTCTCTCTCAGTCCCTGTGTCTCTCTCGGTCCCTGTGTCTCTCTAGGAACCTGTGTCTCCCCCTCGGTCCCTGTGCCTCTCTCTCAGTCCCTGTGTCTCTCTCTCAGTCCCTGTGTCTCTCTTTTGGTCCCTGTGTCTCTCTTTTGGTCCCTGTGTCTCTCTCGGTCCCTGTGTCTCTCTCGTTCCCTGCGTCTCTCACTCGGTCCCTGTGTCTCTCTCGTTCCCTGTCTCTCTCTCGGTCCCTGTGTCACTCTCGGTCCCTGTGTCTCTCTCTCGGTCCCTGTGTCTCTCTCTTGGTCCCTGTGTCTCTCTCTTGGTCCCTGTGTTTCTCATTCGGTCCCTGTGTCTCTCTCGGTCACTGTGCCTCTCTCTCAGTCCCTGTGTCTCTCTCTCGGTCCCTGTCTCACTCACTCAGTCCCTCTGTCTCTCTCTCGGTCTTTGTGTCTCTCTTGGTCACTGTCTCTCTCTAGGTCCGTGTGTCTCTCTCGGTCCCTGTGTCTCTCACACGGTCCCTGACTCTCTCTCGGTCCCTGTGTCTATCTCGGTCCCTGTCTCTCCCTCTATGTCCGTGTGTCTCTCTCGGTCCCTGTATCTCTCTCGGTCCCTGTGTCTCTCTCGGTCTCTGTGTATCATTCTCGGTTCCTGTGTATCATTCTCGGTCCCTGTGTCTCTCTCTCTCGGTCTCTGTGTCCCTCTCTCGGTCCCTGTGTCTCTCTCTCGGTCCCTGTCTCTCTCTAGGTCCCTGTGTCTCTCTTTCTCGGTCTCTGTGCCTTTCTCTCTCGGTCCCTGTGTCTCTCACTCGGTCCCTGTGTCTCACTCGGTCCTTGTGTCTCTCTCGGTCCCTGTGTCTGTCTCTCGTTCCCTGTGTCTCTCTCTCTCGGACCCTGTGTCTCTCTGGGTCCCTGTGTCTCTCTCTTGGTCCCTGTGTCTCTCACTCTGTCCCTGTGTCTCTCTCGGTCCCTGTGTCTCTCACTCGGTCCCTGTGTCTCTCTTGGATCCTTGTGTCTCTGTCTCGGTCCCTGTGTCTCTCTCGGTCCCTGTATCTCTCTCGGTCCCTGTGTCTCTCACTCTGTCCCTGTGTCTCTCGCGATCCCTGTGTCTCTCACTCGGTCCCTGTGTCTCTCACTCGGTCCCTGTGTCTCTCTCGGTCCCTGTGTCTCCCTCGGTCCCTGTGTCTCTCTCGGTCCCTGTGTCTCTCTCTCGGTCCCTGTTTCTCTCTCAGTCCCTGTGTGTCTCTCGGTCCCTGTCTCTCTCTAGGTCCCTGTGTCTCTCTTTCTCGGTCTCTGTGCCTCTCTCTCTCAGTCCCTGTGTCTCTCACTCGGTCCCTGTGTCTCACGCGGTCCCTGTGTCTCTCTCGGTCCCTGTGTCTGTCTCTCGGTCCCTGTGTCTCTCTCTCTCGGACCCTGTGTCTCTCTCTCTCGGTCTCTGTGTCCCTCTCTCGGTCCCTGTGTCTCTCTCTCGGTCCCTGTTTCTCTCTCAGTCCCTGTGTCTCTCTTGGTTCCTGTGTCTCTCTGTCAGTCCCTGTGTCTCTCACTCGGTCCCTGTGTCTCTCTCGTTCCCTGTCTCTCTCTCGGTCCCTGTGTCACTCTCAGTCCCTGTGTCTCTCTCTCTCGGTCCCTGTGCCTCTCTCTTGGTCCCTGTGTCTCTCTCTTGGTCCCTGTGTTTCTCACTCGGTCCCTGTGTCTCTCTCGGTCACTGTGCCTCTCTCTCAGTCCCTGTGTTTCTCACTAGGTCCCTGTGTCACTCTTGGTCCCTGTCTCTCTCTCTCGGTCATTGTGTCTCTCTCTGAGTCCCTGTGTCTCTCTCGGTCCCTGTGTCTCCCTCGATTCCTGTGTCTCTCTCAGTCCCTGTGTCACTCTTGGTCGCTGTCTCTCTCTCTCTCGGTCATTGTATCTCTCTCTCGGTCCCTGTGTCTCCCTCGATCCCTGTGTCTCTCCCGGTCCCTATGTCTCTCTCACCGACCCTCTGTCTCTCTCTCGGTCCCTGTGTCTCTCTCTCAGTCACTGTGTCTCTCTCTCAGTCACTGTGTCTCTCTCGATCCCTGTCTCTCTCTCGGTCCCTGTCTCACTCTCGGTCCCTGTGTCTCTCTCGGTCCCTATCTCTCTCTCGGTCACTGTGTCTCTCTCGGTCCCTGTGTCTCTCTCGGTCCCTGTGTCTCTCTCTCTGGATCCCTGTGTCTCTCTCAGTCACTGTGTCTCTCTCGGTCCCTGTGTCTCTCTCTCGGTCCCTGTGTCTCTCTCTCTCGATCCCTGTGTCTCTCTCAGTCACTGTGTCTCTCTCGGTCTCTGTGTCTCTCTCTCGGTCCCTGTGTCTCTCACTCGGTCCCTGTGTCTCTCTCGGTCCCTGTGACTCTCTCTCGGTCCCTGTGTCTCTCTCTCTCGATCCCTGTGTCTCTCTCAGTCACTGTGTCTCTCTTGGTCCCTGTGTCTCTCTCTCGGTCCCTGTGTCTCATTATCGGTCCCTGTGTCTCTCTCAGTTACTGTGTCTCCCTCGGTCCCTGTGTCTCTCTTAGTCACTGTGTCTCTCTCGGTCCCTGTGTCTCTCTCTCGGTCCCAGTGTCTCTCTTAGTCACTGTGTCTCTCTCGGTCCCTGTGTCTCTCTCGGTCCCTGTGTCTCTCTCTCGGTCCCTGTGTCTCTCTCTCTCGATCCCTGTGTCTCTCTCAGTCACTGTGTCTCTCTTGGTCCCTGTGTCTCTCTGTCGTTTCCTGCGTCTCTCACTCGGTCCCTGTGTCTCTCTCTCAGTCCCTGTGTCTCTCTCGGTCCCTGTGTCTCTCGAGGAACCTGTGTCTCTCCCTCGGTCCCTGTGTCTCTCTCTCAGTCCCTGTGTCTCTCTCTCAGTCCCTGTGTCTCTCTTTTGGTCCCTGTGTCTCTCTCTCGTTCCCTGTGTCTCTCTCGGTCCCTGTGTCACTCTTGGTCCCTGTCTCTCTCTCTCGGTCACTGTGTCTCTCTCTCGGTCCCTGTGTCTCCCTCGATCCCTGTGACACTCCCGGTCCCTATGTCTCTCTCACGGTCCCTGTGTCTCTCCCTCGTTACCTGTGTCTCTCTCAGTCCCTGTCTCTCACTCGGTCCCTGTCACTCTCTCGGTCCCTGTGTCTCTCCCTCGGTCCCTGCGTCTCTCTTTCGGTTCCTGTGTCTCTCTCTCGGTCCCTGTCTCACTCGGTCCCTGTGTCTCTCTCGGTCCCCATATCTCTCTCGGTCCCTGTGTCTCTCTCGGTCCCTGTGTCTCTCTCGGTCCCTGTGTCTCTCACTCGGTCCCTGTGTCTCTCTCGGTCCCTGTGCCTCTCTCTCAGTCCCTGTGTCTCTCACTAGGTCCCTGTGTCACTCTTGGTCCCTGTCTCTCTCTCTCGGTCATTGTGTCTCTCTCTCAGTCCCTGTGTCTCCCTCGATCTCTGTGTCTTTCTCAGTCCCTGTGTCTCCCTCGGTCCCTGTGTCTCTCTCGGTCCCTGTCTCTCACTCGGTCCCTGTGTGTCTCTCGGCCCCTGTCTCTCTCTCTCGGTCCCTGTGTCTCTCTCGGTCCCTGTGTCTCTCTCGGTCCCTGTCTCTCTCTGTCACTGTGTCTCTCTCGATCCCTGTCTCTCTCTCGGTCCCTGTCTCTCTCTCGGTCCCTGTCTCTCTCTCGGTCCCTGTGTCTCTCTCGGTCCCTGTCTCTCTCTCAGTCACTGTGTCTCTCTCGATCCCTGTCTCTCTCTCGGTCCCTGTCTCTCTCTCGGTCCCTGTGTCTCTCTCGGTCCCTGTCTCTCTCTCGGTCCCTGTGTCTCTGTCGGTCCCTATCTCTCTCTCGGTCACTGTGTCTCACTAGGTCCGTGTCTGTCTCTCGAACCCTCTGTCTCTCTCGGTCCCTGTCTCTCTCTCGGTCCCTGTATCTCTCTCACGGACCTTGTGTCTCTCTCGGTCCCTGTGTCTTTCTCTCTCGATCCCTGTCTCTCTCTCGGTCTCTGTGTCTCTCTCAGTCACTGTGTCTCTCTCGGTTCCTGTGTCTCTCTCTTGGTCCCTTTGTCCCTCACTCGGTCCCTGTGTCTCTCTCTTGGTCCCTTTGTCTCTCACTCGGTCCCTGTGTCTCTCTCGGTCCCTGTGTCTCTCTCTCAGTCCCTGTGTCTCTCACTCGGTCCCTGTATCTCTCTCGGTCCCTGTCTCTCTCTCGGTCCCTGTGTCTCTCTCGGTCACTATCTCTCTCTCGGTCACTGTGTCTCACTAGGTTCGTGTCTGTCTCTCGAACCCTCTGTCTCTCTCGGTCCCTGTGTCTCTCACTCTGTCCCTGTGTCTCTCTCGTTCCTTATTACTCTCTCTCGGTCCCTGTGTCTCATTATCGGTCCCTGTGTCTCTCTCAGTTACTGTGTCTCCCTCGGTCCCTGTGTCTCTCACTCGCTCCCTGTGTCTCTCTTAGACACTGTGTCTCTCTCGGTCCCTGTGTCTCTCTCTCGGTCTCAGTGTCTCTCTTAGTCACTGTGTCTCTCTCGGTCCCTGTGTCTCTCTCGGTCCCTGTGTCTCTCTCTCGGTCCCTGTGTCTCTCTCTCTCGATCCCTGTGTCTCTCTCAGTCACTGTGTCTCTCTTGGTCCCTGTGTCTCTCTGTTGTTTCCTGCGTCTCTCACTCGGTCCCTGTGTCTCTCTCTCAGTCCCTGTGTCTCTCTCGGTCCCTGTGTCTCTCTAGGAACCTGTGTCTCCCCCTCGGTCCCTGTGCCTCTCTCTCAGTCCCTGTGTCTCTCTCTCAGTCCCTGTGTCTGTCTTTTGGTCCCTGTGTCTCTCTTTTGGTCCCTGTGTCTCTCTCGGTCCCTGTGTCTCTCTCGTTCCCTGCGTCTCTCACTCGGTCCCTGTGTCTCTCTCGTTCCCTGTCTCTCTCTCGGTCCCTGTGTCACTCTCGGTCCCTGTGTCTCTCTCTCGGTCCCTGTGTCTCTCTCTTGGTCCCTGTGTCTCTCTCTTGGTCCCTGTGTTTCTCATTTGGTCCCTGTGTCTCTATCGGTCACTGTGCCTCTCTCTCAGTCCCTGTGTCTCTCTCTCGGTCCCTGTCTCACTCACTCAGTCCCTCTGTCTCTCTCTCGGTCTTTGTGTCTCTCTTGGTCACTGTCTCTCTCTAGGTCCGTGTGTCTCTCTCGGTCCCTGTGTCTCTCACACGGTCCCTGACTCTCTCTCGGTCCCTGTGTCTATCTCGGTCCCTGTCTCTCCCTCTATGTCCGTGTGTCTCTCTCGGTCCCTGTATCTCTCTCGGTCCCTGTGTCTCTCTCGGTCTCTGTGTATCATTCTCGGTTCCTGTGTATCATTCTCGGTCCCTGTGTCTCTCTCTCTCGGTCTCTGTGTCCCTCTCTCGGTCCCTGTGTCTCTCTCTCGGTCCCTGTTTCTCTCTCAGTCCCTGTGTGTCTCTCGGTCCCTGTCTCTCTCTAGGTCCCTGTGTCTCTCTTTCTCGGTCTCTGTGCCTTTCTCTCTCGGTCCCTGTGTCTCTCACTCGGTCCCTGTGTTTCACTCGGTCCTTGTGTCTCTCTCGGTCCCTGTGTCTGTCTCTCGTTCCCTGTGTCTCTCTCTCTCGGACCCTGTGTCTCTCTGGGTCCCTGTGTCTCTCTCTTGGTCCCTGTGTCTCTCACTCTGTCCCTGTGTCTCTCTCGGTCCCTGTGTCTCTCACTCGGTCCCTGTGTCTCTCTTGGATCCTTGTGTCTCTCTCTCGGTCCCTGTGTCTCTCTCGGTCCCTGTATCTCTCTCGGTCCCTGTGTCTCTCACTCTGTCCCTGTGTCTCTCGCGATCCCTGTGTCTCTCACTCGGTCCCTGTGTCTCTCACTCGGTCCCTGTGTCTCTCTCGGTCCCTGTGTCTCCCTCGGTCCCTGTGTCTCTCTCGGTCCCTGTGTCTCTCTCTCGGTCCCTGTTTCTCTCTCAGTCCCTGTGTGTCTCTCGGTCCCTGTCTCTCTCTAGGTCCCTGTGTCTCTCTTTCTCGGTCTCTGTGCCTCTCTCTCTCGGTCCCTGTGTCTCTCACTCGGTCCCTGTGTCTCACTCGGTCCCTGTGTCTCTCTCGGTCCCTGTGTCTGTCTCTCGGTCCCTGTGTCTCTCTCTCTCGGACCCTGTGTCTCTCTCTCTCGGTCTCTGTGTCCCTCTCTCGGTCCCTGTGTCTCTCTCTCGGTCCCTGTTTCTCTCTCAGTCCCTGTGTCTCTCTTGGTTCCTGTGTCTCTCTGTCAGTCCCTGTGTCTCTCACTCGGTCCCTGTGTCTCTCTCGTTCCCTGTCTCTCTCTCGGTCCCTGTGTCACTCTCAGTCCCTGTGTCTCTCTCTCTCGGTCCCTGTGCCTCTCTCTTGGTCCCTGTGTCTCTCTCTTGGTCCCTGTGTTTCTCACTCGGTCCCTGTGTCTCTCTCGGTCACTGTGCCTCTCTCTCAGTCCCTGTGTTTCTCACTAGGTCCCTGTGTCACTCTTGGTCCCTGTCTCTCTCTCTCGGTCATTGTGTCTCTCTCTGAGTCCCTGTGTCTCTCTCGGTCCCTGTGTCTCCCTCGATTCCTGTGTCTCTCTCAGTCCCTGTGTCACTCTTGGTCGCTGTCTCTCTCTCTCTCGGTCATTGTATCTCTCTCTCGGTCCCTGTGTCTCCCTCGATCCCTGTGTCTCTCCCGGTCCCTATGTCTCTCTCACCGACCCTCTGTCTCTCTCTCGGTCCCTGTGTCTCTCTCTCAGTCACTGTGTCTCTCTCTCAGTCACTGTGTCTCTCTCGATCCCTGTCTCTCTCTCGGTCCCTGTCTCACTCTCGGTCCCTGTGTCTCTCTCGGTCCCTATCTCTCTCTCGGTCACTGTGTCTCTCTCGGTCCCTGTGTCTCTCTCGGTCCCTGTGTCTCTCTCTCTCGATCCCTGTGTCTCTCTCAGTCACTGTGTCTCTCTCGGTCCCTGTGTCTCTCTCTCGGTCACTGTGTCTCTCTCTCTCGATCCCTGTGTCTCTCTCAGTCACTGTGTCTCTCTCGGTCCTTGTGTCTCTCTCTCGGTCCCTGTGTCTCTCACTCGGTCCCTGTGTCTCTCTCGGTCCCTGTGTCTCTCTCTCGGTCCCTGTGTCTCTCTCTCACGATCCCTGTGTCTCTCTCAGTCACTGTGTCTCTCTCGGTCTCTGTGTCTCTCTCTCGGTCCCTGTGTCTCTCACTCGGTCCCTGTGTCTCTCTCGGTCCCTGTGACTCTCTCTCGGTCCCTGTGTCTCTCTCTCTCTCGATCCCTGTGTCTCTCTCAGTCACTGTGTCTCTCTTGGTCCCTGTGTCTCTCTCTCGGTCCCTGTGTCTCATTATCGGTCCCTGTGTCTCTCTCAGTTACTGTGTCTCCCTCGGTCCCTGTGTCTCTCACTCGGTCCCTGTGTCTCTCTTAGTCACTGTGTCTCTCTCGGTCCCTGTGTCTCTCTCTCGGTCCCAGTGTCTCTCTTAGTCACTGTGTCTCTCTCGGTCCCTGTGTCTCTCTCGGTCCCTGTGTCTCTCTCTCGGTCCCTGTGTCTCTCTCTCTCGATCCCTGTGTCTCTCTCAGTCACTGTGTCTCTCTTGGTCCCTGTGTCTCTCTGTCGTTTCCTGCGTCTCTCACTCGGTCCCTGTGTCTCTCTCTCAGTCCCTGTGTCTCTCTCGGTCCCTGTGTCTCTCGAGGAACCTGTGTCTCTCCCTCGGTCCCTGTGTCTCTCTCTCAGTCCCTGTGTCTCTCTCTCAGTCCCTGTGTCTCTCTTTTGGTCCCTGTGTCTCTCTCTCGTTCCCTGTGTCTCTCTCGGTCCCTGTGTCACTCTTGGTCCCTGTCTCTCTCTCTCGGTCACTGTGTCTCTCTCTCGGTCCCTGTGTCTCCCTCGATCCCTGTGACACTCCCGGTCCCTATGTCTCTCTCACGGTCCCTGTGTCTGTCCCTCGGTACCTGTGTCTCTCTCAGTCCCTGTCTCTCACTCGGTCCCTGTCACTCTCTCGGTCCCTGTGTCTCTCCCTCGGTCCCTGCGTCTCTCATTCGGTTCCTGTGTCTCTCTCTCGGTCCCTGTCTCACTCGGTCCCTGTGTCTCTCTCGGTCCCCGTATCTCTCTCGGTCCCTGTGTCTCTCTCGGTCCCTGTGTCTCTCTCGGTCCCTGTGTCTCTCACTCGGTCCCTGTGTCTCTCTCGGTCCCTGTGCCTCTCTCTCAGTCCCTGTGTCTCTCACTAGGTCCCTGTGTCACTCTTGGTCCCTGTCTCTCTCTCTCGGTCATTGTGTCTCTCTCTCAGTCCCTGTGTCTCCCTCGATCCCTGTGTCTCTCTCAGTCCCTGTGTCTCCCTCGGTCCCTGTGTCTCTCTCGGTCCCTGTCTCTCACTCGGTCCCTGTGTGTCTCTCGGCCCCTGTCTCTCTCTCTCGATCCCTGTCTCTCTCTCGGTCCCTGTCTCTCTCTCGGTCCCTGTCTCTCTCTCGGTCCCTGTGTCTCTCTCGGTCCCTGTCTCTCTCTCAGTCACTGTGTCTCTCTCGGTCCCCGTATCTCTCTCGGTCCCTGTGTCTCTCTCGGTCCCTGTGTCTCTCTCGGTCCCTGTGTCTCTCACTCGGTCCCTGTGTCTCTCTCGGTCCCTGTGCCTCTCTCTCAGTCCCTGTGTCTCTCACTAGGTCCCTGTGTCACTCTTGGTCCCTGTCTCTCTCTCTCGGTCATTGTGTCTCTCTCTCAGTCCCTGTGTCTCCCTCGATCCCTGTGTCTCTCTCAGTCCCTGTGTCTCCCTCGGTCCCTGTGTCTCTCTCGGTCCCTGTCTCTCACTCGGTCCCTGTGTGTCTCTCGGCCCCTGTCTCTCTCTCTCGATCCCTGTCTCTCTCTCGGTCCCTGTCTCTCTCTCGGTCCCTGTCTCTCTCTCGGTCCCTGTGTCTCTCTCGGTCCCTGTCTCTCTCTCAGTCACTGTGTCTCTCTCGATCCCTGTCTCTCTCTCGGTCCCTGTCTCTCTCTCGGTCCCTGTGTCTCTCTCGGTCCCTGTCTCTCTCTCGGTCCCTGTGTCTCTGTCGGTCCCTATCTCTCTCTCGGTCACTGTGTCTCACTAGGTCCGTGTCTGTCTCTCGAACCCTCCGTCTCTCTCGGTCCCTGTCTCTCTCTCGGTCCCTGTATCTCTCTCTCGGACCTTGTGTCTCTCTCGGTCCCTGTGTCTTTCTCTCTCGATCCCTGTCTCTATCTCGGGACCTGTATCTCTCTCTCGGTCCCTGTGTCTCTCTCGGTCCCTGTGTCTCTCTCTCGGTCTCTGTGTCTCTCTCAGTCACTGTGTCTCTCTCGGTCCCTGTGTCTCTCTCGGTCCCTGTGTCTCTCACTCGGTCCCTGTGTCTCTCTCGGTCCCTGTGCCTCTCTCTCAGTCCCTGTGTCTCTCACTAGGTCCCTGTGTCACTCTTGGTCCCTGTCTCTCTCTCTCGGTCATTGTGTCTCTCTCTCAGTCCCTGTGTCTCCCTCGATCCCTGTGTCTCTCTCAGTCCCTGTGTCTCCCTCGGTCCCTGTGTCTCTCTCGGTCCCTGTCTCTCACTCGGTCCCTGTGTGTCTCTCGGCCCCTGTCTCTCTCTCTCGATCCCTGTCTCTCTCTCGGTCCCTGTCTCTCTCTCGGTCCCTGTCTCTCTCTCGGTCCCTGTGTCTCTCTCGGTCCCTGTCTCTCTCTCAGTCACTGTGTCTCTCTCGATCCCTGTCTCTCTCTCGGTCCCTGTCTCTCTCTCGGTCCCTGTGTCTCTCTCGGTCCCTGTCTCTCTCTCGGTCCCTGTGTCTCTGTCGGTCCCTATCTCTCTCTCGGTCACTGTGTCTCACTAGGTCCGTGTCTGTCTCTCGAACCCTCCGTCTCTCTCGGTCCCTGTCTCTCTCTCGGTCCCTGTATCTCTCTCTCGGACCTTGTGTCTCTCTCGGTCCCTGTGTCTTTCTCTCTCGATCCCTGTCTCTATCTCGGGACCTGTATCTCTCTCTCGGTCCCTGTGTCTCTCTCGGTCCCTGTGTCTCTCTCTCGGTCTCTGTGTCTCTCTCAGTCACTGTGTCTCTCTCGGTCCCTGTGTCTCTCTCGGTCCCTGTGTCTCTCATTCGATCCCTGTGTCTCTCTCGGTCTCTCTGTCTCTCTCTCGGTCCCTATGTCTCACTCGCTCCCTGTCTCTCTCTCGGAACCTGTGTCTCTCCCTCAGTCCCTGTGTCTCTCTCTCTGTCCCTGTGTCTCTTTCCTGTTCCCTGTGTCTCTCACTCGGTCCCTGTGTCTCTCTCGGTCCCTGTGTCTCTCTCTCTCAGTCCCTGTGTCTCTCACTCGGTCCCTGTGTCTCTCTCTCGGTCCCTGTGTCTCTCTCGGTCCCTGTGTCTCTCTCAGTCCCTGTGTCTCTCTCTCGGTCCCTGTGTCTCTCTCCTGGTCCCTGTGTCTCCCTCGGTCCCTGTGTCTTACTCAGTCCCTGTGTCTCTCACTCGGTCCCTGTGTCTCTCTCTCGGTCCCTGTGTCTCTCTCGGTCCTTGTGTGTCTCTCTCGGTCCCTGTGTCTCTCTCTCGGTCCCTATGTCTCTCTCAGTCACTGTGTCTCTCTCGGTCCCTGTGTCTCGCTCGGTCCCTGTGTCTCACTCTGTCCCTGTGTCTCTCTCGGTCCCTGTGTCTCTCTCTCGTTCCCTGTGTCTCACTCGGTCCCTGTGTCTCTCTCTCGGTCCCTGTGTCTCTCTCTCGGTCCCTGTGTCTCTCTCTCTCGATCCCTGTGTCTCTCTCAGTCCCTGTGTCTCCATCGGTCCCTGTGTCTCTCTCTCGGTCCCTGTGTCTCTCTCTCTCGATCCCTGTGTCTCTCTCAGTCACTGTGTCTCTCTCGGTCCCTGTGTCTCTCTCTCGGTCCCTGTGTCTCTCACTCGGTCCCTGTGTCTCTCTCGGTCCCTGTGTCTCTCTCTCGGTCCCTGTGTCTCTCTCTCTCGATCCTTGTGTCTCTCTCAGTCACTGTGTCTCTCTTGGTCCCTGTGTCTCTCTCTCGGTCCCTGTGACTCTCTCTCGGTCCCTGTGTCTGTCTCGGTCCCTATGTCTCTCTCTCGGTCCCTGCGTCTCATTCTCGGTCCCTGTGTCTCTCTCAGTCACTGTGTCTCTCTTGGTCCCTGTGTGTCTCTCTCGGTCCCTGTGTCTCTCTCGCTCCCTGTCTCTCTCTCGGAACCTGTGTCTCTCTCGGTCCCTGTGTCTCTCACTCGGTCCCTGTGTCTCTCTCAGTCCTTATGACTCTCTCTCGGTCCCTGAGTCTCATTCTCGGTCCCTGTATCTCTTTCGGTCCCTGTGTCTCTCTCGCTCCCTGTGTCTCTCTCTCTCGATCCCTGTGTCTCTCTCAGTCACTGTGTCTCTCTCGGTCCCTGTGTCTCTCTCTCGGTCCCTGTGTCTCTCACTCGGTCCCTGTGTCTCTCTCGGTCCCTGTGTCTCTCTCTCGGTCCCTGTGTCTCTCTCGGTCCCTGTCTCTCACTCGGTCCCTGTGTGTCTCTCGGCCCCTGTCTCTCTCTCTCGATCCCTGTCTCTCTCTCGGTCCCTGTCTCTCTCTCGGTCCCTGTCTCTCTCTCGGTCCCTGTGTCTCTCTCGGTCCCTGTCTCTCTCTCAGTCACTGTGTCTCTCTCGGTCCCCGTATCTCTCTCGGTCCCTGTGTCTCTCTCGGTCCCTGTGTCTCTCTCGGTCCCTGTGTCTCTCACTCGGTCCCTGTGTCTCTCTCGGTCCCTGTGCCTCTCTCTCAGTCCCTGTGTCTCTCACTAGGTCCCTGTGTCACTCTTGGTCCCTGTCTCTCTCTCTCGGTCATTGTGTCTCTCTCTCAGTCCCTGTGTCTCCCTCGATCCCTGTGTCTCTCTCAGTCCCTGTGTCTCCCTCGGTCCCTGTGTCTCTCTCGGTCCCTGTCTCTCACTCGGTCCCTGTGTGTCTCTCGGCCCCTGTCTCTCTCTCTCGATCCCTGTCTCTCTCTCGGTCCCTGTCTCTCTCTCGGTCCCTGTCTCTCTCTCGGTCCCTGTGTCTCTCTCGGTCCCTGTCTCTCTCTCAGTCACTGTGTCTCTCTCGATCCCTGTCTCTCTCTCGGTCCCTGTCTCTCTCTCGGTCCCTGTGTCTCTCTCGGTCCCTGTCTCTCTCTCGGTCCCTGTGTCTCTGTCGGTCCCTATCTCTCTCTCGGTCACTGTGTCTCACTAGGTCCGTGTCTGTCTCTCGAACCCTCCGTCTCTCTCGGTCCCTGTCTCTCTCTCGGTCCCTGTATCTCTCTCTCGGACCTTGTGTCTCTCTCGGTCCCTGTGTCTTTCTCTCTCGATCCCTGTCTCTATCTCGGGACCTGTATCTCTCTCTCGGTCCCTGTGTCTCTCTCGGTCCCTGTGTCTCTCTCTCGGTCTCTGTGTCTCTCTCAGTCACTGTGTCTCTCTCGGTCCCTGTGTCTCTCTCGGTCCCTGTGTCTCTCACTCGGTCCCTGTGTCTCTCTCGGTCCCTGTGCCTCTCTCTCAGTCCCTGTGTCTCTCACTAGGTCCCTGTGTCACTCTTGGTCCCTGTCTCTCTCTCTCGGTCATTGTGTCTCTCTCTCAGTCCCTGTGTCTCCCTCGATCCCTGTGTCTCTCTCAGTCCCTGTGTCTCCCTCGGTCCCTGTGTCTCTCTCGGTCCCTGTCTCTCACTCGGTCCCTGTGTGTCTCTCGGCCCCTGTCTCTCTCTCTCGATCCCTGTCTCTCTCTCGGTCCCTGTCTCTCTCTCGGTCCCTGTCTCTCTCTCGGTCCCTGTGTCTCTCTCGGTCCCTGTCTCTCTCTCAGTCACTGTGTCTCTCTCGATCCCTGTCTCTCTCTCGGTCCCTGTCTCTCTCTCGGTCCCTGTGTCTCTCTCGGTCCCTGTCTCTCTCTCGGTCCCTGTGTCTCTGTCGGTCCCTATCTCTCTCTCGGTCACTGTGTCTCACTAGGTCCGTGTCTGTCTCTCGAACCCTCCGTCTCTCTCGGTCCCTGTCTCTCTCTCGGTCCCTGTATCTCTCTCTCGGACCTTGTGTCTCTCTCGGTCCCTGTGTCTTTCTCTCTCGATCCCTGTCTCTATCTCGGGACCTGTATCTCTCTCTCGGTCCCTGTGTCTCTCTCGGTCCCTGTGTCTCTCTCTCGGTCTCTGTGTCTCTCTCAGTCACTGTGTCTCTCTCGGTCCCTGTGTCTCTCTCGGTCCCTGTGTCTCTCATTCGATCCCTGTGTCTCTCTCGGTCTCTCTGTCTCTCTCTCGGTCCCTATGTCTCACTCGCTCCCTGTCTCTCTCTCGGAACCTGTGTCTCTCCCTCAGTCCCTGTGTCTCTCTCTCTGTCCCTGTGTCTCTTTCCTGTTCCCTGTGTCTCTCACTCGGTCCCTGTGTCTCTCTCGGTCCCTGTGTCTCTCTCTCTCAGTCCCTGTGTCTCTCACTCGGTCCCTGTGTCTCTCTCTCGGTCCCTGTGTCTCTCTCGGTCCCTGTGTCTCTCTCAGTCCCTGTGTCTCTCTCTCGGTCCCTGTGTCTCTCTCCTGGTCCCTGTGTCTCCCTCGGTCCCTGTGTCTTACTCAGTCCCTGTGTCTCTCACTCGGTCCCTGTGTCTCTCTCTCGGTCCCTGTGTCTCTCTCGGTCCTTGTGTGTCTCTCTCGGTCCCTGTGTCTCTCTCTCGGTCCCTATGTCTCTCTCAGTCACTGTGTCTCTCTCGGTCCCTGTGTCTCGCTCGGTCCCTGTGTCTCACTCTGTCCCTGTGTCTCTCTCGGTCCCTGTGTCTCTCTCTCGTTCCCTGTGTCTCACTCGGTCCCTGTGTCTCTCTCTCGGTCCCTGTGTCTCTCTCTCGGTCCCTGTGTCTCTCTCTCTCGATCCCTGTGTCTCTCTCAGTCCCTGTGTCTCCATCGGTCCCTGTGTCTCTCTCTCGGTCCCTGTGTCTCTCTCTCTCGATCCCTGTGTCTCTCTCAGTCACTGTGTCTCTCTCGGTCCCTGTGTCTCTCTCTCGGTCCCTGTGTCTCTCACTCGGTCCCTGTGTCTCTCTCGGTCCCTGTGTCTCTCTCTCGGTCCCTGTGTCTCTCTCTCTCGATCCTTGTGTCTCTCTCAGTCACTGTGTCTCTCTTGGTCCCTGTGTCTCTCTCTCGGTCCCTGTGACTCTCTCTCGGTCCCTGTGTCTGTCTCGGTCCCTATGTCTCTCTCTCGGTCCCTGCGTCTCATTCTCGGTCCCTGTGTCTCTCTCAGTCACTGTGTCTCTCTTGGTCCCTGTGTGTCTCTCTCGGTCCCTGTGTCTCTCTCGCTCCCTGTCTCTCTCTCGGAACCTGTGTCTCTCTCGGTCCCTGTGTCTCTCACTCGGTCCCTGTGTCTCTCTCAGTCCTTATGACTCTCTCTCGGTCCCTGAGTCTCATTCTCGGTCCCTGTATCTCTTTCGGTCCCTGTGTCTCTCTCGCTCCCTGTGTCTCTCTCTCTCGATCCCTGTGTCTCTCTCAGTCACTGTGTCTCTCTCGGTCCCTGTGTCTCTCTCTCGGTCCCTGTGTCTCTCACTCGGTCCCTGTGTCTCTCTCGGTCCCTGTGTCTCTCTCTCGGTCCCTGTGTCTCTCTCTCTCGATCCCTGTGTCTCTCTCAGTCACTGTGTCTCTCTCAGTCCCTGTGTCTCTCTCTCGGTCCCTGTGTCTCTCACTCGGTCCCTGTGTCTCTCACTCGGTCCCTGTTTCTCTCTCTCTCGATTCCTGTGTCTCTCTCATTCGCTGTGTCTCTCTTGGTCCCTGTGTCTCTCTCTCGGTCCCTGTGACTCTCCCTCGGTCCCGGTGTCTCTCTCTTGGTTCCTGTGTCTCTCTCTTGGTCCCTGTGTCTCTCACTCGATCCCTGTGTCTCTCTCGGTCCCTGTGTCTCTCTCTCAGTCCCTGTGTCTCTCACTCGGTACCTGTATCCCTCTCGGTCCCTGTCTCTCTCTCGGTCCCTGTGTCTCTCTTGGTCCCTATCTCTCTCTCGGTCACTGTGTCTCAATAGGTCCGAGTCTGTCTCTCGAACCCTCTGTCTCTCTCGGTCCCTGTGTCTCTCACTCTGTCCCTGTGTCTCTCTCGGTCCTTATTACTCTCTCTCGGTCCCTGTGTCTCATTATCGGTCCCTGTGTCTCTCTCAGTCACTGTGTCTCCCTCGGTCCCTGTGTCTCTCACTCGGTCCCTGTGTCTCTCTTAGTCACTGTGTCTCTCTTGGTCCCTGTGTCTCTCTCTCGATCCCTGTGTCTCTCTCGTTCCCTGTCTCTCTCTCGGTCCCTGTGTCACTCTCGGTCCCTGTGTCTCTCTCTCGGTCCCTGTGTCTCTCTCTTGGTCCCTGTGTCTCTCTCTTGATCCCTGTGTTTCTCACTCGGTCCCTGTGTCTCTCTCGGTCACTATGCCTCTCTCTCAGTCCCTGTGTCTCTCACTAGGTCCCTGTGTCACTCTTGGTCCCTGTCTCTCTCTCTCTCGGTCCCTGTGTCTCTCTCGGTCCCTGTGTCTCTCAGTCACTGTGTCTCTCTCGGTCTCTGTGTCTCTCTCTCGGTCCCTGTGTCTCTGACTCGGTCCCTGTGTCTCTCCCGGTCCCTATGACTCTCTCTCGGTCCCTGTGTCTCATTCTCGGTCCCTGTGTCTCTCTCAGTCACTGTGTCACTCTTGGTCCCTGTGTCTCTCTCTCGGTCCCTGTGTCTCTCTCCCGGTCCCTGTGTCTCTCTCGGTCGCTGTGTCTCTCTCTCGGTCCCTGTGTCTCTCACTCTGTCCCTGTGTCTCTCTCAGTCCTTATGACTCTCTCTCGGTCCCTGTGTCTCATTTTCGGTCCCTGTGTCTCTCTCAGTCACTGTGTCTCTCACTCAGTCCCTGTATCTCTCTCGGTTCCTTGTGTATCTCTCGGTCCCTGTGTCTCTCTCGGTCCCTGTATCTCTCTCGGTCCCTCTGCCTCTCTCTCGGTCCCTGTGTCTCCCTCGGTCCCTGTCTCTCACTCGGTCCCTGTGTCTCTCTCGGTTCCTTGTGTGTGTCTCTCTCGGTCCCTGTGTCTCTCTCTCGGTCCCTGTGTCTCTCTTAGTCACTGTGTCTCTCTCGGTCCCTGTGTCTCTCTCGGTCCCTGTGTCTCTCTCTCGGTCCCTGTGTCTCTCTCTCTCGATCCCTGTGTCTCTCTCAGTCACTGTGTCTCTCTTGGTCCCTGTGTCTCTCTGTCGGTTCCTGCGTCTCTCACTCGGTCACTGTGTCTCTCTCTCAGTCCCTGTGTCTCTGTCGGTCTCTATGTCTCTCTTTTGGTCCCTGTGTCTCTCTTTTGGTCCCTTTGTCTCTCTCGGTTCCTGTGTCTCTCTGTCAGTCCCTGTGTCTCTCACTCAGTCCCTGTGTCTCTCTTTTGGTCCCTGTGTCTCTCACACGGTCCCTGTGTCTCTCTTTTGGTCCCTGTGTCTCTCACACGGTCCCTGTCTCTCTCTCGGTTCCTGTGTCTCTCTGTCAGTCCCTGTGTCTCTCACTCGGTCCCTGTGTCTCTCTCGTTCCCTGTCTCTCTCTCGGTCCCTGTGTCACACTCAGTCCCTGTGTCTCTCTCTCGGTCCCTGTGTCTCTCTCTTGGTCCCTGTGTCTCTCTCTTGGTCCCTGTGTTTCTCACTCGGTCCCTGTGTCTCTCTCGGTCACTGTGTCTCTCTCTCAGTCCCTGTGTTTCTCACTAGGTCCCTGTGTCACTCTTGGTCCCTGTCTCTCTCTCTCGGTCATTGTGTCTCTCTCTGAGTCCCTGTGTCTCTCTCGGTCCCTGTGTCTCCCTCGATTCCTGTGTCTCTCTCAGTCCCTGTGTCACTCTTGGTCGCTGTCTCTCTCTCTCGGTCATTGTATCTCTCTCTCGGTCCCTGTCTCTCTCACCGACCCTCTGTCTCTCTCTCGGTCCCTGTGTCTCTCTCTCAGTCACTGTGTCTCTCTCTCAGTCACTGTGTCTCTCTCGATCCCTGTCTCTCTCTCGGTCCCTGTCTCTCTCTCGGTCCCTGTGTCTCTCTCGGTCCCTATCTCTCTCTCGGTCCCTGTGTCTCTCTCGGTCCCTATCTCTCTCTCGGTCACTGTGTCTCTCTCGGTCCCTGTGTTTCTCTCGTTCCCTGTGTCTCTCTCTCTCGATCCCTGTGTCCCTCTCAGTCACTGTGTCTCTCTCGGTCCCTGTGACGCTCTCTCGGTCCCTGTGTCTCTCTCTCTCGATCCCTGTGTCTCTCTCAGTCACTGTGTCTCTCTCGGTCCCTGTGTCTCTCTCTCGGTCCCTGTGTCTCTCACTCGGTCCCTGTGTCTCTCTCGGTCCCTGTGTCTCTCTCTCAGTCCCTGTGTCTCTCTCTCACGATCCCTGTGTCTCTCTCAGTCACTGTGTCTCTCTCGGTCTCTGTGTCTCTCTCTCGGTCCCTGTGTCTCTCACTCGGTCCCTGGGTCTCTCTCGGTCCCTGTGTCTCTCTCTCGGTCCCTGTGTCTCTCTCTCTCGATCCCTGTGTCTCTCTCAGTCACTGTGTCTCTCTTGGTCCCTGTGTCTCTCTCTCGGTCCCTGTGACTCTCCCTTGGTACCTGTGTCTCTCTCTCGGATCCTGTGTCTCTCTCTTGGTCCCTTTGTCTCTCACTCGGTCCCTGTGTCTCACTCGGTCCCTGTGTCTCTCTCGGTCCCTGTGTCTGTCTCTCGGTCCCTGTGTCTCTCTCTCTCGGACCCTGTGTCTCTCTCTCTCGGTCTCTGTGTCCCTCTCTCGGTCCCTGTGTCTATCTCTCGGTCCCTGTTTCTCTCTCAGTCCCTGTGTCTCTCTCGGTTCCTGTGTCTCTCTGTCAGTCCCTGTGTCTCTCACTCGGTCCCTGTGTCTCTCTCGTTCCCTGTCTCTCTCTCGGTCCCTGTGTCACTCTCAGTCCCTGTGTCTCTCTCTCTCGGTCCCTGTGTCTCTCTCTTGGTCCCTGTGTCTCTCTCTTGGTCCCTGTGTTTCTCACTCGGTCCCTGTATCTCTCTCGGTCACTGTGCCTCTCTCTCAGTCCCTGTGTTTCTCACTAGGTCCCTGTGTCACTCTTGGTCCCTGTCTCTCTCTCTCGGTCATTGTGTCTCTCTCTGAGTCCCTGTGTCTCTCTCGGTCCCTGTGTCTCCCTCGATTCCTGTGTCTCTCTCAGTCCCTGTGTCACTCTTGGTCGCTGTCTCTCTCTCTCTCGGTCATTGTATCTCTCTCTCGGTCCCTGTGTCTCCCTCGATCCCTGTGTCTCTCCCGGTCCCTATGTCTCTCTCACCGACCCTCTGTCTCTCTCTCGGTCCCTGTGTCTCTCTCTCAGTCACTGTGTCTCTCTCTCAGTCACTGTGTCTCTCTCGATCCCTGTCTCTCTCTCGGTCCCTGTCTCACTCTCGGTCCCTGTGTCTCTCTCGGTCCCTATCTCTCTCTCGGTCACTGTGTCTCTCTCGGTCCCTGTGTCTCTCTCGGTCCCTGTGTCTCTCTCTCTCTCGATCCCTGTGTCTCTCTCAGTCACTGTGTCTCTCTCGGTCCCTGTGTCTCTCTCTCGGTCCCTGTGTCTCTCTCTCTCGATCCCTGTGTCTCTCTCAGTCACTGTGTCTCTCTCGGTCCTTGTGTCTCTCTCTCGGTCCCTGTGTCTCTCACTCGGTCCCTGTGTCTCTCTCGGTCCCTGTGTCTCTCTCTCGGTCCCTGTGTCTCTCTCTCAAGATCCCTGTGTCTCTCTCAGTCACTGTGTCTCTCTCGGTCTCTGTGTCTCTCTCTCGGTCCCTGTGTCTCTCACTCGGTCCCTGTGTCTCTCTCGGTCCCTGTGACTCTCTCTCGGTCCCTGTCTCTCTCTCTCTCGATCCCTGTGTCTCTCTCAGTCACTGTGTCTCTCTTGGTCCCTGTGTCTCTCTCTCGGTCCCTGTGTCTCATTATCGGTCCCTGTGTCTCTCTCAGTTACTGTGTCTCCCTCGGTCCCTGTGTCTCTCACTCGGTCCCTGTGTCTCTCTTAGTCACTGTGTCTCTCTCGGTCCCTGTGTCTCTCTCTCGGTCCCAGTGTCTCTCTTAGTCACTGTGTCTCTCTCGGTCCCTGTGTCTCTCTCGGTCCCTGTGTCTCTCTCTCGGTCCCTGTGTCTCTCTCTCTCGATCCCTGTGTCTCTCTCAGTCACTGTGTCTCTCTTGGTCCCTGTGTCTCTCTGTCGTTTCCTGCGTCTCTCACTCGGTCCCTGTGTCTCTCTCTCAGTCCCTGTGTCTCTCTCGGTCCCTGTGTCTCTCGAGGAACCTGTGTCTCTCCCTCGGTCCCTGTGTCTCTCTCTCAGTCCCAGTGTCTCTCTCAGTCCCTGTGTCTCCCTCGGTCCCTGTGTCTCTCTCGGTCCCTGTCTCTCACTCGGTCCCTGTGTGTCTCTCGGCTCCTGTCTCTCTCTCTCGGTCCCTGTGTCTCTCTCGGTCCCTGTGTCTCTCTCGGTCCCTGTCTCTCTCTCAGTCACTGTGTCTCTCTCGATCCCTGTCTCTCTCTCGGTCCCTGTCTCTCTCTCGGTCCCTGTCTCTCTCTCGGTCCCTGTGTCTCTCTCGGTCCCTGTATCTCTCTCAGTCACTGTGTCTCTCTCGATCCCTGTCTCTCTCTCGGTCCCTGTCTCTCTCTCGGTCCCTGTGTCTCTCTCGGTCCCTGTCTCTCTCTCGGTCCCTGTGTCTCTCTCGGTCCCTATCTCTCTCTCGGTCACTGTGTCTCACTAGGTCCGTGTCTGTCTCTCGAACCCTCTGTCTCTCTCGGTCCCTGTCTCTCTCTCGGTCCCTGTATCTGTCTCTCGGACCTTGTGTCTCTCTCGGTCCCTGTGTCTCTCTCTCTCGATCCCTGTCTCTCTCTCGGTCCCTGTATCTCTCTCTCGGTCCCTGTGTCTCTCTCGGTCCCTGTGTCTCTCTCTCGGTCACTGTGTCTCTCTCGGTCCCTGTGTCTCTCTCGGTCCCTGTGTCTCTCACTCGATCCCTGTGTCTCTCTCGGTCCCTCTGTCTCTCTCTCGGTCCCTATGTCTCACTCGCTCCCTGTCTCTCTCTCGGAACCTGTGTCTCTCCCTCAGTCCCTGTGTCTCTCTCTCTGTCCCTGTGTCTCTTTCCTGTTCCCTGTGTCTCTCACTCGGTCCCTGTGTCTCTCTCGGTCCCTGTGTCTCTCTCTCTCAGTCCCTGTGTCTCGCACTCGGTCCCTGTGTCTCTCTCTCGGTCCCTGTGTCTCTCTCGGTCCCTGTGTCTCTCTCAGTCCCTGTGTCTCTCTCTCGGTCCCTGTGTCTCTCTCCCGGTCCCTGTGTCTCTCACTCGGTCCCTGTGTCTCTCTCGGTCCTTGTGTGTCTCTCTCGGTCCCTGTGTCTCTCTCTCGGTCCCTATGTCTCTCTCAGTCACTGTGTCTCTCTCGGTCCCTGTGTCTCGTTCGGTCCCTGTGTCTCACTCTGTCCCTGTGTCTCTCTCGGTCCCTGTGTCTCTCTCTCGTTCCCTGTGTCTCACTCGGTCCCTGTGTCTCTCTCTCGGTCCCTGTGTCTCTCTCTCGGTCCCTGTGTCTCTCTCTCTCGATCCCTGTGTCTCTCTCAGTCACTGTGTCTCCATCGGTCCCTGGGTCTCTCTCTCTCGGTCCCTGTGTCTCTCTCTCTCGATCCCTGTGTCTCTCTCAGTCACTGTGTCTCTCTCGGTCCCTGTGTCTCTCTCTCGGTCCCTGTGTCTCTCACTCGGTCCCTGTGTCTCTCTCGGTCCCTGTGTCTCTCTCTCGGTCCCTGTGTCTCTCTCTCTCGATCCTTGTGTCTCTCTCAGTCACTGTGTCTCTCTTGGTCCCTGTGTCTCTCTCTCGGTCCCTGTGACTCTCTCTCGGTCCCTGTGTCTGTCTCGGTCCCTATGGCTCTCTCTCGGTCCCTGCGTCTCATTCTCGGTCCCTGTGTCTCTCTCAGTCACTGTGTCTCTCTTGGTCCCTGTGTCTCTCTCTCGGTCCCTGTGTCTCTCTCGGTCCCTATCTCTCTCTCGGTCACTGTGTCTCTCTCGGTCCCTGTGTCTCTCTCGGTCCCTGTGTCTCTCTCAGTCCCTATGACTCTCTCTCGGTCCCTGAGTCTCATTCTCGGTCCCTGTATCTCTTTCGGTCCCTGTGTCTCTCTCGCTCCCTGTGTCTCTCTCTCTCGATCCCTGTGTCTCTCTCAGTCACTGTGTCTCTCTCGGTCCCTGTGTCTCTCTCTCGGTCCCTGTGTCTCTCACTCGGTCCCTGTGTCTCTCTCGGTCCCTGTGTCTCTCTCTCGGTCCCTGTGTCTCTCTCTCTCGATCCCTGTGTCTCTCTCAGTCACTGTGTCTCTCTCAGTCCCTGTGTCTCTCTCTCGGTCCCTGTGTCTCTCACTCGGTCCCTGTGTCTCTCACTCGGTCCCTGTGTCTCTCTCTCTCGATTCCTGTGTCTCTCTCATTCGCTGTGTCTCTCTTGGTCCCTGTGTCTCTCTCTCGGTCCCTGTGACTCTCCCTCGGTCCCGGTGCCTCTCTCTCGGTTCCTGTGTCTCTCTCTTGGTCCCTGTGTCTCTCACTCGATCCCTGTGTCTCTCTCGGTCCCTGTGTCTCTCTCTCAGTCCCTGTGTCTCTCACTCGGTCCCTGTATCCCTCTCGGTCCCTGTCTCTCTCTCGGTCCCTGTGTCTCTCTTGGTCCCTATCTCTCTCTCGGTCACTGTGTCTCAAGAGGTCCGAGTCTGTCTCTCGAACCCTCTGTCTCTCTCGGTCCCTGTGTCTCTCACTATGTCCCTGTGTCTCTCTCGGTCCTTATTACTCTCTCTCGGTCCCTGTGTCTCATTATCGGTCCCTGTGTCTCTCTCTGAGTCCCTGTGTCTCTCTCGGTCCCTGTGTCTCCCTCGATTCCTGTGTCTCTCTCAGTCCCTGTGTCACTCTTGGTCGCTGTCTCTCTCTCTCGGTCATTGTATCTCTCTCTCGGTCCCTGGTCTCCCTCGATCCCTGTGTCTCTCCCGGTCCCTATGTCTCTCTCACCGACCCTCTGTCTCTCTCTCGGTCCCTGTGTCTCTCTCTCAGTCACTGTGTCTCTCTCTCAGTCACTGTGTCTCTCTCGATCCCTGTCTCTCTCTCGGTCCCTGTCTCTCTCTCGGTCCCTGTGTCTCTCTCGGTCCCTGTCTCTCTCTCGGTCCCTGTGTCTCTCTCGGTCCCTATCTCTCTCTCGGTCACTGTGTCTCTCTCGGTCCCTGTGTCTCTCTCGGTCCCTGTGTCTCTCTCTCTCGTTCCCTGTGTCTCTCTCGGTCACTGTGTCTCTCTCGGTCCCTGTGTCTCTCTCTCGGTCCCTGTGTCTCTCTCTCTCGATCCCTGTGTCTCTCTCAGTCACTGTGTCTCTCTCGGTCCCTGTGTCTCTCTCTCGGTCCCTGTGTCTCTCACTCGGTCCCTGTGTCTCTCTCGGTCCCTGTGTCCCTCTCTCGGTCCCTGTGTCTCTCTCTCACGATCCCTGTGTCTCTCTCAGTCACTGTGTCTCTCTCGGTCTCTGTGTCTCTCTCTCGGTCCCTGTGTCTCTCACTCGGTCCCTGGGTCTCTCTCGGTCCCTGTGTCTCTCTCTCGGTCCCTGTGTATCTCTCTCTCGATCCCTGTGTCTCTCTCAGTCACTGTGTCTCTCTTGGTCCCTGTGTCTCTCTCTCGGTCCCTGTGACTCTCCCTTGGTACCTGTGTCTCTCTCTCGGTTCCTGTGTCTCTCTCTTGGTCCCTTTGTCTCTCACTCGGTCCATGTGTCTCTCTCTTGGTCCCTTTGTCTCTCACTCGGTCCCTGTGTCTCTCTCGGTCCCAGTGTCTCTCTCTCAGTCTCTGTGTCTCTCACTCGGTCCCTGTATCTCTCTCGGTCCCTATCTCTCTCTCGGTCCCTGTGTCTCTCTCGGTCACTATCTCTCTCTCGGTCACTGTGTCTCACTAGGTTCGTGTCTGTCTCTCGAACCCTCTGTCTCTCTCGGTCCCTGTGTCTCTCACTCTGTCCCTGTGTCTCTCTCGTTCCTTATTACTCTCTCTCGGTCCCTGTGTCTCATTATCGGTCCCTGTGTCTCTCTCAGTTACTGTGTCTCCCTCGGTCCCTGTGTCTCTCACTCGGTCCCTGTGTCTCTCTTAGTCACTGTGTCTCTCTCGGTCCCTGTGTCTCTCTCTCGGTCTCAGTGTCTCTCTTAGTCACTGTGTCTCTCTCGGTCCCTGTGTCTCTCTTGGTCCCTGTGTCTCTCTCTCGGTCCCTGTGTCTCTCTCGATCCCTGTGTCTCTCTCAGTCACTGTGTCTCTCTTGGTCCCTGTGTCTCTCTGTCGTTTCCTGCGTCTCTCACTCGGTCCCTGTGTCTCTCTCTCAGTCCCTGTGTCTCTCTCGGTCCCTGTGTCTCTCTAGGAACCTGTGTCTCTCCCTCGGTCCCTGTGTCTCTCTCTCAGTCCCTGTGTCTCTCTCTCAGTCCCTGTGTCTCTCTTTTGGTCCCTGTGTCTCTCTTTTGGTCCCTGTGTCTCTCTCGGTCCCTGTGTCTCTCTCTCGTTCCCTGTGTCTCTCTCGTTCCCTGTGTCTCTCACTCGGTCCCTGTGTCTCTCTCGTTCCCTGTCTCTCTCTCGGTCCCTGTGTCACTCTCGGTCCCTGTGTCTCTCTCTCCGTCCCTGTGTCTCTCTCTCGGTCCCTGTGTCTCTCTCTTGGTCCCTGTGTTTCTCACTCGGTCCCTGTGTCTCTCTCGGTCACTGTGCCTCTCTCTCAGTCCCCGTGTCTCTCACTAGGTCCCTGTGTCACTCTTGGTCCCTGTCTCTCTCTCTCGGTCATTGTGTCTCTCTCTCAGTCCCTGTGTCTCTCTCGGTCTCTGTGTCTCTCTCTCGGTCCCTGTCTCTCTCACTCAGTCCCTCTGTCTCTCTCTCGGTCTTTGTGTCTCTCTTGGTCACTGTCTCTCTCTAGGTCCGTGTGTCTCTCTCGGTCCCTGTGTCTCTCACTCGGTCCCTGACTCTCTCTCGGTCCCTGTGTCTATCTCGGTCCCTGTCTCTCCCTCTAGGTCCGTGTGTCTCTCTCGGTCCCTGTATCTCTCTCGGTCCCTGTGTCTCTCTCGGTCTCTGTGTATCATTCTCGGTTCCTGTGTATCATTCTCGGTCCCTGTGTCTCTCTCTCTCGGTCTCTGTGTCCCTCTCTCGGTCCCTGTGTCTCTCTCTCGGTCCCTGTTTCTCTCTCAGTCCCTGTGTCTCTCTCGGTTCCTGTGTCTCTCTGTCAGTCCCTGTGTCTCTCACTCGGTCCCTGTGTCTCTCGTTCCCTGTCTCTCTCTCGGTCCCTGTGTCACTCTCAGTCCCTGTGTCTCTCTCTCGGTCCCTGTGTCTCTCTCTTGGTCCCTGTGTCTCTCTCTTGGTCCCTGTGTTTCTCACTCGGTCCCTGTGTCTCTCTCGGTCACTGTGCCTCTCTCTCAGTCCCTGTGTTTCTCACTAGGTCCCTGTGTCACTCTTGGTCCCTGTCTCTCTCTCTCGGTCATTGTGTCTCTCTCTGAGTCCCTGTGTCTCTCTCGGTCCCTGTGTCTCCCTCGATTCCTGTGTCTCTCTCAGTCCCTGTGTCACTCTTGGTCGCTGTCTCTCTCTCTCTCGGTCATTGTATCTCTCTCTCGGTCCCTGTGTCTCCCTCGATCCCTGTGTCTCTCCCGGTCCCTATGTCTCTCTCACCGACCCTCTGTCTCTCTCTCGGTCCCTGTGTCTCTCTCTCAGTCACTGTGTCTCTCTCTCAGTCACTGTGTCCCTCTCGATCCCTGTCTCTCTCTCGGTCCCTGTCACACTCTCGGTCCCTGTGTCTCTCTCGGTCCCTATCTCTCTCTCGGTCACTGTGTCTCTCTCGGTCCCTGTGTCTCTCTCGGTCCCTGTGTCTCTCTCTCTCGATCCCTGTGTCTCTCTCAGTCACTGTGTCTCTCTCGGTCCCTGTGTCTCTCTCTCGGTCCCTGTGTCTCTCTCTCTCGATCCCTGTGTCTCTCTCAGTCACTGTGTCTCTCTCGGTCCCTGTGTCTCTCTCTCGGTCCCTGTGTCTCTCACTCGGTCCCTGTGTCTCTCTCGGTCCCTGTGTCTCTCTCTCGGTCCCTGTGTCTCTCTCTCACGATCCCTGTGTCTCTCTCAGTCACTGTGTCTCTCTCGGTCTCTGTGTCTCTCTCTCGGTCCGTGTGTCTCTCACTCGGTCCCTGTGTCTCTCTCGGTCCCTGTGACTCTCTCTCGGTCCCTGTGTCTCTCTCTCTCGATCCCTGTGTCTCTCTCAGTCACTGTGTCTCTCTTGGTCCCTGTGTCTCTCTCTCGGTCCCTGTGTCTCATTATCGGTCCCTGTGTCTCTCTCAGTTACTGTGTCTCCCTCGGTCCCTGTGTCTCTCACTCGGTCCCTGTGTCTCTCTTAGTCACTGTGTCTCTCTCGGTCCCTGTGTCTCTCTCTCGGTCCCAGTGTCTCTCTTAGTCACTGTGTCTCTCTCGGTCCCTGTGTCTCTCTCGGTCCCTGTGTCTCTCTCTCGGTCCCTGTGTCTCTCTCTCTCGATCCCTGTGTCTCTCTCAGTCACTGTGTCTCTCTTGGTCCCTGTGTCTCTCTGTCGTTTCCTGCGTCTCTCACTCGGTCCCTGTGTCTCTCTCTCAGTCCCTGTGTCTCTCTCGGTCCCTGTGTCTCTCTAGGAACCTGTGTCTCTCCCTCGGTCCCTGTGTCTCTCTCTCAGTCCCTGTATCTCTCTCTCAGTCCCTGTGTCTCTCTTTTGGTCCCTGTGTCTCTCTCGGTCCCTGTGTCTCTCTCTCGTTCCCTGTGTCTCTCCCGGTCCCTGTGTCACTCTTGGTCCCTGTCTCTCTCTCTCGGTCACTGTGTCTCTCTCTCGGTCCCGGTGTCTCCCTCGATCCCTGTGACACTCCCGGTCCCTATGTCTCTCTCACGGTCCCTGTGTCTCTCCCTCGGTACCTGTGTCTCTCTCAGTCCCTGTCTCTCACTCGGTCCCTGTCACTCTCTCGGTCCCTGTGTCTCTCCCTCGGTCCCTGCGTCTCTCTTTCGGTTCCTGTGTCTCTCTCTCGGTCCCTGTCTCACTCGGTCCCTGTGTCTCTCTCGGTCCCTCTGTCTCTCTCTCGGTCCCTGTGTCTCCCTCGGTCCCTGTCTCTCACTCGGTCCCTGTGTCTCATTCTCGGTCCCTGTGTCTCTCTCGGTTCCTTGTGTGTCTCTCTCGGTCCCTGTGTCTCTCTCTCGGTCCCTGTGTCTCTCTTAGTCACTGTGTCTCTCTCGGTCCCTGTGTCTCTCTCGGTCCCTGTGTCTCCCTCTCGGTCCCTGTGTCTCTCTCTCTCGATCCCTGTGTCTCTCTCAGTCACTGTGTCTCTCTTGGTCCCTGTGTCTCTCTGTCGGTTCCTGCGTCTCTCACTCGGTCACTGTGTCTCTCTCTCAGTCCCTGTGTCTCTCTCGGTCTCTATGTCTCTCTTTTGGTCCCTGTGTCTCTCTTTTGGTCCCTGTGTCTCTCTCGGTTCCTGTGTCTCTCTGTCAGTCCCTGTGTCTCTCACTCAGTCCCTGTGTCTCTCTTTTGGTCCCTGTGTCTCTCACACGGTCCCTGTGTCTCTCTTTTGGTCCCTGTGTCTCTCACACGGTCCCTGTCTCTCTCTCGGTCCCTGTGTCACTCTCAGTCCCTGTGTCTCTCTCTCGGTCCCTGTGTCTCTCTCTTGGTCCCTGTGTCTCTCTCTTGGTCCCTGTGTTTCTCACTCGGTCCCTGTGTCTCTCTCGGTCACTGTGCCTCTCTCTCAGTCCCTGTGTTTCTCACTAGGTCCCTGTGTCACTCTTGGTCCCTGTCTCTCTCTCTCGGTCATTGTGTCTCTCTCTGAGTCCCTGTGTCTCTCTCGGTCCCTGTGTCTCCCTCGATTCCTGTGTCTCTCTCAGTCCCTGTGTCAATCTTGGTCGCTGTCTCTATCTCTCGGTCATTGTATCTCTCTCTCGGTCCCTGGTCTCCCTCGATCCCTGTGTCTCTCCCGGTCCCTATGTCTCTCTCACCGACCCTCTGTCTCTCTCTCGGTCCCTGTGTCTCTCTCTCAGTCACTGTGTCTCTCTCTCAGTCACTGTGTCTCTCTCGATCCCTGTCTCTCTCTCGGTCCCTGTCTCTCTCTCGGTCCCTGTGTCTCTCTCGGTCCCTGTCTCTCTCTCGGTCCCTGTGTCTCTCTCGGTCCCTATCTCTCTCTCGGTCACTGTGTCTCTCTCGGTCCCTGTGTCTCTCTCGGTCCCTGTGTCTCTCTCTCTCGATCCCTGTGTCTCTCTCAGTCACTGTGTCTCTCTCGGTCCCTGTGTCTCTCTCTCGGTCCCTGTGTCTCTCTCTCTCGATCCCTGTGTCTCTCTCAGTCACTGTGTCTCTCTCGGTCCCTGTGTCTCTCTCTCGGTCCCTGTGTCTCTCACTCGGTCCCTGTGTCTCTCTCGGTCCCTGTGTCTCTCTCTCGGTCCCTGTGTCTCTCTCTCACGATCCCTGTGTCTCTCTCAGTCACTGTGTCTCTCTCGGTCTCTGTGTCTCTCTCTCGGTCCCTGTGTCTCTCACTCGGTCCCTGTGTCTCTCTCGGTCCCTGTGACTCTCTCTCGGTCCCTGTGTCTCTCTCTCTCGATCCCTGTGTCTCTCTCAGTCACTGTGTCTCTCTTGGTCCCTGTGTCTCTCTCTCGGTCCCTGTGTCTCTCTCTCGGTCCCTGTGTCTCTCTCTTGGTCCCTGTGTTTCTCACTCGGTCCCTGTGTCTCTCTCGGTCACTGTGCCTCTCTCTCAGTCCCCGTGTCTCTCACTAGGTCCCTGTGTCACTCTTGGTCCCTGTCTCTCTCTCTCGGTCATTGTGTCTCTCTCTCAGTCCCTGTGTCTCTCTCGGTCTCTGTGTCTCTCTCTCGGTCCCTGTCTCTCTCACTCAGTCCCTCTGTCTCTCTCTCGGTCTTTGTGTCTCTCTTGGTCACTGTCTCTCTCTAGGTCCGTGTGTCTCTCTCGGTCCCTGTGTCTCTCACTCGGTCCCTGACTCTCTCTCGGTCCCTGTGTCTATCTCGGTCCCTGTCTCTCCCTCTAGGTCCGTGTGTCTCTCTCGGTCCCTGTATCTCTCTCGGTCCCTGTGTCTCTCTCGGTCTCTGTGTATCATTCTCGGTTCCTGTGTATCATTCTCGGTCCCTGTGTCTCTCTCTCTCGGTCTCTGTGTCCCTCTCTCGGTCCCTGTGTCTCTCTCTCGGTCCCTGTTTCTCTCTCAGTCCCTGTGTCTCTCTCGGTTCCTGTGTCTCTCTGTCAGTCCCTGTGTCTCTCACTCGGTCCCTGTGTCTCTCTCGTTCCCTGTCTCTCTCTCGGTCCCTGTGTCACTCTCAGTCCCTGTGTCTCTCTCTCGGTCCCTGTGTCTCTCTCTTGGTCCCTGTGTCTCTCTCTTGGTCCCTGTGTTTCTCACTCGGTCCCTGTGTCTCTCTCGGTCACTGTGCCTCTCTCTCAGTCCCTGTGTTTCTCACTAGGTCCCTGTGTCACTCTTGGTCCCTGTCTCTCTCTCTCGGTCATTGTGTCTCTCTCTGAGTCCCTGTGTCTCTCTCGGTCCCTGTGTCTCCCTCGATTCCTGTGTCTCTCTCAGTCCCTGTGTCACTCTTGGTCGCTGTCTCTCTCTCTCTCGGTCATTGTATCTCTCTCTCGGTCCCTGTGTCTCCCTCGATCCCTGTGTCTCTCCCGGTCCCTATGTCTCTCTCACCGACCCTCTGTCTCTCTCTCGGTCCCTGTGTCTCTCTCTCAGTCACTGTGTCTCTCTCTCAGTCACTGTGTCTCTCTCGATCCCTGTCTCTCTCTCGGTCCCTGTCACACTCTCGGTCCCTGTGTCTCTCTCGGTCCCTATCTCTCTCTCGGTCACTGTGTCTCTCTCGGTCCCTGTGTCTCTCTCGGTCCCTGTGTCTCTCTCTCTCGATCCCTGTGTCTCTCTCAGTCACTGTGTCTCTCTCGGTCCCTGTGTCTCTCTCTCGGTCCCTGTGTCTCTCTCTCTCGATCCCTGTGTCTCTCTCAGTCACTGTGTCTCTCTCGGTCCCTGTGTCTCTCTCTCGGTCCCTGTGTCTCTCACTCGGTCCCTGTGTCTCTCTCGGTCCCTGTGTCTCTCTCTCGGTCCCTGTGTCTCTCTCTCACGATCCCTGTGTCTCTCTCAGTCACTGTGTCTCTCTCGGTCTCTGTGTCTCTCTCTCGGTCCCTGTGTCTCTCACTCGGTCCCTGTGTCTCTCTCGGTCCCTGTGACTCTCTCTCGGTCCCTGTGTCTCTCTCTCTCGATCCCTGTGTCTCTCTCAGTCACTGTGTCTCTCTTGGTCCCTGTGTCTCTCTCTCGGTCCCTGTGTCTCATTATCGGTCCCTGTGTCTCTCTCAGTTACTGTGTCTCCCTCGGTCCCTGTGTCTCTCACTCGGTCCCTGTGTCTCTCTTAGTCACTGTGTCTCTCTCGGTCCCTGTGTCTCTCTCTCGGTCCCAGTGTCTCTCTTAGTCACTGTGTCTCTCTCGGTCCCTGTGTCTCTCTCGGTCCCTGTGTCTCTCTCTTGGTCCCTGTGTCTCTCTCTCTCGATCCCTGTGTCTCTCTCAGTCACTGTGTCTCTCTTGGTCCCTGTGTCTCTCTGTCGTTTCCTGCGTCTCTCACTCGGTCCCTGTGTCTCTCTCTCAGTCCCTGTGTCTCTCTCGGTCCCTGTGTCTCTCTAGGAACCTGTGTCTCTCCCTCGGTCCCTGTGTCTCTCTCTCAGTCCCTGTATCTCTCTCTCAGTCCCTGTGTCTCTCTTTTGGTCCCTGTGTCTCTCTCGGTCCCTGTGTCTCTCTCTCGTTCCCTGTGTCTCTCCCGGTCCCTGTGTCACTCTTGGTCCCTGTCTCTCTCTCTCGGTCACTGTGTCTCTCTCTCGGTCCCGGTGTCTCCCTCGATCCCTGTGACACTCCCGGTCCCTATGTCTCTCTCACGGTCCCTGTGTCTCTCCCTCGGTACCTGTGTCTCTCTCAGTCCCTGTCTCTCACTCGGTCCCTGTCACTCTCTCGGTCCCTGTGTCTCTCCCTCGGTCCCTGCGTCTCTCTTTCGGTTCCTGTGTCTCTCTCTCGGTCCCTGTCTCACTCGGTCCCTGTGTCTCTCTCGGTCCCTCTGTCTCTCTCTCGGTCCCTGTGTCTCCCTCGGTCCCTGTCTCTCACTCGGTCCCTGTGTCTCATTCTCGGTCCCTGTGTCTCTCTCGGTTCCTTGTGTGTCTCTCTCGGTCCCTGTGTCTCTCTCTCGGTCCCTGTGTCTCTCTTAGTCACTGTGTCTCTCTCGGTCCCTGTGTCTCTCTCGGTCCCTGTGTCTCCCTCTCGGTCCCTGTGTCTCTCTCTCTCGATCCCTGTGTCTCTCTGTCGGTTCCTGCGTCTCTCACTCGGTCACTGTGTCTCTCTCTCAGTCCCTGTGTCTCTCTCGGTCTCTATGTCTCTCTTTTGGTCCCTGTGTCTCTCTTTTGGTCCCTGTGTCTCTCTCGGTTCCTGTGTCTCTCTGTCAGTCCCTGTGTCTCTCACTCAGTCCCTGTGTCTCTCTTTTGGTCCCTGTGTCTCTCACACGGTCCCTGTGTCTCTCTTTTGGTCCCTGTGTCTCTCACACGGTCCCTGTCTCTCTCTCGGTCCCTGTGTCACTCTCAGTCCCTGTGTCTCTCTCTCGGTCCCTGTGTCTCTCTCTTGGTCCCTGTGTCTCTCTCTTGGTCCCTGTGTTTCTCACTCGGTCCCTGTGTCTCTCTCGGTCACTGTGCCTCTCTCTCAGTCCCTGTGTTTCTCACTAGGTCCCTGTGTCACTCTTGGTCCCTGTCTCTCTCTCTCGGTCATTGTGTCTCTCTCTGAGTCCCTGTGTCTCTCTCGGTCCCTGTGTCTCCCTCGATTCCTGTGTCTCTCTCAGTCCCTGTGTCAATCTTGGTCGCTGTCTCTATCTCTCGGTCATTGTATCTCTCTCTCGGTCCCTGGTCTCCCTCGATCCCTGTGTCTCTCCCGGTCCCTATGTCTCTCTCACCGACCCTCTGTCTCTCTCTCGGTCCCTGTGTCTCTCTCTCAGTCACTGTGTCTCTCTCTCAGTCACTATGTCTCTCTCGATCCCTGTCTCTCTCTCGGTCCCTGTCTCTCTCTCGGTCCCTGTGTCTCTCTCGGTCCCTGTCTCTCTCTCGGTCCCTGTGTCTCTCTCGGTCCCTATCTCTCTCTCGGTCACTGTGTCTCTCTCGGTCCCTGTGTCTCTCTCGGTCCCTGTGTCTCTCTCTCTCGATCCCTGTGTCTCTCTCAGTCACTGTGTCTCTCTCGGTCCCTGTGTCTCTCTCTCGGTCCCTGTGTCTCTCTCTCTCGATCCCTGTGTCTCTCTCAGTCACTGTGTCTCTCTCGGTCCCTGTGTCTCTCTCTCGGTCCCTGTGTCTCTCACTCGGTCCCTGTGTCTCTCTCGGTCCCTGTGTCTCTCTCTCGGTCCCTGTGTCTCTCTCTCACGATCCCTGTGTCTCTCTCAGTCACTGTGTCTCTCTCGGTCTCTGTGTCTCTCTCTCGGTCCCTGTGTCTCTCACTCGGTCCCTGGGTCTCTCTTGGTCCCTGTGTCTCTCTCTCGGTCTCTGTGACTCTCCCTTGGTACCTGTGTCTCTCTCTCGGTTCCTGTGTCTCTCTCTTGGTCCCTTTGTCCCTCACTCGGTCCCTGTGTCTCTCTCTTGGTCCCTTTGTCTCTCACTCGGTCCCTGTGTCTCTCTCGGTCCCTGTGTCTCTCTCTCAGTCCCTGTGTCTCTCACTCGGTCCCTGTATCTCTCTCGGTCCCTGTCTCTCTCTCGGTCCCTGTGTCTCTCTCGGTCACTATCTCTCTCTCGGTCACTGTGTCTCACTAGGTTCGTGTCTGTCTCTCGAACCCTCTGTCTCTCTCGGTCCCTGTGTCTCTCACTCTGTCCCTGTGTCTCTCTCGTTCCTTATTACTCTCTCTCGGTCCCTGTGTCTCATTATCGGTCCCTGTGTCTCTCTCAGTTACTGTGTCTCCCTCGGTCCCTGTGTCTCTCACTCGCTCCCTGTGTCTCTCTTAGACACTGTGTCTCTCTCGGTCCCTGTGTCTCTCTCTCGGTCTCAGTGTCTCTCTTAGTCACTGTGTCTCTCTCGGTCCCTGTGTCTCTCTCGGTCCCTGTGTCTCTCTCTCGGTCCCTGTGTCTCTCTCTCTCGGTCCCTGTGTCTCTCTCAGTCACTGTGTCTCTCTTGGTCCCTGTGTCTCTCTGTCGTTTCCTGCGTCTCTCACTCGGTCCCTGTGTCTCTCTCTCAGTCCCTGTGTCTCTCTCGGTCCCTGTGTCTCTCTAGGAACCTGTGTCTCCCCCTCGGTCCCTGTGTCTCTCTTTCAGTCCCTGTGTCTCTCTCTCAGTCCCTGTGTCTCTCTTTTGGTCCCTGTGTCTCTCTTTTGGTCCCTGTGTCTCTCTCGGTCCCTTTGTCTCTCTCGTTCCCTGCGTCTCTCACTCGGTCCCTGTGTCTCTCTCGGTCCCTGTGTCTCTCTCTCGGTCCCTGTGTCTCTCTCTTGGTCCCTGTGTCTCTCTCTTGGTCCCTGTGTTTCTCATTCGGTCCCTGTGTCTCTCTCGGTCACTGTGCCTCTCTCTCAGTCCCTGTGTCTCTCTCTTGGTCCCTGTCTCACTCACTCAGTCCCTCTGTCTCTCTCTCGGTCTTTGTGTCTCTCTTGGTCACTGTCTCTCTCTAGGTCCGTGTGTCTCTCTCGGTCCCTGTGTCTCTCACACGGTCCCTGACTCTCTCTCGGTCCCTGTGTCTATCTCGGTCCCTGTCTCTCCCTCTATGTCCGTGTGTCTCTCTCGGTCCCTGTATCTCTCTCGGTCCCTGTGTCTCTCTCGGTCTCTGTGTATCATTCTCGGTTCCTGTGTATCATTCTCGGTCCCTGTGTCTCTCTCTCTCGGTCTCTGTGTCCCTCTCTCGGTCCCTGTGTCTCTCTCTCGGTCCCTGTTTCTCTCTCAGTCCCTGTGTGTCTCTCGGTCCCTGTCTCTCTCTAGGTCCCTGTGTCTCTCTTTCTCGGTCTCTGTGCCTTTCTCTCTCGGTCCCTGTGTCTCTCACTCGGTCCCTGTGTCTCACTCGGTCCCTGTGTCTCTCTCGGTCCCTGTGTCTCTCTCGGTCACTGTGCCTCTCTCTCAGTCCCTGTGTTTCTCACTAGGTCCCTGTGTCACTCTTGGTCCCTGTCTCTCTCTCTCGGTCATTGTGTCTCTCTCTGAGTCCCTGTGTCTCTCTCGGTCCCTGTGTCTCCCTCGATTCCTGTGTCTCTCTCAGTCCCTGTGTCACTCTTGGTCGCTGTCTCTCTCTCTCGGTCATTGTATCTCTCTCTCGGTCCCTGGTCTCCCTCGATCCCTGTGTCTCTCCCGGTCCCTATGTCTCTCTCACCGACCCTCTGTCTCTCTCTCGGTCCCTGTGTCTCTCTCTCAGTCACTGTGTCTCTCTCACAGTCACTGTGTCTCTCTCGATCCCTGTCTCTCTCTCGGTCCCTGTCTCTCTCTCGGTCCCTGTGTCTCTCTCGGTCCCTGTCTCTCTCTCGGTCCCTGTGTCTCTCTCGGTCCCTATCTCTCTCTTGGTCACTGTGTCTCTCTCGGTCCCTGTGTCTCTCTCGGTCCCTGTGTCTCTCTCTCTCGATCCCTGTGTCTCTCTCAGTCACTGTGTCTCTCTCGGTCCCTGTGTCTCTCTCTCGGTCCCTGTGTCTCTCTCTCTCGATCCCTGTGTCTCTCTCAGTCACTGTGTCTCTCTCGGTCCCTGTGTCTCTCTCTCGGTCCCTGTGTCTCTCACTCGGTCCCTGTGTCTCTCTCGGTCCCTGTGTCTCTCTCTCGGTCCCTGTGTCTCTCTCTCACGATCCCTGTGTCTCTCTCAGTCACTGTGTCTCTCTCGGTCTCTGTGTCTCTCTCTCGGTCCCTGTGTCTCTCACTCGGTCCCTGGGTCTCTCTCGGTCCCTGTGTCTCTCTCTCTCGGTCCCTGTGTCTCTCTCTCTCGATCCCTGTGTCTCTCTCAGTCACTGTGTCTCTCTTGGTCCCTGTGTCTCTCTCTCGGTCCCTGTGACTCTCCCTTGGTACCTGTGTCTCTCTCTCGGTTCCTGTGTCTCTCTCTTGGTCCCTTTGTCCCTCACTCGGTCCCTGTGTCTCTCTCTTGGTCCCTTTGTCTCTCACTCGGTCCCTGTGTCTCTCTCGGTCCCTGTGTCTCTCTCTCAGTCCCTGTGTCTCTCACTCGGTCCCTGTATCTCTCTCGGTCCCTGTCTCTCTCTCGGTCCCTGTGTCTCTCTCGGTCACTATCTCTCTCTCGGTCACTGTGTCTCACTAGGTTCGTGTCTGTCTCTCGAACCCTCTGTCTCTCTCGGTCCCTGTGTCTCTCACTCTGTCCCTGTGTCTCTCTCGTTCCTTATTACTCTCTCTCGGTCCCTGTGTCTCATTATCGGTCCCTGTGTCTCTCTCAGTTACTGTGTCTCCCTCGGTCCCTGTGTCTCTCACTCGCTCCCTGTGTCTCTCTTAGACACTGTGTCTCTCTCGGTCCCTGTGTCTCTCTCTCGGTCTCAGTGTCTCTCTTAGTCACTGTGTCTCTCTCGGTCCCTGTGTCTCTCTCGGTCCCTGTGTCTCTCTCTCGGTCCCTGTGTCTCTCTCTCTCGATCCCTGTGTCTCTCTCAGTCACTGTGTCTCTCTTGGTCCCTGTGTCTCTCTGTCGTTTCCTGCGTCTCTCACTCGGTCCCTGTGTCTCTCTCTCAGTCCCTGTGTCTCTCTCGGTCCCTGTGTCTCTCTAGGAACCTGTGTCTCCCCCTCGGTCCCTGTGTCTCTCTCTCAGTCCCTGTGTCTCTCTCTCAGTCCCTGTGTCTCTCTTTTGGTCCCTGTGTCTCTCTTTTGGTCCCTGTGTCTCTCTCGGTCCCTGTGTCTCTCTCGTTCCCTGCGTCTCTCACTCGGTCCCTGTGTCTCTCTCGTTCCCTGTCTCTCTCTCGGTCCCTGTGTCACTCTCGGTCCCTGTGTCTCTCTCTCGGTCCCTGTGTCTCTCTCTTGGTCCCTGTGTCTCTCTCTTGGTCCCTGTGTTTCTCATTCGGTCCCTGTGTCTCTCTCGGTCACTGTGCCTCTCTCTCAGTCCCTGTGTCTCTCTCTCGGTCCCTGTCTCACTCACTCAGTCCCTCTGTCTCTCTCTCGGTCTTTGTGTCTCTCTTGGTCACTGTCTCTCTCTAGGTCCGTGTGTCTCTCTCGGTCCCTGTGTCTCTCACACGGTCCCTGACTCTCTCTCGGTCCCTGTGTCTATCTCGGTCCCTGTCTCTCCCTCTATGTCCGTGTGTCTCTCTCGGTCCCTGTATCTCTCTCGGTCCCTGTGTCTCTCTCGGTCTCTGTGTATCATTCTCGGTTCCTGTGTATCATTCTCGGTCCCTGTGTCTCTCTCTCTCGGTCTCTGTGTCCCTCTCTCGGTCCCTGTGTCTCTCTCTCGGTCCCTGTTTCTCTCTCAGTCCCTGTGTGTCTCTCGGTCCCTGTCTCTCTCTAGGTCCCTGTGTCTCTCTTTCTCGGTCTCTGTGCCTTTCTCTCTCGGTCCCTGTGTCTCTCACTCGGTCCCTGTGTCTCACTCGGTCCCTGTGTCTCTCTCGGTCCCTGTGTCTGTCTCTCGTTCCCTGTGTCTCTCTCTCTCGGACCCTGTGTCTCTCTGGGTCCCTGTGTCTCTCTCTTGGTCCCTGTGTCTCTCACTCTGTCCCTGTGTCTCTCTCGGTCCCTGTGTCTCTCACTCGGTCCCTGTGTCTCTCTTGGATCCTTGTGTCTCTCTCTCGGTCCCTGTGTCTCTCTTGGTCCCTGTATCTCTCTCGGTCCCTGTGTCTCTCACTCTGTCCCTGTGTCTCTCGCGATCCCTGTGTCTCTCACTCGGTCCCTGTGTCTCTCACTCGGTCCCTGTGTCTCTCTCGGTCCCTGTGTCTCCCTCGGTCCCTGTGTCTCTCTCGGTCCCTGTGTCTCTCTCTCGGTCCCTGTTTCTCTCTCAGTCCCTGTTTGTCTCTCGGTCCCTGTCTCTCTCTAGGTCCCTGTGTCTCTCTTTCTCGGTCTCTGTGCCTCTCTCTCTCGGTCCCTGTGTCTCTCACTCGGTCCCTGTGTCTCACTCGGTCCCTGTGTCTCTCTCGGTCCCTGTGTCTGTCTCTCGGTCCCTGTGTCTCTCTCTCTCGGACCCTGTGTCTCTCTCTCTCGGTCTCTGTGTCCCTCTCTCGGTCCCTGTGTCTCTCTCTCGGTCCCTGTTTCTCTCTCAGTCCCTGTGTCTCTCTCGGTTCCTGTGTCTCTCTGTCAGTCCCTGTGTCTCTCACTCGGTCCCTGTGTCTCTCTCGTTCCCTGTCTCTCTCTCGGTCCCTGTGTCACTCTCAGTCCCTGTGTCTCTCTCTCTCGGTCCCTGTGTCTCTCTCTTGGTCCCTGTGTCTCTCTCTTGGTCCCTGTGTTTCTCACTCGGTCCCTGTGTCTCACTCGGTCCCTGTGTCTCTCTCGGTCCCTGTGTCTGTCTCTCGGTCCCTGTGTCTCTCTCTCTCGGACCCTGTGTCTCTCTCTCTCGGTCTCTGTGTCCCTCTCTCGGTCCCTGTGTCTCTCTCTCGGTCCCTGTTTCTCTCTCAGTCCCTGTGTCTCTCTCGGTTCCTGTGTCTCTCTGTCAGTCCCTGTGTCTCTCACTCGGTCCCTGTGTCTCTCTCGTTCCCTGTCTCTCTCTCGGTCCCTGTGTCACTCTTGGTCCCTGTCTCTCTCTCTCGGTCATTGTGTCTCTCTCTGAGTCCCTGTGTCTCTCTCGGTCCCTGTGTCTCCCTCGATTCCTGTGTCTCTCTCAGTCCCTGTGTCACTCTTGGTCGCTGTCTCTCTCTCTCTCTCTCGGTCATTGTATCTCTCTCTCGGTCCCTGTGTCTCCCTCGATCCCTGTGTCTCTCCCGGTCCCTATGTCTCTCTCACCGACCCTCTGTCTCTCTCTCGGTCCCTGTGTCTCTCTCTCAGTCACTGTGTCTCTCTCTCAGTCACTGTGTCTCTCTCGATCCCTGTCTCTCTCTCGGTCCCTGTCTCACTCTCGGTCCCTGTGTCTCTCTCGGTCCCTATCTCTCTCTCGGTCACTGTGTCTCTCTCGGTCCCTGTGTCTCTCTCGGTCCCTGTGTCTCTCTCTCTCGATCCCTGTGTCTCTCTCAGTCACTGTGTCTCTCTCGGTCCCTGTGTCTCTCTCTCGGTCCCTGTGTCTCTCTCTCTCGATCCCTGTGTCTCTCTCAGTCACTGTATCTCTCTCGGTCCTTGTGTCTCTCTCTCGGTCCCTGTGTCTCTCACTCGGTCCCTGTGTCTCTCTCGGTCCCTGTGTCTCTCTCTCGGTCCCTGTGTCTCTCTCTCACGATCCCTGTGTCTCTCTCAGTCACTGTGTCTCTCTCGGTCTCTGTGTCTCTCTCTCGGTCCCTGTGTCTCTCACTCGGTCCCTGTGTCTCTCTCGGTCCCTGTGACTCTCTCTCGGTCCCTGTGTCTCTCTCTCTCGATCCCTGTGTCTCTCTCAGTCACTGTGTCTCTCTTGGTCCCTGTGTCTCTCTCTCGGTCCCTGTGTCTCATTATCGGTCCCTGTGTCTCTCTCAGTTACTGTGTCTCCCTCGGTCCCTGTGTCTCTCACTCGGTCCCTGTGTCTCTCTTAGTCACTGTGTCTCTCTCGGTCCCTGTGTCTCTCTCTCGGTCCCAGTGTCTCTCTTAGTCACTGTGTCTCTCTCGGTCCCTGTGTCTCTCTCGGTCCCTGTGTCTCTCTCTCGGTCCCTGTGTCTCTCTCTCTCGATCCCTGTGTCTCTCTCAGTCACTGTGTCTCTCTTGGTCCCTGTGTCTCTCTGTCGTTTCCTGCGTCTCTCACTCGGTCCCTGTGTCTCTCTCTCAGTCCCTGTGTCTCTCTCGGTCCCTATGTCTCTCGAGGAACCTGTGTCTCTCCCTCGGTCCCTGTGTCTCTCTCTCAGTCCCTGTGTCTCTCTCTCAGTCCCTGTGTCTCTCTTTTGGTCCCTGTGTCTCTCTTTTGGTCCCTGTGTCTCTCTCGGTTCTTGTGTCTCTCTCTCGTTCCCTGTGTCTCTCTCGGTCCCTGTGTCACTCTTGGTCCCTGTCTCTCTCTCTCGGTCACTGTGTCTCTCTCAGTCACTGTGTCTCTCTCGGTCCCTGTGTCTCTCTCTCGGTCCCTGTGTCTCTCTCTCTCGATCCCTGTGTCTCTCTCAGTCACTGTATCTCTCTCGGTCCTTGTGTCTCTATCTCGGTCCCTGTGTCTCTCACTCGGTCCCTGTGTCTCTCTCGGTCCCTGTGTCTCTCTCTCGGTCCCTGTGTCTCTCTCTCACGATCCCTGTGTCTCTCTCAGTCACTGTGTCTCTCTCGGTCTCTGTGTCTCTCTCTCGGTCCCTGTGTCTCTCACTCGGTCCCTGTGTCTCTCTCGGTCCCTGTGACTCTCTCTCGGTCCCTGTGTCTCTCTCTCTCGATCCCTGTGTCTCTCTCAGTCACTGTGTCTCTCTTGGTCCCTGTGTCTCTCTCTCGGTCCCTGTGTCTCATTATCGGTCCCTGTGTCTCTCTCAGTTACTGTGTCTCCCTCGGTCCCTGTGTCTCTCACTCGGTCCCTGTGTCTCTCTTAGTCACTGTGTCTCTCTCGGTCCCTGTGTCTCTCTCTCGGTCCCAGTGTCTCTCTTAGTCACTGTGTCTCTCTCGGTCCCTGTGTCTCTCTCGGTCCCTGTGTCTCTCTCTCGGTCCCTGTGTCTCTCTCTCTCGATCCCTGTGTCTCTCTCAGTCACTGTGTCTCTCTTGGTCCCTGTGTCTCTCTGTCGTTTCCTGCGTCTCTCACTCGGTCCCTGTGTCTCTCTCTCAGTCCCTGTGTCTCTCTCGGTCCCTGTGTCTCTCGAGGAACCTGTGTCTCTCCCTCGGTCCCTGTGTCTCTCTCTCAGTCCCTGTGTCTCTCTCTCAGTCCCTGTGTCTCTCTTTTGGTCCCTGTGTCTCTCTTTTGGTCCCTGTGTCTCTCTCGGTCCCTGTGTCTCTCTCTCGTTCCCTGTGTCTCTCTCGGTCCCTGTGTCACTCTTGGTCCCTGTCTCTCTCTCTCGGTCACTGTGTCTCTCTCTCGGTCCCTGTGTCTCCCTCGATCCCTGTGACACTCCCGGTCCCTATATCTCTCTCACGGTCCCTGTGTCTCTCCCTCGGTACCTGTGTCTCTCTCAGTCCCTGTCTCTCACTCGGTCCCTGTCACTCTCTCGGTCCCTGTGTCTCTCCCTCGGTCCCTGCGTCTCTCTTTCGGTTCCTGTGTCTCTCTCTCGGTCCCTGTCTCACTCGGTCCCTGTGTCTCTCTCGGTCCCCGTATCTCTCTCGGTCCCTGTGTCTCTCTCGGTCCCTGTGTCTCTCTCGGTCCCTGTGTCTCTCACTCGGTCCCTGTGTCTCTCTCGGTCCCTGTGCCTCTCTCTCAGTCCCTGTGTCTCTCACTAGGTCCCTGTGTCACTCTTGGTCCCTGTCTCTCTCTCTCGGTCATTGTGTCTCTCTCTCAGTCCCTGTGTCTCCCTCGATCCCTGTGTCTCTCTCAGTCCCTGTGTCTCCCTCGGTCCCTGTGTCTCTCTCGGTCCCTGTCTCTCACTCGGTCCCTGTGTGTCTCTCGGCCCCTGTCTCTCTCTCTCGGTCCCTGTGTCTCTCTCGGTCCCTGTGTCTCTCTCGGTCCCTGTCTCTCTCTGTCACTGTGTCTCTCTCGATCCCTGTCTCTCTCTCGGTCCCTGTCTCTCTCTCGGTCCCTGTCTCTCTCTCGGTCCCTGTGTCTCTCTCGGTCCCTGTCTCTCTCTCAGTCACTGTGTCTCTCTCAATCCCTGTCTCTCTCTCGGTCCCTGTCTCTCTCTCGGTCCCTGTGTCTCTCTCGGTCCCTGTCTCTCTCTCGGTCCCTGTGTCTCTCTCGGTCCCTATCTCTCTCTCGGTCACTGTGTCTCACTAGGTCCGTGTCTGTCTCTCGAACCCTCTGTCTCTCTCGGTCCCTGTCTCTCTCTCGGTCCCTGTATCTCTCTCTCGGACCTTGTGTCTCTCTCGGTCCCTGTGTCTTTCTCTCTCGATCCCTGTCTCTATCTCGGTCCCTGTATCTCTCTCTCGGTCCCTGTGTCTCTCTCGGTCCCTGTGTCTCTCTCTCGGTCTCTGTGTCTCTCTCAGTCACTGTGTCTCTCTCGGTCCCTGTGTCTCTCTCGGTCCCTGTGTCTCTCATTCGATCCCTGTGTCTCTCTCGGTCTCTCTGTCTGTCTCTCGGTCCCTATGTCTCACTCGCTCCCTGTCTCTCTCTCGGAACCTGTGTCTCTCCCTCAGTCCCTGTGTCTCTCTCTCTGTCCCTGTGTCTCTTTCCTGTTCCCTGTGTCTCTCACTCGGTCCCTGTGTCTCTCTCGGTCCCTGTGTCTCTCTCTCTCAGTCCCTGTGTCTCTCACTCGGTCCCTGTGTCTCTCTCTCGGTCCCTGTGTCTCTCTCGGTCCCTGTGTCTCTCTCAGTCCCTGTGTCTCTCTCTCGGTCCCTGTGTCTCTCTCCTGGTCCCTGTGTCTCCCTCGGTCCCTGTGTCTTACTCGGTCCCGGTGTCACTCACTCGGTCCCTGTGTCTCTCTCGGTCCTTGTGTGTCTCTCTCGGTCCCTGTGTCTCTCTCTCGGTCCCTATGTCTCTCTCAGTCACTGTGTCTCTCTCGGTCCCTGTGTCTCGCTCGGTCCCTGTGTCTCACTCTGTCCCTGTGTCTCTCTCGGTCCCTGTGTCTCTCTCTCGTTCCCTGTGTCTCACTCGGTCCCTGTGTCTCTCTCTCGGTCCCTGTGTCTCTCTCTCTCGATCCCTGTGTCTCTCTCAGTCACTGTGTCTCTCTCGGTCCCTGTGTCTCTCTCTCGGTCCCTGTGTCTCTCACTCGGTCCCTGTGTCTCTCTCGGTCCCTGTGTCTCTCTCTCGGTCCCTATGTCTCTCTCTCTCGATCCTTGTGTCTCTCTCAGTCACTGTGTCTCTCTTGGTCCCTGTGTCTCTCTCTCGGTCCCTGTGACTCTCTCTCGGTCCCTGTGTCTGTCTCGGTCCCTATGGCTCTCTCTCGGTCCCTGCGTCTCATTCTCGGTCCCTTTGTCTCTCTCAGTCACTGTGTCTCTCTTAGTCCCTGTGTCTCTCTCTCGGTCCCTGTGTCTCTCTCGCTCCCTGTCTCTCTCTCGGAACCTGTGTCTCTCTCGGTCCCTGTGTCTCTCACTCGGTCCCTGTGTCTCTCTCAGTCCCTGTGACTCTCTCTCGGTCCCTGAGTCTCATTCTCGGTCCCTGTATCTCTTTCGGTCCCTGTGTCTCTCTCGCTCCCTGTGTCTCTCTCTCTCGATCCCTGTGTCTCTCTCAGTCACTGTGTCTCTCTCGGTCCCTGTGTCTCTCTCTCGGTCCCTGTGTCTCTCACTCGGTCCCTGTGTCTCTCTCGGTCCCTGTGTCTCTCTCTCGGTCCCTGTGACTATCTCTCTCGATCCCTGTGTCTCTCTCAGTCACTGTGTCTCTCTCAGTCCCTGTGTCTCTCTCTCGGTCCCTGTGTCTCTCACTCGGTCCCTGTGTGTCTCACTCGGTCCCTGTTTCTCTCTCTCTCGATTCCTGTGTCTCTCTCATTCGCTGTGTCTCTCTTGGTCCCTGTGTCTCTCTCTCGGTCCCTGTGACTCTCCCTCGGTCCCGGTGTCTCTCTCTCGGTTCCTGTGTCTCTCTCTTGGTCCCTGTGTCTCTCACTCGATCCCTGTGTCTCTCTCGGTCCCTGTGTCTCTCTCTCAGTCCCTGTGTCTCTCACTCGGTCCCTGTATCCCTCTCGGTCCCTGTCTCTCTCTCGGTCCCTGTGTCTCTCTTGGTCCCTATCTCTCTCTCGGTCACTGTGTCTCAATAGGTCCGAGTCTGTCTCTCGAACCCTCTGTCTCTCTCGGTCCCTGTGTCTCTCACTCTGTCCCTGTGTCTCTCTCGGTCCTTATTACTCTCTCTCGGTCCCTGTGTCTCATTATCGGTCCCTGTGTCTCTCTCAGTCACTGTGTCTCCCTCGGTCCCTGTGTCTCTCACTCGGTCCCTGTGTCTCTCTTAGTCACTGTGTCTCTCTTGGTCCCTCTGTCTCTCTCTCGATCCCTGTGTCTCTCTCGTTCCCTGTCTCTCTCTCGGTCCCTGTGTCACTCTCGGTCCCTGTGTCTCTCTCTCGGTCCCTGTGTCTCTCTCTTGGTCCCTGTGTTTCTCTCTTGATCCCTGTGTTTCTCACTCGGTCCCTGTGTCTCTCTCGGTCACTGTGCCTCTCTCTCAGTCCCTGTGTCTCTCACTAGGTCCCTGTGTCACTCTTGGTCCCTGTCTCTCTCTCTCTCGGTCCCTGTGTCTCTCTCGGTCCCTGTGTCTCTCAGTCACTGTGTCTCTCTCGGTCCCTGTGTCTCTCTCTCGGTCCCTGTGTCTCTGACTCGGTCCCTGTGTCTCTCCCGGTCCCTATGACTCTCTCTCGGTCCCTGTGTCTCATTCTCGGTCCCTGTGTCTCTCTCAGTCACTGTGTCACTCTTGGTCCCTGTGTCTCTCTCTCGGTCCCTGTGTCTCTCTCCCGGTCCCTGTGTCTCTCTCGGTCGCTGTGTCTCTCTCTCGGTCCCTGTGTCTCTCACTCTGTCCCTGTGTCTCTCTCAGTCCTTATGACTCTCTCTCGGTCCCTGTGTCTCATTTTCGGTCCCTGTGTCTCTCTCAGTCACTGTGTCTCTCACTCAGTCCCTGTATCTCTCTCGGTTCCTTGTGTATCTCTCGGTCCCTGTGTCTCTCTCGGTCCCTGTATCTCTCTCGGTCCCTCTGTCTCTCTCTCGGTCCCTGTGTCTCCCTCGGTCCCTGTCTCTCAATCGGTCCCTGTGTCTCATTCTCGGTCCCTGTGTCTCTCTCGGTTCCTTGTGTGTCTCTCTCGGTCCCTGTGTCTCTCTCTCGGTCCCTGTGTCTCTCTCAGTCACTGTGTCTCTCTCAGTCACTGTGTCTCTCTTGGTCCCTGTGTCTCTCTGTCGGTTCCTGCGTCTCTCACTCGGTCACTGTGTTTCTCTCTCAGTCCCTGTGTCTCTGTCGGTCTCTATGTCTCTCTTTTGGTCCCTGTGTCTCTCTTTTGGTCCCTGTGTCTCTCTCGGTTCCTGTGTCTCTCTGTCAGTCACTGTGTCTCTCACTCGGTCCCTGTGTCTCTCTTTTGGTCCCTGTGTCTCTCACACGGTCCCTGTCTCTCTCTCGGTTCCTGTGTCTCTCTGTCAGTCCCTGTGTCTCTCACTCGGTCCCTGTGTCTCTCTCGTTCCCTGTCTCTCTCTCGGTCCCTGTGTCACACTCAGTCCCTGTGTCTCTCTCTCGGTCCCTGTGTCTCTCTCTTGGTCCCTGTGTCTCTCTCTTGGTCCCTGTGTTTCTCACTCGGTCCCTGTGTCTCTCTCGGTCACTGTGTCTCTCTCTCAGTCCCTGTGTTTCTCACTAGGTCCCTGTGTCACTCTTGGTCCCTGTCTCTCTCTCTCGGTCATTGTGTCTCTCTCTGAGTCCCTGTGTCTCTCTCGGTCACTGTGTCTCCCTCGATTCCTGTGTCTCTCTCAGTCCCTGTGTCACTCTTGGTCGCTGTCTCTCTCTCTCGGTCATTGTATCTCTCTCTCGGTCCCTGTCTCTCTCACCGACCCTCTGTCTCTCTCTCGGTCCCTGTGTCTCTCTCTCAGTCACTGTGTCTCTCTCTCAGTCACTGTGTCTCTCACGATCCCTGTCTCTCTCTCGGTCCCTGTCTCTCTCTTGGTCCCTGTGTCTCTCTCGGTCCCTGTCTCTCTCTCGGTCCCTGTGTCTCTCTCGGTCCCTATCTCTCTCTCGGTCACTGTGTCTCTCTCGGTCCCTGTGTCTCTCTCGTTCCCTGTGTCTCTCTCTCTCGATCTCTGTGTCTCTCTCAGTCACTGTGTCTCTCTCGGTCCCTGTGTCTCTCTCTCGGTCCCTGTGTCTCTCTCTCTCGATCCCTGTGTCTCTCTCAGTCACTGTGTCTCTCTCGGTCCCTGTGTCTCTCTCTCGGTCCCTGTGTCTCTCACTCGGTCCCTGAGTCTCTCTCGGTCCCTGTGTCTCTCTCTCAGTCCCTGTGTCTCTCTCTCACGATCCCTGTGTCTCTCTCAGTCACTGTGTCTCTCTCGGTCTCTGTGTCTCTCTCTCGGTCCCTGTGTCTCTCACTCGGTCCCTGGGTCTCTCTCGGTCCCTGTGTCTCTCTCTCGGTCCCTGTGTCTCTCTCTCTCGATCCCTGTGTCTCTCTCAGTCACTGTGTCTCTCTCGGTTCCTGTGTCTCTCTCTTGGTCCCTTTGTCTCTCACTCGGTCCCTGTGTCTCACTCGGTCCCTGTGTCTCTCTCGGTCCCTGTGTCTGTCTCTCGGTCCCTGTGTCTCTCTCTCTCGGACCCTGTGTCTCTCTCTCTCGGTCTCTGTGTCCCTCTCTCGGTCCCTGTGTCTCTCTCTCGGTCCCTGTTTCTCTCTCAGTCCCTGTGTCTCTCTCGGTTCCTGTGTCTCTCTGTCAGTCCCTGTGTCTCTCACTCGGTCCCTGTGTCTCTCTCGTTTCCTGTCTCTCTCTCGGTCCCTGTGTCACTCTCAGTCCCTGTGTCTCTCTCTCTCGGTCCCTGTGTCTCTCTCTTGGTCCCTGTGTCTCTCTCTTGGTCCCTGTGTTTCTCACTCGGTCCCTGTGTCTCTCTCGGTCACTGTGCCTCTCTCTCAGTCCCTGTGTTTCTCACTAGGTCCCTGTGTCACTCTTGGTCCCTGTCTCTCTCTCTCTCGGTCATTGTGTCTCTCTCTGAGTCCCTGTGTCTCTCTCGGTCCCTGTGTCTCCCTCGATTCCTGTGTCTCTCTCAGTCCCTGTGTCACTCTTGGTCGCTGTCTCTCTCTCTCTCGGTCATTGTATCTCTCTCTCGGTCCCTGTGTCTCCCTCGACCCCTGTGTCTCTCCCGGTCCCTATGTCTCTCTCACCGACCCTCTGTCTCTCTCTCGGTCCCTGTGTCTCTCTCTCAGTCACTGTGTCTCTCTCTCAGTCACTGTGTCTCTCTCGATCCCTGTCTCTCTCTCGGTCCCTGTCTCACTCTCGGTCCCTGTGTCTCTCTCGGTCCCTATCTCTCTCTCGGTCACTGTGTCTCTCTCGGTCCCTGTGTCTCTCTCGGTCCCTGTGTCTCTCTCTCTCGATCCCTGTGTCTCTCTCAGTCACTGTGTCTCTCTCGGTCCCTGTGTCTCTCTCTCGGTCCCTGTGTCTCTCTCTCTCGATCCCTGTGTCTCTCTCAGTCACTGTGTCTCTCTCGGTCCTTGTGTCTCTCTCTCGGTCCCTGTGTCTCTCACTCGGTCCCTGTGTCTCTCTCGGTCCCTGTGTCTCTCTCTCGGTCCCTGTGTCTCTCTCTCACGATCCCTGTGTCTCTCTCAGTCACTGTGTCTCTCTCGGTCTCTGTGTCTTTCTCTCGGTCCCTGTGTCTCTCACTCGGTCCCTGTGTCTCTCTCGGTCCCTGTGACTCTCTCTCGGTCCCTGTGTCTCTCTCTCTCGATCCCTGTGTCTCTCTCAGTCACTGTGTCTCTCTTGGTCCCTGTGTCTCTCTCTCGGTCCCTGTGTCTCATTATCGGTCCCTGTGTCTCTCTCAGTTACTGTGTCTCCCTCGGTCCCTGTGTCTCTCACTCGGTCCCTGTGTCTCTCTTAGTCACTGTGTCTCTCTCGGTCCCTGTGTCTCTCTCTCGGTCCCAGTGTCTCTCTTAGTCACTGTGTCTCTCTCGGTCCCTGTGTCTCTCTCGGTCCCTGTGTCTCTCTCTCGGTCCCTGTGTCTCTCTCTCTCGATCCCTGTGTCTCTCTCAGTCACTGTGTCTCTCTTGGTCCCTGTGTCTCTCTGTCGTTTCCTGCGTCTCTCACTCGGTCCCTGTGTCTCTCTCTCAGTCCCTGTGTCTCTCTCGGTCCCTGTGTCTCTCGAGGAACCTGTGTCTCTCCCTCGGTCCCTGTGTCTCTCTCTCAGTCCCTGTGTCTCTCTCTCAGTCCCTGTGTCTGTCTTTTGGTCCCTGTGTCTCTCTTTTGGTCCCTGTGTCTCTCTCGGTCCCTGTGTCTCTCTCTCGTTCCCTGTGTCTCTCTCGGTCCCTGTGTCACTCTTGGTCCCTGTCTCTCTCTCTCGGTCACTGTGTCTCTCTCTCGGTCCCTGTGTCTCCCTCGATCCCTGTGACACTCCCGGTCCCTATGTCTCTCTCACGGTCCCTGTGTCTCTCCCTCGGTACCTGTGTCTCTCTCAGTCCCTGTCTCTCACTCGGTCCCTGTCACTCTCTCGGTCCCTGTGTCTCTCCCTCGGTCCCTGCGTCTCTCTTTCGGTTCCTGTGTCTCTCTCTCGGTCCCTGTCTCACTCGGTCCCTGTGTCTCTCTCGGTCCCCGTATCTCTCTCGGTCCCTGTGTCTCTCTCGGTCCCTGTGTCTCTCTCGGTCCCTGTGTCTCTCTCGGTCCCTGTGTCTCTCACTCGGTCCCTGTGTCTCTCTCGGTCCCTGTGCCTCTCTCTCAGTCCCTGTGTCTCTCACTAGGTCCCTGTGTCACTCTTGGTCCCTGTCTCTCTCTCTCGGTCATTGTGTCTCTCTCTCAGTCCCTGTGTCTCCCTCGATCCCTGTGTCTCTCTCAGTCCCTGTGTCTCCCTCGGTCCCTGTGTCTCTCTCGGTCCCTGTCTCTCACTCGGTCCCTGTGTGTCTCTCGGCCCCTGTCTCTCTCTCTCGGTCCCTGTGTCTCTCTCGGTCCCTGTGTCTCTCTCGGTCCCTGTCTCTCTCTGTCACTGTGTCTCTCTCGATCCCTGTCTCTCTCTCGGTCCCTGTCTCTCTCTCGGTCCCTGTCTCTCTCTCGGTCCCTGTGTCTCTCTTGGTCCCTGTCTCTCTCTCAGTCACTGTGTCTCTCTCGATCCCTGTCTCTCTCTCGGTCCCTGTGTCTCTGTCGGTCCCTATCTCTCTCTCGGTCACTGTGTCTCACTAGGTCCGTGTCTGTCTCTCGAACCCTCTGTCTCTCTCGGTCCCTGTCTCTCTCTCGGTCCCTGTATCTCTCTCTCGGACCTTGTGTCTCTCTCGGTCCCTGTGTCTTTCTCTCTCGATCCCTGTCTCTATCTCGGTCCCTGTATCTCTCTCTCGGTCCCTGTGTCTCTCTCGGTCTCTGTGTCTCTCTCAGTCACTGTGTCTCTCTCGGTCCCTGTGTCTCTCTCGGTCCCTGTGTCTCTCATTCGATCCCTGTGTCTCTCTCGGTCTCTCTGTCTCTCTCTCGGTCCCTATGTCTCACTCGCTCCCTGTCTCTCTCTCGGAACCTGTGTCTCTCCCTCAGTCCCTGTGTCTCTCTCTCTGTCCCTGTGTCTCTTTCCTGTTCCCTGTGTCTCTCACTCGGTCCCTGTCTCTCCCTCAGTCCCTGTGTCTCTCTCTCTGTCCCTGTGTCTCTTTCCTGTTCCCTGTGTCTCTCACTCGGTCCCTGTGTCTCTCTCTCGGTCCCTGTCTCTCTCTCGGTCCCTGTGTCTCTCTCCTGGTCCCTGTGTCTCCCTCGGTCCCTGTGTCTTACTCGGTCCCGGTGTCACTCAGTCGGTCCCTGTGTCTCTCTCGGTCCTTGTGTGTCTCTCTCGGTCCCTGTGTCTCTCTCTCGGTCCCTATGTCTCTCTCAGTCACTGTGTCTCTCTCGGTCCCTGTGTCTCGCTCGGTCCCTGTGTCTCACTCTGTCCCTGTGTCTCTCTCGGTCCCTGTGTCTCTCTCTCGTTCCCTGTGTCTCACTCGGTCCCTGTGTCTCTCTCTCGGTCCCTGTGTCTCTCTCTCAGTCCCTGTGTCTCTCTCTCTCGATCCCTGTGTCTCTCTCAGTCACTGTGTCTCCATCGGTCCCTGTGTCTCTCTCTCGGTCCCTGTGTCTCTCTCTCTCGATCCCTGTGTCTCTCTCAGTCACTGTGTCTCTCTCGGTCCCTGTGTCTCTCTCTCGGTCCCTGTGTCTCTCACTCGGTCCCTGTGTCTCTCTCGGTCCCTGTGTCTCTCTCTCGGTCCCTGTGTCTCTCTCTCTCGATCCTTGTGTCTCTCTCAGTCACTGTGTCTCTCTTGGTCCCTGTGTCTCTCTCTCGGTCCCTGTGACTCTCTCTCGGTCCCTGTGTCTGTCTCGGTCCCTATGGCTCTCTCTCGGCCCCTGCGTCTCATTCTCGGTCCCTGTGTCTCTCTCAGTCACTGTGTCTCTCTTGGTCCCTGTGTCTCTCTCTCGGTCCCTGTGTCTCTCTCGCTCCCTGTCTCTCTCTCGGAACCTGTGTCTCTCTCGGTCCCTGTGTCTCTCACTCGGTCCCTGTGTCTCTCTCAGTCCCTATGACTCTCTCTCGGTCCCTGAGTCTCATTCTCGGTCCCTGTATCTCTTTCGGTCCCTGTGTCTCTCTCTCTCCCTGTGTCTCTCTCTCTCGATCCCTCTGTCTCTCTCAGTCACTGTGTCTCTCTCGGTCCCTGTGTCTCTCTCTCGGTCCCTGTGTCTCTCACTCGGTCCCTGTGTCTCTCTCGGTCCCTGTGTCTCTCTCTCGGTCCCTGTGTCTCTCTCTCTCGATCCCTGTGTCTCTCTCAGTCACTGTGTCTCTCTCAGTCCCTGTGTCTCTCTCTCGGTCCCTGTGTCTCTCACTCGGTCCCTGTGTCTCTCACTCGGTCCCTGTTTCTCTCTCTCTCGATTCCTGTGTCTCTCTCATTCGCTGTGTCTCTCTTGGTCCCTGTGTCTCTCTCTCGGTCCCTGTGACTCTCCCTCGGTCCCGGTGTCTCTCTCTCGGTTCCTGTGTCTCTCTCTTGGTCCCTGTGTCTCTCACTCGATCCCTGTGTCTCTCTCGGTCCCTGTGTCTCTCTCTCAGTCCCTGTGTCTCTCTCTCGGTCCCTGTATCCCTCTCGGTCCCTGTCTCTCTCTCGGTCCCTGTGTCTCTCTTGGTCCCTATCTCTCTCTCGGTCACTGTGTCTCAATAGGTCCGAGTCTGTCTCTCGAACCCTCTGTCTCTCTCGGTCCCTGTGTCTCTCACTCTGTCCCTGTGTCTCTCTCGGTCCTTATTACTCTCTCTCTGTCCCTGTGTCTCATTATCGGTCCCTGTGTCTCTCTCAGTCACTGTGTCTCCCTCGGTCCCTGTGTCTCTCACTCGGTCCCTGTGTCTCTCTTAGTCACTGTGTCTCTCTTGGTCCCTGTGTCTCTCTCTCGATCCCTGTGTCTCTCTCGTTCCCTGTCTCTCTCTCGGTCCCTGTGTCACTCTCGGTCCCTGTGTCTCTCTCTCGGTCCCTGTGTCTCTCTCTTGGTCCCTGTGTCTCTCTCTTGATCCCTGTGTTTCTCACTCGGTCCCTGTGTCTCTCTCGGTCACTGTGCCTCTCTCTCAGTCCCTGTGTCTCTCACTAGGTCCCTGTGTCACTCTTGGTCCCTGTCTCTCTCTCTCTCGGTCCCTGTGTCTCTCTCGGTCCCTGTGTCTCTCAGTCACTGTGTCTCTCTCGGTCCCTGTGTCTCTCTCTCGGTCCCTGTGTCTCTGACTCGGTCCCTGTGTCTCTCCCGGTCCCTATGACTCTCTCTCGGTCCCTGTGTCTCATTCTCGGTCCCTGTGTCTCTCTCAGTCACTGTGTCACTCTTGGTCCCTGTGTCTCTCTCTCGGTCCCTGTGTCTCTCTCCCGGTCCCTGTGTCTCTCTCGGTCGCTGTGTCTCTCTCTCGGTCCCTGTGTCTCTCACTCTGTCCCTGTGTCTCTCTCAGTCCTTATGACTCTCTCTCGGTCCCTGTGTCTCATTTTCGGTCCCTGTGTCTCTCTCAGTCACTGTGTCTCTCACTCAGTCCCTGTATCTCTCTCGGTTCCTTGTGTATCTCTCGGTCCCTGTGTCTCTCTCGGTCCCTGTATCTCTCTCGGTCCCTCTGTCTCTCTCTCGGTCCCTGTGTCTCCCTCGGTCCCTGTCTCTCACTCGGTCCCTGTGTCTCTCTCTCGGTCCCAGTGTCTCTCTTAGTCACTGTGTCTCTCTCGGTCCCTGTGTCTCTCTCGGTCCCTGTGTCTCTCTCTCGGTCCCTGTGTCTCTCTCTCTCGATCCCTGTGTCTCTCTCAGTCACTGTGTCTCTCTTGGTCCCTGTGTCTCTCTGTCGTTTCCTGCGTCTCTCACTCGGTCCCTGTGTCTCTCTCTCGGTCCCAGTGTCTCTCTTAGTCACTGTGTCTCTCTCAGTCACTGTGTCTCTCTCGGTCCCTGTGTCTCTCTCTCGTTCCCTGTGTCTCTCTCGGTCCCTGTGTCACTCTTGGTCCCTGTCTCTCTCTCTCGGTCACTGTGTCTCTCTCTCGGTCCCTGTGTCTCCCTCGATCCCTGTGACACTCCCGGTCCCTATGTCTCTCTCACGGTCCCTGTGTCTCTCCCTCGGTACCTGTGTCTCTCTCAGTCCCTGTCTCTCACTCGGTCCCTGTCACTCTCTCGGTCCCTGTGTCTCTCCCTCGGTCCCTGCGTCTCTCTTTCGGTTCCTGTGTCTCTCTCTCGGTCCCTGTCTCACTCGGTCCCTGTGTCTCTCTCGGTCCCCGTATCTCTCTCGGTCCCTGTGTCTCTCTCGGTCCCTGTGTCTCTCTCGGTCCCTGTGTCTCTCACTCGGCCCCTGTGTCTCTCTCGGTCCCTGTGCCTCTCTCTCAGTCCCTGTGTCTCTCACTAGGTCCCTGTGTCACTCTTGGTCCCTGTCTCTCTCTCTCGGTCATTGTGTCTCTCTCTCAGTCCCTGTGTCTCCCTCGATCCCTGTGTCTCTCTCAGTCCCTGTGTCTCCCTCGGTCCCTGTGTCTCTCTCGGTCCCTGTCTCTCACTCGGTCCCTGTGTGTCTCTCGGCCCCTGTCTCTCTCTCTCGGTCCCTGTGTCTCTCTCGGTCCCTGTGTCTCTCTCGGTCCCTGTCTCTCTCTGTCACTGTGTCTCTCTCGATCCCTGTCTCTCTCTCGGTCCCTGTCTCTCTCTCGGTCCCTGTCTCTCTCTCGGTCCCTGTGTCTCTCTCGGTCCCTGTCTCTCTCTCAGTCACTGTGTCTCTCTCGATCCCTGTCTCTCTCTCGGTCCCTGTCTCTCTCTCGGTCCCTGTGTCTCTCTCGGTCCCTGTCTCTCTCTCGGTCCCTGTGTCTCTGTCGGTCCCTATCTCTCTCTCGGTCACTGTGTCTCACTAGGTCCGTGTCTGTCTCTCGAACCCTCTGTCTCTCTCGGTCCCTGTCTCTCTATCGGTCCCTGTATCTCTCTCTCGGACCTTGTGTCTCTCTCGGTCCCTGTGTCTTTCTCTCTCGATCCCTGTCTCTATCTCGGTCCCTGTATCTCTCTCTCGGTCCCTGTGTCTCTCTCGGTCCCTGTGTCTCTCTCTCGGTCTCTGTGTCTCTCTCAGTCACTGTGTCTCTCTCGGTCCCTGTGTCTCTCTCGGTCCCTGTGTCTCTCATTCGATCCCTGTGTCTCTCTCGGTCTCTCTGTCTCTCTCTCGGTCCCTATGTCTCACTCACTCGCTCCCTGTCTCTCTCTCGGAACCTGTGTCTCTCCCTCAGTCCCTGTGTCTCTCTCTCTGTCCCTGTGTCTCTTTCCTGTTCCCTGTGTCTCTCACTCGGTCCCTGTGTCTCTCTCGGTCCCTGTGTCTCTCTCTCTCAGTCCCTGTGTCTCTCACTCGGTCCCTGTGTCTCTCTCTCGGTCCCTGTGTCTCATTTTCGGTCCCTGTGTCTCTCTCAGTCACTGTGTCTCTCACTCAGTCCCTGTATCTCTCTCGGTTCCTTGTGTATCTCTCGGTCCCTGTGTCTCTCTCGGTCCCTGTATCTCTCTCGGTCCCTCTGTCTCTCTCTCGGTCCCTGTGTCTCCCTCGGTCCCTGTCTCTCACTCGGTCCCCGTGTCTCTCTCTCGGTCCCAGTGTCTCTCTTAGTCACTGTGTCTCTCTCGGTCCCTGTGTCTCTCTCGGTCCCTGTGTCTCTCTCTCGGTCCCTGTGTCTCTCTCTCTCGATCCCTGTGTCTCTCTCAGTCACTGTGTCTCTCTTGGTCCCTGTGTCTCTCTGTCGTTTCCTGCGTCTCTCACTCGGTCCCTGTGTCTCTCTCTCAGTCCCTGTGTCTCTCTCGGTCCCTGTGTCTCTCGAGGAACCTGTGTCTCTCCCTCGGTCCCTGTGTCTCTCTCTCAGTCCCTGTGTCTCTCTCTCAGTCCCTGTGTCTCTCTTTTGGTCCCTGTGTCTCTCTCGGTCCCTGTGTCTCTCTCTCGTTCCCTGTGTCTCTCTCGGTCCCTGTGTCACTCTTGGTCCCTGTCTCTCTCTCTCGGTCACTGTGTCTCTCTCTCGGTCCCTGTGTCTCCCTCGATCCCTGTGACACTCCCGGTCCCTATGTCTCTCTCACGGTCCCTGTGTCTCTCCCTCGGTACCTGTGTCTCTCTCAGTCCCTGTCTCTCACTCGGTCCCTGTCACTCTCTCGGTCCCTGTGTCTCTCCCTCGGTCCCTGCGTCTCTCTTTCGGTTCCTGTGTCTCTTTCTCGGTCCCTGTCTCACTCGGTCCCTGTCTCTCTCTCGGTCCCCGTATCTCTCTCGGTCCCTGTGTCTCTCTCGGTCCCTGTGTCTCTCTCGGTCCCTGTGTCTCTCACTCGGTCCCTGTGTCTCTCTCGGTCCCTGTGCCTCTCTCTCAGTCCCTGTGTCTCTCACTAGGTCCCTGTGTCACTCTTGGTCCCTGTCTCTCTCTCTCGGTCATTGTGTCTCTCTCTCAGTCCCTGTGTCTCCCTCGATCCCTGTGTCTCTCTCAGTCCCTGTGTCTCCCTCGGTCCCTGTGTCTCTCTCGGTCCCTGTCTCTCACTCGGTCCCTGTGTGTCTCTCGGCCCCTGTCTCTCTCTCTCGGTCCCTGTGTCTCTCTCGGTCCCTGTGTCTCTCTCGGTCCCTGTCTCTCTCTGTCACTGTGTCTCTCTCGATCCCTGTCTCTCTCTCGGTCCCTGTCTCTCTCTCGGTCCCTGTCTCTCTCTCGGTCCCTGTGTCTCTCTCGGTCCCTGTCTCTCTCTCAGTCACTGTGTCTCTCTCGATCCCTGTCTCTCTCTCGGTCCCTGTCTCTCTCTCGGTCCCTGTGTCTCTCTCGGTCCCTGTCTCTCTCTCGGTCCCTGTGTCTCTGTCGGTCCCTATCTCTCTCTCGGTCACTGTGTCTCACTAGGTCCGTGTCTGTCTCTCGAACCCTCTGTCTCTCTCGGTCCCTGTCTCTCTCTCGGTCCCTGTATCTCTCTCACGGACCTTGTGTCTCTCTCGGTCCCTGTGTCTTTCTCTCTCGGTCCCTGTCTCTCTCTGTCACTGTGTCTCTCTCGATCCCTGTCTCTCTCTCGGTCCCTGTCTCTCTCTCGGTCCCTGTCTCTCTCTCGGTCCCTGTGTCTCTCTCGGTCCCTGTCTCTCTCTCAGTCACTGTGTCTCTCTCGATCCCTGTCTCTCTCTCGGTCCCTGTCTCTCTCTCGGTCCCTGTGTCTCTCTCGGTCCCTGTCTCTCTCTCGGTCCCTGTGTCTCTGTCGGTCCCTATCTCTCTCTCGGTCACTGTGTCTCACTAGGTCCGTGTCTGTCTCTCGAACCCTCTGTCTCTCTCGGTCCCTGTCTCTCTCTCGGTCCCTGTGTCTCTCTCGGTCCCTGTGTCTCTCATTCGATCCCTGTGTCTCTCTCGGTCTCTCTGTCTCTCTCTCGGTCCCTATGTCTCACTCGCTCCCTGTCTCTCTCTCGGAACCTGTGTCTCTCCCTCAGTCCCTGTGTCTCTCTCTCTGTCCCTGTGTCTCTTTCCTGTTCCCTGTGTCTCTCACTCGGTCCCTGTGTCTCTCTCGGTCCCTGTGTCTCTCTCTCTCAGTCCCTGTGTCTCTCACTCGGTCCCTGTGTCTCTCTCTCGGTCCCTGTGTCTCTCTCGGTCCCTGTGTCTCTCTCAGTCCCTGTGTCTCTCTCTCGGTCCCTGTGTGTCTCTCCTGGTCCCTGTGTCTCCCTCGGTCCCGGTGTCTTACTCGGTGCCGGTGTCACTCACTCGGTCCCTGTGTCTCTCTCGGTCCTTGTGTGTCTCTCTCGGTCCCTGTGTCTCTCTCTCGGTCCCTATGTCTCTCTCAGTCACTGTGTCTCTCTCGGTCCCTGTGTCTCGCTCGGTCCCTGTGTCTCACTCTGTCCCTGTGTCTCCCTCGGTCCCTGTGTCTCTCTCGGTCCCTGTGTCTCCCTCGGTCCCTGTGTCTCTCTCGGTCCCTGTCTCTCACTCGGTCCCTGTGTGTCTCTCGGCCCCTGTCTCTCTCTCTCGGTCCCTGTGTCTCTCTCGGTCCCTGTGTCTCTCTCGGTCCCTGTCTCTCTCTGTCACTGTGTCTCTCTCGATCCCTGTCTCTCTCTCGGTCCCTGTCTCTCTCTCGGTCCCTGTCTCTCTCTCGGTCCCTGTGTCTCTCTCGGTCCCTGTCTCTCTCTCAGTCACTGTGTCTCTCTCGATCCCTGTCTCTCTCTCGGTCCCTGTCTCTCTCTCGGTCCCTGTGTCTCTCTCGGTCCCTGTCTCTCTCTCGGTCCCTGTGTCTCTGTCGGTCCCTATCTCTCTCTCGGTCACTGTGTCTCACTAGGTCCGTGTCTGTCTCTCGAACCCTCTGTCTCTCTCGGTCCCTGTCTCTCTATCGGTCCCTGTATCTCTCTCTCGGACCTTGTGTCTCTCTCGGTCCCTGTGTCTTTCTCTCTCGATCCCTGTCTCTATCTCGGTCCCTGTATCTCTCTCTCGGTCCCTGTGTCTCTCTCGGTCCCTGTGTCTCTCTCTCGGTCTCTGTGTCTCTCTCAGTCACTGTGTCTCTCTCGGTCCCTGTGTCTCTCTCGGTCCCTGTGTCTCTCATTCGATCCCTGTGTCTCTCTCGGTCTCTCTGTCTCTCTCTCGGTCCCTATGTCTCACTCACTCGCTCCCTGTCTCTCTCTCGGAACCTGTGTCTCTCCCTCAGTCCCTGTGTCTCTCTCTCTGTCCCTGTGTCTCTTTCCTGTTCCCTGTGTCTCTCACTCGGTCCCTGTGTCTCTCTCGGTCCCTGTGTCTCTCTCTCTCAGTCCCTGTGTCTCTCACTCGGTCCCTGTGTCTCTCTCTCGGTCCCTGTGTCTCATTTTCGGTCCCTGTGTCTCTCTCAGTCACTGTGTCTCTCACTCAGTCCCTGTATCTCTCTCGGTTCCTTGTGTATCTCTCGGTCCCTGTGTCTCTCTCGGTCCCTGTATCTCTCTCGGTCCCTCTGTCTCTCTCTCGGTCCCTGTGTCTCCCTCGGTCCCTGTCTCTCACTCGGTCCCCGTGTCTCTCTCTCGGTCCCAGTGTCTCTCTTAGTCACTGTGTCTCTCTCGGTCCCTGTGTCTCTCTCGGTCCCTGTGTCTCTCTCTCGGTCCCTGTGTCTCTCTTGGTCCCTGTGTCTCTCTGTCGTTTCCTGCGTCTCTCACTCGGTCCCTGTGTCTCTCTCTCAGTCCCAGTGTCTCTCTCGGTCCCTGTGTCTCTCGAGGAACCTGTGTCTCTCCCTCGGTCCCTGTGTCTCTCTCTCAGTCCCTGTGTCTCTCTCTCAGTCCCTGTGTCTCTCTTTTGGTCCCTGTGTCTCTCTCGGTCCCTGTGTCTCTCTCTCGTTCCCTGTGTCTCTCTCGGTCCCTGTGTCACTCTTGGTCCCTGTCTCTCTCTCTCGGTCACTGTGTCTCTCTCTCGGTCCCTGTGTCTCCCTCGATCCCTGTGACACTCCCGGTCCCTATGTCTCTCTCACGGTCCCTGTGTCTCTCCCTCGGTACCTGTGTCTCTCTCAGTCCCTGTCTCTCACTCGGTCCCTGTCACTCTCTCGGTCCCTGTGTCTCTCCCTCGGTCCCTGCGTCTCTCTTTCGGTTCCTGTGTCTCTTTCTCGGTCCCTGTCTCACTCGGTCCCTGTGTCTCTCTCGGTCCCCGTATCTCTCTCGGTCCCTGTGTCTCTCTCGGTCCCTGTGTCTCTCTCGGTCCCTGTGTCTCTCACTCGGTCCCTGTGTCTCTCTCGGTCCCTGTGCCTCTCTCTCAGTCCCTGTGTCTCTCACTAGGTCCCTGTGTCACTCTTGGTCCCTGTCTCTCTCTCTCGGTCATTGTGTCTCTCTCTCAGTCCCTGTGTCTCCCTCGATCCCTGTGTCTCTCTCAGTCCCTGTGTCTCCCTCGGTCCCTGTGTCTCTCTCGGTCCCTGTCTCTCACTCGGTCCCTGTGTGTCTCTCGGCCCCTGTCTCTCTCTCTCGGTCCCTGTGTCTCTCTCGGTCCCTGTGTCTCTCTCGGTCCCTGTCTCTCTCTGTCACTGTGTCTCTCTCGATCCCTGTCTCTCTCTCGGTCCCTGTCTCTCTCTCGGTCCCTGTCTCTCTCTCGGTCCCTGTGTCTCTCTCGGTCCCTGTCTCTCTCTCAGTCACTGTGTCTCTCTCGATCCCTGTCTCTCTCTCGGTCCCTGTCTCTCTCTCGGTCCCTGTGTCTCTCTCGGTCCCTGTCTCTCTCTCGGTCCCTGTGTCTCTGTCGGTCCCTATCTCTCTCTCGGTCACTGTGTCTCACTAGGTCCGTGTCTGTCTCTCGAACCCTCTGTCTCTCTCGGTCCCTGTCTCTCTCTCGGTCCCTGTATCTCTCTCACGGACCTTGTGTCTCTCTCGGTCCCTGTGTCTTTCTCTCTCGGTCCCTGTCTCTCTCTGTCACTGTGTCTCTCTCGATCCCTGTCTCTCTCTCGGTCCCTGTCTCTCTCTCGGTCCCTGTCTCTCTCTCGGTCCCTGTGTCTCTCTCGGTCCCTGTCTCTCTCTCAGTCACTGTGTCTCTCTCGATCCCTGTCTCTCTCTCGGTCCCTGTCTCTCTCTCGGTCCCTGTGTCTCTCTCGGTCCCTGTCTCTCTCTCGGTCCCTGTGTCTCTGTCGGTCCCTATCTCTCTCTCGGTCACTGTGTCTCACTAGGTCCGTGTCTGTCTCTCGAACCCTCTGTCTCTCTCGGTCCCTGTCTCTCTCTCGGTCCCTGTGTCTCTCTCGGTCCCTGTGTCTCTCATTCGATCCCTGTGTCTCTCTCGGTCTCTCTGTCTCTCTCTCGGTCCCTATGTCTCACTCGCTCCCTGTCTCTCTCTCGGAACCTGTGTCTCTCCCTCAGTCCCTGTGTCTCTCTCTCTGTCCCTGTGTCTCTTTCCTGTTCCCTGTGTCTCTCACTCGGTCCCTGTGTCTCTCTCGGTCCCTGTGTCTCTCTCTCTCAGTCCCTGTGTCTCTCACTCGGTCCCTGTGTCTCTCTCTCGGTCCCTGTGTCTCTCTCGGTCCCTGTGTCTCTCTCAGTCCCTGTGTCTCTCTCTCGGTCCCTGTGTGTCTCTCCTGGTCCCTGTGTCTCCCTCGGTCCCGGTGTCTTACTCGGTGCCGGTGTCACTCACTCGGTCCCTGTGTCTCTCTCGGTCCTTGTGTGTCTCTCTCGGTCCCTGTGTCTCTCTCTCGGTCCCTATGTCTCTCTCAGTCACTGTGTCTCTCTCGGTCCCTGTGTCTCGCTCGGTCCCTGTGTCTCACTCTGTCCCTGTGTCTCTCTCGGTCCCTGTGTCTCTCTCTCGTTCCCTGTGTCTCACTCGGTCCCTGTGTCTCTCTCTCGGTCCCTGTGTCTCTCTCTCGGTCCCTGTGTCTCTCTCTCTCGATCCCTGTGTCTCTCTCAGTCACTGTGTCTCCATCGGTCCCTGTGTCTCTCTCTCGGTCCCTGTGTCTCTCTCTCTCGATCCCTGTGTCTCTCTCAGTCACTGTGTCTCTCTCGGTCCCTGTGTCTCTCTCTCGGTCCCTGTGTCTCTCACTCGGTCCCTGGGTCTCTCTCGGTCCCTGTGTCTCTCTCTCGGTCCCTGTGTCTCTCTCTCTCGATCCTTGTGTCTCTCTCAGTCACTGTGTCTCTCTTGGTCCCTGTGTCTCTCTCTCGGTCCCTGTGACTCTCTCTCGGTCCCTGTGTCTGTCTCGGTCCCTATGGCTCTCTCTCGGTCCCTGCGTCTCATTCTCGGTCCCTGTGTCTCTCTCAGTCACTGTGTCTCTCTTGGTCCCTGTGTCTCTCTCTCGGTCCCTGTGTCTCTCTCGCTCCCTGTCTCTCTCTCGGAACCTGTGTCTCTCTCGGTCCCTGTGTCTCTCACTCGGTCCCTGTGTCTCTCTCAGTCCCTATGACTCTCTCTCGGTCCCTGAGTCTCATTCTCGGTCCCTGTATCTCTTTCGGTCCCTGTGTTTCTCTCGCTCCCTGTGTCTCTCTCTCTCGATCCCTGTGTCTCTCTCAGTCACTGTGTCTCTCTCGGTCCCTGTGTCTCTCTCTCGGTCCCTGTGTCTCTCACTCGGTCCCTGTGTCTCTCTCGGTCCCTGTGTCTCTCTCTCGGTCCCTGTGTCTCTCTCTCTCGATCCCTGTGTCTCTCAGTCACTGTGTCTCTCTCAGTCCCTGTGTCTCTCTCTCGGTCCCTGTTTCTCTCTCTCTCGATTCCTGTGTCTCTCTCATTCGCTGTGTCTCTCTTGGTCCCTGTGTCTCTCTCTCGGTCCCTGTGACTCTCCCTCGGTCCCGGTGTCTCTCTCTCGGTTCCTGTGTCTCTCCCTTGGTCCATGTGTCTCTCACTCGATCCCTGTGTCTCTCTCGGTCCCTGTGTCTCTCTCTCAGTCCCTGTGTCTCTCACTCGGTCCCTGTATCCCTCTCGGTCCCTGTCTCTCTCTCGGTCCCTGTGTCTCTCTTGGTCCCTATCTCTCTCTCGGTCACTGTGTCTCAATAGGTCCGAGTCTGTCTCTCGAACCCTCTGTCTCTCTCGGTCCCTGTGTCTCTCACTCTGTCCCTGTGTCTCTCTCGGTCCTTATTACTCTCTCTCGGTCCCTGTGTCTCATTATCGGTCCCTGTGTCTCTCTCAGTCACTGTGTCTCCCTCGGTCCCTGTGTCTCTCACTCGGTCCCTGTGTCTCTCTTAGTCACTGTGTCTCTCTTGGTCCCTGTGTCTCTCTCTCGATCCCTGTGTCTCTCTCGTTCCCTGTCTCTCTCTCGGTCCCTGTGTCACTCTCGGTCCCTGTGTCTCTCTCTCGGTCCCTGTGTCTCTCTCTTGGTCCCTGTGTCTCTCTCTTGATCCCTGTGTTTCTCACTCGGTCCCTGTGTCTCTCTCGGTCACTGTGCCTCTCTCTCAGTCCCTGTGTCTCTCACTAGGTCCCTGTGTCACTCTTGGTCCCTGTCTCTCTCTCTCTCGGTCCCTGTGTCTCTCTCGGTCCCTGTGTCTCTCAGTCACTGTGTCTCTCTCGGTCCCTGTGTCTCTCTCTCGGTCCCTGTGTCTCTGACTCGGTCCCTGTGTCTCTCCCGGTCCCTATGACTCTCTCTCGGTCCCTGTGTCTCATTCTCGGTCCCTGTGTCTCTCTCAGTCACTGTGTCACTCTTGGTCCCTGTGTCTCTCTCTCGGTCCCTGTGTCTCTCTCCCGGTCCCTGTGTCTCTCTCGGTCGCTGTGTCTCTCTCTCGGTCCCTGTGTCTCTCACTCTGTCCCTGTGTCTCTCTCAGTCCTTATGACTCTCTCTCGGTCCCTGTGTCTCATTTTCGGTCCCTGTGTCTCTCTCAGTCACTGTGTCTCTCACTCAGTCCCTGTATCTCTCTTGGTTCCTTGTGTATCTCTCGGTCCCTGTGTCTCTCTCGGTCCCTGTATCTCTCTCGGTCCCTCTGTCTCTCTCTCGGTCCCTGTGTCTCCCTCGGTCCCTGTCTCTCACTCGGTCCCTGTGTCTCATTCTCGGTCCCTGTGTCTCTCTCGGTTCCTTGTGTGTCTCTCTCGGTCCCTGTGTCTCTCTCTCGGTCCCTGTGTCTCTCTTAGTCACTGTGTCTCTCTCCGTCCCTGTGTCTCTCTCGGTCCCTGTGTCTCTGTCTCGGTCCCTGTGTCTCTCTCTCTCGATCCCTGTGTCTCTCTCAGTCACTGTGTCTCTCTTGGTCCCTGTGTCTCTCTGTCGGTTCCTGCGTCTCTCACTCGGTCACTGTGTCTCTCTCTCAGTCCCTGTGTCTCTGTCGGTCTCTATGTCTCTCTTTTGGTCCCTGTGTCTCTCTTTTGGTCCCTGTGTCTCTCTCGGTTCCTGTGTCTCTCTGTAAGTCCCTGTGTCTCTCACTCGGTCCCTGTGTCTCTCTTTTGGTCCCTGTGTCTCTCACACGGTCCCTGTGTCTCTCTTTTGGTCCCTGTGTCTCTCACACGGTCCCTGTCTCTCTCTCGGTTCCTGTGTCTCTCTGTCAGTCCCTGTGTCTCTCACTCGGTCCCTGTGTCTCTCTCGTTCCCTGTCTCTCTCTCGGTCCCTGTGTCACACTCAGTCCCTGTGTCTCTCTCTCGGTCCCTGTGTCTCTCTCTTGGTCCCTGTGTCTCTCTCTTGGTCCCTTGGTTTCTCACTCGGTCCCTGTGTCTCTCTCGGTCACTGTGTCTCTCTCTCAGTCCCTGTGTTTCTCACTAGGTCCCTGTGTCACTCTTGGTCCCTGTCTCTCTCTCTCGGTCATTGTGTCTCTCTCTGAGTCCCTGTGTCTCTCTCGGTCCCTGTGTCTCCCTCGTTTCCTGTGTCTCTCTCAGTCCCTGTGTCACTCTTGGTCGCTGTCTCTCTCTCTCGGTCATTGTATCTCTCTCTCGGTCCCTGTCTCTCTCACCGACCCTCTGTCTCTCTCTCGGTCCCTGTGTCTCTCTCTCAGTCACTGTGTCTCTCTCTCAGTCACTGTGTCTCTCTCGATCCCTGTCTCTCTCTCGGTCCCTGTCTCTCTCTCGGTCCCTGTGTCTCTCTCGGTCCCTGTGTCTCTCTCGGTCCCTGTGTCTCTCTCGGTCCCTATCTCTCTCTCGGTCACTGTGTCTCTCTCGGTCCCTGTGTCTCTCTCGTTCCCTGTGTCTCTCTCTCTCGATCCCTGTGTCTCTCTCAGTCACTGTGTCTCTCTCGGTCCCTGTGTCTCTCTCTCGGTCCCTGTGTCTCTCTCTCTCGATCCCTGTGTCTCTCTCAGTCACTGTGTCTCTCTCGGTCCCTGTGTCTCTCTCTTGGTCCCTGTGTCTCTCTCGGTCCCTGTGTCTCTCTCGGTCCCTGTGTCTCTCTCTCAGTCCCTGTGTCTCTCTCTCACGATCCCTGTGTCTCTCTCAGTCACTGTGTCTCTCTCGGTCTCTGTGTCTCTCTCTCGGTCCCTGTGTCTCTCACTCGGTCCCTGGGTCTCTCTCGGTCCCTGTGTCTCTCTCTCGGTCCCTGTGTCTCTCTCTCTCGATCCCTGTGTCTCTCTCAGTCACTGTGTCTCTCTTGGTCCCTGTGTCTCTCTCTCGGTCCCTGTGACTCTCCCTTGGTACCTGTGTCTCTCTCTCGGTTCCTGTGTCTCTCTCTTGGTCCCTTTGTCTCTCACTCGGTCCCTGTGTCTCTCTCTTGGTCCCTTTGTCTCTCACTCGGTCCCTGTGTCTCTCTCGGTCCCTGTGTCTCTCTCTCAGTCCCTGTGTCTCTCACTCGGTCCCTGTATCTCTCTCGGTCCCTGTCTCTCTCTCGGTCCCTGTGTCTCTCTCGGTCACTATCTCTCTCTCGGTCACTGTGTCTCACTAGGTTCGTGTCTGTCTCTCGAACCCTCTGTCTCTCTCGGTCCCTGTGTCTCTCACTCTGTCCCTGTGTCTCTCTCGTTCCTTATTACTGTCTCTCGGTCCCTGTGTCTCATTATCGGTCCCTGTGTCTCTCTCAGTTACTGTGTCTCCCTCGGTCCCTGTGTCTCTCACTCGCTCCCTGTGTCTCTCTTAGTCACTGTGTCTCTCTCGGTCCCTGTGTCTCTCTCTCGGTCTCAGTGTCTCTCTTAGTCACTGTGTCTCTCTCGGTCCCTGTGTCTCTCTCGGTCCCTGTGTCTCCCTCGATTCCTGTGTCTCTCTCAGTCCCTGTGTCACTCTTGGTCGCTGTCTCTCTCTCTCGGTCATTGTATCTCTCTCTCGGTCCCTGTGTCTCCCTCGATCCCTGTGTCTCTCCCGGTCCCTATGTCTCTCTCACCGACCCTCTGTCTCTCTCTCGGTCCCTGTGTCTCTCTCTCAGTCACTGTGTCTCTCTCTCAGTCACTGTGTCTCTCTCGATCCCTGTCTCTCTCTCGGTCCCTGTCTCACTCTCGGTCCCTGTGTCTCTCTCGGTCCCTATCTCTCTCTCGGTCACTGTGTCTCTCTCGGTCCCTGTGTCTCTCTCGGTCCCTGTGTCTCTCTCTCTCGATCCCTGTGTCTCTCTCAGTCACTGTGTCTCTCTCGGTCCCTGTGTCTCTCTCTCGGTCCCTGTGTCTCTCTCTCTTGATCCCTGTGTCTCTCTCAGTCACTGTGTCTCTCTCGGTCCTTGTGTCTCTCTCTCGGTCCCTGTGTCTCTCACTCGGTCCCTGTGTCTCTCTCGGTCCCCGTGTCTCTCTCTCGGTCCCTGTGTCTCTCTCTCACGATCCCTGTGTCTCTCTCAGTCGCTGTGTCTCTCTCGGTCTTGTGTCTCTCTCTCGGTCCCTGTGTCTCTCACTCGGTCCCCGTGTCTCTCTCGGTCCCTGTGACTCTCTCTCGGTCCCTGTGTCTCTCTCTCTCGATCCCTGTGTCTCTCTCAGTCACTGTGTCTCTCTTGGTCCCTGTGTCTCTCTCTCGGTCCCTGTGTCTCATTATCGGTCCCTGTGTCTCTCTCAGTTACTGTGTCTCCCTCGGTCCCTGTGTCTCTCACTCGGCCCCTGTGTCTCTCTTAGTCACTGTGTCTCTCTCGGTCCCTGTGTCTCTCTCTCGGTCCCAGTGTCTCTCTTAGTCACTGTGTCTCTCTCGGTCCCTGTGTCTCTCTCGGTCCCTGTGTCTCTCTCTCGGTCCCTGTGTCTCTCTCTCTCGATCCCTGTGTCTCTCTCAGTCACTGTGTCTCTCTTGGTCCCGGTGTCTCTCTGTCGTTTCCTGCGTCTCTCACTCGGTCCCTGTGTCTCTCTCTCAGTCACTGTGTCTCTCTCGGTCCCTGTGTCTCTCGAGGAACCTGTGTCTCTCCCTCGGTCCCTGTGTCTCTCTTTCAGTCCCTGTGTCTCTCTCTCAGTCCCTGTGTCTCTCTTTTGGTCCCTGTGTCTCTCTTTTGGTCCCTGTGTCTCTCTCGGTCCCTGTGTCTCTCTCTCGTTCCCTGTGTCTCTCTCGGTCCCTGTGTCACTCTTGGTCCCTGTCTCTCTCTCTCGGTCCCTGTGTCTGTCTCTCGGTCCCTGTGTCTCTCTCTCTCGGACCCTGTGTCTCTCTCTCTCGGTCTCTGTGTCCCTCTCTCGGTCCCTCTGTCTCTCTCTCGGTCCCTGTTTCTCTCTCAGTCCCTGTGTCTCTCTCGGTTCCTGTGTCTCTCTGTCAGTCCCTGTGTCTCTCACTCGGTCCCTGTGTCTCTCTCGTTCCCTGTCTCTCTCTCGGTCCCTGTGACACTCTCAGTCCCTGTGTCTCTCTCTCTCGGTCCCTGTGTCTCTCTCTTGGTCCCTGTGTCTCTCTCTTGGTCCCTGTGTCTCTCACTCGGTCCCTGTTTCTCTCTCGGTCCCTGTGTCTCTCTCTCAGTCCCTGTGTCTCTCTCTCACGATCCCTGTGTCTCTCTCAGTCACTGTGTCTCTCTCGGTCTCTGTGTCTCTCTCTCGGTCCCTGTGTCTCTCACTCGGTCCCTGGGTCTCTCTCGGTCCCTGTGTCTCTCTCTCGGTCCCTGTGTCTCTCTCTCTCGATCCCTGTGTCTCTCTCAGTCACTGTGTCTCTCTTGGTCCCTGTGTCTCTCTCTCGGTCCCTGTGACTCTCCCTTGGTACCTGTGTCTCTCTCTCGGTTCCTGTGTCTCTCTCTTGGTCCCTTTGTCTCTCACTCGGTCCCTGTGTCTCTCTCTTGGTCCCTTTGTCTCTCACTCGGTCCCTGTGTCTCTCTCGGTCCCTGTGTCTCTCTCTCAGTCCCTGTGTCTCTCACTCGGTCCCTGTATCTCTCTCGGTCCCTGTCTCTCTCTCGGTCCCTGTGTCTCTCTCGGTCACTATCTCTCTCTCGGTCACTGTGTCTCACTAGGTTCGTGTCTGTCTCTCGAACCCTCTGTCTCTCTCGGTCCCTGTGTCTCTCACTCTGTCCCTGTGTCTCTCTCGTTCCTTATTACTGTCTCTCGGTCCCTGTGTCTCATTATCGGTCCCTGTGTCTCTCTCAGTTACTGTGTCTCCCTCGGTCCCTGTGTCTCTCACTCGCTCCCTGTGTCTCTCTTAGTCACTGTGTCTCTCTCGGTCCCTGTGTCTCTCTCTCGGTCTCAGTGTCTCTCTTAGTCACTGTGTCTCTCTCGGTCCCTGTGTCTCTCTCGGTCCCTGTGTCTCTCTCTCGGTCCCTGTGTCTCTCTCTCTCGATCCCTGTGTCTCTCTCAGTCACTGTGTCTCTCTTGGTCCCTGTGTCTCTCTGTCGTTTCCTGCGTCTCTCACTCGGTCCCTGTGTCTCTCTCTCAGTCCCTGTGTCTCTCTCGGTCCCTGTGTCTCTCTAGGAACCTGTGTCTCCCCCTCGGTCCCTGTGTCTCTCTCTCAGTCCCTGTGTCTCTCTCTCAGTCCCTGTGTCTCTCTTTTGGTCCCTGTGTCTCGCTCGGTCCCTGTGTCTCACTCTGTCCCTGTGTCTCTCTCGGTCCCTGTGTCTCTCTCTCGTTCCCTGTGTCTCACTTGGTCCCTGTGTCTCTCTCTCGGTCCCTGTGTCTCTCTCTCGGTCCCTGTGTCTCTCTCTCTCGATCCCTGTGTCTCTCTCAGTCACTGTGTCTCCATCGGTCCCTGTGTCACTCTCTCGGTCCCTGTGTCTCTCTCTCTCGATCCCTGTGTCTCTCTCAGTCACTGTGTCTCTCTCGGTCCCTGTGTCTCTCTCTCGGTCCCTGTGTCTCTCACTCGGTCCCTGTGTCTCTCTCGGTCCCTGTGTCTCCCTCTCGGTCCCTGTGTCTCTCTCTCTCGATCCTTGTGTCTCTCTCAGTCACTGTGTCTCTCTTGGTCCCTGTGTCTCTCTCTCGGTCCCTGTGACTCTCTCTCGGTCCCTCTGTCTGTCTCGGTCCCTATGGCTCTCTCTCGGTCCCTGCGTCTCATTCTCGGTCCCTGTGTCTCTCTCAGTCACTGTGTCTCTCTTGGTCCCTGTGTCTCTCTCTCGGTCCCTGTGTCTCTCTCGCTCCCTGTCTCTCTCTCGGAACCTGTGTCTCTCTCGGTCCCTGTGTCTCTCACTCGGTCCCTGTGTCTCTCTCAGTCCCTATGACTCTCTCTCGGTCCCTGAGTCTCATTCTCGGTCCCTGTATCTCTTTCGGTCCCTGTGTCTCTCTCGCTCCCTGTGTCTCTCTCTCTCGATCCCTGTGTCTCTCTCAGTCACTGTGTCTCTCTCGGTCCCTGTGTCTCTCTCTCGGTCCCTGTGTCTCTCTCTCGGTCCCTGTGTCTCTCTCTCTCGATCCCTGTGTCTCTCAGTCACTGTGTCTCTCTCAGTCCCTGTGTCTCTCTCTCGGTCCCTGTGTCTCTCTCTCTCGATCCCTGTGTCTCTCTCAGTCACTGTGTCTCTCTCGGTCCCTGTGTCTCTCTCTCGGTCCCTGTGTCTCATTATCGGTCCCTGTGTCTCTCTCGGTCCCTGTGTCTCTCTCTCGGTCCCTGTGTCTCTCTCTCTCTCGATCCCTGTGTCTCTCTCAGTCACTGTGTCTCTCTCAGTCCCTGTGTCTCTCTCTCGGTCCCTGTGTCTCTCACTCGGTCCCTGTGTCTCTCACTCGGTCCCTGTTTCTCTCTCTCTCGATTCCTGTGTCTCTCTCATTCGCTGTGTCTCTCTTGGTCCCTGTGTCTCTCTCTCGGTCCCTGTGACTCTCCCTCGGTCCCGGTGTCTCTCTCTCGGTTCCTGTGTCTCTCTCTTGGTCCCTGTGTCTCTCACTCGATCCCTGTGTCTCTCTCGGTCCCTGTGTCTCTCTCTCAGTCCCTGTGTCTCTCACTCGGTCCCTGTATCCCTCTCGGTCCCTGTCTCTCTCTCGGTCCCTGTGTCTCTCTTGGTCCCTATCTCTCTCTCGGTCACTGTGTCTCAATAGGTCCGAGTCTGTCTCTCGAACCCTCTGTCTCTCTCGGTCCCTGTGTCTCTCACTCTGTCCCTGTGTCTCTCTCGGTCCTTATTACTCTCTCTCTGTCCCTGTGTCTCATTATCGGTCCCTGTGTCTCTCTCAGTCACTGTGTCTCCCTCGGTCCCTGTGTCTCTCACTCGGTCCCTGTGTCTCTCTTAGTCACTGTGTCTCTCTTGGTCCCTGTGTCTCTCTCTCGATCCCTGTGTCTCTCTCGTTCCCTGTCTCTCTCTCGGTCCCTGTGTCACTCTCGGTCCCTGTGTCTCTCTCTCGGTCCCTGTGTCTCTCTCTTGGTCCCTGTGTCTCTCTCTTGATCCCTGTGTTTCTCACTCGGTCCCTGTGTCTCTCTCGGTCACTGTGCCTCTCTCTCAGTCCCTGTGTCTCTCACTAGGTCCCTGTGTCACTCTTGGTCCCTGTCTCTCTCTCTCTCGGTCCCTGTGTCTCTCTCGGTCCCTGTGTCTCTCAGTCACTGTGTCTCTCTCGGTCCCTGTGTCTCTCTCTCGGTCCCTGTGTCTCTGACTCGGTCCCTGTGTCTCTCCCGGTCCCTATGACTCTCTCTCGGTCCCTGTGTCTCATTCTCGGTCCCTGTGTCTCTCTCAGTCACTGTGTCACTCTTGGTCCCTGTGTCTCTCTCTCGGTCCCTGTGTCTCTCTCCCGGTCCCTGTGTCTCTCTCGGTCCCTGTGTCTCTCTCTCGGTCCCTGTGTCTCTCACTCTGTCCCTGTGTCTCTCTCAGTCCTTATGACTCTCTCTCGGTCCCTGTGTCTCATTTTCGGTCCCTGTGCCTCTCTCAGTCACTGTGTCTCTCACTCAGTCCCTCTGTCTCTCTCGGTTCCTTGTGTATCTCTCGGTCCCTGTGTCTCTCTCGGTCCCTGTATCTCTCTCGGTCCCTCTGTCTCTCTCTCGGTCCCTGTGTCTCCCTCGGTCCCTGTCTCTCACTCCGTCCCTGTGTCTCATTCTCGGTCCCTGTGTCTCTCTCGGTTCCTTGTGTGTCTCTTTCGGTCCCTGTGTCTCTCTCTCGGTCCCTGTGTCTCTCTTAGTCACTGTGTCTCTCTCGGTCCCTGTGTCTCTCTCGGTCCCTGTGTCTCTCTCTCGGTCCCTGTGTCTCTCTTAGTCACTGTGTCTCTCTCGGTCCCTGTGTCTCTCTCGGTCCCTGTGTCTCTCTCTCGGTCCCTGTGTCTCTCTCTCTCGATCCCTGTGTCTCTCTCAGTCACTGTGTCTCTCTTGGTCCCTGTGTCTCTCTGTCGGTTCCTGCGTCTCTCACTCGGTCACTGTGTCTCTCTCTCAGTCCCTGTGTCTCTCTCGGTCTCTATGTCTCTCTTTTGGTCCCTGTGTCTCTCTTTTGGTCCCTGTGTCTCTCTCGGTTCCTGTGTCTCTCTGTCAGTCCCTGTGTCTCTCACTCGGTCCCTGTGTCTCACTTTTGGTCCCTGTGTCTCTCACACGGTCCCTGTGTCTCTCTTTTGGTCCCTGTGTCTCTCACACGGTCCCTGTCTCTCTCTCGGTTCCTGTGTCTCTCTGTCAGTCCCTGTGTCTCTCACTCGGTCCCTGTGTCTCTCTCGTTCCCTGTGTCTCTCTCTCGGTCCCTGTGTCTCTCTCTTGGTCCCTGTGTCTCTCTCTTGGTCCCTGTGTTTCTCACTCGGTCCCTGTGTCTCTCTCGGTCACTGTGCCTCTCTCTCAGTCCCTGTGTTTCTCACTAGGTCCCTGTGTCACTCTTGGTCCCTGTCTCTCTCTCTCGGTCATTGTGTCTCTCTCTGAGTCCCTGTGTCTCTCTCGGTCCCTGTGTCTCCCTCGATTCCTGTGTCTCTCTCAGTCCCTGTGTCACTCTTGGTCGCTGTCTCTCTCTCTCGGTCATTGTATCTCTCTCTCGGTCCCTGTCTCTCTCACCGACCCTCTGTCTCTCTCTCGGTCCCTGTGTCTCTCTCTCAGTCACTGTGTCTCTCTCTCAGTCACTGTGTCTCTCTCGATCCCTGTCTCTCTCTCGGTCCCTGTCTCTCTCTCGGTCCCTGTGTCTCTCTCGGTCCCTGTCTCTCTCTCGGTCCCTGTGTCTCTCTCGGTCCCTATCTCTCTCTCGGTCACTGTGTCTCTCTCGGTCCCTGTGTCTCTCTCGTTCCCTGTGTCTCTCTCTCTCGATCCCTGTGTCTCTCTCAGTCACTGTGTCTCTCTCGGTCCCTGTGTCTCTCTCTCGGTCCCTGTGTCTCTCTCTCTCGATCCCTGTGTCTCTCTCAGTCACTGTGTCTCTCTCGGTCCCTGTGTCTCTCTCTCGGTCCCTGTGTCTCTCACTCGGTCCCTGTGTCTCTCTCGGTCCCTGCGTCTCTCTCTCAGTCCCTGTGTCTCTCTCTCACGATCCCTGTGTCTCTCTCAGTCACTGTGTCTCTCTCGGTCTCTGTGTCTCTCTCTCGGTCCCTGTGTCTCTCACTCGGTCCCTGGGTCTCTCTCGGTCCCTGTGTCTCTCTCTCGGTCCCTGTGTCTCTCTCTCTCGATCCCTGTGTCTCTCTCAGTCACTGTGTCTCTCTTGGTCCCTGTGTCTCTCTCTCGGTCCCTGTGACTCTCCCTTGGTACCTGTGTCTCTCTCTCGGTTCCTGTGTCTCTCTCTTGGTCCCTTTGTCTCTCACTCGGTCCCTGTGTCTCTCTCTTGGTCCCTTTGTCTCTCACTCGGTCCCTGTGTTTCTCTCGGTCCCTGTGTCTCTCTCTCAGTCCCTGTGTCTCTCACTCGGTCCCTGTATCTCTCTCGGTCCCTGTCTCTCTCTCGGTCCCTGTGTCTCTCTCGGTCACTATCTCTCTCTCGGTCACTGTGTCTCACTAGGTTCGTGTCTGTCTCTCGAACCCTCTGTCTCTCTCGGTCCCTGTGTCTCTCACTCTGTCCCTGTGTCTCTCTCGTTCCTTATTACTCTCTCTCGGTCCCTGTGTCTCATTATCGTTCCCTGTGTCTCTCTCAGTTACTGTGTCTCCCTCGGTCCCTGTGTCTCTCACTCGCTCCCTGTGTCTCTCTTAGTCACTGTGTCTCTCTCGGTCCCTGTGTCTCTCTCTCGGTCTCAGTGTCTCTCTTAGTCACTGTGTCTCTCTCGGTCCCTGTGTCTCTCTCGGTCCCTGTGTCTCTCTCTCGGTCCCTGTGTCTCTCTCTCTCGATCCCTGTGTCTCTCTCAGTCACTGTGTCTCTCTTGGTCCCTGTGTCTCTCTGTCGTTTCCTGCGTCTCTCACTCGGTCCCTGTGTCTCTCTCTCAGTCCCTGTGTCTCTCTCGGTCCCTGTGTCTCTCTAGGAACCTGTGTCTCCCCCTCGGTCCCTGTGTCTCTCTCTCAGTCCCTGTGTCTCTCTCTCAGTCCCTGTGTCTCTCTTTTGGTCCCTGTGTCTCTCTTTTGGTCCCTGTGTCTCTCTCGGTCCCTGTGTCTCTCTCTCTCGTTCCCTGTGTCTCTCTCGTTCCCTGTGTCTCTCACTCGGTCCCTGTGTCTCTCTCGTTCCCTGTCTCTCTCTCGGTCCCTGTGTCACTCTCAGTCCCTGTGTCTCTCTCTCGGTCCCTGTGTCTCTCTCTTGGTCCCTGTGTCTCTCTCAGTCCCTGTGTCTCTCTCGGTCTCTGTGTCTCTCTCTCGGTCCCTGTCTCTCTCACTCAGTCCCTCTGTCTCTCTCTCGGTCTTTGTGTCTCTCTTGGTCACTGTCTCTCTCTAGGTCCATGTGTCTCTCTCGGTCCCTGTGTCTCTCACTCGGTCCCTGACTCTCTCTCGGTCCCTGTGTCTATCTCGGTCCCTGTCTCTCCCTCTAGGTCCGTGTGTCTCTCTCGGTCCCTGTATCTCTCTCGGTCCCTGTGTCTCTCTCAGTCTCTGTGTATCATTCTCGGTTCCTGTGTATCATTCTCGGTCCCTGTGTCTCTCTCTCTCGGTCTCTGTGTCCCTCACTCGGTCCCTGTGTCTCTCTCTCGGTCCCTGTTTCTCTCTCAGTCCCTGTGTGTCTCTCGGTCCCTGTCTCTCTCTAGGTCCCTGTGTCTCTCTTTCTCGGTCTCTGTGCCTTTCTCTCTCGGTCCCTGTGTCTCTCACTCGGTCCCTGTGTCTCACTCGGTCCCTGTGTCTCTCTCGGTCCCTGTGTCTGTCTCTCGTTCCCTGTGTCTCTCTCTCTCGGACCCTGTGTCTCTCTGGGTCCCTGTGTCTCTCTCTTGGTCCCTGTGTCTCTCACTCTGTCCCTGTGTCTCTCGCGATCCCTGTGTCTCTCACTCGGTCCCTGTGTCTCTCACTCGGTCCCTGTGTCTCTCTTGGTCCCTGTGTCTCCCTCGGTCCCTGTGTCTCTCTCGGTCCCTGTGTCTCTCTCTCGGTCCCTGTTTCTCTCTCAGTCCCTGTGTGTCTCTCGGTCCCTGTCTCTCTCTAGGTCCCTGTGTCTCGCTTTCTCGGTCTCTGTGCCTCTCTCTCTCGGTCCCTGTGTCTCTCACTCGGTCCCTGTGTCTCACTCGGTCCCTGTGTCTCTCTCGGACCATGTGTCTGTCTCTCGGTCCCTTTGTCTCTCTCTCTCGGACCCTGTGTCTCTCTGGGTCCCGGTGTCTCTCTCTTGGTCCCTGTGTCTCTCACTCTGTCCCTGTGTCTCTCTCGGTCCCTGTGTCTCTCACTCGGTCCCTGTGTCTCTCTTGGATCCTTGTGTCTCTCTCTCGGTCCCTGTGTCTCTCTCGGTCCCTGTATCTCTCTCGGTCCCTGTGTCTCTCACTCTGTCCCTGTGTCTCTCGCGATCCCTGTGTCTCTCACTCGGTCCCTGTGTCACTCACTCGGTCCCTGTGTCTCTCTCGGTCCTTGTGTGTCTCTCTCGGTCCCTGTGTCTCTCTCTCGGTCCCTATGTCTCTCTCAGTCACTGTGTCTCTCTCGGTCCCTGTGTCTCGCTCGGTCCCTGTGTCTCACTCTGTCCCTGTGTCTCTCTCGGTCCCTGTGTCTCTCTCTCGTTCCCTGTGTCTCACTCGGTCCCTGTGTCTCTCTCTCGTCCCTGTGTCTCTCTCTCGGTCCCTGTGTCTCTCTCTCTCGATCCCTGTGTCTCTCTCAGTCACTGTGTCTCCATCGGTCCCTGTGTCTCTCTCTCGGTCCCTGTGTCTCTCTCTCTCGATCCCTGTGTCTCTCTCAGTCACTGTGTCTCTCTCGGTCCCTGTGTCTCTCTCTCGGTCCCTGTGTCTCTCACTCGGTCCCTGTGTCTCTCTCGGTCCCTGTGTCTCTCTCTCGGTCCCTGTGTCTCTCTCTCTCGATCCTTGTGTCTCTCTCAGTCACTGTGTCTCTCTTGGTCCCTGTGTCTCTCTCTCGGTCCCTGTGACTCTCTCTCGGTCCCTGTGTCTGTCTCGGTCCCTATGGCTCTCTCTCGGTCCCTGCGTCTCATTCTCGGTCCCTGTGTCTCTCTCAGTCACTGTGTCTCTCTTGGTCCCTGTGTCTCTCTCTCGGTCCCTGTGTCTCTCTCGCTCCCTGTCTCTCTCTCGGAACCTGTGTCTCTCTCGGTCCCTGTGTCTCTCACTCGGTCCCTGTGTCTCTCTCAGTCCCTATGACTCTCTCTCGGTCCCTGAGTCTCATTCTCGGTCCCTGTATCTCTTTCGGTCCTTGTGTCTCTCTCGCTCCCTGTGTCTCTCTCTCTCGATCCCTGTGTCTCTCTCAGTCACTGTGTCTCTCTCGGTCCCTGTGTCTCTCTCTCGGTCCCTGTGTCTCTCACTCAGTCCCTGTGTCTCTCTCGGTCCCTGTGTCTCTCTCTCGGTCCCTGTGTCTCTCTCTCTCTCGATCCCTGTGTCTCTCTCAGTCACTGTGTCTCTCTCAGTCCCTGTGTCTCTCTCTCGGTCCCTGTGTCTCTCACTCGGTCCCTGTGTCTCTCACTCGGTCCCTGTTTCTCTCTCTCTCGATTCCTGTGTCTCTCTCATTCGCTGTGTCTCTCTTGGTCCCTGTGTCTCTCTCTCGGTCCCTGTGACTCTCCCTCGGTCCCGGTGTCTCTCTCTCGGTTCCTGTGTCTCTCTCTTGGTCCCTGTGTCTCTCACTCGATCCCTGTGTCTCTCTCGGTCCCTGTGTCTCTCTCTCAGTCCCTGTGTCTCTCACTCGGTCCCTGTATCCCTCTCGGTCCCTGTCTCTCTCTCGGTCCCTGTGTCTCTCTTGGTCCCTATCTCTCTCTCGGTCACTGTGTCTCAATAGGTCCGAGTCTGTCTCTCGAACCCTCTGTCTCTCTCGGTCCCTGTGTCTCTCACTCTGTCCCTGTGTCTCTCTCGGTCCTTATTACTCTCTCTCGGTCCCTGTGTCTCATTATCGGTCCCTGTGTCTCTCTCAGTCACTGTGTCTCCCTCGGTCCCTGTGTCTCTCACTCGGTCCCTGTGTCTCTCTTAGTCACTGTGTCTCTCTTGGTCCCTGTGTCTCTCTCTCGATCCCTGTGTCTCTCTCGTTCCCTGTCTCTCTCTCGGTCCCTGTGTCACTCTCGGTCCCTGTGTCTCTCTCTCGGTCCCTGTGTCTCTCTCTTGGTCCCTGTGTCTCTCTCTTGATCCCTGTGTTTCTCACTCGGTCCCTGTGTCTCTCTCGGTCACTGTGCCTCTCTCTCAGTCCCTGTGTCTCTCACTAGGTCCCTGTGTCACTCTTGGTCCCTGTCTCTCTCTCTCTCGGTCCCTGTGTCTCTCTCGGTCCCTGTGTCTCTCAGTCACTGTGTCTCTCTCGGTCCCTGTGTCTCTCTCTCGGTCCCTGTGTCTCTGACTCGGTCCCTGTGTCTCTCCCGGTCCCTATGACTCTCTCTCGGTCCCTGTGTCTCATTCTCGGTCCCTGTGTCTCTCTCAGTCACTGTGTCACTCTTGGTCCCTGTGTCTCTCTCTCGGTCCCTGTGTCTCTCTCCCGGTCCCTGTGTCTCTCTCGGTCGCTGTGTCTCTCTCTCGGTCCCTGTGTCTCTCACTCTGTCCCTGTGTCTCTCTCAGTCCTTATGACTCTCTCTCGGTCCCTGTGTCTCATTTTCGGTCCCTGTGTCTCTCTCAGTCACTGTGTCTCTCACTCAGTCCCTGTATCTCTCTCGGTTCCTTGTGTATCTCTCGGTCCCTGTGTCTCTCTCGGTCCCTGTATCTCTCTCGGTCCCTCTGTCTCTCTCTCGGTCCCTGTGTCTCCCTCGGTCCCTGTCACTCACTCGGTCCCTGTGTCTCATTCTCGGTCCCTGTGTCTCTCTCGGTTCCTTGTGTGTCTCTCTCGGTCCCTGTGTCTCTCTCTCGGTCCCTGTGTCTCTCTTAGTCACTGTGTCTCTCTCGGTCCCTGTGTCTCTCTCGGTCCCTGTGTCTCTGTCTCGGTCCCTGTGTCTCTCTCTCTCGATCCCTGTGTCTCTCTCAGTCACTGTGTCTCTCTTGGTCCCTGTGTCTCTCTGTCGGTTCCTGCGTCTCTCACTCGGTCACTGTGTCTCTCTCTCAGTCCCTGTGTCTCTGTCGGTCTCTATGTCTCTCTTTTGGTCCCTGTGTCTCTCTTTTGGTCCCTGTGTCTCTCTCGGTTCCTGTGTCTCTCTGTCAGTCCCTGTATCTCTCACTCGGTCCCTGTGTCTCTCTTTTGGTCCCTGTGTCTCTCACACGGTCCCTGTGTCTCTCTTTTGGTCCCTGTGTCTCTCACACGGTCCCTGTCTCTCTCTCGGTTCCTGTGTCTCTCTGTCAGTCCCTGTGTCTCTCACTCGGTCCCTGTGTCTCTCTCGTTCCCTGTCTCTCTCTCGGTCCCTGTGTCACACTCAGTCCTTGTGTCTCTCTCTCGGTCCCTGTGTCTCTCTCTTGGTCCCTGTGTCTCTCTCTTGGTCCCTGTGTTTCTCACTCGGTCCCTGTGTCTCTCTCGGTCACTGTGTCTCTCTCTCAGTCCCTGTGTTTCTCACTCGGTCCCTGTGTCACTCTTGGTCCCTGTCTCTCTCTCTCGGTCATTGTGTCTCTCTCTGAGTCCCTGTGTCTCTCTCGGTCCCTGTGTCTCCCTCGATTCCTGTGTCTCTCTCAGTCCCTGTGTCACTCTTGGTCGCTGTCTCTCTCTCTCGGTCATTGTATCTCTCTCTCGGTCCCTGTCTCTCTCACCGACCCTCTGTCTCTCTCTCGGTCCCTGTGTCTCTCTCTCAGTCACTGTGTCTCTCTCTCAGTCACTGTGTCTCTCTCGATCCCTGTCTCTCTCTCGGTCCCTGTCTCTCTCTCGGTCCCTGTGTCTCTCTCGGTCCCTGTCTCTCTCTCGGTCCCTGTATCTCTCTCGGTCCCTATCTCTCTCTCGGTCACTGTGTCTCTCTCGGTCCCTGTGTCTCTCTCGTTCCCTGTGTCTCTCTCTCTCGAACCCTGTGTCTCTCTCAGTCACTGTGTCTCTCTCGGTCCCTGTGTCTCTCTCTCGGTCCCTGTGTCTCTCTCTCTCGATCCCTGTGTCTCTCTCAGTCACTGTGTCTCTCTCGGTCCCTGTGTCTCTCTCTCGGTCCCTGTGTCTCTCACTCGGTCCCTGTGTCTCTCTCGGTCCCTGTATCTCTCTCTCAGTCCCTGTGTCTCTCTCTCACGATCCCTGTGTCTCTCTCAGTCACTGTGTCTCTCTCGGTCTCTGTGTCTCTCTCTCGGTCCCTGTGTCTCTCACTCGGTCCCTGGGTCTCTCTCGGTCCCTGTGTCTCTCTCTCGGTCCCTGTGTCTCTCTCTCTCGATCCCTGTGTCTCTCTCAGTCACTGTGTCTCTCTTGGTCCCTGTGTCTCTCTCGGTCCCTGTGACTCTCCCTTGGTACCTGTGTCTCTCTCTCGGTTCCTGTGTCTCTCTCTTGGTCCCTTTGTCTCTCACTCGGTCCCTGTGTCTCTCTCTTGGTCCCTTTGTCTCTCACTCGGTCCCTGTGTCTCTCTCGGTCCCTGTGTCTCTCTCTCAGTCCCTGTATCTCTCACTCGGTCCCTGTATCTCTCTCGGTCCCTGTCTCTCTCTGGTTCCTGTGTCTCTCTCGGTCACTATCTCTCTCTCGGTCACTGTGTCTCACTAGGTTCATGTCTGTCTCTCGAACCCTCTGTCTCTCTCGGTCCCTGTGTCTCTCACTCTGTCCCTGTGTCTCTCTCGTTCCTTATTACTCTCTCTCGGTCCCTGTGTCTCATTATCGGTCCCTGTGTCTCTCTCAGTTACTGTGTCTCCCTCGGTCCCTGTGTCTCTCACTCGCTCCCTGTGTCTCTCTTAGTCACTGTGTCTCTCTCGGTCCCTGTGTCTCTCTCTCGGTCTCAGTGTCTCTCTTAGTCACTGTGTCTCTCTCGGTCCCTGTGTCTCTCTCGGTCCCTGTGTCTCTCTCTCGGTCCCTGTGTCTCTCACTCGGTCCCTGTGTCTCTCTCTCAGTCCCTGTGTCTCTCTCGGTCCCTGTGTCTCTCTAGGAACCTGTGTCTCCCCCTCGGTCCCTGTGTCTCTCTCTCAGTCCCTGTGTCTCTCTCTCAGTCCCTGTGTCTCTCTTTTGGTCCATGTGTCTCTCTTTTGGTCCCTGTGTCTCTCTCGCTCCCTGTGTCTCTCTCTCGTTCCCTGTGTCTCTCTCGTTCCCTGTGTCTCTCACTCGGTCCCTGTGTCTCTCTCGTTCCCTGTCTCTCTCTCGGTCCCTGTGTCACTCTCGGTCCCTGTGTCTCTCTCTCGGTCCCTGTCTCTCTCTCTCGGTCATTGTGTCTCTCTCTGAGTCCCTGTGTCTCTCTCGGTCCCTGTGTCTCCCTCGATTCCTGTGTCTCTCTCAGTCCCTGTGTCACTCTTTGTCGCTGTCTCTCTCTCTCTCGGTCATTGTATCTCTCTCTCGGTCCCTGTGTCTCCCTCGATCCCTGTGTCTCTCCCGGTCCCTATGTCTCTCTCACCGATCCTCTGTCTCTCTCTCGGTCCCTGTGTCTCTCTCTCAGTCACTGTGTCTCTCTCTCAGTCACTGTGTCTCTCTCGATCCCTGTCTCTCTCTCGGTCCCTGTCTCACTCTCGGTCCCTGTGTCTCTCTCGGTCCCTGTGTCTCTCTCTCTCGATCCCTGTGTCTCTCTCAGTCACTGTGTCTCTCTCGGTCCCTGTGTCTCTCTCTCGGTCCCTGTGTCTCTCTCTCTCGATCCCTGTGACACAGTGAGCACGTGACTGTGTCTCTCTCGGTCCTTGTGTCTCTCTCTCGGTCCCTGTGTCTCTCACTCGGTCCCTGTGTCTCTCTCGGTCCCTGTGTCTCTCTCTCGGTCCCTGTGTCTCTCTCTCACGATCCCTGTGTCTCTCTCAGTCACTGTGTCTCTCTCGGTCTTGTGTCTCTCTCTCGGTCCCTGTGTCTCTCACTCGGTCCCTGTGTCTCTCTCGGTCCCTGTGACTCTCTCTCGGTCCCTGTGTCTCTCTCTCTCGATCCCTGTGTCTCTCTCAGTCACTGTGTCTCTCTTGGTCCCTGTGTCTCTCTCTCGGTCCCTGTGTCTCATTATCGGTCCCTGTGTCTCTCTCAGTTACTGTGTCTCCCTCGGTCCCTGTGTCTCTCACTCGGTCCCTGTGTCTCTCTTAGTCACTGTGACTCTCTCTCTCCCTGTGGCTCTCTCTCGGTCCCAGTGTCTCTCTTAGTCACTGTGTCTCTCTCCGTCCCTGTGTCTCTCTCGGTCCCTGTGTCTCTCTCTTCGGTCCCTGTGTCTCTCTCTCTCGATCCCTGTGTCTCTCTCAGTCACTGTGTCTCTCTTGGTCCCTGTGTCTCTCTGTCGTTTCTGCGTCTCTCACTCTCGATCCCTGTGTCTCTCTCTCAGTCACTGTGTCTCTCTCGGTCCCTGTGTCTCTCGAGGAACCTGTGTCTCTCCCTCGGTCCCTGTGTCTCTCTCTCAGTCCCTGTGTCTCTCTCTCTCAGTCCCTGTGTCTCTCTTTTGGTCCCTGTGTCTCTCTTTTGGTCCCTGTGTCTCTCTCGGTCCCTGTGTCTCTCTCTCGTTCCTGTGTCTCTCTCGGTCCCTGTGTCACTCTTGGTCCCTGTCTCTCTCTCTCGGTCACTCTGTGTCTCTCTCTCGGTCCCTGTGTCTCCCTCGATCCCTGTGACACTCCTGGTCCCTATGTCTCTCTCACGGTCCCTGTGTCTCTCCCTCGGTACCTGTGTCTCTCTCAGTCCCTGTCCCTCACTCGGTCCCTGTCACTCTCTCGGTCCCTGTGTCTCTCCCTCGGTCCCTGCGTCTCTCTTTCGGTTCCTGTGTCTCTCTCTTGGTCCCTGTCTCACTCGGTCCCTGTGTCTCTCTCGGTCCCCGTATCTCTCTCGGTCCCTGTGTCTCTCTCGGTCCCTGTGTCTCTCTCGGTCCCTGTGTCTCTCACTCGGTCCCTGTGTCTCTCTCGGTCCCTGTGCCTCTCTCTCAGTCCCTGTGTCTCTCACTAGGTCCCTGTGTCACTCTTGGTCCCTGTCTCTCTCTCTCGGTCATTGTGTCTCTCTCTCAGTCCCTGTGTCTCCTCGATCCTGTGTCTCTCTCAGTCCCTGTGTCTCCCTCGGTCCCTGTGTCTCTCTCGATCCCTGTCTCTCACTCGGTCCCTGTGTGTCTCTCGGCCCCTGTCTCTCTCTCTCGGTCCCTGTGTCTCTCTCGGTCCCTGTGTCTCTCCCGGTCCCTGTCTCTCTCTCGGTCACTGTGTCTCTCTCGATCCCTGTCTCTCTCTCGGTCCCTGTCTCTCTCTCGGTCCCTGTGTCTCTCTCGGTCCCTGTCTGTCTCTCGGTCCCTGTGTCTCTGTCGGTCCCTATCTCTCTCTCGGTCACTGTGTCTCACTAGGTCCGTGTCTGTCTCTCGAACCCTCTGTCTCTCTCGGTCCCTGTCTCTCTCTCGGTCCCTGTATCTCTCTCTCGGACCTTGTGTCTCTCTCGGTCCCTGTGTCTCTCTCTCTTGATCCCTGTCTCTATCTCAGTCCCTGTATCTCTCTCTCGGTCCCTGTGTCTCTCTCGGTCCCTGTGTCTCTCTCTCGGTCTCTGTGTCTCTCTCAGTCACTGTGTCTCTCTCGGTCTCTCTGTCTCTCTCTCGGTCCCTATGTCTCACTCGCTCCCTGTCTCTCTCTCGGAACCTGTGTCTCTCCCTCAGTCCCTGTGTCTCTCTCTCTGTCCCTGTGTCTCTTTCCTGTTCCCTGTGTCTCTCACTCGGTCCCTGTGTCTCTCTCGGTCCCTGTGTCTCTCTCTCTCAGTCCCTGTGTCTCTCACTCGGTCCCTGTGTCTCTCTCTCGGTCCCTGTATCTCTCTCGGTCCCTGTGTCTCTCTCAGTCCCTGTGTCTCTCCTCTCGGTCCCTGTGTCTCTCTCCTGGTCCCTGTGTCTCCTCGGTCCCTGTGTCTTACTCGGTCCCGGTGTCACTCACTCGGTCCCTGTGTCTCTCTCGGTCCCTTGTGTGTCTCTCTCGGGTCCCTGTGTCTCTCTCTCGGTCCCTATGTCTCTCTCAGTCACTGTGTCTCTCTCGGTCCCTGTGTCTCGCTCGAGTCCCTGTGTCTCACTCTGTCCCTGTGTCTCTCTCGGTCCCTGTGTCTCTATCTCGTTCCCTGTGTCTCACTCGGTCCCTGTGTCTCTCTCTCGGTCCCTGTGTCTCTCTCTCGGTCCCTGTGTCTCTCTCTCTCGATCCCTGTGTCTCTCTCAGTCACTGTATCTCCATCGGTCCCTGTGTCTCTCTCTCAGTCCTGTGTCTCTCTCTCTCGATCCCTGTGTCTCTCTCAGTCACTGTGTCTCTCTCGGTCCCTGTGTCTCTCTCTCGGTCCCTGTGTCTCTCACTCGGTCCCTGTGTCTCTCTCGGTCCCTGTGTCTCTCTCTCGGTCCCTGTGTCTCTCTCTCTCGATCCTTGTGTCTCTCTCAGTCACTGTGTCTCTCTTGGTCCCTGTGTCTCTCTCGCTCCCTGTCTCTCTCTCGGAACCTGTGTCTCACACAGTGAGCACGTGA